>CM022951.1:80786742-81386742 GCA_012931725.1 Litsea cubeba | reverse complement strand
ATCTTAGAAGAATATATATTAATTGGATCCCACTCTAAAAATAGAAATATATTATCTTTATAGGAGGATAATCTTAGAAGAATATATATTAATTGGATCCGGATCTTCTCATTACCTTTTGTGTCATCACTTTATCCTCACGTTCATAATTTATTGTCACGTGTCTAATATAGCAAATCAATGATGTGGATTATTTCTATTAATTCTTATATCTTTACACTACAACAAGATAGAATTAATCCATTTGTTGTCATTGTAAGTTTTTCCATTTGTTGTTTCCTAGTGTAAATTGGGGTAGGTTAGGGGTAATTTTCTTTTAGTAGGATTTATTCTCTTTTTATTTTATGAGATTTGTTCTCACTTGTCTATTTTGTTGAGATTTGTTTAGGTTGTTTTTATGCGTATTTATGTAGTATTAAGTTTAGTTATTATAAACAGTATTATTATTAGTTCAAAAAATAGTATTATTATTTGGATTTAATATAATATATTTGATTATTGTTAATTAAAAAATGTTTCTTTGAAAGCAATTAATTATCTAGAATCGACTATTTTACACTTCCACTTCGTAACAATAATTTAATGGATCAGACTATATCAATTTAAATTTCGTATTTAATTTTTTGACTTCAATATCTAATCAAATGGTTGGGGTGTTGAAATCAAAAAATTAAAATAGAATTTTAAGTTGATATAACCTAACTCGTAATTAATAGGGGGCTTTGGCAGGAGGTCCCTCATAACATTACTTTGTTGCAAACAGTACACAAAAAAAAGTTATACAGCCAAAGGTCCCTCTCACACTTTTTCATACCTGAAAAGACCAATTTACCCTTTCTTTAATAAACCAAAACCTTCCAGCGCTCTAGTGCCGATGCACGCATGACGTTATTATCCGACACGTCTCATCTTGATATGCGACACGTGTAAAGTTTGAGGACACTTTCTTTGCCCAGATTTCATGGTAACCTCCTGCCACTTGCAGCAAAAGGCAGTAGCCAGTAAGGTTACATGTCCACGTTGCGCATTCACGCATCACATGAGTATTGAGTGTATACAAGGTGCATTCACACCAACTATGAGGCCTTTGATACTCATTGTAAATAACTTGCAACACTAATCCAGAGAATCACACGCAGCCCCTTCCTGCGATTGTCTACTTCGGCGACGATGGGCGGGGAGTGTTGAGTTCATGAATTTGCACATTTACGCATCATTTTATAATGAATTAGGGGTTTAATTAGGCGAATAAGCGTCATTCTTCATCTAATTCCATCATTTCATACATTTTCACCTAAAAACCTGAATTTTCATACTTTTCATACATTTTCTGCATTAATTTAGAATGTTTTGCAAATTTTCTTCGAAGAGTCCCAGTTGGAGTAGGACTCTGTCCGGATGGGTCCCGCTTCAATATGGGCTCTTCAATATTTGATGTGTTGAATTAAAATGTGCAGAAAATGAGAATTGCAGGCCTCTGTATGGAACCCACTTTCAAGCACACATAGTCACCATGGGCCCTGCATTGATGAATTGAAGTTTGAAAAGAAGAACTCACCACGTGGACCCCACACACAAGCCATGTGAATATCACTCAAAGGAGGGGTCCACTCATCATGTCAGTTGAATAGTCCTAACTACAATAGAAGACTTCTCATAGGGCCCACTATTCAAGCAGATGAAATGTCCTACATGGCAGGGTCCGCAGTAGTTGCAGATTTGAAATTATTAATGGATAATTCAAAGAGTACAATTATGATTGGAATAAAAGAAGAAGAGTTTGAATCGTCCACATTTGATATCCTTTGGAAAATGAGAGTTGCGGAGAGAAAGAATCCTTTGCAAATCAAATTTCAAAATTTAATCCCGTTTTTCTCAGGATAACTCATCTTCAAATGGCCATAACTTTCAATCCAACCGTCGGATCGATGAAACTTACCTACCGTTGGAAAGCTTATTCAGAGTAGATATCTGTGGACCCAAGAATGTGCAAATCAGAGATAAATTGACAAAGTTATGGGCCTGAAGATTTTCATGTTCATTTTTAGACGGGATTGCAATTAAATTCACATTGTTGATAATCCGTTGTTGTGCATCGCTTGTGGGACCCCATCTGAAGATTAACCAAACCATCCAGAGGTTTACAGAGACTTCTACCTCATTCAAATTCAAAAGGGATAATAGATCTACCTTATCTATGACGATAAATCAAATTTGTAGAGAATGTGTCCAGATTCAATGTATCTGTAAGATAACCGGGGTGATAAGAGGAACCAAAAGGAAGCATACGGGAGACACTCCCTCCCTTTGGACGTCCACCATTATTCTCTCTCATTTTTTTTCTTCTTTTCCTAATTAATAGAATTTAAGAATTATTTTTGGGTATTCTGTTTCAGAAATTTGGATTTTTAGAAGAGAGATTTCTGAGAGACCATTGTACAAGGAGATGCTATTAATGAAATTACTTATGGAGTTCTTTTCAATGTCTAACTAGATTTATGGATTGGAGCACACAGATGAAGCTAAGTAGATCTTTAATTTAATCTATGTGATTTTTCTATTTACTTTCTTGTCTATTTTAAATGCATGCTCTATTAGAATAATAGATCTGTCTTCATGCCTTAGGCAACCTCTATTTTGATTTCTAATGAAAATAGTTTGATGATTTATACTTATTTTGATAGATTATGCTTAGGTTAGAGATCCTTTGATAGTTTATGCTTAATTTGATGAGTCATGCTTATGATTTTTCATTCTTTTATGAGGTGAAGGAGGTCTTGGGTTGTGATCTTATTCTTTTTATTAAAATCTGGTTTTTGCAAAACACAAATCCTCCGGATCCGAAACATTGATTTGTTTCTGATCTGAATTATTTTGAGACAAATAGTAGAATAATTGCATGATGGATTAATTATCTTACTTAGTGGATTCTGGATGCTTCGATCTTTTTTTATATATGTATATTTGATTAGTTTGTTTCTGAATTCTTCTAGATTTTCTTAGATCTCAATTACTCACTAATCTTTGATTAAAAAAAATCAGATTTAAATTTTAACTCAGTAGTGCTCCCTGTGGGATCGACCTATAATTACCACTATCTCAATAAGATAACTGTGCACTTGCAGTAATTTTAATGGATTGATTTAATTCATATCAGGGAGCCGGACTTGCAAGGCAACGACGATGGCGAAGACAGCAGCCCGACTACGACAACGATCGTGCAGCAATGGGACAGAGGCGCTTCGGGTTCTCTGCTTTTCCTGCTCCGGTGGCGATGAAATCGGACGGCGACGGGTAACGGGCAGCGGAAGGCAAGTTGCAGTCGTCTTCTTCCTGCAACCAACCTGGCCTGGGAGAAAAGCCCAAGTCGTCGTCGTCTTCTTTGAGTTCTGGTTTCTGTAACCAGAACCGGACAACAGCCTGCTGCCTTCTCTTTCACTTCTCCTTCGGCCAAGATGGCGCATGTTTCAGAACTCAGATAAATTTACGCAAAACTCATATAAATTTTATAAAACTCAGATAAATTTACACAAAACTCAGATAAATTTTATATAAAAACTCAGAACTCAGATAAATTTATTCCAAAACTCAGATACATTAGCCAGAAACTCAGATAAATTTATCCAGAACTCAGATAAATTTGACGAAAATTCAGATAAATTTGTCCAGAACTCAGATAAATTTGATGAAAATTCAGATAAATTTAACAAAAACTCAGATAAATTTATCAAAAACTCAGATAAATTTTACAAAAACTCAGATAAATTTACGCAAAACTCAGATAA
Organism: Litsea cubeba; assembly: GCA_012931725.1. NCBI lineage: Eukaryota > Viridiplantae > Streptophyta > Magnoliopsida > Laurales > Lauraceae > Litsea > Litsea cubeba. The sequence continues at coordinate 81,382,957 of CM022951.1, read as the reverse complement.
ATTTTATAAAAAAAATCAGAACTCATATAAATTTGTAACCGCCGCCGCCTTTCGCAGCCCGTTGCCTGCGTCGGAGAAGGGAAGGAGAAGAAACCTGTAGACCAAAGGACTTTCATATCATCCAAACCTAAAAGGAACCGTCTCAACCTACAAAATGCAGATGATGGATTCTGCCAAGTGGTATCAATTGCATTTTGAACAGAAAAAACCCAGTACTTTTTTCATTTTTTTGGATTGGGTTGATAGGCCTGGCAGCTACATTTAATAAACAAACAATTGGAACTTTCCATCATCAGTCGCTGGAACCGGACACAGAGAAGATAATAGACGAAGCGCATTGAAGAAACTGGGTGGGGATTGTGTTGGGTGCTTTGATTTGATCAATGGAACTGAAAAAAAAGAGGTGGGTCAGGGCCAGAGGGAACTAAAAAAAAGAGGTGGGTTAGGATTTGTTGCAGTCGACAGATCAAGGTGGGCAGCCACGTTCGACTGCTGCAGAAAAATGGGACTTTGGTTTGCTGCAATAAACCTAAAATGAAGATCCTAATATATTTGTTAGAAATTGGAACAGTTAAAAGTCAAAAAGGCATGTGTTCGATCTGTTACTATCTAATCTCTCTCATACCCATGGTAACCCACGTTACCATCATGCTCTCTCTCACATCCCCTCACATCATCATTCTCTCTCACCTATTACCATACACGTCATCATCTCCTTATCTCTTCCTCACTCCAAACAGATTATCTATTCCTCACTCCAAACAGAACCGAGTTCTGTAATGGAGTTCGTCGTCAACAAGAGATTGGGACCCCCTCGGGTCGTGGTCCCACTGATCACAATCCCAAGATCCGCCTATACCATCAAGGTCACCCAACCATGTACAGCCCGATGTCCGGACCAGATCCACGATCCAATCATCCCTTGGGTCTCACATCTGTATGTTGCCCAAACAAAAACTCCCAACCTGCAACTACGCCCCAGGTTCTTAGAACCAATAAATGGTGGCTGAGATGGGACCCATTCCTCACGGGTCCACCACTTCTAAGGTCGCCCGTGGGTCCTCCTCTGGATCCACGGATCAGATCTACCATCGGGTCCCATGTGCGGTTGTCTCCTTCCTCCCAACGCCTGTAATTTTATGCCAAAACGGTTGAAGGGGCAATTTAGTCCATAAAAATGAGAACGTGTGCAATTAGGGACTTAAGGCTGGAAAAAGTTTCGTTGAGTGGACCATAGGCCTTAAAAAGTTTTTTCTTGGACTGGAGGCTGGATACATTCACTTATAGGGACCTTTCGCTAATTTTGCCTAACTAATCTAATAAAAAATAATTAATCAAAATGGGCTTGAAAAGGGTCTTAAAATGGATATTAATATTGATTTCTTTAAATATCCTCCACAAATGCTTAATTATTTGTAATTGGTAAGTATTGCTATGATTTAGAGCAACGCATATAACATTTTAGCTTCAATGACCTAAAAAGATATGAGGTTGGTTCAGTGGTAAACCCATCATACTTGTATTATGAAGTTCTCTTCCATTTCCTAGAAAAACCTTAAATTTATGTAATAGTGTAATACTTAAAATATATATATAGAAAAGAGCTCACCTGAGCTGCAGCTCATAATGAAAATAAGCTGGAAGCGTGCGATTGAGGATTGAGGCATGTGGGCGGATTGAGTGTATGGAGTCAACGAAATTCAAAGGGCCCCGCGTTTTTTTTTTTTTTTTTCATTTCCCACTTTTAAGTCACTGCTTGAAGAAGGAGAAGCACAAGACTAGTACATAAACACCAACTCCAACCCATCTCAAAACGGCTTTCAAACCATCCAAAACTACCAAGAAATCATAGACATTGCATTTCCTTCCGACCCAAATCAGGAAAACGCTCTCTTTCAGCATATGGACTCTTCTTCCTCCTGTTCTCCTTCGCCCGTCTTCAACTTCGATCCTTCTCAGCCTTTCTTCCCTGTGAAGAACTGCTTGCATTCTTCATCGACGTCACTCCTCGGCGCCTTCTCCAACAATGCTTTTGAAGGTGGGTTCGATCTCTTCGGAGATTCAGCAGGATTTCTGGCGGGCCCATCTTCGAATTCCTCTATTTTGTTGACAGGGGTTGTGGGGTTTTGCCAGTTTTGGGTGATTTGGGGTCAAATGCCCAAATGGGTGCTCTCGATTTCAACATGGAGCTGAGGGCCATGTGACGGAGAAGACGAGACGAGTGGAAGAAGCAGCGAAGGAGGAACAATACTGTTTAATGTAATGAGACACATGCTCTGAGTTAATCTGTTTTTATTTTCTATAAGAAAAAGGACTTATTTGTAATTCTGATTTTATGAAAATTTTCTAATGATGGAAGTTTTCGATGATTTCAGTTTCATTAGAAAATGGGTCAAATTGTGATCGATTTCTCTTCTAGCTCGGATTCATTTGAATTCATTTCAGATGATTCCCAATGAAATTGATACCTTTAAAAACGTACTTAGAATACCGTAACAACTATTCATTATCTTCTTTGTTTATCTTCTTTGGTTTCGATTTTTCTCTTCATTTATCTTCTTTGCCACATTCCCGAGTGCCAGGAATTTCCTTGAATGAGTTTATGTACATTATATGAATCTGAATGAGAAATCATGACAAACTCTCTTCTGTAAGATTGCCTTATGCTTGCCTTCTAAAAGGTTGCACTTTTGTGCTTGATAGTATCCAGCTGATTTCTATCCTGATGAAATCTGACGAAAGTCTTAGAAGGGACTCTACTCAATCCATTTTACCATCCAGTGCAGCATAGGTTGCCTGCCTCGTGGATTATGATGAGAAAGTAGTGAACTTCACAGTTGCCAAAATTCACTGGGATGAAAGTAAATGGATGGTAGCTCGTAACCTATAACTTCTGTGTGATTTCTAGGAGAAGGGAAGATCATGGGCCATTTGGTTACTATCTATAGCATGTTTATCTCTCTCTGCAAAGATGCACGAATCCGAAGTAGGCAGTGAGCCATGTTACTCATGCCAACAATTGAAAAGGAAACATTCAGGAGCAAATAATATGCTTTCATGACTGTCCATCATTAAAAACTATAATTGCAGTGATATAAGGCTAGACACCATGTATTATCCATTCCTTCCACCTCCAATGTGCATATCAAAATACAAATTACACTTCCAAAAAATGATTCAAAACCCAACGTGCATCAGAGTTCCAAAAAAGTAAACGGGAGGCAGCTTGGTTGCGATGCAGGTTGGGAGACAGAGGAGGGAGTTAGCGCTGGTTGCGACCCAATGTTGCAGGTTGCGCCGGTCGATATTAGGTTTTTTTCCCCTTCCCTGAATGGGCGCAGTACAGTGATGGAGAGCTCCACAGTCTGGCGAGCGAAAGAAGGGATTTGTCTAGCGAGGCGAGGGAGAGACGCGAGTTGCAGTGGCGAGGGAGAGAGGCGAGGCGCAGTTCGGGCGAGGGAGAGAGGGGATTTGTCAGCCGAGGTGAAGGCAGATCTTCGCACGTTCGCTACCCTTCGCTGGTTTAGAGGAGGCGAGAGTGAAAACCGAGCTTCCGTCGCTGGTTCATGGGAGAGAGAGAGAGAGAGGAGAGAGAGAGCGCTTCGCTGAGAGAGAGAGTCGAGAGAGAGAGAGCTTCGCTCAGACTTCACGGAGAGAGAGAAAGAGCGCTTTGTCGCTGAGAGTTGAGAGAGGCGAGAGAGAGAGAGCTTCGCTGAGATAGAGAGAGGATGGCTTAGGGATCCAAAAGAGGGAAATAAGAAAAAGAGCGGGCCATCAAAATTTTTATTTCAATTGACGAAAGTAGGCCACACGGGAACTTCGCACGATGTAGCTTACTCTCACTATAAGCTGCAGCTCAAGTGAGCCCACCCAATATATTTATATATATATGAGGGAAAAAAATACTATACCTACCCGTACTTTGGTATTTTTACAGAGTACCCAATGTACTTTGGTATTTCGGACTAAACCTACTTGTAGTTTTAGTTAACTTGCAAATACAAACGGCCGTGACGGAATAGAGGAAATGGCAAAATTACCCTTCCATATATAAGGTCTCTACTCGCGTGTTTTGTTCATTTTTCCATTTTCCTCTTGCTGACAGGGTTCACATGGTCTGGCGATTTTGGGCGATTTTGGCGGAACTCCCTCATCTCTCGTTAGGGTTTCCCATTCCCTCGTCCCCATCTCTCCACATCCGTAAAACTCCCTCATCTCCACCTCCTGCAACCCATCTTCTTCCACTGTCCTGAACAGAACTCTCCATCTCACACCACAGACGCACGCAGCACATTCTTCCTCCTCCTCATGCCGCCGGACGCCTCTCCCTACGCAGGAACACACCTCCATCCCCTGCACACCCTTGCATCACCTCCGCCCCCTGCACTCCACCTGCACACACACACCCTTCTTTCTTTCTTTCTCCCTTTCCTCTCTTCATTCTCTTTCTTTTTCTTTTTCTTTCCTCACTTCCTCTTCTCTTCCTCTCCCCACTTCTCCTCCCCTGCATCTCCTTCCTTTCTTTCTTCTCTCCTTTCCCCTCCCTCTTTTCTTCTTCCTCCCAACCGTTGCGCTCCCACTGCGCAGTCGCTCGCTGCCGTCGTCGTCCGCATCCTCTCCCAACTCTGGCGCAAACCCATCATTGTCGTCAACCACTGCGTCGCCCACACCGAGATGGGTAGGATAGCCGTCGACCCCATCGTCCTCTACGTCAGTGGCGGCAACACCCAGATCATCGCCTACAGCGAAGGAAGGTATCGTATAGTTGGCGAGACCATTGACATTGCCGTCGGCAATTGTTAGGATCGGTTCGCCAAAGTTCTCACTCTCTCCAATGATCCCAGCCCTGGATACAATATTGAGCAGGTTCGCCTGATCGAACTTCCCCTGCAAATTTATTTAAATTGCAGAAACTTTATCAATCTCATTGCGATTACTACAGTTGTAGAGTAGAATGAATTTATATCTCTCTTCTTTCCTTCTCTCCTTCTTTCTCTTCCCTTGCCACAGTCCCTCATTTTTCTGCCCAGGACGCATTGTCATTGTATTCATTGGATGTTTGATGCTGTAGTGAAATTAAAGAGAAAATCAAGAAAACTAAGGATGAGAAGAAGGCAAAGAAAGCGGAGGTGATGGCCAAGACTCAGAAGACTCAGACCAAAGGCGTGCCCATGGATGCAGCTCTGAAAGTGTTAGACCCCGACCCAAACCAACTCGATTAGTGTTAGTTTAGTGAGTGCTTAGTCTTAAGTGGGTTTAGTTATCGATGGGTTAAGATTTGGTTGATTTTAGTCTTGGATATAGCTTTGGGAATTTTGAGAGCGATTAATGTTAGTTAGACACACTCAGGGGCGCCTTGAGTGTACGGGCAAGTTTGGGAGGAAATTCTGATTCTTCGATTTTAATCGCGATTTTTATTTCATTTGAATGATTTTACTATTTGCTACAACTTTCATTTTCAACTCGTCCATATTTGAGACCCAAAAACCCAAGTTTTGGCCCAAAGAGGGTAAAATTGACTTTTCTCACTAAATCTGGGCTCAAATCTCGAAATTTCAAAACTATGTCAAATTTATACTCATTGGAAAATAGAATTTTCAAGGATCATTTTATCCTCTTTCGTCGATCTCATCCGGGGCCCACAAGATCATGATTTAGCCATTTCAAGTCTCAGCTTTATTGGGCCCCACTCTCTACTTACTTGAGTCATCCCCTTCGTTCAGAACCCATTGTGTTTTCCTGCAACCATTTCCTGCAACAGTGCAACAGAACTGAGAAAGGAACTCTCTCCTCTCCCTCTTTCTCCTCTTGCATGCCTAAGCTAGAGGTCCCCATTTGAAAAACTAAGACTACCAAATTCTTCCTCTCACTCCAAGCTTCCCTTTGCTGTAATTTTCTTAGGATTTTCAGCTGGGCAACTACCATTTCCTCTCCTTTTCTTCTTGTTCAGCTAGCTTCAGGTTAGAACTCATCTTCTCCCCTTCCAAGGAGTTATTTCAGCTCATGTAGAGCTTGATTTTCATACATGCGAAGGCTATTTCGAAATGGGTTCGTATCTTTCAAAATATGTTGATCTTTGAAGTTGTTTTTGAATGGATTTTTCTGGGATTTTTGTAGCTTCTTGGACCAGATCTTGAGTAGGATTCTTGAGAGGAAGTTTTGCTTAGCATTTGGGCAAGAAGGCAAGTAATCTTTATAGGTTCCATGTGCATGTGGTTTATGGATTGTTTTTCATCCTTGAAAATGCATGATCATATTGTTTAAATTCTTAATTATATTGTGTTCATGTTCTTCAAATTTATATTCAGCTTAGACTTGATTTTTAAATGGACTGATATGAGAAGATCTTTTCTTTTATTAGTGATATATTAATGGAATGAATTCAGCTCAGAGTTTTGTTTTCTTTCTTATGTCTAAACTATATTTTTCATAGGGGTGTACACCGGGTTTGGAAACCCGGTCCGACCCGGTAACCCGACCCGGACGTATTCGGACGGGTGGAACATGGTCGTGTACCGGGTCGGGTTTAACCCGACCCGGAAAATACTAAATCGGACCGGGTCCCGGGTTAAGAAAATATAGTTAATCGGGTTATCGGGTCACCCGATAACCCGATTATATATATATAAAAAAATTTTAAAATAAATCAAGACAGTGAGGTGAGGCAGCGAGACCCGATAACCCGATTATATATATAAAAATTTTTTTTAAAATAAATCAAGACAATGAGGTGAGGCAGCCTCACTGCTTATAAAGTGGAAACAACTGTTACATCACTCCTGTATAATTGTTGAGGAGATGAATTTATCTGCTATCTTAAATAAACACCAAAAGCTACATTTTCTAATGTCACTGAGAACACATTACCAAATTATATACACTGATCCAACAGACCAAATTATCCAAATTATAAATGTACACCATCGGTGTCACTGAGTGGGGAAAATGTAAAGAGATGGCACATAATTACGTGGAATAAACATTTCTATATTGATGGTTGATGTAGAAAGAGCTGAAGTTGGACAATACATAAACCAAAGTAAACACAAAGTTTTATTTCTATAGAGAAAAAAGGGAGTGATCTGGATAGCCTCATAGCCATGATAATCTCTTCTTTTAGTTGATTTTAAGTCGGCATATGCATTTGAACAACCATCTGGCTTCGATGAACGTTTTTCATCCGATCACTGAGAAAAATTAAGAGTAAAACTTGTAGTCCTTGGCTTAAATAATGATCTGCCTTAGTCCATCGATGGGCGATATGATCATCAATAGAACCCCAAGTATAATGCAAATCTGATACACAAACAACGATAAGAGAGTCAGGTGCTTATCTTAGAAGTTAGAATTTGAAGAACATGATTAAGATGACAGACACTCAGTCAGTGGCTCAGTGCTTGAACTGAATATACCCATGGAAATCTCAAATCAGCTCTCTGTAACCGGGTGACCCGGTTACCCGACCCGGTAACCCGGCAAACCCGGTAACCCGAACCCGGTAAACCCGGGCATGGATTACCGGGTATTCGGTCGGGTTCCCCTATCCCATAAAATAATCGGGTCGGGTCAAACCCGGCCCGATAACCCGGGACGCGACCCCATGTACACCCCTAATTTTTCATGCTGAATTCATGAATGGGATGTGATGATTCAATTTAGTATCAATTGATTTATAGTTTTGATATGAAATGATTCAGTTTTGATAATATAGTATGATGATTTAATGAAGAAGGAAAGAAGAATTCAAAAGAAATGCAAAGGAGGGAGTGAAACAGTGCAGAAATGCACTATTCCACGGACCTGCCAGAGAGCAGGCTCGCTAGAGCGAGCCCACTCTCTGGGAGGGTCCGCTCGAGCGGACCCAAGCCCACTCGAGTGGGCCCAGGCCCTGCCTCCCTGCCCGTTTAGACCTTTTTAATGCATTTCTTTGTAATTTTTGGGACTGTTTTTAATCTTTAATGATTTTAAAAATCTGAAATAAACTTTGGACCTGTTTTTATGATTTTTCATCATTTATAAGACTGAATTAAATTTATGAATTCATTTTCAAATTTTTGAGAATTTCTTGAGGATTGAGGAACTTGAATATAATGAAAGGTTTATACTTGATAGTTGTGTGTTTGAATGCTTAAATGTCTCAACTTCGGAGGCACCAATTTCATTACTAATTTCCGACATTTGAGTTTCAAGTGCACAAGTGTCAATGGAAGATTTTCTTTTAGCATATGCTTAATAAACTATGTTTTGAATTCCAGTTTTTTGTATATAGAAAATCTTCATGAACTCATTTTGGATTTCAAGTATGAGCTCGTTTGAAGGTTTGATTTCTAAATGAAAAAGGGGATCACTTCCTAAGCTTGTTATGCATATATATTATGCCTTTTTGCTAGCCCTGTCTTGTTCGTTTTGATAAGTGATTTCCCCTTTTGTTTCGATAAGCTTGATAAGTATATTATTTTGTTTGTGTACTCATGGATTTATAAGTGAACACCACTCAGCTTAGACTGCCATCTCAGTCTGATCCACTAGTTAGGGGGTCTTTAAACATAAGTAAGGACCATCTGCAGATTGGTAGTGTATTTATACACATTTTAGCTCATTCCGGTTCTGCGGCCGGTATTTTCCCCTCCCACCTTGTGTGGCTTGGGCGCCCGCTCGCTCGCTCCCTCGCTTGCTCTTATCATCATGTATGATAAAGAAAGGATTTAGCTCAATGTGGATTTACTATTCATGATATAAGAATTATTCATGCTAGTTTTGTAAATTCGAAGTGCATATCTTTATCTTAAATTGTTTAAACTTTATTAAACTGTTTTTATTATTGTATCATGCTCATGCCTAAATTGATTACCTGCCAAACCGTCGTGTTTGACCCTTGTTATTTTGGTGCCCAGATGCAGGAGACGATGCCTTTGAGGAGGAGCGTCAGGAGGAGGCTGTTGAGCCACCCCCAGCTCGCGAGTGGCAGCCCGACGATGTCAACTAGACGTCGGGCGGGTTCATGAGGACGTTTCATTTTGTCATGGGTTTCTAGTTTGAACTCTTGGTGATGTATTGGCCTTTGTTGGCCTCTTATTTTGGGATGTATTAAACTTAACTTACTTTGTTACTTTGAAACTTGAATTATGATAGGAATGCCATGTCATGTTTCTCCTTCTGATATTAAGTCTTGAAGTCATTTTACTCATTCAATTTGTTTAAATTATGATTGACACATTTTGCTACACGCTTCCGCATATTTGATCATGTGAGCTAGATCTCCTCTTTGTTTTGGAATCCTCACCGCGGGAACCTGTGGTAAACGTCGCGGGCCCGGGTCTTGATTCCTAAATCTCGGTCCGGGGTCGCGACAGAAAGGCCCAAAACTTGGAGGCGGTGGTGGAAAGCGTTGAGTTCAAATTCCTTTACATTTGTTACTCTCCAGGGAGTAGATGAGAGAAATGTTACTTTCAACCTTTTTTGTCTTGTTTAAATTTCAACCTTTTCTTTTTCTTTCAATAATAGCAAATAAATTGTTGTTTGTGTGGACTTTCTGTTTGTAGTACTCAAGTTAATGGCTTGCTAGTCTGGGGGCAAATTCAGTTATAATATTTCTCTGGGCTACTTGATTGGATTTTAAGCAAACTGTTGTAAACTTCATTTTTTTGAAATGGGAAATATACACTGTTTGGCAACCATTTCCCTGTAAAGTTAGCTGTCTTGACAGGCCAATTTCGAAGGCTTTTCAACAGAATGATTTTGTATCAATTTCATTGAAAAAGATTGAAACATTCTGTTTAATTGAAATGGGCACAAACACACCAGAGTTTAGAGTTACACTGAAATTTCCGTTTGGAAATCGTTACAAGGTATTTTGCTAGAAAGGATTACATGTTCTGCCCTCAATTTCAATAGAGCTGAGAGAATGTTGATGGCCTATGATGAGTGGTCTGCATTTTCACTTAAGTATTGTCTAATTCTCACTGAGCTGATTTGCTATAAGATATGAAATCAAGCTCAGAGACTCAAAAGGTGATTCGAAGAAGCTGCAAATTTGCTACACAGTAGATGAGAAAGCTAATAGAGAGGATTATGAAGCAGCAGTAACAGCTATGTAGATTTGATTTCAGCTGGTTGCATTATGGGTTCATGATTTTTGGTTCTGTGATTGTGAATTTTCTTTTTGAGAAGTGTCTAAATCCCTTTATAATGCTTATAGAAGCAGCCCTATGCCCGCAGTGACAGTATCAAATTTCAGCATCACGTTAGAGCTTTGGCCATGAGAACGTTGAGAGCTTTGGCCACGAGAATAGTGGGTACATGAGTTTTGAGAGTTTTGGGAGGAAGCCATTTGATATGGCTGGAAAAAGAATGAAGGAGAGTGATCTTATGCCTTTCCACTTTTACAGCCTTGGTTCAAGGGCAAATATGTCCTTTTTCGGATTATAATTTGGCGCCAGTATGCACCAGAGGCGTTTTATACGGCCTACCCCGTCAATACTAACAGTTTCCGTTCATTTTGCATGTCAACTAAAACTACATGTAGGTTTAGTCACAAATACCAAAGTATAGGGGGTACTCTGCAAAACGGCCAAAGTTCAGGTAGGTATAGTGCGGTTTTCCCTATATATAACTCAAAAGATATCAAAAAGTTATAAAAAGAAAAAAAAAACAAAGTGAATAAACAATTTCATTACGACAACTGAAGAAACACTTTAATATTTCCCTAACAGGTCATCCTCTATAAAATGTAAAAACAGGCTAGGCAGTTGACTTGATCAAATTTTGTCAATGCCATGTTGACAGTTGCAAGACCATACAAATACAACAAAAAGGGTCTTTTACAACATATAATCATGTTGTGAAAGCTCTCCACATACATGTGCAAGTTATCTATTAAGGAGTTGTTAAATGTTTTAGATGTTTTAACAACATAGAGTACTTGTTGTTAAAAACCCAAAGTTCTACCGCTTAGAGTGCTTCTTGTTAAAAATTCAAAATTCTACCACTTAGAATGCTTCTTGTCAAAAATTCAAGAAACATGCATTGAAAGTTGTACAATACTAGATCTTCATGAATTCAAATTCATAGCGATGAAGATTATAGTAGTTAAGACAAAAATATTTGAACAAAAATTTATTGAATAACCAAATTGCAATACAATATTTTCAACTTACGAATTTCTGATATTCTACTATTCCAACTCATTCTAAATACAATATCCTAATACAACTTTTAGGGTATGCAACCGTACTTTCTACAACCCCACCAAACTCACAGCCACCCACCTATTTTTTGCTAATTTGCTGTACAGAAATACCCGTTGGAAATGAAATGTCTTGAACACATGGGTAAACCATGACCCTGTTGCAGAGCAAATAACTTCTTGTTCTTGCAGGCCCACACTGGAGTCTGAAATCGATGGGGCCGAGCAATCGGCATGAGTCATTGGAGGAGAAGACAATGAACCTCCTTGGACTGAGGCAGGCATATGACAACTAGAGTTAACCCAAAAGCATACGTCTCATGTGCTTGCCAATCAACAGAATATGGAACATAAAAACAAAAAGAAATTGTGATTCAATACCAAAAATGTTAAACTAACACTTGATACATTCTTCATACCTTAAGTAATATGGTTCATAAAGCTTCTCATATTTAGCCTCCAGAGCTGATCTCTCCTCTCTCCTCGTAATATTTTTTTTTCCACTTCTTCACGTTGGCTCTGAAAATGGAGAATTTGTAGGATGTTGTTAATCTCTAAATTATTGAAGAAAAGTAGAAAACAAATCAGAGGACCGTAATGCCACTACAGCACTACTAGTTACACTCTAATACACAAATGCAAAATGATCATGTGAGGTGAAGTACCTAATGTCTAGAAGATAAGTATCAATTGTCAATTCACATCGACATATACATGTCTTAATAAGTATAAACCTCAAAAACACTGAAAAATAAGGAATCACCATACTTGATGTAGAAACAACATTAACAATAACAAAGTTAGTATGTATGTATCAGGTTATGCCACTTTATAGAAAGAGTACTTATATAAGCCACCTTGTATTCAAGACTAACAGCAGAAATTAATCATTACAAGTTTACAACAGCTCCATCGGCAGCAAGCCTTTCAACAGGCTAACTGAGAAAACAGCTCAGGATGCTCTGCAAGACTATCATCAGAGAAAACAAAGTTCAAAATACTATCCTAAAAAACAGTGTGGAAACTAAACAACAGGAGCACAAAGCATTAATGGAAAATTGCATTTGATTTAATGATAATTTATCCTACTACTGGACCCTTAACTAAAATGAATAAGTGAATCTAGAAATTTGATCAAAAGCACAAAAAAGATAGTAACTAACCTCTCCTGAGTTTCTCAGCATATTCCCTGCCGCGTTGGAAATAATCTGCACTGTAACTTGAGGGAATAGTCAATTCTGATTTCGTTCTACCCATGAGCCTCTTTTCCTGCAGAAGCTTTTTGGCAGCTTCAGTTTCCACAATTTTCTTTAACTTGTATCTGTAACCATACAAAAGAATATGATTAATGGTGAATCCAAACATTTGCTAAATGAAAGATTGCTGACATCACTTTACTTTCTCCTTGATACGATTACAAGCATTAGGTCTTGCCATCAAGGCAGCAAGCAAAACCAGCCAGCTAAGAAACACAGGTTACAAAGGACAATCAGATTCTCTCAGAAAAAGACTCAAAGGGGGGAAAAGGGGTCATACTCTATGGGGAGCTGAATCTCAACAATCCCAGTGGTCCACTGAGTAGAGCTTTCTTCTGAGTTCCGTTTCTTCACCTGAGAGCAAACAATAAAATTAGAATTAAAAAAAATATATATTTTTTAACAGTAAAAAGAATCATAATATCATGTTTTGACAAGAAAGGGGGAAACAATGGAATGTCCTCTACCGTAGCTGATAACCGTGCAGAGAATAAGAAATATGGACGACACTTCAAATTCAAGGAATAAATTTTGAATTCTGACAGAAGCCTATAAGTTTTTAGTGATAATGTGAAGAATACAGAAGAACAGAATGCATGGCTCAAAAAAGGTTCACTTAACAAAACACAGCACTGGCATGATAAGTTGCATAGATGTATGCAAAAGAAAGGAAGAGATAATAAGGGAATGAACATCAACCAACCCACTTACTTTAAGATGTTCTAGAATTGTGTATAACTCATCTTCAGCGCGCTTCAACTCATTGTCAACTTGATCCGTCACATTGTCACATCAATATTCTTGCCTTTTTTCGTTGCCAATTCTTGCTCAACGTACTTCACCCTGTTAATTAAGTTAAAGGAACCACAAGACAACAAATTTAATAGAAACACAGACAATTTTAAGTTAACACAACCACCCAAAAGTAACAGTATCCCTTAAAAAAGAATCATAAAATGTACCCAAAACAAACAGAAATCAATCCTCTCCGTTAGCGATACTGTAGCCCAAAAATGCTATACAGGAAACTCAGAGAATTGAGAAACACCTATCCACAGAAGTGTGATCCTTTAGAAAGATAGTCAATGCCGGTTAGCAACACGATTCTAGATAAGTTAGCACACCAATAACCAGAAAGTTGAAAAAAAAATCCCATAAAGAATCATAAAATGGGAAATCATTACAGCAGCACCCAAGAGAAAACAGAAATCAATCCTCTCCGTTAGCGATATCTTAGCCCCAAAATGCTATACAAGAAACTCAGAGAACTAGAAAACACCGATCCACAGACTGTGATCCTTTAGAAAGACAATCAGTGCCAGATAGCAACAAGATTCTAGAGAAATTAGTGATCCTAAATTATATCCAGATAAAAAGAAATCAAAATAACATGATTATAATCCTCATGTCCAATGCATCTATCAGGGACAGTTGAGAACATAAACTTTTCTTAGCACAATAATTAATGCGGCCAAGAAAGTAAAGCCTTGTAGAGTTGCTTTATCAATTATCATCAACATAGACCAAATCATATTTTCCCCCCGGATCAGTAAAAATCATTAACGAGCTGTTATAAGTTACTACATAGAAAAAAATAAATAAAAATAAGTTCCTGCAAGCTACTACGTTACACCCCCAATTGAATATGAGCTAAAAGTTCCCAGTAACAACCTTTCCCTACAAACCCTAATGTCTATACCATTTTAGGGGGAATGTTCATATGCATTTTTCTCTCACTATAGAGTGAGGGACACTCCCCTTTTTACACATGAAAAGTGCATTTTGTACCTCACCTCATGTACTTGGAAATTTCCAAAAAAGGGAAGTGTCCCTCACCCTATGGTGAGGGAAAGATGCATATGAATGTTTCCCCTATTTTAGTATTGCATTATCTAAAATACTGTACAAAAAACACCTAAAAAACAATATGTGAAACAGCAACACCATATTTGGCTGAAAATAGAGAAAAACAAAAAAAGGGTGCTTACATATTGGGATCTTCAACCAAAACAGCGGTTTATTGAGCGAAGGTATCTTGGAGAACCAATCATCTTTCTCTGCATCCCCGTCGTTCTTTTTGCTTACTTTAGTTAAACCACCTCCGCCTCCGCCGCCGCTGCCACCAACTGCTGCTCCACTTTGCAATGCAGTGGTCAGTGCTGGTATTCCCGACTTTCTTTCCCTCTGTTTCTGCAGAAACTTCACTTCCTCCAATACCAATCTGATCTTTTTTTTTATGATGTGGAAAATGGATTAAGGTAAAGGCTTGCTGAAGCCCTTTCTAAACAGATTGAGAGGCACACCAAATCACCATATCAATGAAAGCAAAAATGTTCACAAGAGAGGAAGCTAGAAAGACACATGATTACAAACAAGTTTTCTTTCCAATCAAGTAAATAAACACAGACATTGTAATCTAAATCCATACTAAAAATCAGTAGTTGATAAGCACTTAGTCAAGGTAATTTTCAGAACACTAACACTTTTTAAGCATTAAATTCCAGAGCTACACATATAGCAGAAATAAACATCACCCTTCAATCAAATCCATGAATATCAAAATGATGAGCACTAAATCAACACATGCATAGATAAATATGTTAAACATAAACACAAAACAGCAATAAAGGGAAAAAAATCATGAAAAAACTTACTCCACATCTAAAAGAGGAACTCTCTTGCCCCTAAGACCATGCATCCCTGAAAACTAGTCCATCAATGGTTATTACTACAAACAACTAATCATAGAAAATGAAAAATTGAAAATTATAGGTATCAAAATCAAAAGACAATGTAGTATAATGGAAGTTTTGAGCTATACTTAGTAACAAACATCAAAATCAAAGTTCAACGTGAATCAAAAAAATTGAATCTTCCTTATCTGAAAAAACAAATATCAAAACAATTAATACAACTTTAGAGATAAGAGCGAGAGAGAACTCAATTGATAAAATTTGAACAGAGAAAGCAAGTAACATCTGGAAATTTAGAGGAAAAAAATGAAACTAGGTTTTTCAGTGTGAGAGGAAGAACAATTACGAAATTGAAGACTCTATCTGATGTTTCACAGATTGCAATGTTTAATCTCGATCTCCTCACAAAACCGAATCCCTAACTCTCGAATAATTCGAATTTCAATACCTGACTCATTTATTCACAATCAACCAAATAAGAGAAAGAAAAAAACGGAGAAGAAAGAGTTAGAACTTAATTCAACAAATTCTTAGTGGTTGAAATTCATACAAACTTCAACAGCCGAAAACCAAATTTCAAACAACTCACATTCAAAGAACAAATCGCGGTCGTTGTGATGGTCTCGGTGTTCACGGCGGTTGTGTTTGTTGTGGTGGTCGTGGTGCTCACAGGGGCTGTGGTGGTCTTGGAGCTCACGGTGCAGGAATTTTCATCGTGATAGAGAGGGACATGGAAACATTACATGGACTTGAAAGAAAAAAGTGAAAAAAATAATGTTAGAAAAAGGGGTGATTCTATATGCACCCACATATTTTGCTGTATGCACCCACATTTGGTTTTTTTTTTAATCACCAAAATACCCTAATGTCAAATGACCAACTCACCCTTTACCATTTTCCTCTTCCTTTCTCCTATTCCGGTTACCCTCCTCTCTACTCATCACTCCTTCTTCTTTTTCTGCTTCTTCTTCTTCTTAATCCATTACATCCACTGTTCGACCATTTCATCTGCACTCATTCATCCCCATTGATCTTCATCTCCTTCCTCATCATCTTCTCTAACTCTTACAAAGTTTGCTCAAGTCTCATCCATTTGTTTGAAGATATTGGAGGCACTCATCTCCCTTCATCACATTGTCTATTGGAAGTAGGCATTTTCAATATGGACAAGCAACTAACGATCTATCCAGAGGAGGTATACATTTTAGTTCGTTTTCATCGTTTTAATGAAAATTCGCGCGTCATGTTCGGTATACCAGAGCCGTGCAAGTGGAATCTGCACGGCGGAATAGCATCAAACATTCTAGTCTTGCACGGAATAAATATGACGTGCAAAATACTTTTGCACGGAATAATTCCGTGCAAAAGTATTTTGCACGTCATATTTATTCCGTGCAAAAACATTTAGCACGGCGTATTTATTCCGTGCAAAAATGTCTTGCACAGCAAGAGTAAACCGAGCATATTTCACAAGGACAACATATAGTGTTGTGCATTAATATACTAATATTTAGCAATTATATTTTCAGGAGATTCAGTCAACCGGTGCCAGTGAGTGCTCTATGGATTTTACTAATGTCTTCACCACTGACATGATATTTAGAAGCCGAGAGGACCTAATCCAATGGACAAGGGAAGTTGGAAAGAAACATGGGTTGGTTATTGTAATCAAAACTTCAGATGCTGGTGGAGATGGTAGGAAGGCGAGAATAATGTTATCTTGTGAGAGAAGCGGAAGCTATAAGGGTCAATCGAAGGTCCCTCAAAAGAGAAATCCTAATAAGGCAACGGGAACGAAGAAGTGTAATTGCCCTTTCGCTTTGAAGGGACGAAAGTTGGCAAATGATGATGATTGGATGTTAACAGTGGTTTGTGGGTTGCACAATCATCCAAACGCACAACATCTCGAGGGGCATTCATTTGCTGGAAGGCTATCAGGGGAGGAACTCAATGTTTTGATTGATATGTCGAAGAGTATGGTGAAGCCAAGGAACATCCTTCGTACGCTGCAAGAAAGGGACGTGCACAACACTACTTCGATGAAGAGTATTTACAATGCCCGTCAGAAGTGGAGGGTGACTGAGTTGGCCGGTCGATCACAGATGCAACAACTCATGATGCATTTGGAGCAGAACAACTACATTGAGTATCACACTAGCAACCCATCTACAGATGCTACGATGGACCTATTCTGGGCACATCCATCATCTATTCAGTTGTTACGTGCATTTCCAGAAGTTCTGATAATGGATTGTACGTACAAGACTAATAGATATCGACTTCCCTTGCTTGAGATCGTTGGTGTGACATCCACTCAACTGACTTTTTCCGTTGCTTTTGTGTACCTTGAATCAGAGAGGGAGGCCAATTACAGATGGGCTTTGGAGAGGCTTAAGGAATTGATGGATGGATGTATTATGCCCCGTGTTGTTGTAACTGATAGAGAGTTAGCACTCATCAATGCAATACACGTTGTCTTTCCGAATGCAGCAAGCTTATTATGCAGGTGGCATATTTCAAGGAACATATTGGCAAATTGTAAGAAGTATTTTGAGACCAACGACAGATGGGAGGCGTTTATATCTAGTTGGAACATGTTGGTAGTCTCTCCCACTGAAAATGACTACATTCAGTTTTTAAGTGCATTGGACCGGAATTTCTGTGGGTATCCAAACGCCGTTGATTATGTGAAGAAATCATGGTTGAATAACCATAAGGAACAATTTGTAGCTGCTTGGACGGATCGGCATATGCACTTTGGAAACGTGACTACGAATAGGGCTGAGAGTGCACATGCAAAATTGAAGAGACACCTTGGCACATCGAACAGTAGCTTCGATTCGTCCTGGCAGATTATCCATGCATTGCTTGAGTTGCTCTTTACGGAGATAAAGGCTTCATTTCAAAAGAGCTTGAACACCGTGCAACATAAGTTCAAACCAGCACTGTTTCGCGAGCTGAGAGGATTCATATCAAGGAATGCTTTGGATATAATATTGAATGAGTCGATCAGAGCTGGTTATATTGGTCCAGATTCCTTGGCATGTGGGTGCGTAATTCGACGGACACATGGGTTACCATGTGCACACGAGATTGCCGAATACATAAGGGAAGGCACTCAAATACCACTGAGTTGTGTCCATCAATACTGGAGGAAGCTCAATTCAGAATCCACTAAGGAGAATGCAGGCCCCGAATTAACCACAACTTCCGAGTTCGAATTGATCAATAAGAGATTTCATAGTACCGATCACGCGGGTAAAATACAAATATTGAAAAAACTAAGAGAGTTGGGGTGTCCGTCATCTACTTCTCTTCTTGAGCCGGATGTTAAATTGAACACCCGGGGTCGATCATCCTCGAAAAAGAAGAAGTTGGATCGGTCTACGCGTCGGGAACCATCTGCTTTTGAGTATGCACTCTCGATCGAAGCTACCGTTCCATCGAGAACCAACAGTCTAGATTCGAAGAAGGGGAAGGACAAATTAAGTGTTCGACGCACTCGTTCAAGCACATTCGAGCATCAACTTCCTAAGTCATTAGGACCCTATATCGAGGCTATTAAGGATGTCGAGGCGGATGGTAACTGTGGTTTCAGGGCAGTAGCTGGTCTATTGGGAATGAGCGAGGATGGTTGGATGCAGGTTAGAATGGATTTAAGCAATGAACTACAGAGGCATCAAATTTATTATTCATTGCTATATGGCGGAGATGATAGGGTTGGGGAACTGTATTATGCATTGGCGTACTACGACAGCCATCCCCCATTTGCTCGTTGGATGACAATGCCAGACATGGGTCATCTGGTAGCTTCATATTATAATGTTGTATTGATCCATCTTTCTTTGCAACAGTGCCTTACTTTCCTGCCTTTGAGATCAACCCCGATTCCATCTTCTGATCGGAAAGTTATCGCGATCGGTTTTGTCAATGGTAACCATTTTGTTCAAGTCTTCATGACACCCGGGGCTCCCATTCCTCCCATTGCGACAAATTGGTATAGACACCACCATCCTAATGCTGACGGATGGCAACTACCATATGCGCAGAACATCGAGCGATTCAAAGAAATAATTGGAGACAGTGTCGCAACACGCGAGTCGGTTAATATTGACAGTGATTAATTTCTTGTACTACGCACTCGATGTAAACAAATTGTAAGAAATGATGTTGAAATGCAATCAAGCTCTTATGCTTTCCATCTTTTATATTTTTTTTTATATTCCATCATAACCCTCCTTAGTTGATTGTGGGTTGGCGAATCTATCATACAATAAATCATCTATATCAAGGCACACAAAGACAAGGCACACAAAGTATATGTGCGAAACCATTCTGCACGGCCAACAGTTGCTGAGCAGAATGGATCTGTTCGGCATATATTAGCCGAGCAGAATAGATCTGTTCGGTATATATTAGCCGAGCAGAATGGTTCTGCACGACATATGTATACTGAACAGATTGCATTTGCACGGCATATGTTGGCCGTGCATTATTGGCATTAACTTAGGCTAGTGAAACTATTTGTATCCAAATTCGAAGAGGGATGTAGATGTTTTAAAATAAAAAATTGAGATGAACTATATATCACAATTTCACAACCAGAATTCCAAAAACAAACAAGTTCTTGTACAAAAATCAATATTCATTGATTGAAATGTGGCAGTTTGTAGTACACTGTTTTCTTGTAATTACTTACACATCTGAAAAGAATGATACATTGTCAGATCCAAAATTCCATAAGAGCCTGGAGCAATCTTAGCTTACAGTATCACCGTTGGAGAGTATCATTGGGTTACGTTCGCTTGTCCATTGAACAAGGCATTACCAGATGAATTCCTCAATCGTATGAAGGGTAAGTGGATTCTGACACATATGGGCTTTAGAAATCCATATCAGTGTTTTATGGGGTTCTAATGCCCATATGTATCAGAATCCACTTACTCTTCATACGATTGAGGAATTCATCTGGTAATGCCTTGTTCAATGGACAAGCGAACGTAACCCAATGATACTCTCCAAATGGGTGAAGCTGCAAGCTAATATATTTCCCATCTCCATCATAAAAAAAAAAATGAAATACTTATACATCCCACAAGTCTCTAAAAAAAAAAAATGAATAAAATATCCTTTATACAAAAACATAAGCATGTTATCAAAAATTCCTCCGAGCGTCATTGTTGCGCACGCCGACGATACGTCACCGGCAAGCCATCAAGAATCTCGAGGGTAGTCCGCAGTGCCCTCTGGTAGAAGTCAACTGGCTGGTCACCTCGTTCAAGCGTGGCACGAATATGATCCTTTGCTCGAATGACCTATAAGAGACAATAGAATGTGTCATATTAATAATTTAATATGATACTTGCTTCAATGTACGAAATAAGATAGTTTACAATGCACTCACCGTTCTCGGAGTCGGGTCCTCTCTACCCTCATTAGGGTCATAGTGGGAATGGCGGGCTGGGTTCTGTACACGAGGGTGAGATATCCTAGTGTACCAATCGAGGTAGTCCCGCGAACACTCCCATGCATGATGTGCACGATGGCCGCGGTGCGCAATAGATAATACATGGTCCTCCCAAGTAATCCAATACTGATCCAGAAACGTATAGGAGACCTTGTATTTACCGGCAGTACTACCCCGAGTGGCACGGATGGGGGCAAGAGGTGCGGGTGGGATGGTCTGTACGTAGCCGAACTGTCGAAGAACCCTGTGTGGGTGGTAGGGTTCAATGACATCTAGGGACCTCAAGCAACCACAGAAGAATGATATCTGCTGTAGTGGATGATGGGCCCTAACACTAGCGTACGGATCCCAAGCAATCTGTCACAAGTAAACTAAACAAATCACTACTATAATAAAACATGCTCCTTCTCAAAAAACGTAAAATAAAATAATAAAGAAAGTCAGAAATATATAACATAAAATGCTCAAATGGGTGCTCACCTCACTCGGGTGTAAGGCATCCAATCTCTCCCGCATCAGCTGTATGTTTTCAATTGCATTTCCGGAATCCTGTCCAGGATTCCAGCGGCTTGCTAGAGCCATCCCTGCGGTGTATCCCCATTGTGCAGGAGGACGTGCGAATGGGAAGTGCTCGTACACCCAAGACTACAAATGACAACAAATATTAATAATTATATAGTACTTATATCAATTATAATGATAAAGATATATGAATCTATAAAATGTACCGTTCTTACCGTTAGCAGTGTCAAATATCCCGCAATTTGCCGCACATCTGCCCTCGTGGCGGTCCCCAACTGGCGATACAGATACGCAAGTGCGGCAGCCCCCCATGCGTATTGACGGACCCGTGGCAGGTCCATCAATAAGGACAAGTAGTAGACAGGAACCCTCGTGGCGGACTTATCAGTGAATAGTGTACAGCCCAACAGGTAAAGAAGATATCCTCTGGCTGCACACTCTACCTCCTCAACCGACGATGCGGGAGTCACTTCGCCGCACACCCGTCGGATCCACCCCATCCTCACTACCCCACCCCGTGCCAGGTTCAACTCGGCTGATGCAGATTCCCTATCCACACCCAGTCCTAGCTCGAGTAGATCTACTTGGTCAGTAAATCCCATAGTAGCAGATACGTGGACAGGAAGTCCAGTGACTGGGATGCCGAGTAGAGAACTCACATCATCTAATGTGATCGTCATCTCACCAAACGGCATGTGGAAGGTATTGGTCTCGGGCTGCCATCTCTCCACAAAGCTCGAGACCAAGGGGCAGGAGATATATCTGTAGCTGAAATGCCTCAGGTCTGCCAATCCAGACTCTTCTATGATAGCGCGAAACATAGGCACCTCACTATCAAGACGATCTCCGGGCCGAGGTATGTACCAGTCCTTCAACTGCCGCCAATGACTGATACATTTGAGAGGGCCACGTTCCTGCACATTACAAGTATAGTATAAATCTTCATTAGCATCTGGTATTATATAAAGAATTAGTTAAAACATATAAAGAATGAACGTGTACCTCTCCGTCCCATATGGATATGGCCACGTGAGTCCTGAAACTCACAAGGACGGACTCGTCGGCCGGACCGCCTGGAATAGGTCCATCCCCTGACCCCGAGGCATGAGGACTGGGTGGCTGTGCCTGGTCCTCTGACGAATCATCCTCCCCTACTGGCGCAATCGGAGTACTGGACGGTTGGGGAGGACTAGACGGCCCTGCCTCATCCTCTGAGGAATCGTCATCTGAAGAGCTCTCAGGCAGTGGATCCTGCCGTAATTTGCGTCTTCGTTCAGACGCCGTTGGCCGTTGACGGCGAGGAGGTCTAGCAACGCCAACCTTCACCCGCACTCTGGGTGGATCGCTAGAAGTACTACCACGTCCACCGGTCGGATGTGAGATGCCACCAATACGGCGAGCTGGTCTCCTAGGCATATCTTCAAATCTGGATTTAAAATAAAAATCATTAGGAAGATAAAATCATTATACGAAGAAAAATTTTTTCCTTGTACTGCTCGGTTGGATTGTATCGTGCAAAATCGTTCTGCACGGCACAACTTTTCCGTGCAACAATTTTATGCACGGAATATGTTTACCGTGCATATTTGTTTTGCACGGTCTACATGTTCCGTGCAAAACATTTTATGCACGGTTTCTTTCTTCGTGCAGAAAATCCATGCACAGTATACATTTGCCGTGCACAACATTTGATGCACGGTTCTGCATTGCCGAGCAGATCGCGAACAATGCCACGATTTTTGGCAAACTGAAGAGATTCAGTGCTTCGAATGCACATGAATTAGCTCGTAATATACTTATCTACTATCTAACAAAGAAATTACGACCTAAAAGGAATGTAAACATGATAAACGAATGAAGAAGAAGAAAAAGGAAAAACAAGAACTTACCTCACGCGTCCTGTGAAGAAGAAGAAGAAGAAGAAGCAGGAATGATGTGCACTGATGCTCTTTGGAGGGAGAACGACCGAGAAGAGGGAAGGCAAGAGGAGGATAAGCAATGTCCAATGGTGCCTTGCTCGTTTTTTCGAATAGGGTCGACGAGGGAAACGCAGAGGAGAACGAAGAGGAAATGCAGAGGAGAGCGTGGGCAGTTTGGGAAATATGGTGGGTGGGCTCAGCAAAACGTTTTTAAGAAAAAAAAAGGGGGGGGGGGTGAGTTCAGCAAGTGGGTGCCTAAAGCAATGTTAGTGGGTGCATATAGAATCACCCTAGAAAAAGTTAAAAATAATACTGGACATATACACCAAAAAACATTAATCCTTGTGTTTCAGACTTTCAGCTTCAATCCATATTATGGGTCAAAAAAGAGAAGAATGAAAAAAAAATAGGGATATGAGTCTTAATATGGATCGCGGACAAGATCATCGCCGACCTTATTAAGTGTAAATAAGGTCGGCACCGACCTTATTCAAGTGTAAATAAGATCGGCGCCGACGATGTGCTTTTTTGATAAAAAAAGAAAAGAAAAAAGTAAACCGACATCAATTGCTCTAATTGGTGACCCACTTGCTAAATTGTTTAATTGCGTAACACGTCCGAATTAATTATTTTTTTCAATAAAATCCTCATAATAATAACTCGTTAAAAATAATATTTTTCTTAAAAGTACTATGTGGAATTCTTAAAATTGGACTCTTATATAAAAGTTAAAATTGAAAGTTGAGCACTCACAACTTTCATCCTCGGCATGTTGTTGTTAAACCCCCAAATTTTATAATAACAACTTTCTAACTTTGAAATTTGTGCTTATTTAACAACTTTCATTTTTGTTGTTAAAGACATATGTTTTGGGGTGGTGAATAATGTCTCTTTCAAATCGCACATGAATATTATATTAAATGAAGATGACAAGAGATTATAAAGCAATAACAAGGCCTCATTCTAGCTACTCTTTGATTTAATTAGATGATATGTAGACGAAAAGTGACTAATTGAATAATGTTGCACTTCAAAACTTTGTCCAAACTTTTTACCAAATTGAGTTGATATATTGATGATGTGGTAGTTAGTTACAAGTCAGTTTACCATATTATTTATACAACGAATTTGGACAAATTTTTGAACAGTAAAATTAACATTACTCATAAAAATTAATTAAAAAATTATTTTGGATTTAATCTAATATCATCCCATCCAATCTCTTGATGTACCAAACAAAGAAAGTATTATATCTAATCTAATCAAATTAACTCGATCAATAATATATAAGAACCGAGGGCAGTAGTAGCTGGAGGCTGGAGGTGTTGCTAGTGCAATTATCATACCTATCCTATAACCCTAAAAGGTTAAAGAAGGGTGGTAGTTGAAAACTAGTAGTTGAAGGTATGCTGCTTGTGCAATTATCATACCTATGCTATAATCCTAAGGTTCAAGAAGGGTGTTAGTTGAAGAATAGTAGTTGAAGGTATGCTGCTTGTGCAATTATCATACCTATCCTATAATCCTAAGTTGCAAGATGGGTGGTGGACTGGTAGGTGAAAAATATTAGTTGAAGGTACGCTGCTTGTAGTTTTTAAATATTATAAATATAAGCTCGATGGTGGAAGATATTTAAAACGGAGACACAGAGAGTTTTCATCATAATTTTAACAAGAGATCAGTAAGAAATTATGGGTTCTCAGTTGAGTTTCATTTTAGTGTTTTTTGGGCTCTTTCTTCTTCATAAGCTGGTGCCGATAATGTTCCAACAGTCTCAGATGACTCAACCAAAAGTCCATTACTATGATTTTGTTGTAAGTACTCTTTCGGTCTTTTTAAATTAATTTGTTGCATTATTTACAGCACTATTTTGTGTAATAGTACTTGTAAGTGTCTAAATATTATGAACTTGGTGATATGAATTAGGATGAGGTTTAGCTCTCCTTGATGAAGGTAGAATGTCTTGAACTTGAAAAGGGGAGAGGAAAAACAGCAGTCAAAGACCCTGTCTGTAGTCAGCGCAGGGCTCGATGTCTAAGTTAGTTCAAAAACTCAACAGTAGGATGGAGATTTTAGAGAGACAGAGTAACGGCTATTGGTGTGATATTGTGTGTTACCTGAGTTGGAGAGTGGTTCTCTATTTATAGGATAAATGAGGGTGAGGAGTCCCATGACTCTGACGGGTACTTTTGAGAAATATCGGCCCATCATCACCTTTCCTTAATTACAGTCCCATCAGCCCACATTTTATTAAATGGCAGTCCTATTGGGCCTTACCCTATCGACTTTTGGGCCTAGTCCCATCGGGCCTTGCCTAGAGCCCATACCCTGATGTGGACGTAGTCCATGGATGTCGTTTTGTCAGGAACTATGGGCGGCATGACGTACTCCTACGCGTGCCCATGTCTTGTCACACGTCCCATGACGTGGTTGTGCACAGCTGTCAGTGCCTGTCTCGGCTAGCTTTCTAGCACCGTTGCCGAGATGCGTCACCGAGGCCGAGACACAAAGCCGAGGTCGGGAACAACTGAGGTCGAGAGTGACATTGATCTCGGTTGACGCCCTGGCACTGCTGCCGAGGTGCCCGTGGCAGAGGCTGAGACATGATTAGCTGGTATTATTACCGGGCTGATGTAATATCAGTGTCTTAGAAATATCCCCACACAATTGCCCCTAGCTTTTGAGCTCTTAGAGTTCCTTAACTCTTTGAGGTCGGAAGTTATAAGACAGTGGAGGATCGTGCTGCCGATAATGACGGTAGAGGTTCGTGCCGTCGGGGCAGCTGCTTTCAACCCGAGCTGGGGAAATCTTTTTGAATATCAAAATTTTGAATCTCATCTCGGTTAAGGTTGCTGACGCTTCATCTCTATCCGATGTCGCTTCGCATGCCCGAGTATTAAATGTCGCGCCTTAATTGACGCGAAAAACCGACTGACGGAACAACTTGTCATCTCCTGATTGGTTGCCCTATCATTTCGAAGAGGCGCGTACGGTAATCGATGCGACATTTTTGAAATTTGGAAACGGCGCTTAAAGAAGGCGCCTCTTTTTTCGTTATAAGTAGGGGTGCCCTCCTTTATTCTTCTTCTTTACTTTCACTCTGAGATTTGCAAAGCAGAAGAGAGATCTTGCTGAGCAAGAGAGTGACCGTCTGAAGAGAAGTGTCGCTGACATCGAAACATCCGCTAGCCCGAGCCTCAATCTCACTTCCCGTCCATCTTGTCTTCTTAAGTCCTTCTGTTCCGCCTTGTCCATTTCTGCGATTAGGGTTTCTTCTAGGGTTTTCTCCCCTTTTCGATCCATGTCCTTCCTTCTTCTAGTTTCTTCAAAATGGACGCATATAGTTATTGGCTAGAGACCCCAGGAGCGATAACTGAGTTTAGGAATGTATATAATATACCCAAGAGTGTCCATGTCAGGCTAGTTGATCCGAACTCTCTGGATGATCGGACTTTTTCTGACGGCTGGATGCCGTGCCCATTAATAGCCATAACCGAGGGTGGGGTCCAGTTCCCCATTCACCCTCTCCTTAGGACATGCTTGAGCAAGTGACACCTCTGCCCTTGCCAGCTTATGCCGAATGGCTATAAGATAATCATGGCCACGGCAAAGCTCAATGGGCTCTTAGATGTCAACCTCGGTGTCCATGACATCGAGGATGTCTATGATTTATGCAAGTCTGGAGGTGACACCTATTACCTTCGGATTAAGCCGCAGCGGTCGGGTTTTGTTCGTGCCTTGGAGGACTCGAGCAAGTACGCCGGGGAAGACCGCTTTTATGTCTCGGGAAACTGGGAATTCGCCGAGGATGAAGCGGACAGAGTGTGCAGAGTTCCTCGGCGTCTCAGGGCTCCTCCAAGTAAATACCGCTCCTTCTTGAATTTCGTTTTCTTTTCTGCTCTTTTTCTTTTGCCGAGCAAATGCCTTCTGTTACTGTGCAGGCGTCATTCAAAGGAGGCAAGAGGCTCGGCGAGTCGGCTGGGTTAAAAATGAGGCTTGGTTTCGGGCTGTGAAAAGCTACCACGGCCACGAAGATAAGGCGGCTTGGTCGCTTCTTGACTACGCGCTGAAATACCGATCCTACTTCAAGAGGAGGAGTGAACCGAGCTCGGCTCCTGCGCCCGAAGTCGAGGAAGAGCCAGAACCAGCCAAGACCGAAGCAGAGTGTTGAGCTGCATCTGGTACCGAGGCCTATACATCAGAGTTAGAGTCGCCCATGATCCCTTTAAGAAGGAGGAAGTCGCGCCAGTCAGTTCGGTCTTCTTCGTCGAGTCCGGCAGCGGAGGAGATGGGGCCAAGCAGGTGTCTCGTAGTGGCCGATCTGGAAGCCTTGGCGTTTGGGGGTCAATCTTCTCAAGCACCCCAAACCTCGGTTGTTGACGATGTCCCCACACCTTCTGCGACTTCTCCGCCTCCGGCCGATGCAGGTGTCCCTGCCTCTGCAACTGCCTTCTCCACCTCCGGCCGATGCGGGCCGCCCAAGCTGCGCTGGCAGAGGCTCGGGCCGGAAAGAGAATCACAACCGAGGCTCAGTAAAGGGGGGTCCGGCCCGCTTGTGGTGAGGCGATCCAACCTTCCGGCTCTCTAGAAGCCGGATCTTTTGCTGGAGTCCGGAAGGCCAATGACGGTCGAGGATCGGGTCCTTCGGAGGACCGGTCCCTTCATTCTCGGGGCGCTCGGGCGGGCATGCACCCTGTCGTTGGATGTCGCTCAGCTGGACGAGTACGAAGACACCAAGCTAATGCTGTTGTGTTTGCAATCATCCCTCGCGGTAAGTCCGCCTGTATCTTTTTTCATTTTCTGTTAAGCGTTCCATCTCGGTCATCATTTTTTCCAATGCCTTGCTTTTTTAACAGTCGGTGCAGAAGTTCATGGTCGCCTTGAACCGGCTTCATATGAATGGCCCAGCAATCGCCAAGTAGGAAGCCGAGAATAAAACCCTTCAGAAGAAACTGAGCGATATGACTCATGCGGCGAAACAGATGGAGGAAATAAAGTATGGCTTCAAGGTCAAGTTTGAGAAGCTCAAGGGCGAGAATAGTAAGATGAGGTCGGAGGCCGAAGCTGAGAAGAAGAAGGCGTCCGAGCTTGAGGCCTCCCTAGAGAAACAGAGGAACGATTTTGAGGCCAGACACCGGACCGGGGTGGAGAGGATGGCCGAGCTTGAGAGGCATGAAAAGAGGAAGTCGAGGCCAAGCTTCAGTCAGAGTTCGACGCTACTTTTAATGATGGAGCGGCGCAGGCAACGGCTCATTATAATGCTCAAGACCTGGGAAAAGGGATGGCGTGCAGCTTTGAAAGAGGCAGGAGTTCTGAGGACCATCCTGCATTCAAAGATCCGCCCAAGTCCCCAGGCTCGGTGCCCGAGCAGAGCTCTGCCCCTCCTACCGAGGTTCCCCTCGAGGCTGCTGCTAATGAACCTCCTACCGCCGAGATCAAAGCTTCTCAAACCGAGGTCCTAGTTGAGGCTACCGCGACTAAATTTGCTCCAATCGCAGTTGAAGTCATTGAAATCGAGGCCGATGTTGTCGCCGAGCCTGCTGCCTCTTGAAGACTTTTCTTTTGTCCTTTGATGTATTTTTTTGCTTTCTTGATTGTAATGATACAGTTCTAATGAAAATATCTTTTTAGACAACATAGTCTCAAGTTTCCTTTTTTATGTGCTTGCTTTCGAACGCTTTCTTTTTCCTTGTTCGCCATCAAATATTGCTTCAGAATCTGTGAAGTCTCAGATTTTGGTTCTCTAACCAAGCTCCTCACATGCTTTAGAAAGTAAATTTTGTTTAAGTAATTGAATTTGGTTTGCCTACCAAAAACACGTAAGTAACAATCAGAAACTCTGAGAAGTAATTGATTTGAACTTGAGTACCGAATTTGTCCGTAGTGTAGCTTAGTTCAATAACCAAGCTAGAACAGGAGCAAACTGGATGTAAGGTTTTCGTCTCAGGACTTTGTCCGTAGTGTACTTGGTTCTGTAACCGAAGTGGCCACTAAGGCCGTCACTGAGCTCTATAACTTGTTTACTTCCGTAGAATGATCTTGTTGGCAGTGATCTGACACTGTCGCCGAGAAGCGTTGGGCCGAGATCATGATAGTCTCGTTAGCACTCTTACGAGTTGCTTGAGACCGACATCGAGACATGCTTGACTGGTATTCTTAGCGAAGCCAGGGTAGTCATGTTAGCACTCTTGCTGAGCTGCTTTAAAATCAAGATATGACCAGCTGGTATCGTTATCGAAGCTGGTGTAGTCTTGTTGGCCGCAATCTGGTACTCTTACCGAGATTGCATGAGGCCGAGGGGCGTGGCTGAAACCGAGACATGACCAGCTGATACTGCTACCGGAGCTGATGTAGTCTCGTTGCCTGCGATCTGGTACCGTTATCGAGATGCATGAGGATGAGATGGAGACATGCCCAGCTGGTACTGTTATTGGAGCCAGGGTAGTCTCGTTAGCACTCTTGCTGAGCTGCTAAAGGTTGAGACTGAGACATGACTAGCTGGTACTGTTACCGGAGCTGGTGTAGTCTGGTTGGCACTGTTGCAGAGTTCTACATCTTGATGAAATTTGAGAACAGAAAGGAACGAAGACTGCTTTTATTGATATCGAAATCTGAATACAATTTAGAAATAGAACTTCTTGAGGTGCATCGCATTCCATGGCCGTGGAAATTCTTTACCGTCCATGTCATCAAGTTTGTATGCTGATTGGCCAGCAGCTGAGATCACCTTGAATGGGCGGTGCCAGTTCGGTGCCAGCTTGCCTTGGTTCAGATCTTTATCCGCTGGGAGTGTCTTCTTCAAGGCCAATTCTCCGACTGAGAATCTCCTTTCTCTAACTCTCTGATTGTAGCCCTTAGCCAATTGTTGCTGATAGGCAGCTAAGCGGATGGTTGATGCTTCCCTGCGTTCTTCAGCTAGGTCTAGTTCTCGAGCCAGATTCACGTCGTTTTGGCCTTGCTCGAAGAGTTACGATCTCAAAGTATGGAGGCCGATCTCGAGTGGAATTACAGTATCCATCCCATAGGCTAAGGAGAAAGGCGTTGCCGAGGTGGAGCGCCTTCGAGTCGTCCTATATGCCCAAAGGACACTTAAGAGTTCTTCCACCCATCTTCACTTGCTCGGTCGAGTCTCTTCTTGAATCCGTCGAGAACCACCTTATTGGAGATTTCAGCTTGACCGTTGCTCTACGGGTAGGCTGGGGTGGAATAGTAGTTCCTGATGCCGAGCTCCTGACAAAAGTTCTTGAAGAGGTTGGAATTGAACTAGGTCCCGTTGTCTGAGACCAAAGCTCGTGGGATGCCAAACCTTGTGACGATGTTCTTCCACGACTTCGGAGTCTTGCTCGGTGATGGAAGACAGTGACTTTGCTTCTGCCCATTTGGTGAAGTAATCGGTGGCTACTATTAGCCACCTCTTATTCCCTGGAGCTCGGTGGAGTGGTCCCACAATGTCCAGCCCCCATTGGGCAAAGGGCCACGGGCTGGAGAGTGGGCTTAAATCGTGTGTTGGCTGATGAAGGGAGTGTGAGAATTTCTGAAACTTCTCATACTTCCTGGCATACAGCTGAGCATCCTTCTGCATGTATGTCCTCCAGTAGCCCTGACTGATAGCCCAATATGCTAGTGACCGTCCTCCAATGTAGTTGCCGCAGATTCCTTCGTGAATCTCATAGAGTAAGTTTTTAACTCTGCTCGCGTGAACACACTGAAGGTAAGGGCCAATAAACGATTTTCTGTAGAGCTTGCCTTCTGGAGAAAGCCAAAACCGAGCTGATTTTAGCCTGATCTTGTGAGCTTCATTTTTTACTTCAGGAAGTTGATCGTGTCTGAGGTATGAGATGATCGGGTCCATCCAGCTCGGACCGAGATCAACACATAGAATTTTCCGAGGTGGGTGAAGTTTTATGCTTGGCTTTTCCAACGATTCCACTTCAACGAGTCTTTTTCTTCCGGCCTCGACGGTGGAGGCGAGGTTGGCGAGAGCATCGGCATGGGAATTGGATTCTCTGCCGACCTACTTGACTTCAACTTTTTCAAATTGGGAGAGGAGCTTTTTTGCAAGAACTAGGTAGGCTGCCATCCCTTCATCGCGAGCTTGGTAGCCTCTGCTCAGCTGGCTCGCCACCAACTGTGAGTCGCCGAAGACCACCAACTGCTGTGCCCATAGGATTTTAGCGCTGTTGAGTCTTATAATCAGTACTTCATACTCTGCTTCGTTGTTGGATGCCTTGAAATCAAGTGTTAGGGCTTGTTCGATGACCAGTCCTTCTGGAGATCGAGGACTATGCCAGCACCAGCCCTCTCGGAGGTTGAGGATCCGTCGACGAAGACCTTCCATGTTGAATCAAGGAACTGCTTTTAAGATCGTTTTTCTTCGGTACTGGTCTTAGTGACTTCGTCTTCATTTCCTTTGTCCCCCAGTTCGGTGTCGAGATGGCCCAGTGCCGAACTAGGAGAGATGAACTCCACGATAAAGTCGGCTAAAACTTGGGCTTTTATCGCCATTCTAGGCTGATACTGGATATCATACAGCTCCAGTTCGACAGCCCATTTTGACACTCTTCTAGAGAAGTCCGCCTTCTTGAAAAGGGACCCGAGTGGATGTTCTGTAACAAACACTATTGTGTAGGTCTGGATGTAGTGGGAGAGTTTGCGAGAAACACTGACAAGCGCTAATGCAAGTTTCTCCATTGGTAGGTACCTGGTCTCGGCACCAAGAATGATCTTGCTCGAGTAGTAAATGGGCTTCTGCTACCTGTCTTCCTCTCTGACAAGCATCAAACTCGGGAGGCTTTTCTTCAAAAGCTGGAAGAAAGGTCGGCATTTGTCCGAAGCTCGGCTGATAAAGCGGTTGAGCGCAGCAGCCATGCCGGTGAGCCTATGAACCGGTTTCGCCCTTGTTGGACTCTGTATTCCTTGGATCGCCGAGATCTGATCTGGATTTATTTCAATTCCTCTCCTCGTGACCAGGCTTCCCATGAATTTGTCGGAGCCGACACCAAAAGCACATTTGGAGGCATTCAGCTTGAGCAGGAACCTCTTGAGGATGCCAAACACTTGACTTATGTCTGCCAAGTGGTCCTGTGACCTTTTAGACTTGACAACCATGTCGTCAATGTAGACCTTCACTGTTTGCCCAAGCTGGGCTTGAAACATTTTGGTTACCAGCCTCTGGTAAGTCGCCCCCGTGTTTTTTAACCCAAAGGGCATCACTTTGTAGCAGTAGATGCCTCTAGGTGTTATGAACGCAGTCTTTTCTTCATCGGGCCCATGCATCGGGATCTGATGGTAACCTCGGTAGGCATCGTGGAAACTCATCTTGTCGTGACCGGCGGTGACGTCGATCATCTGGTCGATCTTTGGGAGTGGAAAGCAGTCTTTTGGACACGCCTTGTTGAGGTCGGTGAAGTCGACACAAACTCTCCACTTCCCAGTCTTCTTCTTGACCACCACTGTGTTGGCCAACCAGTCCGGATAATGGACTTCTCTTATTACCTTGGCATCCAGCAGCTTTTCGACCTCCTCGATCACGACTTCAGTTTGTGGGATTCCCATCCTACGAGCCTTCTCGACTACAGGTTTGTGCTGGGGGTCCATATTCAGTTTGTGGCACATGATCTTGGGATCGACTCCAGGCATCTCGTATGGGGTCCAAGCGAAGACCTCTTTATTTTGTAACAGGAATTTCAGGAGCTCGGACCTCTCGGGCTCGGCGAGCTGGCTCCCAAGCAGAAAGTATATTTCAGGATCATTGGGGTCGATCCTGATCTCGGTCGGATCTTCAATGCTTTTCTGCTCCGGATCTCGGCCAACAGTGTCCAGCTTTGCTTCTAGTTCGGCCATATGTACCTGCTTTGGCTCCTCCTCGCCAGGTACTACGGCCATCAGGCATTGCTTGACCATCTACTGGTCGCCTCTGACCATGACCACCTCGACTCTGTCGTTCTCCTTCTCCATCGGGAACTTGAGTTTTTGGTGATGGGTGAAAGGTACAGCTTTCATGTTGTACAGTCAGGTCCTTCGATCCCATTATGGCATTGTAGGGGGACGGTGCATCCACCACGAGGAAGTCGGCCATCATAGAGGCGCGTTCAATTTGGACTTTCAGGGAGATCTTCCCCTTAGGGTATACAGGCTTGGAGCTGAAACCCACGAGGGGGGGGGGGGGGTGCGCGCCTCCTGCAGATCTTCTTCTTTGAGACCCATCTTCTTGAATCAGTCGAAGTATAGGATTTCTGAAGAGCTATCAGGGTCCACAAGAATCCTTTGCACCCTGCAGTTTTTCAACTTTAGGGTGACGATCAGTGGATCGTTGTGGGGGATTTGAACTCCCTCTAGGTCCCGATCTGAAAACCAGATCTTGGGCCTTTCCTTCCGAGCCTTCTTAGCTGCTGGTTCCAGCTCGGCCGTCATCACTTGTTTGCCGTGTGAGGCCCTCCTGGCCTCAGCGCGAGCTTGGTTACACTCTTTAGGTGCGGGAGCTAGGTGGATGACGTTGATTATTCTGTCCGACTCGTCGCTATCTTGATCATCATTTCGGCACTGAGCTCGGTTCACGTTTCTGTCCCCTTCTTTGAAGTAGTCCTTCAGGTGCTCGTCCTTGACGAGCTTCTCGAGATGTAATTTCAGGGACATGCATTCTTCAATTCTGTGCACATTTTGTTTGTGATAGGCACAGAATTTGCTCTGGTCGCAGGTGGAAGGATCACCCATCATGGGCTGCGGCCATTCGAAGTACGACTGTGTCTTGATCTTACCGAGGAGCCTATAGATTGGCTCATTGAAGATCATGTTGACAGCCTTGAAGGCGATGATGGCTAGCTACCCTTCTCTGGCTCGGTGAGCCTGTTTGAACTTTTTGCCGCCTCTCGAGGTGGGAAACGAGACCATTGCTGAACTCGTGGAGGCTCGGTTTTGGCCTGTGTCCTCCCTCTGAGATGATCTCTTCTCCTTCCTGGAGGCTCTGTCTTCGTGCGATAAGCCAAAGCTCTCTCGAGCTCGGATCTCGTCTTCCTCTTGCTCAAAGTACCGGTTCACACTGGCCATTAATGCTTTCATCGTGGCCACAGGGTTACGGACCAAGTCTTTGCGAAGCCGGTTGCCTAGCAGCAGAGCCTGTTTGAAGGACTTGATCGCCACCTCGTCAGTGGAGTCCTCGACCTAACTGTAGACCGTCCAGAACCTCTTGGCGAATTGAGTGATGTTCTCATTCTGCCTCATTCTAAGGGACATTATGTGATTCTCGGTCTTCGAGATGACTCTGTGCGCCTGGAGTTTTTCCACGAAGGAGTTTCTGAGCTGCCGCTAGCTCGTAACAGATCCCTCGAGAAGCGCACAGAACCATTTCAGTGGGAGGTCTCCGAGGCTGGAGGAGAAAACTCTGCAGTTCAGGTGACCGAGATCACCCCAAATTGACATTCTCTGAATGAAGTGTCGGAGATGTGTTGCTGGGTCCGAGGTTCCGTCGTAAAGGACGAACCTCGGGACGCTAAACTTCTTTAGGAGAGCAAACTCTCTCATCTCCCGGGTGAAAGGAGATGCACCGAGATCCTCGAAGTCGTAGACGTCTATCTGGTCTCGGGCGAGACCAATCAACTCCATGTTGCGCTGGATTTTTTGCCTGACATGTTGGTCAAGCCATTCCCTCATGTCCTCTTTGTCTTCTGCTGGTGTCTGCTGACTCTGCTCCGACCTCCTCTTCAAGTGGCTGTTGCTCGAGCCCTCGTCGCAAGCTCTCTCGCGTTTTTTGTCATTGAGGATTTGCCTCAAATCCTTCTTAGGTGGAGGAGCTTGCTTGCTTTTGGAAGCTGAAGTCGTAGCCTTCTTTTTCTTCTTCTGGAACTGCTGCTGGAGCTGACGAATCAACTCGTCATTCTCTTAGATGACAAGGTTTTGGGCCCTAATATCCTCGAGAAAAGGGTTGCATGCGTCGTCGCCATCGCTCTGGTGATGGGATTGGTGTGATTCGACCACTATCGGAGACTTATCTTTTCGATGACGCTCTTGAAGAGGAGCATCCTGATGGGGATGCTTCGGCTGAGGGTCGTCTTGCTGGGTAGGTGCCATCACCTCCTTTGAGGATGAACTTGACCGGGAATGATGGCTTCCAACAACCGCTGGACCAACCTTTGGCCCAGATTTCTTCCGGCGAGAAGCGGGCGGTTGTTCCAGCAAAAGTGGTGGCAAAACAAATGGTTGCACAGGCAACAATGGTGGTAAGGATTTTGAAGGTTCTCTGCCTTTTCTGATTTTTGGAGGCATGGTGTTAGGAAAGATGTTTGAACGGTTCCCCACAGACGGCGCCAATTGTAAGTGCCTAAATATTACGGACTTGGTGATATGGATTAAGGTGAGGTTTAGCTCTCCTTGATGAAGGTAGAATGCCTTGAACCTGAAAAGGGGAGAGGAAAAACAGCAGTCAAAGACCCTGGTTGTAGTCAGTGCAAGGTTCTCCGATGCCTAAGTTAGATCAAGAACTCAATAGTAGGATGAAGATTTTAGAGAGACAGCGTAACGGTTATAGGTGTGATATTGTGTGTTACCTGAGTTGGAGAGTGGTTCTCTATTGATTTGAGAAATGAGGGTGAGGAGTCCCATGACTCTGACGGGCACTTTTGAGAAATATCGGGCCATCATCACCTTTGCTTAATTACAGTCCCATCAACCCACCTTTCATTAAATGGCAGTCCTATCGGGTCTTACCCTGTTGACTTTTGGGCCTAATCCCATCGGGCCTTGCCTGGAGCCCATACCCAGACGTGGACGTTGCCGCTGGATGCCGTTCTGTCAGGAACTATGGGCGGCATGGCGTACTCCTACGCGTGCCCATGTCTTGTCACACGTCCCATGACGTGGTTGTGCACAGCTGTCAGTGCCTGTCTCGGCTAGCTTTCTGGCACCGTTGTCGAGATGCGTTACCGAGGCCGAGACACAAAGCCGAGGTCGGGAACGACCGAGGTCGAGAGTGACCTTGATCTCGGTTGGCGCCCTTACACTGCTGCCGAGGTGCGCGTGGCCGAGGTTGAGACATGACTACTACTGGAGTTGATGTAATCTCGGTGTCTTAAAAATATCCTCACACAGTACTTGACCTTATATGTAGAGGTGGCAATCGGGTCGGATTGTGCTAAACGGGCTGGACTCGTTTATTAAACGGGTTATACAAGTCTAACCTGTATCCGACCCGTTTAATAAACGGGTCGGAAACCCCTAACCCGCACCCACCACGGGTCAACCCGACCCGACCCGCTTAACCCGCATAACCATTGCAGGTTATACGGGTCAGGTCGACCCGCATAACCCACATCCATCTAGTAAATAAATTGACTCAACTATGGTTCCCTGCTTGACCAAAATTGACTTTTAAGCTCAAATTTGGTCTAATCTCATTTCAACAATCATTTGATGTGATTACCTTGTTTTCCATTAATAAAAAGCATAGGTTGAATTGGTCAAGGTCCATTTATTATTTTTTAGCCTATGCATTAAACAATCAAATTCAATTTTAGCTTAAAATAAGTGGGTTATGCGGGTCAAGCGGGTCAATCCTGACCCGACCCGCTTAATGGCGGGTCATGAATACTTGAGCCGTGAGTCGTGAGTGACCTGCGGGTAATACGCGGGTCGGGTCGGGTCGGGTTGGTGGGTCGAATCATATTTTGCCATCTCTACTTATGTGTATTTTCATTGAAGTACAATTTGTTGTTCCATTGAGATAACAAATCGTCTCCCGGTCTCACTTACCAAAACATCACTTACAGTAGAAAATCCTCGTTGGGTCATCGTGAAAGGAAGATTTTCTCAACTTACAATTAATCAACAATCAGTGGGATTAAAGTATTAAACTTACTTCTTTTTTTTTAAGTTAGTTGGGATTGTAATAATCCCAATGACACACAGTAATATAAGAGCATGGAAAGAAAGAAACCAAAAATTTCAAGGGCCAAGAGACACTATTATTTAAAGAATAATATCAAAATTCCTCCAGTAGTTTTTCATTTTCCCCGTTTTCCTCCGACTCTAGTTTTATTAATGGTCAAAACCCATCCCTTAGTTTGTCATATTCCCCAATATTCCCTTCTAGTTTTATTAATGACGAAAATCCTTTCCCTAGTTTGTCATATTACCTACTGCCCATCTATAATGGACGGTTGAGATCCACTAGATCTTCATTTATTTTTCTCATTTTCTGTTTTTTAAATAAAAAATTATGTAATATCCATTTTTTAAATTTATGTAAAGGGAACAATTGACCAGTTTTTCATTAAAATGGAAGCAAGGGAAATTAATAATCTATGATAATAAAATTAATCATTATGATAAAAACAATCATAACACAATTATAAATAATAAAATAAAAAACAAAATAAAAAATAAAATAAACAATTAAACTAAATAAAAATAAACAAATAATATGATAAAAATTTAAATAATAATAATTAATATAAAACGTTAATAACATATTATTTAATGAAAAATAAATAATAATATAATAATATAAAAACATAATAAAACTAATACAAATAAAACAAATTAATACACATAATTATAAAAAACAATAACAAAACATAAAATTACAATTAAGATAAAATAATAATCATATAAAAACATCAAAAAATAAATATAATAAAATGAATTATAAAATATATAATTATATTAAAAATAATATTATAAACAATATATAATAAAATATTAAATTAATATAACTAAATAAAAAAATATAAAAAAAATATAATAATTATATTTTATAACAAAAAGTATAGAGTGTACTGGGCACTGTCCGAGTTTAAAAAGAACCAAATTTGGAGTGTCACTGATGTTTTTCAGGCTTGAAATCATTTTGTAAAAAATGACATAAATTACCCTTAACTTAAGATATGAATAAGATGCATTACCAAACAGTCTTATTCAATTCAGATCTCATAGCGTTCGGGTGTTGCCAAACGATCTTATTACAGAATAACTAATCAGATCTTAAACTCGCAGCTCTAATAAGATCTTAAACTCACAGATCTTTTTTAGACAGATAAGACCGTAAAGAAATAAGACGATCCAAACATACCCTGAGTCTTTTCACTGGCTATTTGTGTTAGAGACCAACTACTTCGTTTGGAAAATAACGGTAGGGGAGAAAATGCGGAATACTGAAATGTGAGGGATAAAATGACATTTCAGCAAACCTCATGGGGAAAAATAATAATATCCTTATTTTTTAAGTTATATTTAAGGGTAAAAAGGTCTTTTGGTTTGAAAGTTTAATAGAAATTGAGGGCAAGGGGAATTTTTTTAGGGAATAGAGTAAAGTAGAAGGGGATAATTATGGTCATTAATAGGATTAGATGGGCAAAATGGAGAATAGGTCAAATGGCAGCGTAATTTTGATAATTAATATCCCATTAATTAATGCTGTCCCTCCACAAATATAAGCAAACAACATCAGGAATTTCGCCATTTTTGGTTGGGCATTAAATAATAAATAAGGGTAGCTTTGTAATCCTGTGGTGGCCACGTCTCCCACTACCAAAATTTACGGAGGCCACTTGTAGGAAAAAAAAAAGTATTTCCTTTTTTATTTATTTATTTTGATTTAGAACTTTATCATTTGTTTTTTTTTTTTTTTAAGGAGAACTTTATCATTTGCTCATTCCATGTGGTCATGTACGTTGAGATAACATGATTAATGAATTCCTGAATATTGCAGCTAAAAGATTCAAACTTTACGAGGCTTTGCAGCACAAAGAGCATGTTGACCGTAAATGAGAGTTTCCCTGGACCAACCATTCGGGTTCGAAAAGGCGATACTGCCATTGTTAATGTCCACAATTATGGCAGATATGGTGTCACCATTCACTGGTCATCTCTAGCTCTCTCTCATATCACAAGTTATTTTTTCAACTTATCACATGAAGTTAGATTCTGTTGAATTCAGTTAGATATATGATTTTTAATTTCTACAACCATTTACGAAAAACTTACAATAATGTCAAAAATTACAACGTGAATCCCAATTTATATTGTGACAGTTTCATTCAACTGATCATATATTGTTAGTGGAACTAATGTTTATTGGTACATGTCAGTTAAGTGAAACTATCACATATTCACATCCCATGTTAGATTAATTAAGGTTTAAGGTTTAGAATTACTAGCTCTTAAGTCTTATCCAATTAATCTTGTTTTTATATATCTTAGAAAATGATATGAATTTATCAACCAAAGATCTAAATCTAAAGGTCTTTTTCTTTCTTTCTTTTCTTTTTATGTTTATATTTGTAGGCATGGAGTGAAGCAACCAAGAAACCCCTGGTATGATGGTCCAGAGAACATAACACAGTGTGCAATTAGACCAGGACACAACTTCACATATGTTGTATTCTTCACAGTAGAGGAAGGAACCCTATGGTGGCATGCTCACAGTGACTGGACACGTGCCACGGTCCATGGTCCCATAATCATTTTACCTGCTCTTGGAACCACTTATCCATTTCCCCAACCTTATGAGGAACACACTATCGCTCTTGGTACATTTTTTTTCTTCTTAATTTCATCTTTAATTTCAATCAAATTAATTAATTAATTACCCTTGTGTGTGAATATATATACATATATATATTTGAAAAATATTCAAGTGCATCAATCCCTCACCATTTTTGGTTAGGGACACTCCCCTTTGAAAAGTGTAAGTATAAAAAGGGGAGTGTCAAGTACATAGGACTCCCCTTTTTGTACTTGACACTTTCCAAAAGGGGGTGTCCCTCACTAAAAATGGTGAGGGATAGATGCACTTGAATACTTCCATATATATATATATATATATATATATGCAACTGACTTGTAATATTGTTTTGTGGCAGGAAGCTGGTACAAGGGAGATGTGATGTCCATAATTAGTGAAGCAATGTATACCGGGGGCAGGCCTAATTCATCTGATGCTCACACCATCAACGGCCAACCAGGAGACTTGTACCCATGCTCCAATCGTATAATTAATTAAACCTTTTTTTAAACTTCTAATTATCTTTTTATCATATCCAATTCAATTCTTTATTACATACAGTATATATATTATGATCATAACTTAATTTGGTATTAATGCAGAGACAACATACCGGTTGAAGGTTAAACCCGGCAAGACCTATCTGCTTCGAATCATCAATGCTGTAATGGACGAAGAAATATTCTTTGGAATAGCAAACCACAATCTCACAGTGGTAGGGCAAGACGGGTCATATCTGAAACCAGTTACCACAGATTACATTTCAACAAGTCCAGGACAAACCTTCGATGTTTTGGTTACAACAAACCAGGACCCTAGCCTTTATTATATGATTGCCTCTCCTTTGTTCGATGGCCAATATACTCCATTTGATAACTCAACCTCCACAGCAATTCTCGAATACCAAGGCGATTATACTCCTCCATCTACTCCTGTATTCCGATTTCTTCCTGGTTGCAATGACACTGATGCTGCAGTAAGCTTTTCGAAACGTTTAAGGAGCTTAGCAAGTAAAGAATATCCGATAGATGTGCCGAGAAATATCACTACAACAATGCTTATTACAACTGATATGAATCACCTTCCATGCCCCAATAAGTCATGTGCAGTGCATGGTGATCGGCTTGCTTCAAGCTTAAGCAATTTTTCTTTCGTTACCCGTCCTATTGATATTCTGCAAGCATACACCCGGTACGATTTATTTTGCATGCAGACTACTCAATATCCATTAGATTTCAATCCAATAGCTGGAAGAAATCAGAAATTGAAAATTTGCCTACATACAGGAATTTGAGCGACATTTACACCACGGATTTTCCAGACGCACCGTACGTAATCTACGACTTCACAGGAGGGAAGGGGAATGCCTCAGAATACACAACTCCAGGGACAAGAGTGAAGATGTTAAATTATGGTGAACAAGTTGAAATGGTGTTCCAAGGAACTACAATTGTGAGTCCTGAAAGTCATCCAATGCATTTGCATGGTTACAGCTTCTATGTGGTGGGATTGGGTTATTGGAATTTCGATTATGGGAGTGATCCAGTGTCATTTAACTTGATTGATCCACCAAAAGTTAACACTATTATGGTTCCTGCTAAAGGATGGGTTGCTATTCGATTTGTTGCTGACAATCCGGGTAAAATCTCTCTCTCTCTCTACTCTGTTTTCTTCCATGGACTGATTTTATTATTTGTCATATACTTATATTAATTATCAATCACAAATGTTAAGGAAGATTTAATTTGTATCATTTATAAGAATAACAAAAATCAATGTGTGTCTCTCTTCCATTGAGGTGGCTTAATGACATACCCGGCGGCCCATTACCCCTCACATTCCAAGAGACTCTGGGTCTGGGTTCGGGGTTGTATACCGCTCCTCGATTCTCAAATTTAATGTGGTAGTAGAAAAAACAACAACAAATATCCAGGGCTCATCCCAAGCACTAACTTGAATTAAATTTTTTTTTTTTTTTCAGGGGCCTGGCTCATGCATTGTCATCTAGCGAGACATCTTATATGGGGCATGAGCACAGTTCTCATTGTAAAAAATGGGCCTTCAAATGATACCAGCATCCGCCCACGTCCCTCCTACATGCCTTCTTGTTCTTCGTCATAGTTTTTTTTTTTTAATTTATTATTACTTAAGTGTCTTAATTTTACTTCACTCTACCTGGTTCTTAATCAATATATAATTCTTGATGAGTATTTGCATCTTTTGTAATGTCTACTTTTTTAGGGATTTATTTGTAATGCATGTCTATCTTATCGGTTGATTTTAAATTTATACGCGGATGATATGTATGCACGTAAGATATATAAACTTAATTAGGGCAGTGTTAAACTGTGTTCTAAGGGAACAGGTTAACAACCAATTAATTAATAGTATAATCTTTTATTGAGTAAATTCCAATATTTATCCCTTAAATTTTTGTGAAATTCAAGTTTTTTCATTATAAAATAGAGATTTTCTCCATACAATCCATTTATCTTTACACACTCATTTTCTAAAAACACTCTATTATGAAAACTTAGGGCGCGTCCTGTAACGTTTTTCATTTGCTGTTTTTCAAAAAAGAAAAATGAAAACGAAAACGGTGTTTTTGGTTTCAGATTCGAGATCCAAAAAAGCGTCTGGTAGTATATACTGAAAGTTGTATTCTGAAAATAAAACGGAAAAAACGTGTCTCGTAGGTTAACCGAAAAATATCAAAAATTATATAATTTTTCTATTATTTTTTATATTATATTTTTTTAATTTGAATAAAAGATAGGTCAATATTACTCAATAATTCATCCCAAATATTTTTCCAATAACTCATAATAACCGGATAAAATCTCTATGATGAATTATTAAAAATAATGCTACTCCATTATGTTAATATATGTATATTTTTGAGTTATTGGATAATAAAAAAATGAAAAAAAAATGAAGAGAAGCAGATCGGAGAGGTGAAGAAAAAGGAAAAAAAATATAAGAGCTGAGGAGCATATCGGCGACACAGAGAAGAAAAGAAGATGAAGAGAAGGAATGAGAAGATGAAGAGAAGCAGATCTAAGAAAAAGAAGATGAGATGAAGAGAAGATGAGATGATGAAGAGATGAAGAAGATGAGACGAAGAAGAAGAAGTCGAAGATAATATGGAGAAGAAGAAGAAAAAATAT
The DNA here is from genome assembly GCA_012931725.1 of Litsea cubeba. NCBI lineage: Eukaryota > Viridiplantae > Streptophyta > Magnoliopsida > Laurales > Lauraceae > Litsea > Litsea cubeba. Next base: position 81,340,253 of record CM022951.1, on the reverse strand, counting down.
AAGTAAGTATTTTTTCAAAAATATATATATATATATACGAAAAGCATCTAAAACTTGTTTTTCAAAAACCTTCACTTTTAACATTGATTTTGTTTTTCATTTTGTTTTTGTTTATTGAAAATAAAATAACAAACGGTTAACAGACGCGAATTCGAAATCGTTTTCAAAAAATAAAAACAAAAGCACCCTTAAAAAAGGGTACCGGACAGGCCCTTAAATTTTAAAAAATTCTGAAGACACTCCATTTTATTCCAAAATTAGTCTTTTTATCTTTTAACACTCATTTTTAAAAATAAAAAAATAAAACACTCCATCCTAAAACCCTAAATTTTAAAAACAATTCTAAAAGCAAAAAAAAAATCTGCACGAAGATTTATATTAAGAGAAAAAATTAAAAATTAAATCTACCAAAATCAACACTTTAAAAAACTTGTTTTTTTTCTTGTAAATCTTTCCCATCACTTTAGGATCAAATAAAACTTTTTAATGATATTGAGAAATAAATGTTTTAGAGTTTGTGAAACATTCGAAAAAAACTAAAAAATAAGGTATCTAATGGAGATGTAGATGAAGAAGATGAAGAATGAGCAAAATAGTCAGATGCGGTCTATATTAGGAACTACAGCTATTTTTTTCGTGTTTAATTTTTTTTAATTGCCGGACTTGATATTTTTCTTCATAGAGATGTTAGATCATAGGAAGTTTTGATTGCTTTTTGTTTTTTATAGACTTTCATAAAATAAAAAAAAGTTTAGTGCGTTCAGAATTTTTTGCTCATTTTAGTAATTTTAATTAGGATAAAATTTTCATATTATAAAAAAATTAAAATGGAGTGTAAAAAGATATTTAATGGATTGTCAATAACATCTCTCTTCCAAATAACTTCACTATTTTTAGGGGCATTTGGGCGGAGGTCCCTCAACTGTGATTTTTATTGCAAACGGTCCACAACATTTTATTGTACTGACGGCAATCCTTTTGTAAAAGTAACTCATTGAAAAAGACAAAAACACCCTTGTACACGTCAGCAAAAGCAGAACTCAGACAATTTATCTGAGTTTTGGCATTCAAATGAACTTCTCTCCTTCCATTGAGGTTTGGATGGCGTTAGAGTTTCAGAACGACAAAGTGGTCTCCATGAAGTTTTTAGAGGACGTCTTAAGCTTTTCAGAAAGGTCTGGTTCGCAAAAATTCAAGTTCGTTTGGGCCTCCAAGCGTTGCTTCAAAATAAGGCCTGAAAAACTAATCCAAAATTCCTGTTTTTACCAGTAAACTTCAATGGGCCATAACTTGAGTTTCCGAAGTCCAAATCGGGTGATTCAAATCCCTAGAATCATATACACACCTAGGGCTACAACTTTCATGAAGAGACCAAGTCAAGATTCCGTCGTTATATCATAGAAAAACACCTCACAAGTTGGGCACAAACTCAGATAAATTTGTCTGAGTTTTGTCAGAAATTCAGATAAATTTGTCTGAGTTTTGCCAGAAACTCAGATAAATTTGCCAAAACTCAGATAATTTATCTGAGTTTTTTTCAAAAACTCAGATAAATTATCTGAGTTTTGCAAATTTATCTTTATCAGAGTTTTGTAAATTTATCTTTGTCAGGGCCATGTGATGGATCGAATTCGATGGCAACAGGAAGGTCATGTGTTGAAATGGAGAGATTATTTTGATTCAAGACAGTCAAGTGAATGATCCAAAATTGATAGTGCTACAAATGAATGGAAGTATTACTAATCAAAGGTCAATGGACGGTGCGAGGGACTCAGAGATAGCCGTGGGAGGATACCAACCACATCACTTGGCAACCAGGCAGCCAGCCCGTAGACAGGTCCATGGTTTCCGGATGGCATTGTGGTATGCATGCTTGATGACTCCTTCCTCCAGCCAAAGAGCATCGAGTGTAGCCAGAAGGTGAACAAGATAGCTGACAAGTACTGGGACCTTTACGTGAGTGAGACCCTTGATCGCGACTTGCCTGGCCACCTGCTCAGTTACCCAGTTAGAGTCACTAGTGATGGAGATGTCACAGAGCTTCCTGGCACATAGTTCTTCCCAGACACACAGGCTCACATTCAGAAAAGTTGTTCAAAACTCAGATAAATTTGTCTGAGTTTTGCCAGAAACTCAAATAAATTTGTTAAAACTCAGATAAATTTATCTGAGTTTTAGCAAATTTGTCTGAGTTTTTGTCCAATTTATCAGAGTTTCTGAAAAATTTATCTGAGCTCGGCGACACCGAAGATCAGAATACGAAAAATCAGATTCTAATAAAAATTGAAATCCAAAACAAGAACACTTGATGACTATGATCCAATCGAGAAAAGAGAGGGAAAACAAGCAAAAAAGCAAAATACTATCTTTTAAATCCGTTGTACAGAGAGAGATTTGGATAGAGAGAGAGATTTCAAAACCGATTCTATCTTTGAAGAAATAAAATAGAGAGAATTGGAAGTCATGGCATGGTGGCGACGAAAGGTGCTCTGCAACGATACTCCAAACCATGGAAAAGGAATGGAAAATGGAAAATGAGAGAGAAGAAGAAGGCAGGAGTTCGAATGAGGGTTGAAAGGGGCAAATTAGTCATGAAAATATATGACATGGCATATCAAGGACCTTTCACCAAAGTATCTCCAACTGTCTGTACTAGAGACATTAGAGAAAAAGTTGTTGTCCTTGATGCCTTAGAAGACTGTGCACAGGGACTTTTGGCTAATTTACCCCTATTTTTATCCATAATTTATGGTGACATGACGAGAATCCCATACTTTTAAAATTTAATGAAAAAAAAAAAAACTCTTTCAATATATTCTCACTTTCTCTCACAAACACATTAATAATATCTCTCATCAACCGATGTCTCTCTCTCTCTATCAACATTCTCTCTCTCCCCAATGTTCTCTCTCATCAACTTTCTCTCTCTACAATATAGAAAACGAACCCTTCAACTATCGATTACACACACGGCTCTCTTGTTCATCTGATCGACTTGTACTTCAACTCTACTTTGTCCACAAATCACTCAACTAACATCTTCACCATAACTGTTTCGTAATCGAAGGTATTTTGCTTTTGTTTTTGTTTTTGTTTTGAAACTCCTAAAATGAACGTTTGTTGTTGTTTTCTTATATTTAGGAAGAAGGTGAAATCGATTTGAATGGTTTGCAATCTATATTTTTTTACCCAGAATCATTACATGACGGAATTTTTAACCGAAAAATTGGAGAGAGGTGGATTTCCAATTAACACCTTTGAACCGCGACCTCGGTACGTCACAGTTGGAGAGGTACCAACTGGTACCGGTAGATTCACTGTATGAACAAGGAAGTATTAGCTAGAATGATAAAAAATGGGACGCCGTACGTAATAACTTTCTCATACACTCTACTAGCAAAACCCCGTGGATAACCACAAAACCACCAAATGCACAGACTGATATGAATTATTTTTAATAAATTTATTAATTAGTAAACTTGTGAGTCCTTTTTTTTTGTTGCTAATTTGATCTTTATGTTTTTTTCCAAATGTTATATTCTTTAATTAGGTGAGGCATGAATTGATTAAGAAAGATCAAATTATCAGAGACCTAACAAATTGACCTAATATATTTAAGTGGGACCAAGATGAATGAGGCCCATCATCTCTATTCGAACCGTTCATAAAATCATATGATGCGGGTTGTGACCCATTAATTGATTGATAAAGATCAAATGATTAAATGAACATAGACCTTTCAAATTAACCAAACCTAACCTATTTAGGTGGGACCCTCAAGATGAATGGGGTCCACCATCTATATTCTAACCGTCCATAAAACCATATTATGCGGGATGGGACCCATAAATTGATTAAGAAAGATCAAATAATCGTAGACCTAACAAATTGACCTAATGTATTTAAGTGAGACCCAGATGAATGGGGTCTACCATCTTTATTCTAACCGTCCATAAAATCAAATGATGCGGGCCGGGACCCATTAATTGATTGATAAAGATCAAATGATCATAGACCTCTCAAATTGACCAAACCTAGCCTATTTAAGTGGGACCCCCAAGATGAATAGGGTCCACCGTCTATATTCTAACTGCCCATAAAACCATATGATGCGGTCGGGAACCCATGAATTGCTTGATAAAGATTAAAGGATCAAATGATCATAGACCTCACAGATTGACCAAACATAACCTATTTAAGTGGAACCCCCCAGATGAATGGGTTCACCATCTCTATTCTAACCGTCCAAAAAACCATATTATGCGGGATGAGACCCATGAATTGGTTTAAAAAGATCAAATGATCAAATGATCGTAGACCTAACAAATTGACCAAATATTTTTAAGTGGGACTCAGATGAATAGGGTCCACTATCTTTATTCTAACGTCCGTCCATAAAATCAAATGATGCGGGCCGGGACCCATGAATTAATTGATAAAGATCAAATGATTAAATGATCATAGACCTCTCAAATTGACCAAGCCTAACCTATTTAAGTGGGACCCCCAAGATGAATGGGGTCCACCATCTATATTCTAACCATCCATGAAACAATATGATGCGGGATGGACCCATGAATTGCTTGATAAAGATCAAATGATCAAATGATCATAGACCTCACAAATTGACTAAACGTAACCTATTTAAGTGGAACCCCCCAGATGAATGGGGTCCACCATCTCTATTCTAACCATCCATAAAACCATATTATGCGGGATGTGACCCATGAATTGATTTAAAAAGATCAAAGGATCAAATGATCGTAGACCTAAAAAATTGACCAAATATTTTTAAGTGGGACCCAGATGAATGGGGTCCACCATCTTTATTCTAACCGTCCATAAAATCAAATGATGCAGGCCGGGACCCATTAATTGATTGATAAAGATCAAATGATCAAATGATCATAGGCCTCTCAAATTGACCAAACCTAACCTATTTAAGTGGGACCCACAAGATGAATGGGGTCCACCATCTATATTCTAACCGTCCATGAAATAATCTTATGCGGGCTGGGACCCATGAATTGCTTGATAATGATCAAAGTATTAAATGATCATAGACCTCACAAATTGACCAAACATAACCTATTTAAGTGGAACCCCCTAGATGAATGGGGTCCACCATCTTTATTCTAACCGTCCATAAAACCATATTATGCGGGATGAGACCCATGAATTAATTTAAAAAGATCAAATGATCAAATGATCGTAGACCTAACAAATTGATCAAATATGTTTAAGTGAGACCCAGATGAATGGGGTCCACCATCTCTATTCTAACCGTCCATAAAATCATATGATGCGGGCCGGGACCCATGAATTGATTGATAAAGTTCAAATGATCATAGACCTCATAAAATGAACAAACCTAATTTATTTAAGTGGGACCTCAAAGATGAATGGAGTCCACCATCTATATTCTAACCGTTCATAAAACCATATGATGCGGGCTGGGACCCATGAATTGCTTGATAAAGGTCAAAGGATCAAATGATCATAGACCTCACAAATTGACCAAACCTAACCTATTTAAGTGGAAACCCCACCCCCCCCCCCCCCCCCAAAAAAAAAAAAAAAAAAAAATTGAATGGGGTCCACCATCTCTATTCTAAACGTCCATAAAACCATATTATGCGGGATGGGACCCATGAATTGATTAAGAAAGATCAAATGATCATATACCTAACAAATTGACCAAATATATTTAAGTGGGACCCAGATGAATGGGGTCCACCATCTATATTCTATCAGTCCATAAGATCATATGATGCGGGCTGTGACCCATTAATTGATTGATAAAGATGAAATGATCATAAACCTCACAAATTGACCAAATCTAACCTATTTAAGTGGGACCATGATGAATGGGGCCCACCATATCTATTCTAACCGTCCATAAAACCATATGATGCGGGATGGAACCCATAAATTACTTGATAAAGTTAAAAGGATCAAATGATCACCTCACAAATTGACCAAACCTATTAAAGTGGGACCCAGACGAATGCGCTCCACCATCTATATTATATCCGTCCATAAAATCATATGATGTAGGCTGGCAAAGGATCAAATGATCGTAGAACTAACAAATTGATCAAATATGTTTTAGTGAGACCTAGATGAATGGGGTCCACCATCTCTATTCTAACCGTCCATAAAATCATATGATGCGGGCTGGGACCCATGAATTGATTGATAAAGTTCAAATGATCATAGACCTCATAAAATGAACAAACCTAATTTATTTAAGTGGGACCCCAAAGATGAATGGAGTCCACCATCTATATTCTAACCGTTCATAAAATCATATGATGCAGACTGGGACCCATGAATTGCTTGATAAAGGTCAAAGGATCAAATGATCATAGACCTCACAAATTGACCAAACCTAACCTATTTAAGTGGAACCCCCCCAAATGAATGGGATCCACCATCTCTATTCTAACCGTCCATAAAATCATATTATGCGGGATGAGACCCATGAATTGATTAAGAAAGATCAAATGATCAAATGATCATAGACCTAACAAATTGACCAAATATTTTTAAGTGGGACCTAGATGAATGAGGTCCACCATCTTTATTCTAACCGTCCATAAAATCAAATGATGCGGGCCGGGACCCATGAATTGATTGATATAAATTAAATTTTTTGAATTTAAAGGTTTGGATTTGATCCACAAAATCGTTGAAGATATTACTTGAATGGAAATTCTTTTTGTAGTAAGGTGGATGGATAAATATTAGGAAATAATGGAGATTTATAGGAAGATATTTCTGTATGATTGGAAACGGAAGGGAGGAATGGAAGGGTTGGAAATGGAAGGGAGGAATGGAAGGGTGATACATCCCTTTGCTGCCACGTGTCTTGGATCCCTTTGCTGCCACGTGTCCATCTCCAAGACATGCCAGGTGTCCTCCTCCAAGACTTCTCATGAAGTGTATACATCCCTTTAGTAATATAGATTGGAGGATTTATTCATTAATAACATGGAGTGATACATAATAGAGCAATACAATGGTGGTTTAGGGGGATTTTTCTTGACATAATTGGCAATGGCAAATTCGTATTAGTCGATAAGTATGTAACGCCTCACCCTACACGCACGCATGATATTGTCCGCTTTGGCCCACTGGCCTCACGATTTTATTTCTGATGGGCCTCAACCCATCAAAAGGCCTCATGCAAGGTAAGGATGTGAGATCTACATATAATCTCAATCACTTTCCTCTCTATAGTCGATGTGGGACTCCGAGGCGTCACATTCCACCCCCCTTAAGGCTGCACGTCCCTGTGCAGTAGCCTGCCAGCTCTCTTGGCCCGCCCACATGGAAACCCGCCCACTTGCACCAGACCACGGCAAGGGACACACACTTGAACTAGTCGAGAGTCGGCTCTGATACCATTTGTAAAGCCCCACCCTACACACGTGCATGATATTGTCAGCTTTGGCCCTCGGGCCTCACGGTTTTGTTTCTGATGGGCCTCAACCCATCAAAAGGCCTCACGATCCCCTCATCCTTACTTTCAAGAACGGATCTACCTTGTACTCTCCACCGTTATCTGACCTAAGCCTTTTGATCTTTCTGCCAGTCTGTGTTTCAATCATTTTCTTCCACTTCAGGAACACATTCAAGACTTCATCCTTGTGCCTCATGATGTACACCCATACTCTTCTGGAGAAGTCATCAAAGAATGTAACGAAGTAGTGCATACCTCCCAAAGATGCCACCTTGGTAGGACCCCATACATCCGAATGAACATAGTCTAGTGTGCCTTGAGTGCGATGGATCGCGGTGCCAAACTTCACTTTTGTCTGCTTGCCAAAAACACAATGTTCACAAAATCCCAACTTACAGGTCTTTGCACCTTGCAACAAGCCTTGCTTAACCAAACCCTGCAATGCTCTCTCCCCAGCATGCCCTAGACGCATGTGCCACAATCTGGTAGTGTCTGTAACAGTCTCATTCAAGCTATCAGATACTGTTGCTGCTCCACCTACAACTATACTCCCTTGCAAGAAATACAGAAGATTACCTCTTCAGACACCTTTCATCAACACAAGTGCACCGTAAACAACTTTTAGAACTCCACATTCCATGGTAATCTTGAAGTCTTTGGAGTCTAAAGCACCCAATGAGATAAGATTCTTCTTCAAATCTGGTACATACCGAACATCTGTAACAAAAACGAGTTTTCTTCCTTATTCTTCAGCAGCGATTGGCACGGCCACAGGCGGACTCCGGCGATAGCTAGCACAAGTCCAGAGTCCGACTGTCTTCCCTAGTTCCGGCAGTGAACGACGACTTCTCCGGTAACAAAAACTTGGCAAAAATAGAGTCCTGTTTGGACTCTTCTTCTCTGCAACTCCGGCGTGCAGCGACGAGTTCCTCCACTGTTCAAATTCCGGTGAAGATGGCGACGGACGACAGCGGCTTCAAACCACAAACAAACAGTGATCCAGTCCAGATCTTCTCTGGCAACAACGAAAATTTCGGGCCCTCTGTGCTGGCTCCTGTTTCTGCACGACAACGAGAGCAGCAATGCTGCTCTTCTTCCCTGGCAACATGCGAGTGGCACAGGCCGCGGGCGAACTCCGGCGACTGACGATGACTCCACGGCCGAGATCCTCTGGTTTCTAATCTACAGTGAGTCCAAATCGAGAAACTCTGTTCTCCTCTGCGCAGCGATAACCAAGCCACAACAATCTGTGTGGCCCACCTTGATCTCACCGATCTTGTTCTCCCGAGGCTCTGACTCTGTTCACTGCAACGCCCGATATGTGTGACGAAACAAAGAACCTTTTCGAGATATGAAAAATCATTGTTGTTGATCGCGTACCACAACAAGGCTCTGATACCAATTTGTAACGCCCCACCTTACACGCATGCATGATATTGCCCGCTTTGGCCCATGGCCTCACGGTTTTATTTCTGATGGGCCTCGACCCATCAAAATGCCTCATGCAATGTAAGGATGTGAGATCTATATATAATCCCTATCACTTTCTTCTCTATAGTCGATGTGGGACTCTGAGGCGTCACATTCCACCCCCCTTAAGACTGCACGTCCCTGTGCAATAACCTGCCAGCCCCTGTAGCCTGCCAGCCCTCTTGGCCCGTCCACATGGAAACCCGCCCACTTGCACCAGACCACGACAGGGGACACACACTCGAACTAGTCGATAGTTGGCCCTGACACCAATTTGTTGTGATCGGGTGTGCGGAAGCGTGCGATCAACAAGCAAACAAATCCAGCCACACAGAAGAGAACACAGATTTACGTGGTTCGGTGATTTCACACCTACGTCCACGGACAATGCTCGTCTTCTTCTTAGTTTTCCCCTTCTTAGGGTTATAACCAAAAGAGATAATATATAGTTTTTAGACAATTACTAAATTACCCCTCGACCCTAATAAAAATGCATTGGGCCTACAAAACGAGTTTGAGCACTTTCAAGTGCATGGTGCCTACGGGCGCATTTGGAGGCGTGTGATTGCATGCCAAGGTGGAAAATGTTGTGACCTGCAAATCTCGCCAAGATGGAGATTTGTTAGGTTTATGGGTTTGGATTTTGGCTCGTTTTGTAGGCCCAATGCATTTGTATTAGGGCTGAGGGGTAATTTAGTAATTATCTAAAAACTATATATTATCTCTTTTGGTTGTAACCCTAAGTAGGGAAAAACTAAGAAGAAGACGAGCATTGTCCGTGGACGTAGGTGTGAAATCATCGAACCACGTAAATTTGTGTTCTCTTCGTGTGGCTTGATTTGTTTGTTTATTGATCGCACGCTTCCGCACACACGATCACAACAAAGTAGAACTTGGTTTTCTAGGCGAAGGTGTCTGTATTTTTCTTATTGAGAATTGGATCCCCTCTCTTGAGAGAGCTTCGTCATATTTAGGGTTCCAATTCTTGCAGTCCATCCCTAATAATTTTGGTCAATCAATTTAGCAATCATAGGAACACTAATTTGACGTTGATGAAGGTTGTAATTAAGTCCGGGAATTGTTCCTTGAATCAAGTAAATAGCTTCCATTTTGGTAAGATTTGATGAAGTTGACTATTTTCGTTAATGGCGCTTGTGAATGGTAGAAGAGGTCAACTTACTCTTCTTCTGGTTGGAGGATACTATAGGCTTCGTTCCTTTGGACGTGGCCTTGTTCTAGGTTGGCTCATTGGTGTACCGGTCTCTCTTCCTCGGTGGTCTTTCTCTCGACATGTTGGAACTTTCCCGCTGTTGTTTCCCACGCCAGATGGGTGAGAAGTGCTTGGTGAACCGGTTCAGGGTAGGTACCACGGTATTGGGGTATCGGGTAACACGGACTGCGGTACCGGTTGTCACATCCCGGACCCGAGAATTCCCTGATTAGGGTGGTTCCCAAGGAGTGACACGCGTACTCCCGTGATCTCACACTTGTTCCGGACCAAATCCGAATTCACGAAGGAGAAGATTCCACATTTCACATGTGAGGGTTACTCACTGACACCTGTCAATCAACATTTACTTGCGGAAGTTTATACAATATCAATATCAAAACCATGAGCAGTTCACTAGCTATTCCGTTATAATACAATTTATCTTTAACAAGGCTAATAATCTAAATCTCATTAAATGCAAAGTACATGAGTACTCTAACAAGTTTCTAGTAGATGCTCCTATTACCAATGCAAATCTACTAATCAGATGCATTACCTTAAGCTAAATGAAATACACAATACTCAGTCTCAACTAAAATCACCACTCAGTACGAACTCCAGCTGTCATAGCTAACCCAAGAACTTACCAAACAAATCTTTAATCTGAAAGCAAACAAATCTTTAATCTGAATGATTATAATTAATCTCTTCGTTAGCCTGGATCCCTGTGACACCAAGAGTAGTATCTCAAATACAACTATTTGGCAAGCATAGGCAATAAAAGAGGATATACATAATGTTTCAAATGGATAAGATGACAATTAAATTAATAAGATGTCATTTGTAAGAAATACTTAAACAATTGTGCCATAATAGATGAAACCATGTTTTCGAAAATCAAACCAATAATACATCTATGTTTTTGAAATCAAATCAATAATAATTTGTATACAAATTTGGCTACTACGTAAGCTCATCCTCTCAATGAGAGCGAATCTAGTTGGGATGTCACCAGCGGCCCGGCCAAATGCTAACTGGCTACCGGGTTCTGGAGTTCCGGTGCTCCAGATGACGTACTGCGCAGTCTCAAATAACTAAACCAATGTTTATCCTCGTAGGGCTTCAAAAGGTCGAAGCTAAGTAGTGCCAACTAAATCGAATCTATAACAAATCAAATCGGAATACATTTTATGTACTCGTTTACAATCAAATTGAATAATAACCTCAAATGATTGAATGTTGCTTAATTCAAGTCTTTCATCAAATATCAAATAATTTTACGACAATTGAATAACAATGGGAAAGTAGATGGTTGAATCAAATAATGTGAATAATACGGCGACTATATTAATTAAAACTGATAATGATGAAATTCCGATTTAAATATACAATGCAATTTATTTAAAGAAATCAAAAACATTTATTAACCAATTTAATTATTCATATAGACTATTACTATTCAATACAAGATAGATTAAGAAGTCAACGTGTCATTACTCAATTGGTGTCACTATTTATATGGTACGTTGAATCTCCTAATTAATCTTCTTGGATAGTAAATAGATTAGTGATTTTCGATTGGGCTAAATTATTAAGGTTAAGGGTGTCATTTTAAGGACATAAGGTTCTTACAAAATCTAATTTACTATGGAATATGGTTTTCACCTTAATTATCCATTAGGAATGATCAAGGAGGTTTAATAAAGGCTAAGAGTGATAATTTCACTCAAAAGATGGGTTAAAAGGAGCCCAACAAAGTGTTTCAGTTTCGCTCGAGGGGACTCAAGTTCGCTCGAGCGGACCCCATCCAGAGAGTTAGTCGCTCGAGCGCACCCCTTGGTCGCTCGAGCTTAGGGTTCTGAAGCATGTTCGCTCGAGCGAATGCTCCAGTTCGCTCGAGTGAACTGTCCAGAATTCCAGATTTCTAGATTTCCATGTGTTCTTCCAATCCATTCTTTTCCTCACTTCCTCCTACTACAAACACATAAAATGGAGTCTCTTACTCCCTTCCACAACGTATATTTCTTCCAAATCCATTTATCAAATAAAATCATAAAAATCATATAATTGATTCATTCATTAAAAGGGTAATATCATTTATAAAAGCTCCATTCAAATCAAATGTAAATAACAATATATAAATCCTATTTTATGCTTATACTTGCCTCAATTATAAACTTCCCAAGCTTTATCCAGGCTTCCTTACCAATCTCTTGCTTAAATGATGAAAACCCCCAATCTACAAACCCAAATCAAAGCAAATCCATGAAAAATGATGAGAATGCAAATGCATGTTAATACATGAGTCTCCTTGACTCTAATGTAACCTAAATCACAAACTAAAAGGGTTGTAGCTTACCTCTTGGACACTATTCCAAATTTGGAAGGGAATAAGGGAAGGTGGAGAGAGTTTCTTGTCATAAGGATGCAAGAAAGAGATGGAGAAGATAAAGAGGATTCCAAATCCAAGCTTTTCAAGTTTTCTTAAGCCCTCTCTTCACCACTTGGTATAAAGAGCTCAAAAACTCCAATTTATAAACCCTAACAATGGAAAACCATAGAAAGATGAAAGAAAATGAATGCATGTGAGGATGTGAGTCTCTTTGACTCTAATATAACTCAAAGTCACAAAAATAGAAGATTGATACTTACCCCTTGACTATAATTCCGAATTTGGGGGAAAAAGAGAGGTGATGGGGAGACTCTTTATCAACAATGGTGAAAAGAAGGTTGGAGAAGATGAAGATGAAGAAGGTGAAGATGGGTTCCATCCTTGGTCTTCAAAACATATATATGAACTTTCTTTCTCTTAATAGTGATTGGAGGAAGAGGAAATGAAGAGAAGAAGACGAGTAGTGGAAAGGAGGGAAAGGAATGAAAAGAAAAGAATGAGTGGTCCTTATAAAGAGGATAAGGTTAGCCATTTTGTAAATAAACCCTCTAATTCCTAATATTTCTAAATTGAGTCAAATGGTGGTCCACTAGTTTAATGGTTGGTCAAATGGGGTCGAGTCTAAAACGATTATCGACTGTTCAAAGAGATATACGCGTTGGCGTCAAGATGACGTGTAAATGATGCATGATGTGAAAGTCCATAATTTACATAAACTACCTTAATTAGTAACTAAATATAATCAAATTACAATTAATTAGCATTAAACAAGATCAACTTCGGTCGGGGTGTTACACCGGTGCTCTTTGACATCAGAGAACCAATGTATTGTGACATCGGGGCTCTCTCTACTGTGGTATCAATATCTCTTGATACCGGGGAAGCGGGGCGACCCTGGTTCATACATGGTCTGTGCCAATCCCGGTTCTATCGGGGGTCGGCCTGATGCTCTCCACAAGGAAGGCAGCAGGAGCCAAATTACCCAATCCTGACAGGGGGAGGTAGTGACAATAAATAACAATACCGGGCTCTTTGAGTCTGGTAATTGAAATGAGTACAATCTAAATCCCTTAACGAGGATCCATTTGAGGGCAAGTCTGGTGCCAGCAGCCGCAGTAATTCCAGCTCCAATAGCGTATATCAATAGGCTACATACTCATCATGGTCATTAGTTCATAAGCGGGTTCATAAATGAAACGATCAGATTTCTCTCCTAGTCCACAATCATTTTAGTCATAAGTACAGAGTTATAATTGCCGGACCAAGAAAAATAAGGAACTACGGCTTACAATTGATTATTAGGTGGAATTACTTGGTTCAGATAAGGTGACCCCCGAAAGCATGAAAATGAAAAGAACTCAAAAACAAAACGAAAGAAGAGATTCTACCTAGAGATTTATGCAAAGAGCAGCTCCAGTCTTTAATGGCATGTCGGAGCTGGCCCAGGCCGAGGAGATTCCGGATTGTCGGATCCACACCAAAACTACAACATCTCCGGCTCTGGTAGGTTAAGCAATCTCTTTGGTGTGACACCACTTTGCTGTGACAAAACTGTTAATGTTTAGGTTGAGAGATCAATTCTTCAAGCTCGTTGAAGGCTTTCTACAATAGATGAGGAGGGCGCGGTGAGAAACTGAGAAGGGCCACTTACTGATTTGCAGTTAATGTTAGCAAAACTCAGTGAGAGTTGACCTGAGCATAACCTAAATTATAATTTGAGTTGAAACCGAGCTGGAGTTTGGCTCAGTCAGTTATTGGTTATGACAGATGGAAGCTCTTCTTGTATGTTTTAAGCTGGTTACATAGCTAATAGAGATTAGATTACTTTTACAACTAATCACTCTATATATATATATATATAAAGTTCAATGCATTTGAACTATGCACTTTTTCCATCCGCTGGCTAGGCACTATGCACTTCCGGAGAGGAGTTTCACTAAAACAGCCTCATTGTTCATCATCTCTTTACTGTCATCAACAATAAAAATTTATGAAGAGATGAACCACTTGTGACGCCCACTTGTGATTCAATTTAAAAATCCCAGCAAAAACCACTAACATTACTTAAGATCATCCAAATTCCAATTATCCAAAGCAAATGAACCACGAAATCAAACATTGAATCAGCCAAAGACCCACCTTCCTAATTATGAAATTGCATCAGAAACCAAAAGAAAAAAAGAAAAAAAAATAGATCTTTCCAAAAAAACAGATCAGCCAAAGACCCACCTTCCAACAGATTTCCATTCTAAAAATCTGATCTACAAACAAAGTATCCATCGGTTTCAGGAAAACAAAACAAAAAAAAAACTGGGTGAGATGAAACCAGATTATAAAAAAAAAAAAAAAAACAGATTTCAAATGAAATGGGTGAAATGGAAAAAACAAGAAAACAGATTTGAATGGAAATAGGGAAGAATGGCAAGACACTTACCGGGCGTTCAACGGACTGGACGTGGCGCCGGTCTGCGAAAGAGGATGAGCAGCGCAGCGTCTTCCCGTCCTTCAAATGGCCTGGCTGTAGAGAGAGAGAGAGCTGCAAAAGAGGAGGAGATGTGCGGCGTCTTTTACTGGGCTGGCGAAAGAGGACGAGATGCGCAGTGGGGAGAGAGAGAGACAGACGCGCAGCGCCTTGCGAAAGAGGAATAGATGAGATCGCCGTGCCTGAGAGAGAGAGAGATCTGTGCGAAAGAGGAGTGAGAGAGAGAGAGAGAGCGCGTCAGGAATGGAGGAATTGTTTCGTTTAGGGCAAGGCATTAGAATGAAAGGGGGAAATTTTGGGCTGGGCGGGCTCCACGAAAAAATTGGGTTTCATTCAATCAAACGTCGCACGTTGGAAGTGGCACGATGGAGCTTTTAGGGGAGCTGCTCTCTATATTATATATATATATGGGGCAGGCTCTCCTAAGCTGCAGCTTAGGGTATCCTAAGCTGCAGTAGTGCAAAAATGGGTCACACATGTGACCACACATGTGCGGTTTACACACGGCAGCTTAGGATACCCTAAGCTGCAGCTTAGAACCTGCCCCTATATATATATTAAAACAATATGGAGGTGGGAGGCGGAGCATACCTCGTCAGTGCTCTCAAACATCACAATGCCACATAAGGGCTCCCACGGATGCCATGTGGCATCACAGCTGATATAAAAAAAAAAAATTTATTTTTAGGTAACTCAAATCACAATAAATCTCTCTTTATTCCCTCATTTTAACTCCCCTTAAGTCTTTCCTACTGATAGGGCAAAAAGCTTTCCATATTATATACACATCATCCTCTCCAAAAATCTCTTCATATTATTTGAACACCTATGAGTGGGCACTTAATACAATTAGGCGGTGTTCCTTGAATAAAACTTGGTTTGATAATTTAAAAAAAATTAAATATATTATAACTTTGAAATATCACAAATTTTATAAATGACCTACTAATGGAATTATAATATTACCTTCATAGTAACATTGAGATTTATGAAAAATACGTTGTTGGGCCACTCTATAAGAGAAGTGAAACTTGGCCTCACAATAGATCTATGACAGTGATTTCATGGCCACATTAAAAATTTATGAGTGGGTCCTCCTAGAAAAATATAAAATACAAAAAAATATGTTGGTGGGTTTAAGTCTAATTGAGGTGAAGCTTGACCCCACCAATAGATTTTATGGGTTGACCCAAAATTAGGCGCTTGATGATTAATAATAGATTTACTATGTTAATTTGTTTTTATCAATTATATTTTCCCGAAAACACCAAATCTGAATATATTTATTTTTTTTGGTTCAAGCTTAGCGCGAGCCTTTGTTACTTATTTATAATTTATCAATAATATTTTAAGAATATACTAATTTTAAATATATTGTTTTGGCCCGGGCTTAGAACGGGTCTTTGATGCTAGTTATATATATTAAAGCAATAAGGGAGATGAGTAGTGGAGGGCACCACGTCAGCAACAACCGTGTGTTCTCTTTTAAAATATACACAAAAAATATACAATGCTTTAAGGTGACAAGTCACTTTTATAATCTTCCTCTCCTAAAATCTCTCTCATTTAAAGTATCATGTCTCAAAAAATCTCTCACACAACTCCTGGAATCTCTCATAAAATAATCATTTATCTTATATCACTTCTTTACAAATCTTTAAATCTGGAAACTAATCGATCTCCACATGTCCTCCACTAATGTGGGCCATTTTTAAATGGACAATATTTTGAAAGATCACATGATGCATGTGTAGGGCCGTCTATCAGTGAGCTCCCTATAGAAAATTGTAAAGAGTTATGTGAAAATCACTACTAATTAAATGTGATTGCATGGATGGATACCTTTTGATATTACTTCATAAGGACCATAATTTAAGTGATCAATAGTCTAAAAAGAAGTATGTGAAACCATGGTTGGCCCACCCTATAAAAATCACATGCTACCATAATGTGGTTGCAAAATACAGTTAAAGTTCAATTGTGCGATAACACAAAAGAAGATTCTAAGAGGGGCCACTATTCAAATCTTATGACTAAACTATATCAACTTCTTTCACTTATATGTTACCCCACACAAGTTTTATAGAACTCTATAAATCCGACCCTGCATGTACCAACTAAACGGGACCTACCAACTAAATATTTTACTAATCTCAGTAGGATTTGATAGATTAAATATCATAGTCATTTTAAGTTGTTTACAATATCTACGGGGCTCATTTGATGAGAGATTCACAACACACACACATATATTATGTGCAGTATTGTTTTATTTTTATTTTTTGGGCTTTATAGTAAAAATTTTCAATTACCATTATCATTCTTCTCTTTTATATAGTTTTTTTTTTTCAAAGTTAGATGACAATAGCATTTCAATCTAAATTTAATAAATAAATTAGTTTAGTATTTTTGTTAAATGATTAAATGATATATTTATTCATTTTATTTTATTTTTTATCTATAATATTTTAAAAAAACTAATAAAATCAAATGTATTGTTATTGTTTGGCCCGTGTTTTTTTTTTTTGCTAATTGGTAAATTAGTATTGAAGAAAGAAGGGCAAAGCACCCAGGGCAGGAGAAGAAAAAAATACATCCACAGAAAACACCCACCAACAGGAGGGGCTCAAACAAGAGAAACATAGCAGAAACAAACAAAGCAAAAACAGAAGAGAGCTCAGCAAGAACTGAAAGCAAACCCGGATGGATAAAAAGTAAAAACACATATATCCAACCAACAAAAACTGATGACCTATGCACTAGCCAGCACCCCAATCGAAGGCACTATAAGCTACGTACAAAGCCACAACCAAGGCAGACACAAAACATTCCAGCTTCAAGGCTCGACTGAGAACTGGCAGAAATGATCCCAAGAGAGCAACCAAAACAGAACACCCATCAAACTAAGGAGAAGAGGGGGGAGTTAATCCTTCCAACCTAAGGACCTCAAAATAGGATGGGATAGAGGTCTTTTACCTGTAACTGAGCTAATCATCTTACCCATCATATCCAAGAAAACCAGCTGAGCTTTAAGCAAAGAAGGGAGCTTGTTACGATGCTTGGCTTCATTACGGATGAACCAGAGGACATTGATGGCTAGAAAGAAAATAGCAGCTGCGGTTTTTCTTCCGTTAACATCTACACCCTGAACTAAGACATCCCAGATAGAAGAGGCAGAAAGAGGAGGGGAAGGAGAATGTCCTCCATGCTGGAGAATCCAAAACCAGAACTCCTTAGCTAAACAGCAGAGGAAGAAAAGGTGAAGATCTGTTTCAGTCTGACTGAGGCAAGAGTAGCATCTGGAAGCCAAAGAGAAACCTTTTTGCTTAGCTGTGAGGTCAGTAGGAGTTTTGCGGAGAAGAAGCCGCCAACTAAAGCAAGATAACCTGGGATTGATATGCTTATTCCACACAAGATCATGCCAAGGAACAGGATGAGCTCTCGATCTCAGAGTGTCCCAGGCATTTTTAACAGAGAGAGTTCCTGAAGAAGTACCTTTCCAGGATATCAAGTCAGGAGCTGAGGGGTCTCTGGTAAGGATGATGTTGACTTGCTGGAGGAAGAAGTCCTGCACCTCAACTGGGACAGTGGCTGGAAAGTTCCACTCATTGCCATTTATGATGTCTGCAGCCCTGTCATTTTCAGAAAATTGAAGGTGGGGAGATCTCTGAGTTATTGGATCATGGTCAATCCAATTGTCATACCAAAGCAGAATAGAGAGACCATTCCCAATAGTCCAAGATGATCCAAGCTGAAGGAGGTGAGCCAGAGATCTTAACTTGCGCCATATACAGGAACCAGCCTTGGGATTGCCTGAGAACCATATGGGGGACTTTTTGAAGTATCTGCCCCTAAACCAGGTCGCCGAGAGAGAGCTAGACGAGATAGCTGACCAGCCCAACTTCAGTAAACAACCATCATTGAACTCCTTAACCTTACGTAATCCGAGACCTCCCTCTGATTTAGGTAAGCAAACCACATCCCAATTAACCATATTACTCTTCTTTTTGTCTGCACTAGAGGACCACAAGAAGTTATGCATTATTCGCTCTATCTGTAAGCAAGTCCTGCTAGGGATGGGAATGACTAAGGAGATGTGAAGAGGAATAGAAGATACCACATGCTTCACCAGAATCAATCTCCCTGCAAAGGACAGACATTTGGCCCTCCAACCATCTAGCCTAGCTCGAATCATGTCCAAGAGCTGGATAAAATGAGAGTGCCTGGAGGTTCCAGTAAAGAGAGGGATTCCGAGGTAGACAGAGGGGAGAGAGGCCCTGGGGATGGGAAGAAGAGCTGTAATCATTTGAGTTCTCCTAGAAGAACATTTCCCCAAGAACAGGTTACTTTTCTGAAGGTTAAAACATTGACCCGAAGAGGCTTGATACTTAGAAAGAAGAGCTTGGATGCTTCTCAACCCTGACTTGTGAGCTTTGAGAAATAACAGGATATCATCGGCATAAAGCGGGTGGCAAGGAGTAGAGGGAACTGGAGAGACAGGCACTATTTTCCCCAAAGTCCGAAGCTGCTCAATATGAAGACTGAGGACCTCTTCTGCCAGAATAAACAAATAAGGGGACAGGGGGTCCCCTTGACGCAAACCACAAGAGGTAGAAAAGAAACCAGTAGGACTATTGTTAATCAGCACAGAGCCTTTACAAGTACAGACCATCTCTCTAATCAGGTTGATCCAGGAAGAAGAAAAGTTGAAGAACTTTAGGGCTCGAAAGAGAAAGTTCCATTGTAACTTGTCAAAGGCCTTGGATATATCTAACTTCATGCAGACTGAGCCTCCGCTTATCTTGGAGTTGAGCTTTTGGATTAGGTCATGGGCCAATGCCACATTGTGATGGATTGACCTCCCTTTGACAAAGGCTGCTTGGTTATTGGAGATAAGGAGGGGAAGGATACTGGATAGTCTAGAGGCTAGAATCTTTGAAGAAATTTTGTAGGTGAAATTCAAGAGACTAATTGGCCTGAAATCTGAGAAGGTTTCTGGAGAGGGATTCTTTGGGATAAGAGAGATGAAGAAGGCATTAGATTCTCTCAGCATACGACCGGTAGAAAAGAGATGGGTGACTGCCTTAGTAACTTCCTTACTAACTATGTGCCAACAAGAGGTAAAGAAGACACCTGAGAATCCGTCCGGGCCAGGAGAACTACTCCTTTTAAGCTGAAAAACTGCCTCTTTGATTTCCTCTGGAGCTGGAACTGCAACAAGAGACTGATTTTGCTCTACTGTGAGTGAGGGCCCAGCTAAGTTGAAGAGGCCTTCATCTGGGGATGATGGAGTCAGCTTGAAGAAGATTGGAAAAGAAAGAAGAAGCCTCTCCTCTAATCAAATTGATGTCTTTAATAAGGGTGCCAGCCACCATAATCTTATCAATGCGATTACGAATACCTTTAGCCTTGGCTGAGAGGTGAAAGAATTTGGTATTCCTGTCCCCATCTTGCAACCATTTAATTTTAGCTCGTTGCTTCCAATGTGCAGATTCGGCATTCAACCAGTTATGAAGGGAAGTCTTAGCTAGATTCAGGTCCCTGAGGAGGGAGTCACTTGGCTGAGCTTCAAAGGCAGCTTGTTTAGACAATACTTGGGACTCTGCTTCAGCTATGATGATCTTTAAATGATCAAAACCCTCTTTACTCCAGACCTTAAGATCGAATTTGAGATTCTTTAGCTTGTTAGCTAAGATGAACTGAGGAGTACCATAACAGGGGGAGGCCCAGCTGTTCTCAACGACCTTGAGGAAGGATTCATGAAAAAGCCATTTTTCTTCAAATCTAAAAGGTCTGTTATTAAGGGAGAGGCTCTGTCTGTGGGTTAGGATGATGGGACTGTGATCGGAGGCAATTCTTGGAAGATGGTTCAGAACAGGATCAGAGAAGGAATCAAGACATTTGGAGTTTGAGAAAGCCCTATCCAGCCTAGCTGCCACAAAGGCCTGACCTTGCCTATTGTTTGCCAAAGTGAAACTGTTTCCTCTTAACCCAAGGTCAGTTAGACCTGAAGCCATTGCCATCTCATTAAAGTCTTTGATAGAGAGGGAGGAGGGGGGGTCTGGTACTCAGCTTTTCTTTAGCAAGGAGAATGGCATTAAAGTAACTATATATAGAAGGTTGTATCTCTGATTACTGTTTGAGGAAAACACTTTGGGAGTGTCTTCTCTTCTTCTTCATCACATTTCTCCGCAACTCCCTGGTGTTCTTAGTTAATTCTGGTGTTCGATGAAGCACGTTATCAGGCCCTGTTGCCGTTCAAGAAGTAAACGGTCTTGAACTGCAGTCCAATTGGGAGAATGAGAGTACAAGTTCATCTCGACCTTAGCAAGCTAAAGTTTTGTCATTTCAGGGCAGATGAAGAAGAGAAATGTCTTCTTGATGGAGACTGGTGATAATACAAAGAGACAATAGATTAGCAGCCCTCTTATTTATGAGATTTATAAAGGAAGAGGTAGCAACAAATTTCTGCAAAAATCTTTAGACAAGCGACAGCATCAAAATCACTATGAGCCAATGCCCATCAACACAAATTTAAGAGTGCGTCTGATGTCAAGTGGATTTAGGCCTGTCTACACATAAGCAAGCCGAATGCGTTACTGGATTTAGGCCCATCTAATCATAACCCATAATTGGGCCCATGCTTGATAGGATATTGGCAATGATGAATTCTTTTTATATGCCAATAATAGGTAGCCCACACGTCACTCCAAAAGTTAGACCAATTATAAAATCGATGGTGCAACAAAATACTTGAATAAAAAAAAAAGCCACAATATTTTTTTTAATAAGCCTGCATAATCTAATTAGAGTAGAACTTCCCATAGAAACATTACAAGGTGGAATTGTCCAATACATTTAAAAAAGAGATGGACCGGGTAGTCAGGATAATGTCATACTGGATAAAGCCGGTGAAGTTGGGTTCTTTTTTTTTTTTTTTTTTTTTTTCGGTTGGCCTTTGGCTAAGAGAAGTGAAGTAAACCTATCGCTGCGTGGAGGTCTGGTAGCGGCGCGCTATCCCTGGGTGAAGTTTTTTTCTTATTACTCAATTGTAGCTTATTGGTATTTTTCAACATCATCATTGATAATTGGGCATTATACAAAGATGCATGTGATTTCTCAACTCCTTTTGAGGAGTCATCAAACAGAAAATATTTTCTTAAACGATATCATTATTAGCATGCATTGGACATGTTCAAGCCATCTAAAATCATTTTCTCTTAATTTATATCCTATTGATGGCAACTCTAGATGCTCCCGAATGCTCTCATTTTCTTATTCTACCTTTTCTAGTCTTACCACACATCCATCTCTACTTAGTCTTTATTTAACAATGGTGGGAAAATACTGAATCATGTGTCTATTGGGAAAACCATTGAACATTTTTTTTTTTCGAGTAGGGTAAATCTTGAAGAGAGAAAATGAGCCTTTGATGCATGTATATACAGATGCTTGTCGTCTAAGACTCTGTAAGTATTTTTTATGTTGAGCTAATTCATGGGTTGGACAAAACTCTAGGTCCATTGAGTTGTATTTTTTAATTTATTTTAGAATAGACTGTGGTTGTGTCGTCGGAAGAACTGAACTGAAGAAAAGAGAAGACCGGGCGAATCCACCGAGGATCGATCGATCGGACCCTCCGTACAAACGATCGGATGGCTGATGCGTCCCGGTTATTTTGGGTGGTCCGATCGATCAGATGCACTGTGCGATCGATCGTGGCGCAAAAAATTCGGGATAGTCTCTAGATCTGATGCGAATTAGTTTCCTTGTGCGACTTTATTTCCCACTTTGAGTCCTATTAGTGTTATAACTACGAGGCACGAATTTGGGGCTATAAATAGGGTATTGCTCTCAACCCTAAGATACACATCAATTAATTCTCTCATTGATCTGAGGTGAGAATACACTAGGAGAGATTCTTTGATTCTCTAGAGCTATTGAGAGGTTGTGCTGAAGAGAAAGCTCTAAAAGGTTTTTATTGCTTCTACTCTCTTGTAGAAGATAGTTCATCTTGGCTGACAAGGTATAAGAAAATCAAGAAAGGAGAACGGTGCACGGTGGAAGTCGTGGCAACGGAATATTGTGCAAGAACAACTACAGTCCTTAGGTCGAGATACTGACTAAGGTAAAGGAACTGTGAGTGTATATATCTTGTGACTGGTTCGTGGTTTTTCTTCCTGGAAAGGGTTTCCACGCTAAATATTGTGTCCGACTTTTGTGGTGCGTGATTGGTAGATTGTTAGCTAGTTCTATCTTATTTAGTCGGTTACATCCGCTGCGTGTTGGTTTGATTTATTAAAACTCATTGGATCATCATTCATGGTGGAAGTAGATATTTTCTACCATCCCTTTTTATGGCTTCACTAGTGTGTTTGTTTAGCCAGAGCAAATGAGCCTTTTTATGGCCAGTATAAAGGATCCTTTTGAATCCATGGTGTCATACTCATACCATGAGCTAATGGGTTTACTGTAAATCTGATAGAGTTGCAACTAGAGAACAAATGCCATCGGGCTGGTGATCTCCGAATGTTGGTCTTCTCCATATCTCATTACTTTTGGGATTTATTTGCTGCGTAGGAATACCCAGAAGATTAGTTTTCTGTAAGGTTTTGAGTGTTGGCATAATTCAAGGGATTGGACAAAACTTGGATTTGATTTATATGTTTTTCATTTTTCTAGAATGGAATGCAAAATCCCATGGAAGTACACCCTACAAACCAAAGACCAGAGCTCCAGAGTTAGAATGTTCAGAAGCAGAGTTCGAATAATGGCTGTCCAGAGTTCGAACGTTTTGAAGCAAAGTTCGAACGTTGCTGTCCAGAGCCTTTCCAAGCAGTTTTCCCTAGAGGCCCAGAGTTCGATCGTTCAGTACAAGAGTTCGAACATTGCTGTATAGATTTTGTCCAGAGCCTTTCCAAGTCAGTTTTCCCGAGAGGCCCGGAGTTCGGATGTTCAATACAAGAGTTCGAACGTTGCTGTCCAGAGCCTTTCAAAGCCAGTTTTCCTGAGAGGCCCAGAGTTCAAACGTTGCTGTTCAGAGTTCGAACGTTCAGCACAAGAGTTCGAACGTTGCTTGACAGAAGTTCTCGGGCCATTTTTCAAAAAGCACAAGAGTTCAAACTTTTCACTAAAGGGTTCTAACGTTCGTTACGGAATTCTATTTTGAGCAAGTCCTAGTGGTTCTACTATATAAGGGTTGTTATATTTTGCCCTAAACACCTTTCTTAGACATTCAAGGACGGCTGCTAGCATTGAGAGAGGGTTTTTCATTCTCTAGAGATATTCATCCATTTTGAGCTTAGATTTCCATCTCTAGAGTCCATTTATTCTATCTTTGGTTCGTTTCATCTCGGAGTTGCTTCGAGGGTGTAGATGGAGGGTCAAGCATGGGAGAAGATGAACGGCGAGGCGTCGGCATGAGGTTTTGCAGTCCATAGGTTGTTGTTCAACTGGGGAGTGGTTGTAAGTTCTTTTGTAATCTTCGAGTTGTTAGTATTTGATCTCTTTCCTAGACCGAGTTCCAGGGCCCATGGTTTTTTTCTTGTTTGAGGTTTTTTCCACGTATATTGTTGTCTCTCTTGTGGTGATTAATTATTGATTTTGTAATTATTGTTTGTGTTGTTTGAATTGCATATTACACTACAAGAATTTACACTTTTCCCGGCGTTTTTTGCCGGCGCAATAAAAAAATGCCAGGAAAAGTAAAGCTTTTGCAGGCGTAAAAGCTTATTTCGCCGGGAAAAATATAGTTTTCCCATCGACATTTTTTCACCGGCAAAGGTCCCATTTTTCCCGGCGTTTGTTTTTTCGCCGGCAAAAGTCCCATTTTTCTCGGCTTTTTTTTTTTCGCCGGCAAAGGTTCACATTTTCACCGGTGTATTTTTGTTTTCGCCGGCAAAAGTCACCAAATATACTCCCGCCTTCTCCACATACCCTTGGCGCCTACATTTGGGGAAATTGGAAAAAAAAAATTCAATATATAAATGAAATTATTTTTGCCGACGCATTTTTGGCGCCGGTATTGTTATTTTAAATATTTTCAAACTATTGCCGGCGCACTATTCGCGTCGTGATCATTATTAGTAACACCCAGTGCATAAAACCCCTTTTTGTGATCTCCCTCAAAACCCCTTCTGCATCTCGGTCCCTCTCACATCCCCTGCAATCTCCCCCCTCTTGGTCCCTCTCACTGTCTCTCGCATCCTCATCATCTCCCTCCCTCTCAACGCACGCAACGCCCATCTCGCCTCAATCCCTCATCTTTCTGACCCATCCCTCTCCACGCCTCACCCTCTCCATGCCTGTCTCTCGACCCATCTCATCTCGTTCTCATCCCATCCCTCAAACATCGCATGATCCCTCCGACGCTCTCTGTTAACCCTCCATCATCCCTCGTCCCGGCGCAGAACGTCTCAGGCAGAAAACCACCTTGCGCTACAAGTCGTGGCCTCCAACATCCATTCCAGCGCAAGAAGCCCCCGGATCCCATCGTCACCACTGTCTCTGTCCGTAGATCTTCTTCTCCATCGCCACACCCAGCGGCATAGTGGCAGATTTGTGCTTTTTCCATTCAATTTCACTCTTTGGCGGCCGTTGAAAAAACAAATGGAGTCTTCTCCGTATGCAGACAAACGAAATCTCAGCATTCTCCTTTTCTTTTTTCGCTGCTCTTTCTAATTCTCTATTTGATTTGACCCGTTTTCTCTCTTATACAAACTAGATAGACTTTCTGGGCATTTCTCTTCCGGTTGTTGACGCAGAGAACTTGGATTTTTTTTGCTTGACGATTCGAGATTTGGAGTCAAAAGAGGTAAAATCCATCAATACTGAATCTTTTTTCTGATATTTGGAGATGGGTTGTTGAGATTGTGATGAACTTTGATCTCTTTCATTTTTCAGAATTGATGCTGATTTGGGTTTTAGTTGAATGATTAGTTGAGAAGCTTTTGACATTTGAAAGGCGTGAACTATAAATCCTACCGATCAAAAGATTTTTGTATAGTTAGAAATGAGGTTTTTCCCCCTCAATTTGATGAAGTAGTGATTCTTTCTCTGAAGGATGCTTTTCATTGAAAATTGATAGTTTTAAACGAAAATTTTAGAAGATTAGATATGGAAAACTGTTTGTTTGTGATTGATTTGCTGGAAGGTTAGTGACTGTGACCCATTTAGATTTCAGATATGGTCCCTACTAATTGATTTATTCAGATAGAATCAGAATTATCAGAGTCATGCTTTTAGAGAATACAGATTCTATATATGAGTATTACTCATAAATGGCCTCGAATGTAGATCATAGGCGGTAAGTTTCCATTTCCTAACTACCAATGAAATTAATGAAAATCATCTGATAGAGGCTATATTGAACCCTTGTAATGAATGATGCTCATGGGAAAAGTTAGATAGCTAAAAGGAGGGCCCAGTGGTGTAGTGCATAAATGATATCTGCATTAAATCGGGGCTGTTAGTTCCTGGGAAGAAAAATGAGGGGATTTCAAATGAAAACTTCCCAATGGTTTGTAGTGATAGTTAGAACTCCCAAGATATCACAATTGTAGTCCCAAGATGCAAGATGAAAAGGGGAAGTACATGGTGCAGAATTTCTATCGTAGAAGAGAAACAGAACTTTGTAGAAGAGAAACAGAACTTTCTTGAAGTGAAGCAAATGTGGACGTGTTTACACCCATTCCCATCCCCAATTGTGATGGCATTATTACTAAAAACGAGTGGCATGGATTATCAATTGGTGTTTACTAAGGAATCCTATTGTGATTCAAATTCAAAATTATGTAGCAGATTGACTCATTAAAGATGATGCAGGGCTTGTTTTATGATGCATTATCCTGTTTGCTTTTTCTCATTTTCTATTGCAAATTTGGTTATTCTAAATAATCCTTCCATTTAAAATTAAATCAATACAAAAAGCCTTCATGCATGGTGTCTATTCTTGGGTTCTTTGCTTTGAATCATGATAAAGATGTGCACACTAAATAGAAAAAAATAAAAGAAAATTCACATGGATCATTTATAAGGAGCTGAAAATTTTTGCTTGATCGAAAGATCAGCATACAGAATACTTAACTTCTTTGATGAATGTTTGTTAAAATCTATTAGATTTCTGCAATGATTTTGAAGGCATCACCAAGATTTAAACTCATTGCCATTGTTTTTTTATGCTTGATGTCACTTTTCAGGAATTGCTTTCTGCATTATTTTTATTCTTTGTTTTGTCTTTTTAATCATTACATAAGACATCAATGAGATGCCTCCCTTGTTATATTCACCTTTTAGTTTTAATGTTTGGTCTTCGTCTATTTTTTAATGTGCATTGAGAGATTGAGTAACTGGTTGCTACTTTTAGATTTATGGCCCGTTATCAAATTCCTTTCCATGCAGGTTCCTCCATTGAGAGATGAAAATGGAAATAATTCTTTTGAATCCGATTTTCTGAGGCTAGGAAAGAAGATGCTCAAAGTTCTTCTAACAGAACATATGTTCAGGATGGAGATAGTGTGGTGAAAGGAAATCGAGTATTTTCTAGGTAATTTCTATAAAGAATTTTTTTTATGGTAGGAATGCTTTTCATTTTTCATGTTATATTTGGAATTATTTTTTTGGCTTATTATTGCTCCCCTTGTTATAGTTTGTGAAGTATGTTATGCTGAATACTTAAACAAAATAGTGAAATACTCATCCCCTATGGTGCTTTGTTGATGATCTATGATGTTCTAGTCTATTGTTACGCTTTTCCCTTCAGTCCTGGCTATGTATATTACACCCGAGGCTAGCTTGCTTGGTCCTCTTCAAACCTACCCAACACCAACAATACCTCTTGCCAGCCACAAAACCCAAACCGCCAACTCTCCTTCTCACCCTTTCCTTAATTATCTCTTTTACTGTTTGTAGTATAGTACGAAACAGATAAGTAGTAAGAAATCTGTTTTATTTTCCTTTCAGTTTCTATTTAGGTTCTACCTTAGATAGAAAATCTCTAGTATTGAGAAGGGTCATTTGGTCTTATAAAGGCCTCTTGAAATTAGTTTTTTTTTTTAATTTATTTGATTTTACTCATTGTTTTTTGTTCTAAGTTGCAATAAATGGAGGATTGGATCTTGGCGAATTGATTTATTTTTTTTTTCTTTTCGTGGGCTTAATTTGGATAAGAGTACTGTGCTAGGGTAAGAACTTTTCACACACGCACACACATATGATGAGTACTGGGCTGAGAAGTGCAATGCCATGTCGATTAATGATGAACCCAAGAACATAGTAATCAAGCGAATCTACAAGAAATATAAGCGGGTAACTCTTAGTTCCATGTGCCTGCAATGCTTTGATTTTTCATACGGGGGATGTTTCCATTTAAACACCTTTACTTGATTTTCTCTTCCATTGTAGTGATCCTAGGTTTCCTCTTGTATGCTTAGTTCATAAATTTATCAATTCCTTTTACTTTGCATATTCAACTTAGCATAAGCATCTCAACTTTATTACTTCGTCTTATTGCTGTCTTCTTTGCCCAACCTTAGGGCTATGCATGTCATGTTAATTTGATAGCTTTCTTGTTGGTTTTGTGTCTTGTATTCAGGGTTAACCAAGATTTCACCCTTCTGTGGTTTAGTTTTTTATCACAGGTTTCCTCTTCCACATATAGGCACAAGTTTCTGCTAAAGTGTCACTGGGCCTTCAATTGACGTGGCTCTCGATAATTTCATAACAGTCTGGTGACTTTTCTCTATTTTGCTCACACAGATTAGATCTTGTTTGTGATATCCTGTTCCTCCTATTTTTGTCTACAATTGCTTCAAATGTCAAATTTTGTAACACTTGCAAGCTAAATAGTTTTGTATTAACCTGATCATCCTACTATCACTACCAAACTTGCTTTCCGCAACCTGTCTTCATTATGCTAATTTTCTTTCCATTACTTGATAGCTATGCTGCCCATGTCCAGAGTTATGACTAATCAATTAATTACTATATATCACCACCTTCTCTAGATACACCAATAAATGCACAGGTGTTAAGAAAGTGATTCCAGCTGGCTGTTAGGGCTGTTTTTGTAGGAGAAACTTGAAATAAAAACAAAAGAGGAGGAGTGGAGAAGAAGATCCAATAACAATGATAACACTAGTTGCTACCAGGTGTATGTTGCTACCAAGTGAAAGGAGAAGATCTGAGCAGAAATCACTTGTGATATCAAATTGATGCAGTTTGGTTCTTGAAACCCCCAGTCACAGTTACGGCTTTGATTGCTATAATAGGTGTAGGAGTCACACCTTGGGGCTCTAGGAGTCACAAGTTAAAACAAGTGTATTGAAGGAGAAAAAAGAGCAAGTTGCACCATTCATGAAGAGGAAATCTCCAATTTAAATTAACATCATCTTGATGTTATTCCAACATATTTTTTCATTTTGTAGTATTCACCGTTTATATCATTATCTATATATGGTAGCTTTATGAAGTATTTGTCAATTTCTTTGCTTCTTAAAACCAGACTCACATTGGTGTCATCTAACTAACTGCCTTATTTACCTTGTGAGATATGAGTAAATCACATGATGTATTCTCAACTTTAGCCATAGATTCTGACATAGACTTTTTAGAAGAAGAATAAGGTAATGTACAAGTTGAGTGAGTATGGTGGCAATGATTTGATGGCTAGTGATTGGCTAGCCCTTAACATGGCTAGTGAGTATGGTGGCAATGATTTCCAAAGGGCTTCCATGACTTGTATCCGGGAAACTATTTCTTTTCCATTTCTAAGATTGTTGGGGCAAATTGACTGATGATGGGCAGATATATATGGTGATTCTCAATGTGGGCAACTTGTATGACCCACCTACGGTATTTCTGGATTTTTTTGGCAATTTTTGTTTTGTATGCTTCTATTGGAAAGCAAATCGCAGCAAGTGGTGAGCTTGGTCATGCAATGGAAGCTGTCAAATGGGGCACTGACTACGTCATAAAAGCTCACCCTGAGCCCAATGTCTTGTATGGGGAGGTGGATCTCTTCCCTTTTTTCTCATCCCCTCCTTTTCACACTCAATATTCATCGATCTTTTGTTCTGTTTTGGTTTATGCTCTCCTTTTCACACTCAATATTCATCGATCTTTTGTTCTGTTTTGGTTTATGCTCTGCTTTCCTCAGCTCTCTCACTCTATTTTTCTATAGTAAAGTTTCTTTTGTGTTATTCGGTTCTGATTCAAATGCCTCCAGATGTGAACCCATTATCTTATTATTCCGTTGTCTCTTTCATTTGTTATTAAAACATGATCTCTCAATTTGATGTTTTTTTTTTTTTTATGTAGGTGGGTGATGGAAACACAGACCATTACTGTTGGCAAAAACGCAAGTTAGCCTATCCATACTTTAAGTTTATAACTTGAGCCCCCCCTTTTTTTTGTTCTCCCTCACTATCTTATATCTATCTAGCAGTTTTTAAGGGCCTTGATTGAGTATTTTCCAGTTGCTTTACCTGACCCAAGTAATCTGCATTTTGGGTTAGTTTTGTTGTCCACTGTATACTCTTGTTTTTAGTTCTTGCAAGCTGGCATGTGTCCAATGTCATTTATTTAATGTTGCTTGTGGGTTTGGTTTGGATGTTGATCTTATATATGTATTTGCTAATGGATTTGGTTTTTACTGGCCTTATATATATATATATGTATTTGCTAATGGATTTGGTTTTTGTATGCTCAGAATTTAATTTTGAATGGTTATGAATTTAATTAACCGATGAGTTTTAATTCCATTCTCAATTGGGAACCAGATCTCATTTTACTATGATCGCAATCCCGACGAATGTCGCAAAATTTCATGTAAACTCTTTCTCTCTCTCTCTCTGTTTCAATATTTGATTTTCGAGTTTTGTTGTTGAAATTGAGTTTTCATATTTGATTGATTGAGTTGCAGGAATTGCATTTTCTACTGCTGAGTGTTTGGTTTTGGATTTTTGAAGGAATTGGAGTTTGGAAATGCCGATGAGAGAAAGAAATAAGTCTGAGGAGGATGAAATGTCGTCTAATGAGGTCTGCTTGAATGGAATGTGAATGAGAAGATCAACAGTAGATGCGAACCTTGATGTAGGAGATATTCATGAAGCCGAGTCTTCCTTGCGCGAGGGATTGTCGCTCAATTATGAGGTAAACTTGCTTGGATTGGAGAAACTTTCTGCAACTCT
Organism: Litsea cubeba; assembly: GCA_012931725.1. Lineage (NCBI taxonomy): Eukaryota > Viridiplantae > Streptophyta > Magnoliopsida > Laurales > Lauraceae > Litsea > Litsea cubeba. The sequence goes on along the minus strand of CM022951.1, from coordinate 81,309,047 downwards.
GTGATCTTGTAGTTGTTACTTGTGCAAACTTGTTAATTTTGTGATGGCAGATATCAGTAATCTCTCTCTCTCTCTTTCTCATATTGAAATTTGTTTATGTCAATGCAAACTGAAAATGATTCATCATGTTATAAATCACATCGCAAACTGAAGTTCTGTTATTGGATGCACATTTTGTAGTTTTGGATCAAAAGTAGTTCAAATTTAATGAAGAGTGAATTTTACTGCTGGAAGGTCAGTTGGTAAGAATTTTTGATATGGGGCTTGATCAGAGATCTGAGTTGGGTCCTTTAAACCTTTGGATTTGGGGTTTTAAAACCTTCATTTTCTCCGATAAGTCTTTATATGTGCAAAACTATGGCATAATTTTGCTCTTATCGTGAAAGATCCGTTGAGGGTCTATGGGGCCCACAAGGCTCCCACAATTCAAAATTTACCGTCTCTCAGAACCCATTTGCTGCCTTGTTTTTAAAACCGTAATGTGTGTTTTATTTTTATTTTCCTGGTTTTCTCGGTCATTGAAAGTTAGTAACATCACATGAACAGAGAAAATGGAACAGTAATTTGTTGACCTATTCAACAAACACATTAAGAATTTTTCAAATTTTCCATTTCTTTACCCATAGAAAGATTTGAGGAGTATTCTCATTAGGCCGCCTGATTGTTTGCATAAAATTGGATACATAGAAATTCTAAAATTGAAGAAACAGAGGTTAAAATTCATAATGGCTATCAAACTATAACGCCTTTAATGGAAACATGTAACACAAAAACCCAGCAAACAAATTAATGTGCCCTTAAAAAGACCAACATGAATTGATTCGATCAATAAATACGTTACACTAAACAAGAGGTTTATTGATTGAGAGAAATCAAATGCATCCTCCATGATCAAATTCGTAGAGATTATCAAACATCATCTCTCCGATGAGCAAAATAGGAATTATACTACCTAAATGTGTACTTGACTCCCTCGGAAAACAACTTCCACGTTTTCGCTTCTAAAGACTTTTTATACCAGAAAAGAAAGAGTGGAACTGCAGAGCCCAATTGCAAAGATGCAACAGCCACCCACAAGCTTTCTTTTGGTCAACACAAACACAGCAGTCACAAATGCAGTTATAGTTGCCAGGATGGCAACCCCTGAAATATAATAGCAAGTGTTTAATGCAGAAGAAATCAAGAACGCGTCCTCGGAATGGGCATTAGCATAGACGAGAAGTATTGTAGCTACCATAGAACTGCAAAAGGCAAGAATATCTGAAAACAAAAATGCCTGTAGTGCTGCATTTCTCATAAAGACAGGTACGCCTTCGTGAGGGCTTTCATTATTGTTTCCACCCGGCACTGTAAAAGCAGCAGCGAAAGTGACTGTAGCAACTAGTACCGTGACAACTGGAAGTGTTTGGATCGCTGATTTAAACTCTGGGCTGATCTTCACTATTCTAGTTGATGGAATTAGGAATCGCTCTTGCCATCGGTGGCGATTAGGGAGAGCTCCATATTTTCTCAATGTATCGCGGATCGGATGCTCCCAGATGCAAACAAAAGAAAATTAATGATTTAGGGTCTACTTGATAGGAAGAATTTGAGGAATTGTTGGCAAAATTTCAAAATCTCTCAAATTTATTTAAACTAATTCTGATGTCAGAATTTTTCAAATGTTTAACTTAGACAAGCATTCTGAATTCAAAATTTAAAATCCTTCTAAAGACTACTTCGATCATTTTTCTGTAGTTGATCCTTTTGGGATTTGTAGTTTTCTAACCGGGTGGATTGCCATTTAGAAATTCTAGAATGGGAATTAGAGTGTGCCCTCAATAGGGTGGGTTTCTTTGAATTGGTTACATATACCTTCAATTCGGTGTTTTAGGCCAAGCCATGTGGTTTACCCACACGTCTTAATACATGGATCCTCTGCTGCCCATTTAAATCAAGCACAACACACCCTTAACATTAAAACTACCCAAAACAATCTTCTTTCTATTCAAATTCCGGTGAGATTAGAATTAGATCCACCATCAACACACACATTATCCATTGCACACCTCACTAGGGGCCCACTTGGGGGCTCCACTAGGGGGATGAGATTAGGGTGATCTCTTTATCTGGTTGGGGCCTATCTCTGTACAAAATATGGGCCCCATTTGATCATCCTAACCTAAACAACCTAAGTGTCATCCCTTAGAAAAAAATGATATGTCGATCCAATGGTGCAATCCATTCGATTGGGTGTAGGAAAAAAGGGGCGAGTGTAACTTAGGAGGGGTCCCGCGTGTGTGGTCAATTTCAATGGGCTGTCAGGTAGGCACCCCTCACCTGAGCACATGTGCTCATGATAACGTAAGCCTTGTTTCTTATCGAACCTGCTTGGCAATGTAATCGAGGGTACTCAAAGATCTCCCCACCACCAAAATTGTGACAAAGGCTCGAATCATCATCCCAGCCACTTGATCAATGGCCAATAACATTTTACTGTATGAAATGAGAACACAGTCGACCCAACGGTCCAGTCCATTTGGATGGGTGCCTAAGATGGGATTAGTGACTATCAGATGAGGTCCCTATATTATGGTCCACTTGGATGGATCACTAGGTATTCGGTCACTGGATGCTCGCCTGAGGTTTTTCCTATATACTGATAGTCACCATTTTTCACCTACCGAATGGATTGGACATCTTATATATAACTTGTTAAACTTTGTGGGCCACAAATCAAGGGATTAAAGGATAAGATTATCACCAAATTGGGTATATAGACCCATCACAAGTGGATCTTCTCATCCCTGCTTGTCTGATCATCAATGGGGCCCCAAGTGCGCCACACCTAGCCACCTCATAGGGACCAATGCCTAAATAAGTGAAATTTGCCCCATTTCTACGAGAGTAATAAATTAACCATAGTTAAAGGACGATTAAAGGTTTGAAATTGTATTACTTACAAGCATGGAGGAGCTTAAAATAGGTCGACTCTAAAAAGGTTTTCATTTTTACCTCAAGAATCTTGCGGACTAGATCTTGACAGAATATTCTTAAGATCCATTACAAAATCAAATCTTGATTTAGATCCCATAAGAGCATGGTGATCCAAGTTCTACTTACTTCGCCCTTGATAATTAGGAAGATAATCATGGACGTACATAATATACATTCAATGACAGGGCATTGATTTGCTCATCAAATCCATATGAGCTAAATGGAGAGAATATTCAGGCAATACACAGGCATTGACAGGTCAGCTTTGACTTTGTTGACTTTTACTAAGTCCTTATGCGCTGAATGGAGATAATATAGGGTGAAATAAAGGAATAATCGATGATCATGGATCGTTTGTACATTTGATGGAAATGGATTCCATATACTAGTGGAGCTATTAGGAGAGGAAGGTAGTAATAATCTGGATTTCATGATGGGAAAGGTCCTAATAACTCTGTGTTTTCCAGTTTATCATTGATACATCAAGGGCCTACATGTTTGCAGTATAATACAAAGGAATTGAATAAAAGGTAATTTCTTAAAAAATAAACATCAAATAACCTTTTCTTTTGGAAAAATAAAATGAGAAGTAAGATTGAGAAATCAATATCCAGCTATAATTTACTGATTCCTATGTATTTTAATGCAAAAAAACCCTAAGCTTGTTTATTTTTTTTTATTTATTATTTTTTCTTGTAGTATGGAGTAAAAATGAAATAAAATTGAGTGTCAAATCAAAAGAAAAAAAAAGTTGAGAGAGTTGGGAGTAAAAGCACTTTTTATCTCATTTTGGGCTTTTTAAGATTTTCTCCTTTGTGATTTTGTGAATTTCTAATGGTACATTTTGTGTTTTTTACTCCCAACTCCCTTCACTTTCTTTTTCTTTTGATTTGACACTTTATTTCTTTTTCATTTTACTCTACCCTACAAACAAACATGATATCTTTATAGGTTGTAAAAGTAAAATCGTAAAAATCTAGTGTACGACCTTTAAATCACGCCTATTAGAATAAGATAATCCTATCTCCAGGTCAATAAATCCATCTAGTATAATTTTTATTTTTCCGACCTCTCTACCACTACCAGACCCAGCGTTACTAAACAATACCTCTATTTTAACTTATTAAAAAGAAAAAAAAATACCTCTGTTTCGGTGTATCCACAAATATCCATAGCTGTAAGGCCTTCTTTGTTGCTCATTGTCAAGTCAACGGGCCCCTTATCAATCAAAAGCTTCACAATTCCTTCTTGGTTGGTCAGAGTGGCCAGATGCATTAGCGTGTTCCCATCGTTATCAGGTTCGTTAATCAGCTTCTTAAACTCCAACCTATCTATTACCTGATAAAGGACGTACCAGTTCTTCTCCATCACACCAAGGTGAAGGGCATTTTGTCCTTGTTGGTTGACCAGCTCGGCTGAGTCAGGGCAGTTGTCCAGTATAATGGCAATGGCCATACTGGAATTATTTCTAATGGCGATGAAAAGAGGATAATCGCCATTTCTGTCGGGTACATAAGCTAGAGATGGGTTGGCTTCTAGCAATAGCTTTAAAGGATCTTTCGCCGGGTGCGTCTGCGAATCCAATAGCCCTCCGGATTACCCACATCGTGGTAGCCTACAGCTGAAGCATAGTGTAAAGCTGTCTTCCCAAAGCCATCTGTTTCTTGGATGCAATTACTGGCTTGATCTAGCAAAGTCTCCACCACTCCTGTCATTCATTACGAGAAAATTGAAAAAAGAAATTTAGTCACGTCAACAGTTGCCTCAATGTGGGCCCTATTCATCGTGTTAAGAGGAGCCATGGATTTGGGATCCGGATCCCCTGTTTCCTCCACACAAGAGAGCTTGGGATTTATAATCATTATAAAAACAATCAAGTCAAATGAATGTTACAAGTTATCCTACTCAAAGCCATAAAATGCACAACGGGTAAAGTTTCTTTTTTGACTATCTTTAAACAAACACCTTACAGCATCCAATAGCCTAAACTTTTGTGGATTATTGCATACCAAAACTCGTGTATTTACTAGGCCATTGCAACCCACAAGCTCAGTCACAAATTTTAATTTAAAAGAGTTAGAGACCAGAAAGGAACTAGGTCAAATTCTCTAATTGGGCATTGAGTGAAAACCTTTTAAAGATGCAACTGAGGCCCATTGGGATTGGTTGAGCCCCAGCCTTACCAAGGTAAACCCCAATACGAAACCTTTCAAAAATGAATAATATTACATATCTTAAGGCTTTTTGAGAAGATAAAGTTAAAAGAAAGAAAGAAATAAAATACGGCAGGTAGTCCTCATCGTCCTTACCGGATCTAAGGGGATTTTCCTGTTAAATCCTCTAAATTTAAATAAAACAAAAATGAATCCAATAATGGGAGCATACTCCACTTTCTTAAACACTATCATGAATTTCTTATCAAATAACTATAAATCTATAGCGACTTTAAAAAAATTGTAAAACATTTCAATAGGAGCGAAGACCATTGTTGGATTACTCAAATCTTAAATGCATGTTCAATTCCAGTAAATATAAATCTTATTTTCCAGTATGGTGAATCTAACAGTGTGATGTGCTCTATTTGGAGTAAACTTTTTATGAGTGCCAATATATGGGTATGATGAATTCATCAATGTAGGGCTCAATGAATGGACTTTAAAAAGTTGGAGCACGCCCCACTTTTTAAAATCGATTCTCAGCAAAGATAAAAGAATTTGTCAGCTCGTTCATTTAATTTTTATAATTTTATAAACTTTTAAATAATCAATCAAAATATTTAAAAAACGAGTTATAAAAGGAAGTCAAAGTCTTAAAGGTGAGGAAATTTTGAATGGTAAAGTAAATAAGCTTGCAAATAGAAAACTAAGATAAAGTCTTTAAGTCTAGAAAGATGAACATTAGATAAAGTGAAAATTCTAATACTAGTAAAATAAATTAAAGAGAGGTTCTAAAAAGTCCAAAAAGGAAAACAAAAGAAACTATTTGAAGTCGTAGAAAATAATAAAAAGCAACAAGTCTAACATAGAAATAAATGCTATGAAGAGCAAACAGAAAACAAGAAGGTCCCGCATATCACATGGGAGAAACAGAAAAAAATTAATTTCATTGAAAAATAAAAATTAAAGAAAAAATATGGATGCTAAAAAGAAAGAACTTTAGCAGAACCAAATTCTTACACCCAAAAGAAAGGAGGTCCACTAGATTTTGCCAACTATTTGATATATATAAAGCCATAAATTCGCGGTGAAAATCAAGAAGCTCTTCTAAGTGGCCATTTTGTTGCCTTAAATTAAAAATATTAACATATGGTTGATCTGATTCTTTTTTAAATTGCTAGCTAGCTAGGTCCCAAAATCTGCCATGTGGCCCATTTTTGGATTGATTCTTTAGGGGCCACAGAAAGGCCTACACTTACAATAAGTGTGAGTACAACCCTTTGAGTAGGGTTGTGAACGAGTATTTTCTGGATTGGAACCATACTGACCTGGACCCAGACCCGTTTCTAAATAACGGTTTCGGTTTCACCAGTTCTGACTCGGAACCTGTTTTGTTGTTCTAGACCGAGGTCCGATAGGAGGACCCGAACCCGTTTCCAATTAGATGACTGAAATCTAATTTTAAAATCTGTTTAAACTTCTTTTAACTTTTTATTCTTCTTATATTTTTCTTAAAATAAGGGTATCATCCAACTCATAATAGTGCAGCAGGTCTACTAACTACATTTTTAAATATAAAAATGTCAAACGAAAGTTGATTTTGAGCTACAATTTACAACATTGAAGACTCATATGTCCCGCCTGGGTCTACGGGTCGGAACCTATATGGATCAAAAACCGGACCCGTGTATCAATCTGAATCAAAATTAGGTTCCTGGATTCGGACGCGTTTATGAATTGGAATATAAAATAGCCTAGTTTTTTACTGGTCGTGTAATCTCTGATAATTGGAGAACCGGATACCCATTTGCATCTCTATATCATAAGTTTTCAACCTCTTAAATCAACAATAAACTATTCTTTTTCCAAATAAACTCATAATGAGACCTTTCAACATTCCCATATGATTAACAAACAGACAAGTGGGATATAAGAGGCACTCAAATAATTCCCCCTTTGAAGTCCATGAAGAGGTGACAATTAATGTGATCTATACTCAATCCACCTCCCCTTGTTACTCACGATCTTTACAATCCATTAATTGACACGCTCTTTATAAAATACTAGCAAAACCCCGGACCACGGAACCACCAAATGCACAGACTGATATGAATTATTTTTAATAAATTTATTAATTAGTAAACTTGTGAGTCTTTTTTTTGTTGCTAATTTGATCTTTATGTTTTTTTTTCCAAATGTTTTATTCTTTAGGTGAGGCATGAATTGATTAAGAAAGATCAAATGATCATAGACCTAACAAATTGACCTAATATATTTAAGTGGGACCAAGATGAATGGGGTCCATCATCTCTATTCTAATCGTTCATAAAATCATATGATGCGGGCTGTGACCAATTAATTGATTAATAAATATCAAATGATCATAAACCTCTCAAATTGACCAAACCTAACCTATTTAAGTGGGACCCCCAAGATAAATGGGGTTCACCATCTATATTCTAACCATCCATAAAATCATATGATACGGGTTGGGACCCATGAATTGCTTGATAAAGATCAAATGATCATAGACCTGCTCACAAATTAACCAAACCAAACCTATTTAAGTGGAACCCCCAGACGAATGGGGTCCACCATCTCTATTCTAACCGTCAATAAAACCATATTATGAGGGATGTGACCCATGAATTGATTAAGAAAGATCAAAGGAACAAATGATCGTAGACCTAACAAATTGATCAAATATTTTTAAGTGGGACCCAGATGAATGGGGTCCACCATCTTTATTCTAACCGTCCATAAAATCAAATCATGATGCGGGCCGGGACCCATGAATTAATTGATAAAGATCAAATGATCATAAACCTCTCAAATTGACCAAACCTAACCTATTTAAGTGGGACCCTCAAAATAAATGGGGTCCACCATCTATATTCTAACCATCCATGAAACAATATGATGCGGGCTGGAACCCATGAATTCCTTGATAAAGATCAAATGATCAAATGATCATAGACCTCACAAATTGACCAAACCTAACCTATTTAAGTGGAACCCCCCAGATGAATGGAGTCCATCATCTCTATTCTAACCGTCCATAAAACCATATTATGCGGGATGAGACCCATGAATTGATTTAAAAAGATCAAAGGATCAAATGATCGTAGACCTAACAAATTGACCACATATTTTTAAGTGGGACCCAGATGAATGGGGTCCACCATCTTTATTCTAACCGTCCATAGAATCAAATGATGCGGGCCGAGACCCATGAATTGATTGATAAAGATCAAATCATCATAGACCTTTCAAATTGACCAAACCTAACCTATTTAAGTGGGACCCCCAAGGTGAATGGGGTCCACCATCTATATTCTAACAGTCCATGAAACAATATGATGCGGGCTGAGACCCATGAATTGCTTGATAAAGATCAAATGATCAAATGACCATAGACCTCACAAATTGACCAAACCTAACCTATTTAAGTGGAATCCCCCAGATGAATGGGGTCCACCATCTTTATTCTAACCGTCCATAAAATCATATTATGCGGCATGGGACTCATGAATTGATTTAAAAAGATCAAATGATCAAATGATCGTAGACCTAACAAATTGACCAAATATTTTTAAGTGAGACCCAGATGAATGGGGTCCACCATCTCTATTCTAACCGTCCATAAAATCATATGATGCGAGCCGTGACCCATGAATTGATTGATAAAGATCAAATGATCATAGCCTCATAAATTGACCAAACCTAATTTATTTAAGTGGGACATCAAAGATGAATGGAGTCCACCGTCTATATTCTAACCGTTCATAAAACCATACGATGCGGGCTGGGACCCATGAATTGCTTAATAAAGGTCAAAGGATCAAATCATCATAGACCTCACAAATTGTTGACCAAATATTCTTAAGTGGGACCCAGATGAATGGGGTCCACCATCTTTATTCTAACTGTCCATAAAATCAAATGATGCGGGCCGGGACCCATGAATTGATTGATAAAGATCAAATGATCAAATGATCATAGACCTCTCAAATTGACCAAACCTAACCTATTTAAGTGGGACCCCCAAGATGGATGGGTCCACCATCTATATTCTAACAATCCATGAAACAATATGATGCGGGCTGGGACCCATGAATTGCTTGATAAAAATCAAATCATCAAATGATCATAGACCTCACAAATTGACCAAACCTAACTTATTTAAGTGGAACCCCCCAGATGAATGGGGTCCACCATATCTATTCTAACCGTCCATAAAACCATATTATGCGGGATGGAATCCATGAATTGATTTAAAAAGATCAAATGATCAAATGATCGTAGACCTAACAAATTGACCAAATATTTTTAAGTGGGACCCAAATGAATGGGGTCCACCTTCTTTATTCTAACCGTCCATAAAATCAAATGATGCAGGCCGGGACCCATGAATTGATTGATAAAGATCAAATGATCATAGACCTCTCAAATTGACCAAACCTAACCTATTTAAGTGGGATCCCCAAGATGAATGGGGTCCACCGTCTATAGTCTAACAGTCAATGAAACAATATGATGCGGGCTGAGACCAATGAATTGCTTGATAAAGATCAAATGATCAAATGATCATAGACCTCACAATTTGACCAAACCTAACCTATTTAAGTGGAACCCCCCAGATGAATGGGGTCCACCATCTCTATTCTAACCGTCCATCAAACCATATTATGCGGGATGGGACCCATGAATTAATTTAAAAATATCAAATGATCGTAGACCTAACAAATTGACTAAATATTTTTAAGTGGGACCCAGATGAATGGGGTCCACCATCTTTATTCTAACCGTCCATAAAATCAAATGATGCAGGCCGGGACCCATGAATTGATTGATAAAGATCAAATGATCATAGACCTCTCAAATTGACCAAACCTAACCTATTTAAGTGGGACCCCCAAGATGAATGGGGTCCACCATCTATATTCTAACAGTCCATGAAACAATATGATGCGGGCTGGGACCCATGAATTGCTTGATAAATATCAAAGGATCAAATAATCATATACTTCACAAATTGACCAAACTTAACCTATTTAAGTGGAACCCCCCAGATTGATTGGGGTCCACCATCTTTATTCTAACCGTCAATAAAACCATATTATGCGAGTTGGGACCCATGAATTGATTTAAAAAGATCAAATGATCAAATGATCGTAGACCTCACAAATTGACCAAATATTTTTAAGTGAGACCCAGATGAATAGGGTCCACCATCTATATTATAACCGTCCATAAAATCATATGATGCGGGCCGTGACCCATGAATTGATTGATAAAGATCAAATGATCATAGACCTCATAATTGACCAAACCTAATTTATTTAAGTGGGACCCCAAAGATGAATGGAGTCCACCATCTATATTCTAACCGTTAATAAAACCATATGATGCGGGCTGGGACCCATGAATTGCTTGGTAAAGGTCAAAAGATCAAATGATCATAGACCTCACAAATTGACCAAACCTAACCTATTGAAGTGGAACCCCCAGATGAATGGGGTCTACCATCTCTATTCTAACCGTCCATAAAATCATATTATCCGGGATGGGACCCATGAATTGATTAAGAAAGATCAAATGATCAAATGATCATAGACCTAACAAATTGACCAAATATTTTTAAGTGGGGCCTAGATGAATGTGGTCCACCATCTTTATTCTAACCGTCCATAAAATCAAATGATGCGGGCCGGGACCCATGAATTGATTGATATAAATGTAGCACATCTGGTGTGTTGGCTTATTTAGGGATCTCATGAAGAGATTTTAGGCTTTTGAGTGGAAGATGATTCTTCATGGAGAGATTTTAGGTCTTTTGAGTGTGTAATAGATATAGAGATTTTAGGATAAGGGCAACTCCGGAAATGGCATTGCAAAAAGTTTGAGGTTGCGCCAGATGTCTTTATGTGAGGAAGAATACATCCCTTTAGTAATATACTAGCAAAATCCCGTGGATAACCACGAAACCACCAAATGCACAGACTGATATGAATTATTTTTAATAAATTTATTAATTAGTAAACTTGTGAGTCCTTTTTTTTTTTTGTTGCTAATTTGATCTTTATGTTTTTTTTCCAAATGTTTTATTCTTTAGGTGAGGCATGAATTGATTAAGAAAGATCAAATGATCATAGACCTAACAAATTGACCTAATATATTTAAGTGGGACCAAGATGAATGGGGTCCATCATTTCTATTCTAACCGTTCATAAAATCATATGATGCGGGCTGGGACATAGATAGATGTGATTTATTTGACCTGTAATGAATGTTGGATTTTTTATTTGGTAGAAACATCAGGTTGATGTTATAATAAATGTTGGATTGAACTTAAAGAAATTGTAACTTTATACACCTTTAAATTTATATGCCTTTCAATCAAAGGTTGGGAATTGGGATAATTTGATCAAGGAAGAATATCTCTTTCTTTTTTCCTTTTGGCCTAAATGCAATAAACAACGAGACCTTTTGATCACTTCCAACTTTACTGTACATACCACCTAGTGGGGCCCATCTTATAACCTATCCTAATGGACCACACATACAGAGCCCCCCTACAGTCACCTGTTGCTCGAGAAAGTTTGTGGACATGGGATCACTATAAGAAAAAAGGGCTTTTGCGGCGATTTAATAAGCGCCAGAAAAAAAATTGCTGTTAAAGGTATTTTTTTACGGCAAAATATATACCGTTGTAAAGGTACTAAATTTATGTGATCATTTTATTTTTTTTACGGCGATTTTAATTATTATTACGGCGATTTAATTAGATGCAAAAGTTATTTAATTATTTCCAGTGTTTTTGTTTCACTGCCGTACCTAAATGCGGGCAACCGCTTAACGCCCCCACATTTTCTGACGACGTCAAAACTGCGGAGGGCCCTTAAAAGTCAACGCGGAAATGAAATCGATCGCTGAATGAAATCGAAAAATGGCGCCCAGATCTCATTTCCACACCCCAAACCCCAAAATCGTTCACTGAATTCCCTCTTTTTTTCCCTTCTCTTCCCTCTCTCTACCCCCTCGATCAATCGATCCCCCTCTCCCTACTCTCTCCCCTGCCTCATCACCGGTGGATAATCACGTGGAAGGGGCAGAGCACCCTGCCTTCCGACCTAACGCCACAGATCCCGACCCACTGCCTGTGACCAAATGGCCAGCATCTTCTCAGCGACCGGCATCTCCTTTTCTCTTTTCGTCTCTTTGGCATCTCCGCGTGTCGCCCATGAAATCTCTCTTTGCGCAGTCGTGGATGCCGGTCTCCTTTCGAAAACCCTAAAATCTCCTTCTCCAGACTCTGCATCAGAAGTAGGGCTCCAAAACCACGGTTTCCGGTACGTAAAACTCCCATCTTCTCCTTATTTTCCTCCATCTGGTGCAGAATCTAGGGTTTCTGAGATTTTAATTTTTCCTAGGATTTTTTTTGTGATCTTGGAGAACCAAACGGTTGTATTATGTTATGCTGATTGATGATGATGATGTTTGGGCTCGTTGTTTTCTCCCCAGTTGGTAGATTCATGGATACTGGTGCAGAATCTATGATTTTTTTTTGACAGAAAAGTGATTTTTCTCCCTATCGATGAAGCTGAATTAGGGTTTGAAAATCATAGTTTAAGATACTATATCTAATTTTTGTTGCATGATTGAAGTCTCGATTGATGTATGCTGAAATTAGGGCTCTGTATTGGATCGTTTGAGATTGCTTCAGGATGGGTGTTTTGGAGGAATGGATGATGATTATAGTCCATTCCGTTCGAGCTGCACCGATTGTTAGAACTGCATTATCATGACCAGTGTGAACCCCCTTTTTTTGCGTCATTTATGACATTAGTCAGTCATCTCAAGGTTCTGGAGGAGTTGGGTTTTCGGTGTGTGCGGTTTTGTGTGTTGGATTTATGGAAGATGCTGAATTTAGTAGGACAGTATCCATATCTTTTAAAGTGATTCGCTATTGATTGTAGTTAATTTGCATAATGTTATGTCTATAATGGAATTTGGCTTTGAATTAGTTTGGTTGTAGTGCAAAACAATCTTTCCTTTTCCATTCTTGATAGGTTCACTGGTACTTACTGATCTTTAGTTTTATAAGATTTTTCACATTGACAAAAGAATAAGTTCACATTTTTTTAATGAGTTGGAAAACTATTTTCATGGCACTTTAGATGCGGATATGGAGGATTATGGATTCGAGTACTCTGAGGAGGAACTTTTTTTTTTTTTTTTTTGCTAACCGGGGGTATCCAAGATCTCTTAGAGCACCTGACTAAATCCCCCGGGGCGGTGGCCTCCCCCTGTTTCCACTCACCGGGTACGTCGGGCTAGGAAGCCTAGCCTGGGGTTCCAATACTTGGTGGGATTCGATGCTGAGACCTCCGGGTGGTTACGGAGTGCCCCAACCAACTACTCTACCAAGCGTTGGTAACCCCAGGAACCTGAGGAACAGGATGTTGATATTGAGAATCAGTATTACAACTCAAAAGGTAATTGCCTAGTTCCTTTTGCTCTGCAGCTTAGTTTTATATAAATGGATTTTTTGGATGGAATCAATCATGCACTGTTTGATGGTCCTCTTTTGATGAAATAGTAAATTTATAATTTTCCATTATTTAAAATTCTTTTTGAGTCTTTTTCCAACCTTTTAAGTTGACTGGTTTTAGCTATTGAGTCAGTGAACGCTGTAAAAGAACCTTCCTAGTGAATGAACAACTAGCCCAATAAATGAAAATCTTGTTTGGCTAGTTGGGTAGAAGCTATTTCCTATAATTTTTGTCTGGGTGATCTTGTTTGTAAAGTGAAGAAAAATATTTTTTTCATTAAAAGAAAATTTCAATACTGTAAAATTTATTAAAGAAATAGTTCTGACTTCTGACTGAAAGCATTCTAACATTTTCCTTAAAATGTACGTGACTTGGGTGTGTTCGTTTTTTTATCTGTTAAGTTCATTTAGTTCATTAATATTTGGCCATCTTTTTCATCTCAACTCTTTGGTTGCCTCTAATATTAGAACTCCTTTATCCTGCGATCTGTATATATTGCAACTTGCAAGAAATCATGTGGTGTTTTACTCTTACTAGCTATGGTTACATTAGTGGCGGCAATAGGTCAGGTCAGGTTTGGGTTGGGTTGACTCAACAGTTTCAAGTTTCAACCTGAACACTACCTGATTGTGAAATGGTTAAATCATCTTCCATCTGAATTCTGAACCCGAATTGTATGCAAACTGGTCGACCCAACCTGACCTCTTTAGATCCACAGTTTTTTATTTTGTTTTAAATGTTCTTTTGAGGAAGCAAAAGAAAATTTGAAAAGTTACAGGCCACAGGCCCAAAAATTGAAAAATCTGTAAAGGACTCTTTTTTTTTTTACATCCCTTTTGAGTTCAGATTCTCTAATGACAGGGCAGGACTCTGAGTTTACTACTATAAATCTATCTGTGGGGTCCACTTTTGAAATCCATTTTGGTCAGTGCCCCGCCTTTAATTAAGGAAAAGTCAGGGATATGGCAGGTCACTCTGGCTCTCCCCAGATTTGTGTCCATTGCACATATATTTTGATTTATTAGTACATGGTGTATCTAAATATTTTCTGACTCTCCACACTCCGCAGGGATATGGCAGGTCACTCTGGCTGATGCATGGTTTTTTCAGAGCCAATTTTAAAAACCTGATTCTCTGATGGAAGTTGGTGAAAATAATGAAGTCTTTAATCCCATAGAAAATCAGCAAGTGAAGAAAACCTTAAAGGTAAAACCCTTGCTCACATGTTACTATATTTAGGGCCTGTATAAATCCATGGTACTCTGGGATGATGAAATCCTTCATTTTAGAGAACTTTGGGAGCACTGAATAGAATGAATTCATACCTTTTTGAGTTACCACTGTTAGCCTGGGATGATGAAATCCTTCATTTTAGAGAACTATGGGAGTAAATAGAATGAATTCATACCTTTTTGGGTTACTACAGTTTGGCTTTCAGCTGTTTCCTCAGTCTTATTGTATACCCCTCTTGAATGGTCAATTTCTCAGGAACAAGTGAAATTCCCCTATTGTATACCCCTCTTGAATGGTCAATCTGCGTTCTGGACGCGGCCGTTCAAGCCAAGTTTTCCACAGCGAAGTAGAACCTGAATATCAAATCATATTTAAGGTTTGTTGTTGTTTGGTGATGATGGATGCTTCAATCTTTGTTTTCAAATTGCAACTTATTTCCCATTCATACATATTACAACTAATTCATATACACTAGTATTTGTGATCTCCTGCATTTTGCTGAATATCCATGAACATAGTCACATGCTTGGGAATTCCACACGATAGATTGTGCTTCTTCCAAGTAAAAACACTAGCAACCTCCTGTATTCTAATATTTATTTGTACCACTCATATGAGGCTCGCAATTGTAACTTGTATGCATTGGATCGATTTGTATTTTTTTCCCTTATAGGTGCAGTACAGTTGGCTTATTTGAGTTATGCTGCTCACGTAGATATTTTTTGTTTCATTCTTATGTCAGACATCTCAAGCATGGATGTAGTGGGTTATGCAGAAGAGAAAAGCTTTTGATCAGCGGGGTGATGTGGTCATGCATTCAATATTGGGCTGAGTAACAGCAACATATGAGTTGTACACCAGATTTTACTGCCTTCATTTGAGTGATAATAGACTCCTTAAATCTTTTTATGGCCACAATAGTGATGTGTGGCTTATTTAATAGTAGCCCGATTTGTACTTGATATGAATATAACGCACCGCCACATTGTATAAATACATGAGTTTGGATGAATTGATGTTTGAGCAGATTAATGAATTTTTGTGTGTTAATATATAGAAACAAAGATTAATTATATGGTGTTTAATTGGCAGATGTGACAATAAATGTGACGTGAGGGAAAAAAAAACACACTGAAACGAGTAATTCCGTCGAGTTGAAATTGACGCAATTAAGTTTTACCCGCGAAATCTACCAATGTTGTAAAAATCGCTAGGCGGATGCTAGGCGGTGGGCATGGACTAGGGATTAATTTCCGATTAATCTCCGCCTAGCCCGATTAATCCCCTCCTAGTCCGATTAATCCCCGCCTAGGCCGATTTTTGCAACAGTGAAATCTACCTAGCGACGACGTGGACAAACGCCGCGAATCATTTTTTTCGGCGATAAATAGTTGATAAAATTGATTTAATGAAACCCAATAATAACATAACCAGAAACGAGCATTTGCGTCGATTTCAGATCGTTGCAATTTAGTTTTAGCCGCGACATTTAACTAGCAGCGAAGTTAAAAAACGCTGCGAAAATATTTTTTCGGCGATAAACAGTCGCTGCAATTGATTTTTTAAGTCAGAAACGAGCATTTCGTCGATTTGATATCAACGCAATCGATAAATAGTCGCTGAAAAAGACTTTTTTGAAACAAACAAAAAAAAAAACGGTAGAAACCAGCAATTGCGTCGATTTGAGATCGACGCAATTGTGTTTTAACCACATAATTATTTTGCGGCAAATCTAAAAAACGCCGGGAAAGTTTAATTGCGGCGATATATAGTCGCTGCAAGGAAATTTCGATCGCTGAAAAAAGACATTGCCAACCACTTATAATTGAAAGTTGAAGGCTATTTGCGGCGAATGTTGGCACTAATAGCGACGGAAAAAAACGCCGAAAAAAAAAAAGTTTTCGCGACGATTTTCCGTTTGCGCCGCTAAAGATCAGAAGTGAAGGATTTTATGCGGCGATTTTGCGACGAAGTACTAATCGCCGGGATAGAGATTTCGCAGCGATTTTGTTCATTTTTAGCGTTGAAAATGTGCGCCGCAAAAACAACTTTCTGTTGTAGTGGATGATGCCGCAACTTAAGAACAAACGGAAAACATGAAAAGAAACGAATTTGCACATTAGAATATCGAAAGTGCTCCTTTATTTCTTTTTCATTTTTATTTTTATGTGGGTTCTATATTTATCACCTCCCGGGTGCAAGTTGTTTACATGTATGTTTTTTCTCCAACTCCCTCGATCGGCTTAGGAGATCAAGTGCCATAAAAAAATACAAGGAAATAAATGAAAAATACAAAAAATAGAGCACTGTGTGGGACTGCTGGGTGATTTCTCTTGGCCGGCAGTCCTATGCAGAAATGCAGATTTGGCTGACATTTTGTTGTAGGGCCTCTGCTTTCTTCTTCCTTCTTATGAAACAGCTGGAAAACATCTCGGTGAGCCTCTAAGGGCTATCAAACTCATAGTCTGGAAGTGGGTAGGTTTAGGTGTCCTTTAGGCTATCTTTGTAGCCTATCACTTGTTTTCCCGGGACGCGAAGGGCAAATTCTGGGGGAGTCGGCAGTTTTTTTACCAAAGGAGAGAATCAAAGGTTGTGCCGCTCCAGAGCTGTTGTATGGCAGACTGAAATGATGAACACAACAGAGTAAAGGACCCCATCCCTCCTAAGTGAAGTAGAAAAAGAAAGTCCTAGAAGACTAAGGGCATGTTTGGTAAGCTGGGAGAATCCTTTTTACAAAGGATCCCTTCATTCCACTAGAACAATGTATTTCTCAGGCGAGGAATTACTGCATTCTAGGTTTGGGAAACACCTCGGAGGAGTCACTCTTATAACTTAGGTGCTTATTTGCCTTAGTGAATTTACAAAATTCGATGGGGGAGGTGGAGACGGAGGAATCAATGGAATAGAGGATTTTTTATTGGTTTGGAGGATTTGAAAAATCATCTCTCAGTTTTCCTCTATTTACTCAAACCTGGGTTTTCCTCCGAATTGAGAAAAACCAGATAGGATTCCTCTCCGAGGACATTACCCAAAAATGCCTTACGGAGCTTTGATGTATCATAGTTTTGTCATGACTTGGGGTACTGTTTCGAATCCCCTGGTTGTGTTCCCAGAGCTTAAGTACCTTGCACTTGGAGTTTGAGGGTGCTGGAGAGAGTTTGATAGAGTTTTCTCCTTGGTTTCCGAAGTTCGCCGGAGTTTCTGCAGAGTTTGGATGAAGTGGTGATAATGCTTTATACCAAGTTTTGTCAAAGGTCTTCTATTTATAGCCCTTCCAAGAGCGGGAGCAGTTGGAAGACATGAGGGAGTGGAGGAAGTGGAGAAAATGGAGAAAGTGGGGTGAAATGGGCGCCAAATTGTGCATTGTCATTGACCGCCTAGTGGATTGGAGTTCTGTCCAGCCGTTTGAATAAGTCAATGTGGGTGGTTGTGGGTGAAGCTGACTTAATGTGCGAAAACTGCCTAGCAACGGTCGCCCGATTATTTGAACAGGTCGACATCGACGGTCCTGGCTGCTCTCCCGGTGGTTCCAGCCCACTATCCATCCAGTCGCGGGAAGCGGTTTGCTCGGTTGTTGGGAACCGTTTTGTTCGTGTAAGTGCCTAAAATAATACGAACTTAGTAAAGAGGATTTGGACGAGCTTGATACTCCATTAATGGTGAGAAGTTGCCTGGAAACCTGAAAACGGAAGAGAAGAAATAGTTAGAGGACCCTGGCTGCAGGCAGCGTAAGGCTCTCCGATGCCTAAGTTAGTTTGAGAACTGAACAATGGATGAAGATGAAAGTTGGCAGAGTAAGAGTGTGTTTTTTCTCGTCATCATACCTTGGAGTGAAGTTGGATCTTGTATTTATAGGAGATGGAGTTGACTTGTGAAGGAGGGCCTTATGATTGGATTTGGTACTTGAGTGATATTGTCCCTCCAGCCCATACTTCATTAAATGCTAGTCATGTCAGCCCATCTTTCATTAAATGCGAGTCCAATCGGGCCATGCTATGTGGCAGCTGCTGGATGCCGTTCCGTCAGAGATCACAGACGGTATGGATGACCCAAAAGTCCTACTTGCTCAGGCACTTGTCCCATCGCGTGTCCATGACATGATTGAGCTAACATAGGAGTTCGGTCCTTCAATATCTGTCTTAGCCGACCTTCTGGCGGGACTACTGAAGTACACGACCGAGGTCGGGAACGACCTTGACCTGGTTAGTGACCTGGCTCGGTGCCGATGTGTTACCAATCGAGGTCGGGAATGGATTCCATCTTGGTTGATGCCCTAGAAGCAATGCTGAGGTGCGCTCTGACCGGGTTTATGGCGTGTTGCTGAGACTTGGTTGGTGACTTGGCATAGGTGTCGTGGTGCCTGCTTGGATGCCGAGGTGAAGTACTTGGACTGAGGTGAGAGCACCTGGCCGAGATGGAGTCGGCCGAGCTGAGGTACGCGGCCGAGCTAGAAGATGCCGAGACCAAGACTCGCTGAGAGAGGAGGCGGCGCTGTCGAGGGGGAGGCCAAGACTTGCCGAGCTGGCGATCTTTGGTGGCTCGGAAATATCCCCACACAATAACCCCCCAGCTTCTGACCTCTGAGAGTACTCTTTGAGGTCGGAAGCTAAAAAAGGAGAAGCTGTGAAGCTGCTTAGCTTGGTAGTCTTCGGTGTCTGGTTTGTCACCAACTGAGAGACTGAGTCATGACGAACTGGTTCGTCACCAGAGGCGGTCGAGACCAGCATGAGGTCGTGCCAGCGTGAGGCCGTAGTCAGCACGTGGACGGACCAGCAAGAGGTCGTAAATGCGGTCGAGACCAGATGAGGTCATGCCAGCGTGAGGTCGTAACCAGCACGTGGACGGACCAGCAAGAGGTCGTAAATGCGGTCGAGATCAGCATGAGGTCGTGCCAGCATGAGGCCGTAGCCAGCACGTGGACGGACCAGCAAGAGGCCGTAGCCAACATGTGGACGGATCAGCAAGAGGTCGTAAATGCGACTCGGTGCTATTATTGCTTGTGCTAGCACGAGTGCAATATTTGGCGCGTAGCCGAGACCATAATGAGGCCGAACCTGCGTGAGGGGCGTAGCCAGCACGAGGGCGACACCAGCATGAGGTCGAGACCGTCATGAGGCCGAACCTACGTGAATCGCGTAGCTAGCACGAGGGCGACACCAACATGAGGTGTGGGGGGGGGGGCATAGCCTGAGGCCATCATGAGGCCGAACCTGCGTGAGGCGTGTAGCCAGCACGAGGGCGACACCAGCATGAGGCCGAGACCGTCATGAGGCCGAACCTGCGTGAAGCACGTAGCTAGCACGAGGGCGACACCAGCATGAGGTGGGGGCGCGTTGCCTGAGACCATCATGAGGCCGAATCTGCGTGAAGCGCGTAGCCAGTACGAGGGCGACACTAGCATGAGGCCGAGACCGTCATGAGGCCAAACCTGCGTGAAGTGCGTAGCTAGCACGAGGGCGACACCAGCATGAGGTCGAGAATCTGGCGTTGCTTCCGTGATGTACGAAGTCGAGATCTGGCACGTAGCCGAGACGCAAGAGATCGAGATCTGGCTCGTGGCCGAGATACGGGTGGCCTGGATGACTAATGGCGGTAGAGGACCGTGCGATCAATGCTGACAGCAGAGGATCGTGCCGTCGAATTGACGGTAGAGGGTACGATCGAAGCTGACAGTAGAGGGTCGTGCCGGTTTCATTGAACCTGACGGCACCATCGAAGCCGATAGTAGAGGACCGTACCACCAGAAACGACGGTAGAGGGTCGTGCGATGGAAGCTGACGGGCGGTCGAAGCTAAGTGATGATAGGAGACATCTAGTTGCCTCCCGAGCTAGAAGAGACTTCGGGCGAGCTAGAGACATCTGCCGAGCTGGAGATCGCCTGGTTGCTTTCGTAGAGGTCGAAGCGCTCCTGAGCTTGGGCTTCGTCTGCTTCTTGCTTGACGAACTGGTTCACCCTGGCCATCAATACCCTCATTGTGACCACGGGGTGCAGGACCAAGTCTTTCCGAAGCTCGTTGCCTGGCAGAAGAGCTTGTTGGAAGGACATGATCGCTATTGTGTCTGAGACGTCTTCGATCTGGCTGTAGACAGTCCAGAACCTTTTGGTGAACTGCGTGATGCTCTCGGTTCGCTTCATTCTGAGGGCTATCAAGTCAATGCCTGTCTTCGGGATGACTCTGTGCGCTTGGAACTTCTCCAAGAAGGAGCTTTGGAGCTGTCGCCAGCTCGAAACTGGTCCTTGGGTGAGTGTGCAAAACCACCTTAGGGGGAGGTCTCCCAAACTGGAGGAGAAGACTCTGCAGTTCATGTGACCTATATCGCCCCAAATCGATATTCTTTGGGTGAAGTGTCTGAGATGCGCTGCTGGGTCTGAGGTCCCATCGTAAAGTATGAATCTCGGGACGCTGAAATTTTCAGGGAGGGGAAAGCCTTTAATTTCTAGAGAAAAGGGAGATGTGCAGAAATCGTCAGGGTTCAGCCGAGCTCGAGCGAAACCAGCCATCTCCAAGTTCTGCTAGACTGCTTACCTGACTTGCTCAAGCCATTCTCTTTGACTAGCACTATCCTCTTGTCTTCGCTTCAGTCTTCTGGGATGGGATTCATCTGGTCGAGGATCCTCTTGCCAGGAAAGCCCCAGTCGAAGGTTATCTCGTCGGGAAGGTACTGTCGACCCCCTAGAGGATGAACCTGATTGAGTTTCCGGCTGTTGGACGCTCGCTGGACCAGATCTTGCTCTGGACCTTCCCTGGCGAGGGACGTGTGGGAGCACTAGTGGTGGCAAGGTTTGCGATGACTATTCGCCCTTTCTAGTTCTTCAAGGCATGATGTTAGGGAAGATCGGTTTTTTTAGCCGCTCCCCACAGACGGCGCCAATTGTACCAAACCAAACCAAGCCTTTTCCCACTAGGTGGGGTCGGCTATATGGATTTGACGACGCCAATCAAATCTGTTTAGGGCCATGTCCTCCGTTAGATCCATGTAGGCAATGTCATGTTTAATAGTTTCTTTCCAACTTCTCTTGGGTCTCCCTCTCCCTCTCCTACTCCTGGCAATCTCCATGCTTTCACACCTTTTAACAGGTGCCTCCGTTGGACGCCTTCTAACATGGCCGAACCATCTCAGTCAATTTTCTCTCATTTTATCTCCAATCAGTGATATTCCTACTTTGCCCCTAATCTCCTCATTCCTAATCCTATCTCTCCTTGTGATCCCGCACATCCATCTTAGCATTCTCATCTCCGCAACTTCCATCTTCTTGATATGATTATGCTTTACTGCCCAACACTCTGATCCATATAACAACGCTGATCGTACCGCCACCTTATAATACTTTCCTTTAACCTTGAGGGGGACTTTCCGATCGCACAAGACCCCTGAAGCACTCCTTTCTTTCTCTACAATCTTTTGTGTGCCCAAACTTACTTCTATGTTACCAGGTGTCCTACTTTGACTAAACTTGCATTCCATATATTCCGTTTTGCATCGACTTAGCCTAAACCCTTTTGTCACTAATGTTTTCCGCCACAATTCTAGTTTAGCATTCACTCCTTCTCTCGTCTCATCCACTAAAACAATGTCATCTGCAAATAGCATACACCACGGCACCTCATCCTGGATATGTCTTGTAATCTCATCCATAACTAGGGCAAATAAGTACGGGCTTAACGTTGAGCCTTGGTATAGACCAATCGTGATAGGAAACTCCTTAGTTTCGCCGCCAGTCGTCCTTATAGATGTCACGACTCTATCATACATATCCTTTATCGCCTCAATATAAGCGACACACACTCTTTTCTTTTCCAGAACTCTCCAAAGAATCTCCCTAGGAACCCGGTCATAGGCCTTCTCCAAGTCGATGAACACCATATGTAAATCTCTCTGACCTTCTCTATACTGTTCCATTAACCTCCTCAGGAGAAAGATAGCCTCCATGGTTGATCTCCCAGGCATGAAACCAAATTGATTCTTTGAAACATTTGTTGTTCTTATTAATCTTCTCTCAATAACTCTCTCCCATAATTTCATCGTATGGCTCATCAATTTAACCCCGTGGTAGTTCGCACAGTTCTGAATATCTCATTTGTTCTTGTAGATGGGTATAAGAATACTTTTCCTCCATGCATTAGGCATCTTCTTGCTCTTTAGCACTACATTAAAAAGCTTTGTCAACCAACTAATACCATCCTCCCCCAAGCACCTCCAGACCTCAATAGGGATACCATCTGGCCCAACCGCTTTCCCATTCTTCATTCTTTTTAATACTTCTTTAACTTCTTCCCTACTGATTCTCCTATAGAACATATGATTCGCTTCTTCTCTAGAAATGGTAAGCTGCCCCAATTGTATGTCACTACTACTGCTTTCATTAAATAACTTGTAGAAGTAGCTCTTCCAACGCTCCTTTATCTCCTCTTCCTTTACTAATACATTTTTATCCTCATCCTTAATGCATTTAACTTGGTTTAAGTCCTTGGTCCGCCGATCTCTAGTTTTAGCAGCTTGAATATCTCTCTTTCGCCTTCCTTAGTGTCAAGTCGCCTATATAGCTCCTCAAATGCCTTTGCCTTGGCCTCACTAACTGCCTTTTTGGTTTCTCTTTTTGCTTCTTTATACCTCTCCAAGTTCGCTTCATTTCGATCCTTTTGCCAAGTTTTAAAGCACTCTCTTTTAACTCTTATCTTGTCTTGGATGGCTTCGCTCCACCACCATGCCTCTTTCTGTACCGGAGCACCCCCTTTAGATTCTCCTAAGACTTCTTTCCCTACCCTCCTAATACACTCTGCTACCTTATCCCACATATTATTTGCACTCTCATTTATCCCCCAAACGTCTTCCTCTAGTACTCTTTCCCTTAAAGCTAGTTGCTTATCATCTTTCAGGTTCCACCATTTAGTCCTTGAGCATCTATACAACTTCTTTTTTCTAGTCCACCTTTGTAACTGCATATCTATGATCAACAACCTATGTTGGGAAGTCAAGCTCTCCCCCGGTATAACCTTGCAATCTTTACAAGCTAAATGGTCTCTTTTCCTAGTTAAGAAGAAGTCAATTTGTGTCCTCGATGAGCCACTCTTATAAGTCACCAAATGCTCATCTCTCTTTCTAAAAAATGTATTAGTTATCATGAGATCATAAGCCACTGAAAACTCCAAGATATCCTTCCCTTCTTCATTTCTATTACCGTACCCATGTCCCCCGTGTACTCCTATGTATCCATCTACGTCACGTCCTACATGACCGTTCAAATCACCTCCTATGAAGACCATCTCTCCTTGGGGTATCTCTAGTAGCACTCATTCCAAGTCTTCCCAAAACTTCTCCTTATGTCCATCTCCTAAGCCCACCTGGGGGGCATAAGCACTAATTACGTTCACTAGCTCTTCTCCTAACACAAACTTAATTGCAATAATCCTATCTCCATAGCGCTTTACATTCACTACATCTTCCTTTAAGTCCTTGTTTACCACTATGCCGACCCCATTCCTCGATCTATTAAGTCCCGTATACCATAACTTATACCAAGTTCTCTCAATCTCTTTAGCTTTGTGTCCCACCCATCTTGTCTCTTGCAAGCAAGCAATTGCGATTTGTCTCCTTTCCATTGTTGTTAGACCCTAAGTTGTTTGCAATTTGATGTCTTGCATTTGCATAATAGTCATCTCATTAGGTTCATTTTCATTTCACATGTTTCTTCTTGAAAATCATCTTTTAACTCAACCTACTCATGTTTTGATTTAAACTCTTCTTTGGTTGATTTGAACCTTGATTTTAATCATGTTTTTCTTGATGAAACAATGCATAAAGACACCCTTCAAATCTGAGTTTTAAAATGATTTCAAAAGGTTCATTTTTCAAAACTTCAGATGTTCAGAAAATTGACCTGACCAGTCTGTCGGTCAAGTCATCGGTCCCCATCGGTCAACCCACAAGTGAACCAAGGTTAACCGATGACTCCATCGGTTCCCATCGGTCAGCCTATCGGTTCCCATCGGTCCACCGATAGTGCATGAAATCCCAGACCGAGACTCGTCGGTTCCAAAAACAGACGGCACCTTTTTCCATGATTGTTGTGCTATCGGCTCGGCTATCGGTTCCGCATCGGTCAACCGATGAAGGACGGTCAACCGACGAATGCAAAAGGGTCAGGAGAACTGTAAAAAATATGACCGTTGCATATGACCGTTGAGCCATCGGTCAACCGACGGCTAGTTATCGGTTGACCGACAGGCATCCGTTGGACCACTTTTTCTATAAAAAGCAAGTTCATTCCAAGAAAAAGAGTGACGAGAATAGAGGCCATTTTTGGTGTTTTTGATGCCCAAGCAAAGGGAATGAACTAAGGAAGCTTGTTTGGTCCAAAGGAAAAGCTAAAGCTTGATTTCAAGAATTTAAATTCTAGTAAGCTTTAATTTCCTTGTTCATATGCATCATGCTTTGGTATAAACTTTTGGAAAATATTTTCAAGCATGCTAACTATGTTGTGTGGAATCCATTTCCCATTTAATCTTTGATTCACATGTTTTGGATTTCAACACTTGATTTCAAACCAAGCTTTGTTTTAAACTTTGTTAATCATGCTTAGCCAAAATCCTTGATTTCTTTACAACATGATACATTAACTTGTTTGAATCTTTCTTTGTTGTTTTCATTCATTTAAACTTTAGTTAAACCTTGCTTTGAAAACAACATAGAATATGCATCACATGTTTAGAAATATTTAGGTTCATACAACTTGTGAGATCTTGAGTTTCATATCATCATCAAGTTAACTTTTATACATGTGATTTGCATATTGACTTCAATCATATATTTGAGTGCTTTAAACCTTCAAATACATTAAGCATATGTTAATTGAGCTTATGTTTTAAACTTGATTGAAGTTTCCACACACACATATCATGTGCATTCATTGTGTTGTGTAAGTTTATTTTCACTTTCATATTTGCCTAATTAAGAGGCACCAAATCAGAGCTTAATCTATTTCTCTCCTAGTGTGTAGACACTTTCTTGAGAAAGAAGACTGTTGTACAGGTTATTGCTTAGCCTAAGAAAAGCATAGTGTAAAGGTTGTTGTTTAGCCTAGAAAAACAACTTTGTAAAGGTTATTGCTTAGCCTATTGCAAAAGCATAAATAGTGGAAATCCGGTGGGGTGTTGAGCACAAGCCGGTAGTGGATGTAGGCATTGAGGCCGGACCACTATAAATCATTGTGCAATGGTGAACTACTTGTGGTGATTGATTAGTTTATCTTCCGCACTTTCTCATATAATCATCACTAGTTAAAGGAGAATTCAAAAGGAATTAAAATTGGCCATTAATTATAGATCACCCTATTCACCCCCCCCCCCCTCTAGGGTTAGGATCCCCAGGACTTTCAATTGTATCCACCACTTCCATAAGTTTCCCAGTTAGGCTCCCAATGTTCCAAGTGCCCAATCTCAGCCTTTTATTTTGGACTAGCTTCCTTACCCCCCACACTCGTCCAATAAAGTGTGAGGACCCTTGCCTATTTAGCACTGCACCCGGGCGTCGATGCAGCGGTCCTTGCTCACTTATCACTGTACCCGGACCATACAGCGCGTCGCTAAGTAGGGGACGCCCCAACGAAATTTCATTAGGTCTCAAATCCATAAAAAATCCGACTGAGTATTGTGCTGGCTGTCGGCTACCTAACGCACATGATTGTAAGTGCCTAAAATAATACAGACTTAGTAAAGAGGATTTGGACGACCTTGATACTCCTTTAATGGTGAGAAGTTGCCTGAAAACCTGAAAGGGGAGGAGAAGAAATAGTCAGAGGACCCTGGCTGCAGGCAGCGCAAGGCGCTCCGATGCCTAAGTTAGTTTGAGAACTGAACAAAGGATGAAGATGAAAGTTGGCAGAGTAAGAGTGTGTTTTTTCTTGTCATCATACCTTGGAGTGGAGTTGGATCCTGTATTTATAGGAGATGGAGTTGACTTGTGAAGGAGGGCCTTATGATTGGATTTGGTACTTGAGTGATACTGTCCCTTCGGCCCATACTTCATTAAATGCTAGTCCTGTCGGCCCATCTTTCATTAAATGCGAGTCCAATCGGGCCATGCTCTGTGGCAGCCGCTGGATGCCGTTCCGTCAGAGATCACGGACGGTATGGATGACCCAAAAGTCCTACTTACTCAGGCACTTGTCCCATCGCGTGTCCATGACATGATTGAGCTAACATAGGAGTTCGGTCCTTTAATATCTGTCTTGGCCGACCTTCTGGCGGGACTACCGATGTACACGACCGAGGCCAGGATATAAGCCGAGGTCAGCGACTGAGGTCGGGAACGACCTTGACCTGGTTAGCGACCTGGCTCGGTGCCGAGGTGTTACCAACCGAGGTCGGGAATGGATTCCATCTCGGTTGATGCCCCGGAAGCAATGCTGAGGTGCGCTCTGACCGGGGTTATGGTGTGTTGCTGAGACCTGGTTGGAGACTTGGCATAGGTGCCGAGGTGCCTGCTTTGATGCCGAGGTGAAGTACTTGGACTGAGGTGAGTGCACCTAGTGGCTGAGATGGAGTCGGCCGAGCTGGAAGATGCCGAGACCAAGACTCGCTGAGAGAGGAGGCGGCGCTGCCGGGGGGAGGCCAAGTCCTGCCGAGCTGGCGATCTTTGGTGGCTCGGAAATATCCCCACACAGTTCGGTTGTCCGAAACAGTGAAGGATTTTGCCCTTGTTTCATATGATTTTGTCCTCCACTTATTTTGAAATTTAAGGAAACCTTATTTTCCATTTTCTTGACCTTCCATGGACTTTGACTCTTGCTTTGACTTTCGGAGTTGATTGAATTATGACCTTCCATTTAGCTGGTTGTCCCCCTTGCCGTGCTTGCCTTTGAGTTTGTCTTTTATTGAAAATTTTTTGAATACCAACATGGCAACATCACCTTTGTACGGATCCGACTCGACTAGACCATTAGATTGAGGGTCAATTTTTGTTATTTTATATAAAGTCATTAAACTTGTGGAACATGGATGAAGGGATTATAGATATTATATAGACTGGAGATTTGGTATCTAGGTTAAGTCCACTTGGATCCCATGATCTGTGAGGTTCCAAATGGGACCTACTAGGTGGCATGTATAGTAAGATGCTAACTAAGGACCGTTCTTACATGACCATAATACTCCATATGTAATAAACTTTCACCCAGAGATCGAGTGTATTGGATATACTTAGATACACACAAGCCAATCTAAGGGGCCATTAAGGTCTCATTGTGTACAAAATCTTGACCAATTGCATCATCTCAACTATTGATTTAAAGGCCTCCAAGTTGAAGGTTTCTTTAAGTCATATTTTTATTAAATTTAGTCTACCGTGAGTGTAATCTAAATGTGTGTGAAATTAAGGTAAGTCTCAATTCGTGGAGGGTTGAATGTGAAGGAGTTGGATTGACAATTAATAGGCCCCACATGCATAACAATTAAGGGAGGCATAAAAATGGAAAGGTTTAGATGTGGACTAAAGGAGCAAGCCAATTAAATGAATCCTAACTCTCCATTTTAATTATTAAATTTTTAATAGCTGTATGTCATACAAATTTGTTGGGAATCAGTCCAACGGAGATTAATGTCCATAATATAGTAATATTTAGGGTTAGTACCATTTCAAGAGAGTCTAATAATTTTTTACTGGAAATGGTCCTACTTCTATGGCCCACTTGGATGGATAAAAATGATGGCTGAGAAGAAAAAGGATTACGAATGGTTTTCCTATTATAAGAAAAAACCGGATAGAGATGCTATCTAGGTCCGGATCCATGCATATAGGAGGTTCGGATCATATATATATATATGGGATACACTACAAAACTCCCTAGGAGTTTTGCAAAGAAAAACTCCCCTTTTTTAGCCTATCAAAATTTAACACATGTCATCATTATCGTAACCTTATCTTTTCTCTCTCTCTATACATGACATGGCATAATCTAATTGGATAACTCCAAGGAGCAAAAAACGCCCCCTTTAAAATGGGACAGTTTAGAGAATATCCCTATAGATATTATATATATATATTTATGTTTCAACCTAAGATCAAGATCATCATTTTGTTTTTAGTCTAGTGGTAAGCCACATCAGTTCTTACTTTCCTTGGCTCGAACCTGGGGAGGTACCTTTCCTCATCCGAGGCTCCAGAAGTCTACTTCTCTCCCCAAAGGCCCCCCTACCTCACTGGAGGTTTACTCCCTCACCCAAGGGTCCCCTCTCCAGAGAGCTAGGGAGTCCAGCCTCCCTAAGCTGGGATTAAAAAAAAAAAAAGACTAAGATCCAAGATGATTACATTCATAAATTAAAGAAATTTTATATAGGTTTTAAGAGCCCAATGGCTTTGGTTATAATCATATATGAGAGTCTAACCATTTAATAGCCCCACTTGCATATTTTGAAAATTTATCTTGAACGTCTTTATCCAATTATGCTAATGTACTTCACATTTTACTCTGGATCGAGATACCGGATCCAAATGCAACGCACAGGTTCCGTGCTAGGTCCAGAACCCAATCTATAAAGACAATCTGAGTCCAGACACAATATAGTTTTGTCCCGCAATCGATCAACCCATCTGCATTCTATGGAGAAAAAAATTGGGATCTAAGGAACCCAAGGTCGGACAACAATACTCAATCACAACTAATACTCCTACAAGAAGATAGTAACTGTGATGGAGAAACATAACTAATCGACCTTTAATTACTGCGATATGCAAAGGATTCTGCCCATCTGGTCCTCCAGTGCTGTAATCTACACTGTCTATTATTTTCTTCACAACTTTTTTTAGCCCAGCCTCGGTAGCCAAGTAAAGCAGACTCTCTCCAGCCATATTCACCTCACGTGCTAGCTCATGTCTTTCCTCAAATGCCAACAAATGCAGTGCGACTTCTTCGTGGCTCATCTTTAGTGCCTCATGGATTGGATTACTACCTTCCGAGTTCCTCATCCTCAAAGCCACACCGCCGGCCTGCCGCACGGGGTTTCCTTCCCCCAAATTTAAAGCGGGTGTAAGGAGCTTTGTGAGGCCAAGATGGCCAGCCCTTGCTGCCACGTGAAGTGGGGTGTCGCCTTTAGAGTTGGGCTGAGAGATGAGGGATGGGGACAGTTGGATCATCCTCTGCACAATATTTGGTCGCACGAATTTAACTGCAATGTGTAGCGGTGTATTCTTCTGAGGAGTGAGACAGAGAGTAAGGTTAGGCGCCGGGGGGGTCATTAGCTTCCACAATACTTGTTAGGAGCTCCGTGTCGCCCTTCATTGCAGCCTTGTAGAGCCTAGGATCCATGTTGTCAAGACGGATCATTGTGAGGTCTTGTCTAGTAGTTGCTCAACTTGTACCTTCTTGTGAGGAGTTGAAGAGAGGTCCTAGTTCCCCTGTGCTAATTGGTGAAGCAAGGTACTTGGGACTTTTAACTCTCACTGTAAGTAATCTATCCGGACTTTTATTGATTCGCTTTTGTATGCTGTGTGGAGCAAGAATCGGGACCACGGAGTGTCTCCCACATGCTTTTCAGGAGTGGGATGTTTGCAACTCCACTTTAGATCGAGCCCACCACCTATTGATGATCCAAACCAGAACATTAATCCTTAAAAGTTAGTTCAATAAGTGTCGTCGATCCCAACATTAGATTGAACACATGACTGATAACATATTTATTATGCATAATAATGCACTAATCCTGTTATTATGGATTGTACTTACTGAAGGAAACGTTGAGGGGATGTCGGAAACGTGTGGGTGAAATACCAAAAGGGTCGATCAAGAATCAAACCTAATGATAAAAAAAAATCCCAACACAGATTTCAATATGAATTAGCAGAAGAAGAAATCTAAGTTAATCAATCTAATCATCACCCAGATGGACACTTCAATTTTATACGTGGAAAACCCTGAATAGGGAAAAAAACCACGGGACCTTACCCTGGTCCGAAAAATATCAAAGCACTAAAAGAAACGAAGGTTACAAGATACTCACTACCCCTTTACAGTTGAACACAACCTAAGACTGTAGTAGATCTAGTCGACGAATACGCCGTTCACCTTCTCCAGCACTTCGATCTCCACGCCTTAAACAAGGCGAATCAGCAAATACGTTGAGGTTGAATCTCCAGAAGAGTAGAAAGCTTCAGCACATGATTTTCACAAAAAGCTCTCTGGAGGAAAGCTATCTCTCAAAGAATAGTTCAGGGTTTTTGGATTACGGGAGAGAGCCATTTCTTGTGAGGTTTTTGCCTTAAAAAGGCTTTTTGAAACGAATAGGATAGATCTCATTCGAGTGGGATTGAGATAAGACAAAATGAGATCCACTCAAATAGGCTGCAGTTCGCCGCTGTCCGATCGATCGGACTGAGGGTCCGATCGATCGGTCTGTAAATAACTGAAAGCATTTCAGATCCGATCGATCGGCCAAAGGGTCCGATCGATCGGACTGTAAATAACTGAGAGCATTTATTTGAATGATCGATCGGACATCAATCGCCTGTAAATAACTGAAAGGTGTTCAGGTCCGATCGATCGGCCAAGGAGTCCGATCGATCGGACTGCAAATGTCTGCTCCCTTTGTCTGCTGAAATCCGATTGAGTTACAGTCCAATCTAAAAAATATAAAATTACATTATTCCCATGTTTTGTCCATCCACATGAAGTAGCCAACTCTCAAAAACTTACAATCTCCCCCTTTGGCAATTCATGGACAAAACATCTAATACATGAAAATCTACCCATAAACTATATAAAAGAAAAACTTCAGCTCCATCTTGACCATACCTGTAAATCCTGTCACAACCAAAGATCATCAAAAATCAAAGATGATAACCATGACTATTCTCCCCCTTTTTGGACATAAATTGACAAGGATAAATAAGATTCTATTAGCCGAATGATGCTAAGCGGAGAACAAAATGATGCATCAATACCAGTCCACAAATAAATTAGAAAAGCACAGTAGCATTAGAAAAGCAAACTAAACGCAGAAAAACAACCAAGAAGCAACTACTGCGGAGGAGGAAAACGACGAGGAGAGTATCAAGCTTGCCCTCAATGCGGTTACTACAATCGGTGTCTCAGACGGAAGTTCAAAATCTCTTGCAGCAGCACAATGTTCCTGATCTTCTTCATCACTATCAGCAACATGGGAGGTAGACTGAGTAATAGTGCGATATGTAATTGGTCCTCTCCCTTTCGCAACATCATCATTAGGGCTGATAGCAACACCATGAGAAATTAGTATCCTCGAAATAAGAACCCCAAAGGGAAGAGATGTAGTTGAAGCACTTTGAAGGGCATCCAGCATATGCTTGAAAATAGCAAGTGGAACATCAATTGGCTTCCCAGTGCCAATGACATATAACAGATAACCAGTTTCCATAATCACTTCAGAAGTCCTCCCCTTAGGTTCAAGATTGAAACAGACAAACAAGTTGAGCATGCGGAATGAGGGAGTAAGATATTTCTGTTTAAGAACTCCTCCAACCCAATCACGTCGACGACCACCAGTTAAAGTCGTAACTACAGCACCCCAATCAGTGTCATCCACCGGATCCTCCATATCATCGGAGTCAGGCTCAGGTTCGGGATATACTGCATCTAAACTCCGGTCAATTTGAAGGAATTGACTGAGAAAATTTGGATCAACTTCAATTAGAAATCCACGAACAAATGTTTTGAATGATTCGTTCCCAATATCATGAATGTTGTTATAAAACTCCCTCACCAAAGATCCATAAGCAATAGGTGAAAATTCATAAAGGGAGTTCCATCCTCTCTCAAGAAGCCAATCTTTGAAGTCAATATTCATTCTGGCAAATTGAACCTGTCGTTCCACAATGACTTGTTTTTTGGAAAACACATTATCAAATGAGGATTCTTTCGAAAGACTTTGAAACCTTTGGGCATCAAATGGTGTAGAAGAAGAACTACCGCGCTGACAAGTCCTCTTGCGAGGTTGAGAAGTTTTTGGAGGCATGAAGTCTTTAAGGCAAAACAGCAAACACTTGGAGTGCACTACAAAAATATAGGAATCCATCTTTCAACTCATTAATATAACAAGCAGGAAGGAGTGAAACACACAAAAAACAAACCTCTATCTTGCCAAAACACATGAAAAAGACCCATACAAGAGAGCTTGGACAACCAAACCAACATCCACAAAAAGAGAGGCACATTCTAACAACCCAAGACAACAATCACAACCAAATAATAGGAAAAGAAGGAATTGAAATGAATGAGATTAAAGGAAAAAATTACCTTGGAGAAGCTTGAAACCTCTAAGGAAAATCTGGGAAAAGAGCTAGAGAATGAGGGGCTAGGGCAGAAGAGGTAAGAGTAAGAAACAAGAGGAACACGGTTTATTTATTGACGGAGACACTGTCCGATCGATCGGTCATCAAGGTCCGATCGATCGGACCTGGGTTAAATAAAGAAAAACGGGCCAAGATAAAAAATTGTTGCACAAACTAATAACAAAGTCATAAAGAAATCCCTTAATGATCATACACCAAAAAATATTCCACCAAGCATTAGAGAGTGATTGAATGTGAAATTTTTTTTTTTTTTTTAAATTGTCTGTGCTAGGATGAATGATAGAATCACACAATATAGAAACAACTCCCCTGGCAAACTAGAGTAGCAAAGCTCCCCCTAATTTTTTTTTTTTTTAAATGTAAAGCTCTTTGAGCATCGCAGAGAAACTATCATAGGTGACTTTCACACTAATGAATATGGTAGCCTTTTCCAAAGAAAATTACCAATCATTGGTGGCTATCACTCATACTCGTAGGTAGCCCTATTCCTCCGGTTTTTTTTTTTTAAATAAATGTTCTGTGAGCAACTCATAAAATAACCAGGAGAGAATATCTGAAATTATGCAAGAAGATCATAACCATCAAACAGTGAAATTGTTTTCAGTAAAATGTGTATCTCTAACAAGGCAAAAAAAAAATCAATGAATCACACGCTAGGAAATCAATAATGAGCAATGAAAAGAAAGTGCAAAAAAAATTAGGGGTAAGAACAGATACCTAGAGACTTACGAAGGGAATCAAACCTAGTTGGGTCCAAGGGTTTTGTAAGGATATCAGCCCATTGATTTTCCGTAGAGATATGCTCCAAGCAGATAATTTTCTCCTCAACCAAATCTCGGATGAAATGATGTCTGATGTCTATATGTTTGGTTCTTGAATGTTGTACTGGGTTTTTAGAGATGTCAATCGCACTTTTGTTGTCACAATAAACTACCATTGTAGTTTGTTCAATGCCGTAATCAGATAGCATTTGTTTCATCCATAGTAATTGTGTGCAACAGCTTCCAGCTGCTATGTATTCTGCCTCAGCAGTAGATAAAGAAGTTGAAGTTTGTTTCTTACTATGCCATGAAACCAAATTGTTACCAATTAGGAAACACCAGATGTACTTTTTCTATCATCAACACAGCCTGCCCAGTCAGCATCGGAGAACCACACAACATTCATGGTAGAATCTTTGGAAAACCATATTCCAAAGCCAGTGGTGCCACTGACATATTTCAGAATCCGCTTGACAGCTTGAACATGTGACTCCTTAGGTCTTGCTTGATATCGAGCACAAACACAAACACTAAACGAAATGTCCGGTTGACTAGCAGTTAGGTACAACAGACTACCTATCATACTGCGATACAGTCTTTCATCGAAGTCCTTCCCTGAAGAGTCTAAACTCAGCTTTATAGTGGTGCTCATAGGAGTATTGGAGTGCTTAGAGGATTCCATCCCAAACTTCTTCAAAATATTCTGAGCATATTTAGTTTGAGAAAGAAATATCCCATTTTCACATTGCTTGATTTGAAGACCGAGAAAAAATGATAGTTCTCCAACCATGCTCATTTCAAATTCTTTTGACATACATGTGGCAAAAGAGTTAGACAAGGTTTCAGACGTGGATCCAAAAATAATATCATCCACATAAATTTGAGCAATTAGGATATTATCGTTTTCTCTCTTGATGAATAAAGTTTTATCCACACTTCCTCTACGAAAAGAATTTTCCAGCAAAAATGTTGTCAATCTTGCATACCATGCTCTTGGAGCCTGCTTCAAACCATACAAGGCTTTATGCAGTTTGAAAACAGGGTTAGGAAAATGAGGATCCTCAAACCCTTTAGGTTGTTCAACATACACCTCCTCATTCAAATAACCATTCAAGAAGGCACTCTTGACATCCATCTGATATAGCTTGATGTTCAAGGAACAAGCTATTGCTAAAAGAATACGGATGGACTCAAGACGAGCAACAGGGGAAAATGTTTCATCAAAATCAATTCCCTCCACCTGTGCATATCCCTGGGCAACGAGTCTGGCCTTGTTTCGAATGACTTTACCAAATTCATCGGTTTTATTTTTGAAAATCCATTTTGTCCCGATAACATTGGTATGAGAAGGCCGTGGGACAAGTTCCCAAACACTATTACGCTCAAATTGACCTAACTCCTCATGCATGGCATTGATCCAGGAGTCATCAACAAGTGCTTCTTTGACATTTTTTGGTTCTAAGAAGGAGACATAACATAAGAAAGTTACCTCATTTTGTACTTGTTGTCGAGTTTTCAATGGAGCATGAATATCACCAATGACTTCCTCAAGAGAGTGATCTTTGAGTACTTGACCTTTTTGAGATCGAGGATGTATTCCCTTGCTTGGAGAAGGTTGATGACTTGATGTTCCTGAAGCCGAGCTTTTTAATTTTGATCCAGACATTTCAATTTCAGATTCGGATTCTGAATCAGGTACAACAATATCTTGAGCTGGTTGTGCTAGATCCGCCGGTTCCTTACTTTGAATTCCGTCTTGCTCAACCTGCTGAGAAGAAATAGGAATTAAGGAAAAATCATCTTCCTCATCTGAAAAATAAGAAGGTCCAGCATCATCGATGACTACATTGATAGATTCCATGACAGTAGAGTTACGCAGATGAAATACGCGGTATGCTCTACTATCTAAAGAATACCCAAGAAAAATCCCTTCATCACTTCGGGAGTCAAATTTGCTAAGATGCTCTCGGTCTTTAAAGATATAACATTTACTCCCAAAGGTTTTGAAGTATTTTACAGTGGGTTTCCTTCCATTCCACAACTCATACGGTGTATTCTTTGTACCAGACCGGAGATAGACTCGGTTGATCACATAGACAGCGGTGTTTATAGCCTCAGCCCAAAATCGCTGTGGCACTTTCTTACTATGAATCATAACACGAGCCATTTCCTGTACTACCCGATTTTTTCGTTCTACAACTCCATTTTGCTGAGGAGTGTTAGGAGCGGAATACTCATGTTTTATGCCATTCTCAGTACAAAAAGAATCAAAACATGAATTCTGAAATTCAGTTCCATGATCAGATCTGATTCTGGCAACTCCACCAAATTGTGCTCCCTTACCTGCAATAAGTTGAAGCCATAAGTGATAAAAAACTGAAAAAGTTTCAGATTTATCCCTAAGAAAACGAACCCATGTGAATCTTGAAAAATTATCAATTGTGAGAAAAATATACTTTTTACCACCAATGCTTTCCGTTTTGGACGGACCCATTAGATCCATGTGAAGCAATTCTAATGGTCGGCTGGTAGTAAGCATTTCCAATTTCTTATGTGGTATTCTAATTTGTTTCCCCAATTGACAAGGACCACAAACATGATTAGAGGGCTTTTGAAGTTTGGGAAGACCTCTAACCAATTCTTGCTTGGACAATTTTTCTAAATAGGTATGGTTAATGTGACCCAAACGTTGATGCCACAGATCAACATCATTAATGATTGAAGAATTGCATTGCATATTGTTCTCATTAACAACCACATAACAGTTATCGGAATTCCTTTTACCAGAAAGTAAATTTTTCCCATTGGCATCGACAATGGTGCAGTGATGTAATGAGAAATGAACTTCATTACCAGATTCACAGAATTGACTTATGCTTAACAAATTTGCTTTTAAACCATCAGCCAGAAAAACATTATGAATTGGTGACATACCTGGTATGTTTATTGAACCTTTACCAATGACTTTTGATTTACTCCCATCGCCAAATTGGACATTTCCACCATTGTGTTTTGCAAGAGATGTGAAAAGAGATTTATCACCTGACATGTGTCTAGAGCACCCGCTGTCTAAATACCAAACATGTGAACTTTGTGCTCTAAGTGCAGTTAGAACCACATTACAGCAAAGGTCAGTTTTGCGAATCCAGATGGATTTTTGTTGGACCTTCGGAGGAGTGGAATTATTGTTCCTCCGTGCATTGCGAAGTGTGTGACGCAATTTGTTGCAATGTGGCCGAATATGTCCAATGATTCCACAGTAATGACAAGTCGGGACATATTTGCGAGGAGGTATATGTTTTCTTAATGTGGACTGTACATGTTTAGAATGATAAACTGCAGGTTTAGTAGCAAACAATGTATGTCCTCGAACAAATTTACCTTGGGTAGACGACGTGGATGCACGATAATCAAAACCAAGGCCATGCTTGTTGTTTGATATGATTTGCGCACCCAAACTTTTATCAAGTTGCTTTGACCCTTTGTTCATCCGATTTAAATCAGCTTTGGTAGAGACTAATTCAGAGGTAGCTACCTTCAGTTTCTCAGATATGACAACTTTTTCAGCTTTGCAGAAATCCATTTCTTTCTTTATGATTTGTATCTCTTTTTCAGCTTTGACAGATTGTTCATGCAGTATATTGCATTCATTTCCTGCATCAATCAGCTTGTTAGATAGCAATGTGCACTGTGATTCAAGTTGAGATACTTGACCTTGGGCTTCTTGAAGTTCATTTTTAAGCACAAGCTTTTCTTTTTCAGATGTCTTCCATTTTCCTTTCAGGATGTCATTTAACTGAGTCATCCTCCTGGAGTGTTTGAGAAGACTTTCATAAGCTTCAACCAAATCCTGCTCATTATCTGATAAAGAATTATGATTTTCTGAATCATTAACAGCAGAGTTTTCCTCAATATCCTGCACAAATGAACTGTTAGATTGTGCCATAAAAGCCATGAACTTTCCATGACCAGAGAAAGCTTCAGATTCAGTATCATTTCCATCTTGATCTGAATCATCATCCCATGTGACATTGAGAATTTTACCTTGAGGTTTGAAAGTTCTATTAATGCATTGAGATGCATAATGACCAAACCCTTTGCATTCAAAACAGTGAGTATCCTTTGAGGGAATTTTGGATACAAATTTCTCAGACTTTGTGCCAGAATTTACTTTGAAGGAAGAAGTAGGATTATTTTGCCCTTTAACCTTTTGGAAAGATTTTTTAAAGCCCTTTTTATCATCTTTTAGAAATTTCTTAAACTTTTTAACAAATAAGGCATCAAGATCTGGATCTTCAGATTCTGATTCTGAGTCATCATGTTGCAAGCGAGACTTGGAAGAAATTAGAGCCAATCCTTTGGCCTTCTTGTTTGACCTTAAATTTGCTTCAAAGACTTGCAAATTTCCAACTAACTGATCAGCCTTGATCAAATTCAAATCACTGGACTCTTCTATAGCTACTACTTTCGGGTCAAACCGCTCAGGTAAAGATCGTAAGATCTTTTTGACAATTTTGTGTTCAGGAATGATCTCACCCAAGTAGAAGCTAGAATTCACAATAGCAGATAATTTATCATTAAAATCATCAAATACTTCATTGTCATCCATTTTCAAAGTTTCAAAGGCTGTGGTTAAATTCTGAAGTTTTGCTTGCTTAACTTTAACAATACCTTCATGAACAGTTTCTAAAATATCCCATGCTTCCTTAGCAAGTTTGCAAATTGATATACGACGGAACTCAGAAGGGGTAACACCATTGAATATAGAATTCAAAGCTTTACTGTTAAAGTTAAAAGCTTGTTTATCTTCCTTTGTCCATTGAGCCATGGGTTTTCCAATGGTTTTGTTGTCATCAGTAACAACAATAGGCTTAGTGTAGCCAAATTCCACACAATTCCAAACATCCACATCTATGGATTGAAGGAATGCTGTCATTCTAACTTTCCAATAAGGATAGTTAGATCCATCCAAAAGAGGAGGTTTGGAAATAGAAGTCCCATCTCTATTAAAATCCATATCAGAAACTCTGTGGAGATCTCACACAAGTCAGTGTGAACTGCTCTGATACCAATTGAAATACCAAAAGGGTCGATCAAGAATCAAACCTAATGATTAAAAAAATCCCAACACAGATTTCAATATGAATTAGCAGAAGAAGAAATCTAAGTTAATCAATCTAATCATCACCCAGATGGACACTTCAATTTTATACGTGGAAAACCCTGAATAGGAAAAAAAACCACGGGACCTTACCCTGGTCCGAAAAAGATCAAAGCACTAAAAGAAACGAAGGTTACAAGATACTCACTACCCCTTTACAGTTGAACACAACCTAAGACTGTAGTAGATCTAGTCGACGAACACGCCGTTCACCTTCTCCAGCACTTCGATCTCCACGCCTTAAACAAGGCGAATCAGCAAATACGTTGAGGTTGAATCTCCAGAAGAGTAGAAAGCTTCAGCACATGATTTTCACAAAAAGCTCTCTGGAGGAAAGCTATCTCTCAAAGAATAGTTCAGGGTTTTTGGATTACGGGAGAGAGCCATTTCTTGTGAGGTTTTTGCCTTAAAAAGGCTTTTTGAAACGAATAGGATAGATCTCATTCGAGTGGGATTGAGATAAGACAAAATGAGATCCACTCAAATAGGCTGCAGTTAGCCGCTGTCCGATCGATCGGACTGAGGGTCCGATCGATCGGTCTGTAAATAACTGAAAGCATTTCAGATCCGATCGATCGGCCAAAGGGTCCGATCGATCGGACTGTAAATAACTGAGAGCATTTATTTGAACGATCGATCGGACATCAATCGCCTGTAAATAACTGAAAGGTGTTCAGGTCCGATCGATCGGCCAAGGAGTCCGATCGATCGGACTGCAAATGTCTGCTCCCTTTGTCTGCTGAAATCCGATTGAGTTACAGTCCAATCTAAAAAATATAAAATTACATTATTCCCATGTTTTGTCCATCCACATGAAGTAGCCAACTCTCAAAAACTTACAGTGGGAGACACTCAGGATCCGATTCTCTATTCACATGCAAGGAACAAAGGGAATGGGCCTGGGAGACATTCAGGATCCGATTTTCTCTTCACATGCAGGTACAAAGGGAATCTGCCTGACCCGATGGGTCCTTATGCTTGCTAATCTCACAGTTCATCGTCCATTATTAATTGAGTTGAGAAGATGAATTGAAAATTTTGTGTGGTTGATTGAATTGGGTTTTCATGGGCAATGTGTTACAGATGCCTTTTCAACTTATACATGGAAGGATTGGCGCTAAATTGAAAAAACTATTTGGTTGATATAATTGGAAAAATGTTTCCGGTTGATTCATTTGGGATATAAGTGGAATTGAAGATTTTGTGATTATTGAGTTGGTACACAATGAATTATTCTATTCTGTGATTTTTCTTATTTTTAGATGGCATTGTGTTATTCATTTCAAATCTTTGTGTTGGGATTTGAGTGTTGGCAAATTCATTGGGATGGACAAAATTTGGATCCATGAAGTTGTATTTTTGTTTATTTTAGATAGACCGGTCTTTGTGTGCAAAGAGTGGAGAAAAATCAAGCAACATCAAGCTTCTGGTGAATGCTCTATCCGATCGATCGGATAAAGGGTCAATCGATCGGATCTTGATCACCTCTCAGTTAACATAGAGCCGATCGATAGGATGGCGGTGGCCTGAGTCCGGAAAAGTTTTAACTTGCTTAAAACTCTTCTATTTCACTTCTCCAGAGAGCCATCTTTACATCTTTATGCTGAAGCTTTCTTCTTCTGGAGCTCAGCAATAGTTTCACATTTTTGGGGTAGAAAGTAGTGTCAATTGTTGTCAGCATCTTAGTTTGCTATTGGTTCCATTCTATGTTTAAAATTCAATCTAGTCAACATGTTTATCGAGACTCATGTCAAGAAAGGTCTTGGTAGGAACAAGTGATCACTTTTTGAAAGAACTCAACTGCTTTTAAACAGAAGAAGAAGAAAAAAAAATGCTCATATAAACAACCTGATTGCGTGAAAGTTAAATCAAGTAGTAGAACTTAAGAAACTCAATTGAGCAGTTACAGCAGACAGTTTAGTATTTAACACAGAGTGACTAAGCTCAAGCCTTCCAAGTAGTCCAACTGAAATACAATATCATCTGGCATACCAATGATTTATTGATTTTTATGCAAATGACTCTCAGTCATCCAAATTGTATGGTGCGTCTTCTCTAACCAATTCAGTTTTTCAAATAAATTCTCATCTGGCACACCCTGTTATTTCATTATATGTTTCTCATGCAGTCTTTCCTGGATATCATTGAAAGAGATTTGTTCCACAATCATATGAAAAGGTTTTTCTCGTGGCCACTATATTCTTCCTTACATACCTAATGTATATATATGTGGCTCTCTTTTTATGATAACCTACTGAATGCTAGTATTTTCTCTCTTTTACTGTTCCTAGTATCCATTACACAATTGTCATGATTTTCTAGTGCTTTCTGAAAGTCTTGTTTTCTTTAATCAAGTGAATCATTTGATTCTAAGCAGTATCACATACTTGCGGCTGGATGGCTCTGTAGAACCAGAGAGGTGTTTTGAAATTGTGAAAGCATTTAATTTCGATCCTACCATTGATGTGCTCCTGCTGACAACACATGGTATTTTGAATGCTTTTAAGATTTGTTTCTTCTTCCCAGGTTCAGATGTTTCCTTATTCACTTGCATATCTACAATCTGCAGTTGGTGGGCTTGGTCTAAATCTGACTTCAGCAGACACACTGGTTTCATGGAGCATGATTGGAACCCAATGAGAGACCACCAGGTAACTAGAATCACATTTTTTTTGTGTCTCATGGTCTTCCACTTCCAGTCATGCCGGCAAGTCTTATCTAAGTAAGGTGCAAATCACATTGCCATTTTGTTTTATCGAGAATATTTGGTGGGTTCCATGGTATTATCCCTCAACTTTTATGCAAGGAAGGGGAACTTCTTTGATTATATAATTTTATTTTTTTGGATGAAACTATCTGTATTGCATTTTGGCACATTTAGCTAGGATGGTTCCACTTGGTTTTATATTACCTAATATACTTACATTATTGCTTTTTCTGCATAATAGAGGTCGTGTAATGCATCCTTACAGAATTTGTTGCATGTTTCTTTTTGTAATGTCGCCAACTATATGCTTTTGTTTCTATTATCTATACATTTCCTTATAAGAAAACTCTTCCCAAGTCCCAAAACTGTTTTTGAGAAGAAATTTGAAGAGAATAATGGCTTTTGGGTGTTTTTACCCAGAAACTAATGAAAAACAATTCAAATATCCTTTTAGTACTCAGCTGATTTGAGAATTATTTTTCTCATGTGTTTATACATCTGGGTAGAAGCTAAAGCATGAGTTAATGGGAGTCAACGCGTCAATGTTCATATTTTGCGTTTTTCATTGAAAAATCCTATAAAAACACTTTTGTTTTGATTATCCATGATTTCTTATTAATTTGTGGGTTTGTTGAGGTTGAAGTATGAGCAAATTCAAGGGGAACGACATTGAGGGAAGTATTGATTTATGGATCATATCCAGATGCATAGGTTGTTTGGTTTTCAGTTAGGCTTTAGTTGGTTTGTAGCCATGTAGGTTTAAATGGATGGGTGTGGACCGGCTTCTGTTTTGTTTAAAGGCAATGGCTGATATACCACGTCAGCCATGTTCATATTTGTATGTGGCCACATTAGCTGCTCCGTCCGATGTAGTTACAAAATTCATTTTTGAGGGGAACGAGGATACAGTCAGCTGATACAATCGTGAAATTCAATTTGGGTCAGGCTAAATGAGGAAATTTGAATCAACCTCTATTTGTTGTGTGTGCTCACGGAAGACAGAATTCGCAATTTGAATGTCATTAATGTTATCAGCTATAAGAGGGGGTTGCTTCCTTCCGAATTACTCCAAATTCTTGGAGGACTTGTAGCCAAATAACTTCACTTGTGGCAGAGGACATAGAACAGTGCTCAGCCTCTGCTCAGAACTTGGACACCATTATCAGCTTCTTGCTCTTCTTGGAGTTCAAAGAAATGCCAAGTAATATGCACCAGGCAGTGGTAAAACTCCTACTAATGTTCTTAAGTCTTTATAAACATTTGTATCAGATTCTCCCCTGGATATTTGGAGGTACTGCTTGTCAACGTTTCTAATCGTACTCGTGACAAACTGGATGCAAAATCCATTAAATTTAATATACTACTACTTGGTTATCCTACTTCAAGAAAGGGGCACAAATTTATACTCCTAGGAGGATTGGTAAACACTTCATTTCTAGAGGGTGTATGTGTTGTGCTTATATCAGGGGAGCATGTGTTGTGTTCATACCAGGGTAAGGGGAGTGTACTAGTACTAGTGACAATGGGGAGCATGCTGTTGAAGAAAATACTATTGTTTAAGTTCTGGTTTTGGTTGTTTCTTTCCCTTTTCTTCTTGGACTCATACACAATCTTCTTCAAGTGGGTTGCTTCCCAACCAAATGGAGATGGATAAGGATAACCTGTTGTCGTCATTGCTCCTGTCACTATCTGATGTTCTTGCTCAGGATGATCCACATAGTGGAAGGTGCTCCTTAGGAAATGATAATTTTAAGGGAAATCATCTGCGTTGGCAGGTTGGGCTTCCATGATAATTTCATTTCTAGAATTGTAAACAGACTTTTTTAACTCTTGCTCTTCCTAGGCCAGGGTGGGTTGGACAGTTTATTCTGGAAGAGATTCTAACCATCAAATTTACAAATGCCTGTAATTGTAGAAGATTATTCAGGAATGCAATTGCTTGGACTGCTGGGATGTCTGAAAGGCGGTGATGATTTTATTGTGTTAATGAAATTCTACTCTTCCCATATATTTCAGATATGCAGATTTGCAAACTTGGAACTGATTGCATTGCCAAATCTGGGTTGTCGAGGATGGATTTTTCCTACTTGGTTTCATTGCATGACTGATGATGAACCACATTATGTTTATTTAAGCCTAGCTCCTTGCCTATCATTTTTTTTTTGTTGAATGCTGTATTTTCACTTCTCTTTGATAAAATTCTTCCATCATTCTCCATCAAAAGAAAGGAAAGAAAAAAGAGAGTAGAGAGTGTTATAACCTTCATTGTGGAAGTTTCGGTTTTCTTGGATTGAAAATAAATTGTATTGGCTTGTAGTGATATCGTTTTCATTTTCTATTTCTTGATGCAAATCTTTGTCTTAGTGATTGGATGAACTCACATCTTGTTTCATCTAGAAGCGTTGTATGCTTAGTTCATACTAATGAAGCAAATGACCATTAAATCCTCTTGTTAGTTACGCGATATAAGAACTCTTATCCTTTTGTTGATTGTTTAGTTATAACATGTGCAGGCAATGGACGGAGCCCATAGGTTGGGTCAGCGTAAAGTTGTAAATGTTCATCATCGTATAATCATGCCTGGAACCTTGGAGGAGAAAGTTATGAGCCTCCAAAAGTTCAAAGCGCGGTTGCTAATGCTGTTATAAATGCAGAGAATGCCAGCCTGAATACGATGAATACAGACCAGCTTCTCGTTCTATTTACATCGTCACATACTGGCAGAAAGGTAATTATCTGTCAGCGACATGGGCTTTCTTTTGTTCTTTCTAAAAAAAACATCAAACCTTGTGAAAGGGACAAGAAGGGTATTGTCATGGGTGACGTCATGTTCTTTGTCGTTTTCAATTCCAAAACATTTGAAATTGGGTTTCCAGTACACCCACCCTCAAATACTCTTTCTGATGTGTGTTTCATAAGGATCACCATACAAGTCACGGTCCATGATGGTGTGTTCATTATATTTCCATACATAGACCTTTGGAAAAGTGA
Organism: Litsea cubeba; assembly: GCA_012931725.1. NCBI lineage: Eukaryota > Viridiplantae > Streptophyta > Magnoliopsida > Laurales > Lauraceae > Litsea > Litsea cubeba. Next base: position 81,264,186 of record CM022951.1, on the reverse strand, counting down.
TGGCAATTGGGATTTGTTGAACTTGTACGATGTCTTGGTTAATTGCACACACATGATTTGGTACAACATCGAGTTACTGCATATTATGCCTTGAAACTCGTATCTCACCATCTCTCTTGCTAATTTTGCCCATTCTGAAACATGAAGCAGGGTGCCACTACCCAGTCAAAATATTCTAATGGTAGCCTTTATGAAGATCCCAAAATGGGGTCCGGGGTAAAGGGGTTGAAAACCATCCTCAGTGGACTGAAGGAGCTTTGGGATCAGTCACAGTACACAGAGGAATACAATCTCAGCCAGTTCTTAGCAAAGCTCAATGGCTGAATCTGATCGTGATGCCGCTACAGTGTACTAAGTGTAAATTGGGAGAGTTTGTTGGCTTAAGATTTTGACATTTTACTCCAATTCTTTTTTAATTTTATCTCCCTTCTTTTGTATATCTTCATTATATTGAAGAGAAGCTGGTTTGTATGGGTGAGTCCGATCCTTTTGTGAGGTGAATGGGATTTTGATTATCCATCATCGAAGTGATGTATGTTTTGCATATTTGTAAATACCATCAGTTTCTCATGATCAAGGTGCACCCCCCATTCAATGAGCTAGTCCGTCCGTCCTCTATCTGCTTCCATATGAAAGCTGGAACTCTTGTTTTAAGTATGATTTCAGGCTGTATGATTCACATTATTTTTCCTGCAACTTTTTTGAGTTCCGGTATCCTGCAGTGGCAAAACATCACATATCTTATTGAAAATGGATTTTGAAGTGTTCTTGACATAGGTAGGAGTAGATAAATCATCAATGGCAGAGGTTAAAATGCAGAAGTAAGATTATCACATGATTTGAACATTCTGGTGAGTGTTGTAATGCAATGATATAGCAGTATTCGTAATGTCTTTTAAAAGTTACCGAACCGAACCGCGGTTAATAATCGTGTTTCACGGTTACGGTTACGGTTATTAAAATTGGATAATCGCACTTCATGATTCGGTTACGGTTTTCAGTATTGACTCACGGTTTTCAGTAGACAGCACACGGTTAACTGTATCGCTATACTAATAAAAAAATAAATGACATAAATGAAATATGTATATAATTTTTAATGATTTTTAACGGTTAATCTTATTGACAAAACGATTTTTAACGGTTTTTTTAGGATACGGCTCGGTTATGATTTTTAACGGTTAACTGCGGTTAGATTTTTAACGGTTTTTCTGTTATGGTTATGTTTTTCAAAACTGAAAAACCGTAATTCATGGCTCGGTTAACGGTTCTTTCAAAATGAACGGTTAACCGAACCGTTACACCCCAGTAAGCACCTTTCACTGTGCCATGATCTGTATTGGCAATACATTTTATTTTTTATTGGGCTTATGCTTGTGATCGGCTACTCATTTATTATTTATCTGTTTATAATAATGTCTGGCTGGATGTAAAAAATGCACTAGTCCACTCTCAATGAGTGGCACCTCAGTTAGCCAAGGACTCTGTGCATCTGGGAGTGTTGAGGTCTTGTGTTCGACAGTTGCCTTCATTGGCCATCTCCTATAGTTTTACTCGGTGCATGTGAATGAGAGGATTTGCATGTGCCCGTAGGGATTAGTTATCAGTTGTCCTGATTGAATTGTCCCTTTGAGGATTTGCATGTGCCCGTAGGGATTAGTTATCAGTTGTCCTGATTGAATTGTCCCTTGGGCTCAGGGCCAAAAGCTCCTGGGCAGGACACACCTTGGGATATCAAGCTCATTTATTACTGTTTATAATAATGTCTGGATGTTTAAAATGCACTAGTCCACTGTCAAACTTCAGCTCTAAGAGAGATTACTTCCGTACATTTAGAACCAGGATAAGGATTATTTGTTGTTATTAGGTTATTCTATTTATTTTTAGAATCAAGACTATGGATATTGAGTCCACACACTTCTATTTACACATATTCAGTCTATGATGAATATCTATCTTTTCAACTGTAAACAATTCTAGGGCTTGATTTTAGTCACGACTGACTTGCTGTACTCTGAGGAGCTTAAAAGAAAAAGAAAAAAAAAATGCCAGGCTTGTGCTTATTAATCTGTCCCCAACTCATCCAATCGGCCTAACAAGAAGTAATATGCATACAATGACCTGATTGTTACCTGCAACAAACTTTTTATTTGGACCAAAGACTTGAATTCTCTCCGTATTCATGCAGTTTTTACAATCCATGGAGAGTTCTTTTAATACAGTTTCTTTTACTACGTTCTTTCATTCTTGAGAGACTCAAAATTACTCAAAACAAATGGAATGCCCTTTGTCCATCCAAATAGAATGAAGTATAGGGGCAGACTTTAATTACTCAAAATTGCTCAATAATACTCAACCCATGGAGAGTTCTTTTAATACAGTTTCTCCACATTCTTTCTTTCTTTTACTCTCCCATCCCCTTCGTTCATCCAAATAGAATGAAGTATAGGGAAAACTTGACTCTCCCCTTATTCGATCCAAACAGCATGAAGTAAAGCCGTGGTATTTTTCTCTCTTTTAACTTTCTCTTACTAAGTACGGCCTCTTATCTTAGTGATAAGAGGCGCTTGTTTTTACCTGCCTGTCTAGGGTCCGAACTTGGGCAGGCACCTTTCCTCACTCACCTGAGGTGTACTTCGCTTAGCTAAGGGCTCTCTTACTAGAGGGCTAGGAGTTCCGACCCCAAAGATGGGATAAAAAAAAAAAAAAAAACTTTCCTCTTGCTAAGCAAACACTAGTGAAGCCATAAAAAGGGATGGTAGAAAATATTTACTTCCACCATGAATGATTATCTAATGAGAGTCTTAGACGATAAGCATCTGTATATACATGCATCAAAGGCTCATTTGCTCTCTTCAAGATTTACCCTACTCGGAAAAACAATGTTGTTCAGTGATTTTCCAATAGACACATGATTCAGTATTTTCCCAGCATTGTTAAATAAAGACAGAGTAGAGATGGATGTGTGGTAAGACTAAGAATAAGAAACTGAGGATTTGGGAGCATCTAGGGTTACCATCAATAAGAGATAAATTAAGAGAAAATGATTTTAGATGGCTTGAACAAGTCTAATGCATGCTAATAATGATATCGTTGAAGAAAATGTTTTCTACGCAATTTGATGACTCTTCAAAAAAAACAAAGCAATCCAACTACCATTATTATCTGATGTAACCCACCCACGTTCCGCTGTTGTGTCAAAATGATGATACAGAACATATTTTCACCTTAAAGTCATGCGTTTGTGTAACCATTTTTTTGTGAGAAATTTATCATTTTCTCTATGACTAATGGGTTTTTCTATTGTTTAGTGGAAATAAAATTAGCAAACAATAAAATTGGTAAGAATAATTTTTTTCTTTAACACTGATGATTTTATTTTCCAAACAATTAGACTTCTATTTCGATGGAAATCTCAGTCCCATATATAAGGAATATTTCTTTTAGAGGAAACATGTTCAAGATCTTTTGAAATTAAACGAAAAGTGGTTTTGACTTTCTAAGCATTCAATAACTCACACACAATGGAGGACTCACACACATAACCAAAATCTTTCTTCCCCTTCATCTTTATCTTTCTTCAATGGCCCTCTACTATCAAGTCACCTAAGGACCTGACAAAAGACATCTGGATATAGACACTCCTTTCGGATACGATTAATCATTTATATAAAAACGGAAAAAGCTAGGTTTCTAGGCTGGAGAAGATTGCTTCAAAAAAAAAAAAAAAGAAGGGGAGAGTCCATATCTTGATGCTACTTCGGCATGGAATGTAGTTCCATGGACTTTTGAGGGAGATGACTGTAAAAGCTTGAGCTCTTCTATTTTTATTTTCTTGGCTTTTTTTTAGTCGTTGAAAGTTAGTAATATCACATGAAGATAGAAAATGCAACAATAGTTTTGTTGACCTATTCAACAGATGCATTAATAATTTTTCAAAATTTCCATTTCTTTAACCATAGAAAGATTCGAAGAGTAGTCTCATTTAGGCATAGTTGTTTGCATGAAATTGGATACCTAGGAATTCTAAAATTGAATAAACAAAGGTTAACATTCATAATGGCTATTAAACTATAACCCTTTTAATGGAAATATATTAAACAAAGATGAAAATTAAAACATAGATAAGTTTATGACCCTAATTACCTATGTGTGGGGAGATTTCCAGAACCACAGGATTAAGTTAATCGCAGCCATCAGATGAGGCTAAGCACTCTCGCGTGCCATCCTCGTGCCATCCACGTGGCACCAAGCTCACCCCGGCTACCAGGACAGGAGGTCCGGCCGAAGTCAAGTAGCTCCGGGCCCTTAGCGCCGAACTGGCCCACCTCGGGCGTCATCTCGGCAGGGAGCTCCACCTCGGCTGGGCCACCCCGGATGCCATCTCAGCAGAAAGCTCCACCTCGGCTGAAGAGGCCGGGACAGAAGCCGAAGCAAGAGAGAATCTCCACTCACGCCCCTCATCCTCCACGTCACCAGGCACGTGGAGGGATAGAGGCACGAGCTAGTGGGACAGATGCGACATCCAGCCGCTCACAATCTTCACCAGATCCCTGACAAGGCGGCATCGAGCGGCTGAGGCCACATCAGGGCAGGGCCCGATGGCAGATCCGCTGGTACCCCCTACCGCCAAAGGCGCCCAACACGACCTGACCCAACAAGATGTGCATTAAATGCGATGTGGGCTGACCCGACGGGCATTTAATGCATAGTGGGCTGGATTGGACCGCAATTAATGCAATGTGGGCTGATCGTGACTTCCCAGTCGAATCAGGGGACCCACACCACAATATCTCCCAACGATACGTTCCAAACTCTATAAATAGAGGCTCAAACCACCATCTAAGGTACGCCCATTTCCATTCACAGAGCCGTTACTCTGTCTCTCTTCTCCCTCTCCTTCCATTGTTCTAGTTCCCACACTGACTTTGGCATCGGAGAGCCTTGCGCCACCCAGGCCAGGGTCCTCTGACCGTTTGTTCATCTCTTTCAGGCTTTCGGACGGCATCCAGTCACACCCAGTCACCATCATCTTCTCGGATAAGTCCTTTAAGGCACCTCCTTATTGTGGGTCATTATTTTCTGCACCTACAATTGGCGCCGTCTGTGGGAAAGCAATATCCCAGCCTTCCCAACCTTCTCCAAATCTTTCCAAACAATCTTTCTAAACCTCAATCTTTCAGAAGCCATGCCTCCGAAAGCTAGGAAGGGCGTAGAGTCCTCGAGAGCAGCGCTCGAGCTGCCACCACCGCCAACGGATGTCCCTCCTCAAAGACGCTCCCGCACGGTGCATGGCACGACTGCAGGCGAGGGCCGCTTAGGCTCTCAGCTCTTTATTGAGTTCCCACTCCAAGAGGGACTCGAGGCCTCGACCTCGGCAGAAGAAGTCGCGCCACCCAGACGCGATGAGCGTCAGCATGAGCGTCCTCGGAAGGACAAAGCCGTGGCCGTAAGAGAGACGCGCCACGATCAACCCCCTGCCGCTGGAGGGGTTCTTGAAGCCCAGAATGCTCTCCTCCAGAGGCAGGAACAGATGATTCGCGAGCTCCAGCAGCAACTGAGGGCAGCGCAAACTGCCTCCTTGAGGCAAGTCTCTGAGCCTCAAGGGAAAAAGAGGGACGCCCCCAGCAAGGCAGCCCAGCCTCCCCGCGAGGACCTCAGAAATCATCTGGACCAGAAACGGAGCCAGATCCGTGACGAAGGCTCGAGCAACAGCCGAAGTCACCATAGCCGCGACGGCCGAACTCATAGCCGTCGTAGCCCGAGCCATCCCAAGCGAAAGCCCAGAGCTCAGACTCCAGAGAAGGACGACGAGCAAGAGCGATTTGACAAACGTGTCAGATTGGCTCTCCAGCACAACTTGGACATGCGGGACCAGAAGCAGATCTGTGGTCACATTGATCTGGGGGGCTCGCCCTTCACAAAAGAGATCGAGCACACCCCCTTGCCCAGAAAGTTCTCCGTCCCGCGGTTCGTCCCCTATGACGGACTGTCCGACCCATCTGCACACCTCCGACACTTCTCCCAGAAGATGTCCATCTAGGGGAACAAGGGTCACCTAAACTGCAAAATCTTCTCCTCCAGTTTGGGTGACCTCCCCCTGAAGTGGTTCTGCTCTCTCCCGGAGCAGTCGGTTTCCAGTTGGAATGAGCTCCAGCTCTCCTTCCTGAAGAAGTTCCAAGCCTACACCGTCGTCCCCAAGAAGGAAGGGGACCTCCTCGCCCTGAGAATGAAGCAGGGCGAAACCCTCGCCAAGTTCGCCTAGCGATTCTGGGCGGTCTACAGCCAGATCGAGGGCGCGAGGGAAGGGATAGCCATCTATGCCTTCCAGCATGCCTTGATCCCCGGCAACGACTTGCGAAAAGACTTGGCCGGGGACTCCACAGAATCCATGCCAGAGTTGATGTCCCGGGTGAAGCGCTTCATCGCCCAGGAGGAAGACGAGATCCGGGCCAGGGATCAGGGCGGGCATCCGGAGCCCGAACAAAAGAGTGGCCAACCTCGGCAAAGAGGCGGGAGGCCCTCCCAGAAGCAGGAGCCCAAGCGGGCCTGGGTCTCCAGTTCGGCGAAGCCTTCGTCGTCCAGGTCTGGGGGCACTTGGAAGCCCAGACCTCCCTCCAGCGCCAGTCAGAGCGTCAACGTCGTCTTCAAGGAGCCGATCTACCGCATCCTGCCTAAGATCAGGTCCAAGCCGTTCTTCAAGTATCCTCAGCCCTTGAAGAACCAACCCACCGAAGGCCCCCGAAGCAAGCTCTACTGCTCCTTCCATAAGGGCAACGGGCACAAGACCGAAGACTGCAGGACTTTGCAGGAGTATCTGGAGAAGCTGGCCGAAGAGGGCCACATCCCGGAGTTCATCAAGGCAGGTGATACCGGCGGCAGCGAGGGCCGAATTCACCAGAGCACGGCCCAGGCACCAGACAGCGAGGACTCAGAGAAGATCATCAACGTGATCCATCTGGCGTCCTCAGCTCCCGCTTCCTCGTCCCGGGGAAGCTCTCAGGCCCGTGCCGAAGCCAGGCGGGCTTCGCACGGGAAAGAAATAATGAAAGCTGAACTCGCTCCGGCATCCAAGAGAGCCCGCCACGACCGACCCGCCATCTCGTTTTCGGATCGAGATCTAGAGGGAATCCAGGTCCCTCACAACGACCCCCTGCTCCTCACCATGAAGCTGAGAGACTTCACCGTGAAGAGGATCCTCATCGACTCCGGCAGCTCCTCCGAGGTCCTCTACTACGACTGCTTCAAAATGATGAAACTCTCCGAAGCAGACCTCACAGAGGTCCGAGCACCCTTGCTGGGGTTATCCGCCACGCCAGTCTATCCCAAGGGTAGGATCACCTTGGAAACCCGAGTTGGCGGAGCATCCGTGCTGGCCGACTTCCTGGTTGTGGACACCCCTTCTCCCTACAATGTCATTCTGGGCAGAACGTGGCTCCACAAGCTAGAGGCAGTTCCTTCTTCCCTCCACCAAAAGCTGAAGTTCGTCCATGAGAACAAGGAGGGCAAGATGGAAGTGGTCACAGTGGAGGGAGACCAGCAGCAGGCCAGGCAGTGCATGTTGGCCGCAGTCCCAGCAGTGAAGGAGCCAGAGCGCGTCAACCTGGCCGAGTTCGAGAAAGGCCTCGATGAGATCGGCCGGGACCCTGAGAAGAAGAGCATCGAGGACCTGGCCGAGGTCAGACTAGACCCGGCAGACCCAGACAGGTTCTTCCTGATTGGCACCCAGCTGTCGGACGAAGAAAGGGCCGAACTCTCTCGGTTCTTGATGCAGAATGTGGACGTCTTCGCTTGGAGCCCAAGCGAAATGCCTGGGGTCGACCCTGAGGTCATGTGCCACAAGCTCAATGTCGACCCCGACCACAAGCCGGTAGTACAGAGGGCCCGAAGGACCGGGCTGCAGCAGACAGATGCGGTCGTCGAAGAGATCGACAACCTGCTAAAAGCAGGAGCCATCCGGGAAGTCCAGTACCCGGTCTGGCTGGCCAACACGGTGGTGGTCAAGAAGAAAACTGGGAAGTGGAGGGTGTGCGTGGACTTCACCGACTTGAACAGGGCTTGCCCTAAGGACAGTTTTCCCCTCCCAAAGATTGACCAACTGATCGACGCCACCGCTGGTCACGACCGAATGAGCTTCCTTGACGCCTACCGAGGCTATCATCAGATCCCGCTCTACGAGCCTGACGAGGAGAAAACATCATTCATCACCCCCCGCGGCACTTACTGCTATAAGGTGATGCCCTTCGGGCTGAAGAACGCGGGGGCGACCTATCAGCGCCTCGTCATAAAAATGTTCCAGGCCCAGCTCGGCCGATCGGTAGAGGTGTACATCGACGACATGGTCGTCAAATCTGTGCGCTCCAGCGACCATCTGGCGGATCTCGGCCAAGTCTTCGACATCCTTCGCGCGTACAAGCTCAACCTAAACGCCTCCAAGTGCGCCTTCGGCGTAGCCTCTGGCAAGTTCCTCGGCAGCTTGGTAACGCGGAGGGGGATAGAGGCCAATCCGGACCAGATCACTGCCATCCAGGGCATCCAGAGTCCCTCTACCACGAAGGAAGTTCAGAGGCTCACAGGAATGGCCGCCGCACTCAATCGCTTCATCAGCCGGTCATCAGATAAGTGCAGGCCTTTCTTTCAGCTTTTAAAGAAAAATTTGAAGTTCCAGTGGACCCCTGAGTGCGACCAGGCATTGGCCGCACTCAAAACTTATTTAATGTCACCACCATTACTCTCCACCCCAACTTTGGGGGAGATCCTGTATTTGTACCTTGCGGTCTCGGATCACGCAGTGAGCTCCGTCCTCATTAGGGAGGACGAGGGAGTTCAAAAGCCAATCTACTACACGAGCAAGACCCTGCTCGATGCCGAGACCAGGTACCTCCTATTGGAGAAGCTTGCGTTGGCTCTCGTCACCGCCTCCCGCAAGCTCTCCCATTATTTTCAATCCCACACCATTGTGGTGATCACGGAGCACCCACTCCGCTCAGTGTTCAAGAAAGCTGACTTTTCAGGGCTCATATCAAAGTGGGTAGTTGAACTGGGGCAGTATGACATACAATACTGTCCCCGAACTGCGATCAAAGCCCAGATTCTGGCAGACTTCATAGTGGAATTCGTCTCCCCCAACCCGGCTCCGACCCAGCTCGGCACGGCACTGGGGGGCACAGGGCACGAGCCAGTAGAAACAGAGGTCCAGCAGTCTCCCACCTCGGCATGGAAGATCTTTGTCGACGGGTCGTCCACCTCCAAGAGAGCTGGCGCCGGCATAGTTCTCCAATCGCCAGAGGGACTGGTCATAGAGCAGGCCTTCACCCTGGACTTCAAAGCGACAAACAATGAGGCAGAGTACGAAGCACTGATTGTAGGGTTGAACAGCGCCCAAATCCTCGGAGCCCAGCACCTGGAGATCTTCAGCGACTCTCAACTGGTAACTAGCCAGCTCGCTGGAGACTACCAGGCCAGGGACGACAGGATGGCGGCCTACTTAGCCCTTGCGAAAAAACTGCTCTCCCATTTTCAGAAAGCCGAGGTCAGGCAAATATCCAGAGATACTAACACGCATGCAGATGCGCTTGCAAACCTGGCCTCCGCTGTCGAAGCAGGAAAGAAGAGGACCATCGAGGTCGGGTCAGTATCAAGGTCAAGTCTAGAACTCCATTCATCTCGGCTTGTCCTCTGTACTGACCTTGGCCCTAGCTGGATGGATCCAATCGTCGCCTACTTGAAGGACGACCAGCTCCCCGAGGACAAGACTGAAGCCCACAAGATCAGGCTCAAGGCAGCTCGGTTCTGGCTCTCCCCCGAAGGCAAACTCTACAGGAAGTCCTTCACAGGCCCATACCTCCAATGCGTCCACCCGACCAAGGTGGACGACTTCCTGTATGAGATCCACGAAGGAATTTGCGGCAGCCATATAGGAGGTCGGTCATTGGCCTACAGAGCAATCAACCAGGGTTACTGGTGACCCTACATGCAGAAGGACGCCCAGGTCTAAGCTAGGAAATGCGAGAAATGCCAGAAGTTTTCCCACTCCCTCCATCAGCCAGCACAGGATCTGAGTCCCCTCTCCAGCCCATGGCCCTTCGCTCAATGGGGCCTGGACATTGTGGGGCCTCTTCACCGAGCTCCAGGGAACAAGAGATGGCTGATAGTGGCTACGGACTACTTCACAAAGTGGATAGAGGCTGAACCGTTGTCTTCCATCACGGACAGGGACTCCAGGAACTTCGTTTGGAAAAACATCCTTACGAGGTTCGGCATCCCCCGGACCCTGATTTCGGATAACGGGACTCAGTTCGATTCCAAGTCCTTCAGAGACTTCTGCCAGGAGCACGGCATCAGAAACCATTACTCCACCCCGGCATATCCACAGAGCAATGGCCAAGCAGAAATCTCTAACAAAGTGATCATGGACGGCCTGAAGAAGCGACTAGACAAGGCGAAGGGCAGATGGACAGAGGAGCTTCCGAGCGTGCTGTGGGCATACAGAACAACTCCAAGGAGGTCCACCTCGGCAACACCTTTCTCTCTGGCCTACGGGATGGAGGCGGTCGTTCCCTTGGAAATCGGCCTTCCTACCCTGAGGACAGAGCTGGTCGACCAAGGCCGAAACGAGACGAACCTGGCAATGGAGCTGGAGCTGGCAGATGAGCGACGAGAAGCAGCAGCCCTGAGACTGACCGACTATCAGCAGCGGTTAGCCAGGGCATACAATCAAAATGTCAAAGAAAGAAGGTTCACCGCGGGAGAGCTCGTTTTAAAGAAAACCCTGCCAGCTGACAAAGAACCAAATGAGGGGAAGCTTGCCCCGAACTGGCATGGCCCGTTCAGAATAGTCTCACTGGCAGGAAAGTCAGCCTACAAGCTCGAAGACTTGGAAGGCAAGCCGCTGCCGAGACCGTGGAATGCATCCCACTTGAAGAAATTTTATTTCTAAAGATGTAATGAATCTCAGAATCAATAAAAGCAGCTTTCACTTTGTCATCGACTTGTCGTCTCTCTCTGACTGATTCCGACAGCATGGGTCCACCGCCCTGGAAAAGACCTCGAGTCCAGACTCGGTCGTTTCCTAAAGCTCCTGGCCTTGGGCCACGGAGAAGGCCTCGAGTTCAGACACTCGGCCGGATTGGGTCTACCGCCCTGGAAAAGACCTCGAGTCCAGACTCGGTCGTTTCCTAAAGCTCCTGGCCTTGGGCCACGGAGAAGGCCTCGAGTTCAGACACTCGGCCGGATTGGGTCTACCGCCCTGGAAAAGACCTCGAGTCCAGACTCGGTCGTTTCCTAAAGCTCCTGGCCTTGGGCCACGGAGAAGGCCTCGAGTTCAGACACTCGGCCGGATTGGGTCCACCGCCCTGGAAAAGACCTCGAGTCCAGACTCGGTCGTTTCCTAAAGCTCCTGGCCTTGGGCCATGGAGAAGGCCTCGAGTTCAGACACTCGGCCGGATTGGGTCTACCGCCCTGGAAAAGACCTCGAGTCCAGACTCGGTCGTTTCCTAAAGCTCCGGGCCTTGGGCCCTGGAGAAGGCCTCGAGTTTGGACACTCGGCCGGATTCCTAAGATCAGGGTGTTTACACCCCTCAAAAGATCATTGCCGAGCTCACGCTTCCACGGCCGAAACCAGTGGAATGATGACTCCACTTCGGCACAAGGCAGCTCGTCTCGGCCAAAGCCAGCCATTCCGGCCAAGGGCAGCTTTCCAGAGGAAGAGAGCTTTGCCAGCACTCAAACACACAAATGCAAGCATTCCAGAACAGTGCAAAGAAAGAGAAAAAGAACTCAAAAACATTGAACACTGTTTGGGTAATCATAAAATTCCTCCTTTTTATTCATTGTAAACTGCTTTATTACAAGAGCTACAGAACAGAAAGAAAAGTACAGAAAGGAGGATCACAGTCCTCTAGAAACAGAAAATAAAATAACTGGGAGACTCTGGATCGAAGACGTCGAAGACGCCGGATCGCTGCCTGGAGGTTCTGAGTGATCCTGAATTTCACAGAGCTCTATAATACACTTTGGTTGGTCAGACCAAAGCATCACACAGCCCCTCCAATTCGGAGGCCCTGGACCTCGCTGGGCTCTTCTTCTCTCCATCAACGAAACCCGACCCATCGCTTGAAGAAACCCCAGGTCCAGCGGGGCCTCAATCCCGCCTTCTGTACGACGGGCGCACAGGGCCGTCGCACAGGACTGTGTCGGACGAGAAGGCGCCACCGTCCCCCGGTTGCGTTGCAGCGCATCCTCACTCTGTCTGGCCAGGGACGGATGGCCATGAACCCGCGTTCAGAGAGCGCGTGGTCCACGGGGAGTTCCTTCAGAGAGCGCGCAGACCACGACGGACTTCCCCCTTGGAGAAAGCCGTCCACAGGCGCAAAGGTTCCCCCCGGATCGAAGATTACAGAATGTCTGTCAGACATGGTTCCTACAGCTAAGTGGATTAAGCTATCCTACTTCCGTTTCTTTTCTTCTCCCATGGCGAGCTTGCTATCCCTATTTATAGGAAGAAGAAGGACTCGGTCTCCGAAAGAAGGGCTCGGTCTCCGAAAGAAGTTATGAGGGCGAAGTCTCCCACGCGTTACTGGGGATGCACGGCTGTTGACCAGCGATCCCTATGGCGCCACGTGGAGACATCCGTCCGATTCCCTCGTCAGCCGTGCCACCTTGTTTGTTACTATTTATGGTCTCCAGAATACGGAAAACCAGCACTGACAGTTTGACTCTTTCTACCTCAAGGGCCACGCCACACAGTAAAGGCATTCAATACCATTCAATGCACATCCAGAAATGAAAGAGAGACAAATGCAAAGAGAAAAATACACAAGTAAAGAAGTCTTTTCATTAATAATGGAAAGGATTACAAGGCTGAAAGAAAGGGGCGTTACAAAAGAAAGAGCTACTCCGGTCTCGGCGATTCGACCAGATCAATCACCGTTCCCAAGGGGCCAGAGGCTTCGGCCGAGACAGGGACCTCGCTTGGAGCGTCGCTGGCAGAAGGGGCTTCCACTGTTACCTCAGCCGAACCAGGAGCAGAAGAGGTCTCACCCTGAGGCACGGCCAAAGCAACAGGAGCTTCGACCGGGGCGCTTTCAGCTACAGGGACTTCGACCGGAGCGCTTTCAGTTGCAGGTGCGGAGCTCGGCTCGGGATCCAGGTCCGAGTACTTCGGCAGGTCCCGATAGACAGGATGGTCTTCAGGGACCCCCGCACGTCTCAGTGCGGCCAGGCATCCTTCCTCGAACAGGATGGCGGTGATCTCCTCCACCTGCTTCTCGTACAGCTCAGTGGCTCGATCCACCCCATCCTGGAAGGCGGACTGGGCCTCGGCCTGAAGAGAGGCCTTTTCCTTCTCCAGCTCGGCGTTCGCCGTCTTCAACCTTGCCGTTTCGGCACGCCCAGCCAGCACTTCCCCACGCAGCCTCGTCCCCTCAGCAGTAGATTCAGCCTTCAATCTGGCCAGCTCAGACTCCAGTTCGGCGGTCTTCTTGTTCCTCGCCCAGACCTCGCCTTTCAGATGATTGGCCTTCGACGTAAGCTCGGCGACATCAGCCAGAGCCGATGCCAGCCGAGCAGCCTCTTCAGCGCTGGCCTTCTTCATCCCCTCCATTCCTTTCCGCGACTCTTCCAGCTCCCTCTTCAGCTTGTCCCTCTCAGACTCCAGCCGAGTGACCCGCGTCGCGTTCTTATCGCTCCTTCCCACCACGGTCAGGAGCCTCTGCACGCTCTGCAAATGGAAACAGAGGGTCAGGTTCGACCAAGACACTTGAAGAATGAAGAGAAGCGTTGCAAACACTTACCAGAAGATTATCCTGGATCGCCGAGACCATCAGGCTCTCATCGTCGAACCTCTCGTGCGTCTCCATGTCTCTTGGCAGAGCACAGACCTTGGCGAGAGCTCCGATCACCTCGGCATTCCCCAACAGCCGGTCCTCGACGTTCAGAGGCGTACCGGGCTGAGTCTCCATCCTCGGCCTCCATGGCGCTGGGGCACTCCGGGGTCCGGAGGCCGATCCAGACCCTTGCCCCACCGAGATCGTCAGCTCGCGGGTCGCCCCACCGGTCGGCTTGCTGACCTGCGCGCTCTTCTCAATAGGAGCCTTGGCTCCGGGGGCCCGCGCAGGGGCCTTATTCTTCGGAGGCTGTTCAGCCCCCGAGTCCTTCTCCCCGGCCTTGGACTTCTTTCTAGGCGGGGACCCCTCCCTTGGGCGCTCCGGCGAGCGTCGCCGCACTCCCGCACTCGGAGCAGGAGCAGGAGCAGAAGCTGGAACAGGAGCAGGAGCAGAAGCTGAAGTAGCGCCAGCACCTCCCGAGCCCGAAGCAGCACGAGTGCCGGCAGGCGATGGGGCCCCAGAAGACGACGACCTCTGCCTAAACTTGGCCGCTAGGTCCCTAACGTCCGGCTCCCTCGACCTTCCCGCCATGTCTTCTTCCCGATCGGAAGAATAAGCGTCCACTATTCGCCTCAGGTTCGACGGTTCCGAACTTGAAGTGGACGCCTCAGCTCCAGACGCAGTTCGGTCGGCAACAGGATCGGTCAAGGGGACCCCGCTAAACACCGCAACTGATACGGACGGACGGTCAGGGTGTGTCTCGTCCACCTCACGTACTCCGGTCCTCTGGTAGTGGCCGCGATACCTCGGCGTATACCCAAGCAGCTTCCAAGCTGACCTGGTTTCGTGCCCCTTGTACCGTTCAACCTTGTTGATGTCGTCGGTATTCCTCCTCCAACCTTCGCTAACAGCTCGGCGTCGCCTTGCACCCGCCTCTGCTCAACAGGCAAAAAAGAGTATCAGTTCGGCATCAATGAGGTAAGCAAAGCAAAAAAGGAGAAAAGCAGTGATGATTACTTGGGACTTCCCCAGGGCGACGTGGGACCGACAGCCTCCTGCTTTCACCTGGGCCGAACTCCCAGTCCCCCGAAACACAGAAGAAGTCTTCCTCAGCATTTTTACTTGAATCCTCCAAGGCTAGGACGAAGCCCCTTCGCTGCGGCTTCACACGGAGATAGTATCTTCCCTCCCCAGCCTTGCAGATATCATATGTATCCTCAATGTCGTGAGGGCCTAGGTTGGTCCCCAAGATCTCGTTCAGCTTCGCTGTGCCCATGATGACCTTGTAGCCATTGGGCATCAGCTGGCCCGGGGCGAGGGACCAAAGGCTAAGGCAAGCCCTAAGCAGGGGGTGCAGTGGAAACCTGACCCCACCCTCGATCACGGAGATCAGAGGGAACGGCATCCAGCCGCCGTGGCAGCGATAAAGGGCAGCGTCGGCAAGGTCCGCCGGTTTTAGGAGGACCCCCTCCGGAATGTTGAAGGCAGCTCTAAACTCGGCTAAGCCCTCATCGGAATCTACCCTGAATCTAGGGGTGCCCATGTCTAGAAGGGGTGACGACGAAGAAAAACCCTAGAAATCGAAAAACCCCAAGAAGAACCAGACGGAAGAACAAAGCGACTTATAGGGACGAAGAGGCAGATCAAGAGCAGATCCGGGCGCGTTCTGCGATCGTCCTCCTCGAACAGATCTCAGGAACCAGAGCAGAAATCGAAAGCAAAGGCGAAGGCGAAAGAAATCGGGAGCGAGAAAAAGAAGGGGACGACCCTATTTGTAGAAGGGGAACCCTCATTTGGGTACCGCCTCCGAATTCGAAGAGACACTTCAAAGCCCGTGCCGGTCCCATCAATAAGACAACGCAATCAGCGCAGAAGCTACGCGTGTAGCCGTCAACTCGGTCCCCAAGACGAACAGGGCAGGGCATTTATTGCTTTAAAGAGTTGAAGCGACACCAGGCATAAAGAGTTGAAGCGACACCAGGCATAAAGAGTTGAAGCGACACCAGGTAATGATCACCGTAGCCCCAGATGGATTCATCTAGCTTTCAACCCCTAAAGGCTAGCACACTTCAGAGGTCAAAAGCTAGGGGGCAATTGTGTGGGGAGATTTTCAGAACCACAGGATTAAGTTAATCGCAGCCATCAGATGAGGCTAAGCACTCTCGCGTGCCATCCTCGTGCCATCCACATGGCACCAAGCTCACCCCGGCTACCAGGACAGGAGGTCCGGCCGAAGTCAAGTAGCTCCGGGCCCTTAGCGCCGAACTGGCCCACCTAGGGCGTCATCTCGGCAGGGAGCTCCACCTCGGCTGGGCCACCCCGGATGCCATCTCAGCAGAAAGCTCCACCTCGGCTGAAGAGGCCGGGACAGAAGCCGAAGCAAGAGAGAATCTCCACTCACGCCCCTCATCCTCCACGTCACCAGGCACGTGGAGGGATAGAGGCACGAGCTAGTGGGACAGATGCGACATCCAGCCGCTCACAATCTTCACCAGATCCCTGATAAGACGGCATCCAGCGGCTGAGGCCACATCAGGGCAGGGCCCGAGGGCAGATCCGCTGGTACCCCTACCGCCAAAGGCGCCCAACACGACCTGACCCAACAAGATGTGCATTAAATGCGATGTGGGCTGACCCGACGGGCATTTAATGCATAGTGGGCTGGATTGAACCGCAATTAATGCAATGTGGGCTGATCGTGACTTCCCAGTCGAATCAGGGGACCCACACCACAATATCTCCCAACGATACGTTCCAAACTCTATAAATAGAGGCTCAAACCACCATCTAAGGTACGCCCATTTCCATTCACAGAGCCGTTACTCTGTCTCTCTTCTCCCTCTCCTTCCATTGTTCCAGTTCCCACACTGACTTTGGCATCGGAGAGCCTTGCGCCGCCCAGGCCAGGGTCCTCTGACCGTTTGTTCATCTCTTTCAGGCTTTCGGACGGCATCCAGTCACACCCAGTCACCATCATCTTCTCGGATAAGTCCTTTAAGGCACCTCCTTATTGTGGGTCATTATTTTCTGCACCTACAACCTAGGTCTCCTATTTACGTATCCAGCTTATATCTTCTACCTGTCATGCACCTTTTTAGTAATCCTTTATCCAAAACCATTTTACCATGGTTTTTAGGAATTGTAAATCCATTCAAACAAATGGGCCCATAGCAAGCCTATAAATTTATTTAATCAATAAATACGTGAAACTAAACAAAAAGTTCATTGATTGAGAGAAATCAAAAGCATCCTAGATCAAATTGACAGAAACTATTAGACATTATCAAACGAGTAGTCGACGTCGTCCATGAAAAACAAATCCCATTTTTTTTTTTCTAAACCCCATGTATAGCAAAAGAGAAAGAGTGGAACAACAGAGCCCAATACCAAAGATGTAACTGCCAGCCACAAGCTTTCTTTTGATGTCAACACGTACACAGCAGTCACAAAAGCAGTTATAGTTGCAAGGATGGCAACCCCTGAGATATAATAGCATGTCTTTAACGCCCAAAAAACCCTGAATGCATCCTTGGAAACGACATTGGCATAGACGAGAAGTACAGTGGCGGCCATAGAACTGCAAAAGGCGAGAATATCTGAAAGTAGAAAAGCCTTTAGCGCTGAATTTCTCATAAAGGCAGGTAAACCTTCACGAGGGCCGTCATTCTTGTATCCTCCTGGTACTGTAAAAGCAGCAGCGAAAGTGACTGTAGCCACCAGTGAAGTGACAATAGGAAGTGTCTGGAGACCTAATTTTTTAAATTCTGGGCTAATCTTCACTGTTTTGAATTTGAATGGGAACTGCTCTTGCCATCGGTTGCGACCAGGGACGGCTCCATTTTTTCTCAATCTGTCGCGGGTCGGATGCTGTCATATGCATAATAAAAAGAAAATTAATGATTCAGGGTCTACTTGATAGGAATAATATAAAAAATTGTTGGCAGAATTTCAAAATCTCTCAAATTTGTGTAAACTAATTCTGATGTCAGAAATCTTCAAATGTTGAACTTAGACAAGCATTCTGAATTCAAAATTTTAAATCATTCTAAAAAGACTATTTCGATCATTTTGCTGTAGTTGATCCTTAGACAGGGATTTGTAGTTTTCTAACCGGGTGGATTTCCATTCAAAAATTCTAGAATGGATATTAGAGTGTGCCCTCAGTAGTTTAGGGCAAGCCATGTGGTTTGGACCCACACGTCTTTAAACATGGATCCTCTGCTGCCCATTTAAATCAAGCACAACGGACCCCTAACATTAATACTAACCCCAAACTATCTTCTTTCTTGATGATTCAAATTTCGGTGATATTAGAATCAGATCCACCATCAACACACATTATCTATTGCACACTTCACTATCGGGCCCACTAGGGGGATGAGACTAGGGTGATCTCTTCATCTGGTTGGGATAAATTATGAGCCCCATTTGATCATCCTAACCCTTCATAAACAACCACTAAGTTTCACTCCTTAAAAATTGATCTGTCGATCTAACGGTGCAATCCATTCGATTGGGTGCAGGAAAAAAGGGGCGGGTGTAATTTAGGAGGGGTCCCGTGTGTGTGGACAATTTGGATGGGCCGTTAGGTAGGCCCCCCTCACTTGAGCACATGTGCTCATAATAACGTGGGCCTTGTTTCTTGTCGAACCCGCTTGGCGATGGAACCAAGGGGATCGAAAGATCTCCCCACCACCTAACTTTGTATGGTGACAAAAGCTCGAATCATCATCCCAACCACTTGATCAATGGGCAATAACATTTCACCGTATGAAATGAGAACACAATCAACCCAACGGTCCAGTTCATTTGGATGGGTGCCTAAGACGGGATTAGTGACTATCAGATGGGGTCCCTATATTATGGTCCACTTGGATGGATCACTAGGTGGGCCTCACTAGGTATTTGGTCAGGTAGAGGTTTTTCGACGCGAGAGAGAGAGAGAGAGAGAGAGAGAGAGAGAGAGAGAGAGCTGAGAGAGATCGCGGCCTAGGTCTGCCGAAGATGGAAGGGGGAAATGAACTGGGGAAATGAGAAGATGGGGAAATGAAGTGGAGAACAAAGAAGGGCGCCGGTTTTCATTTCTTTTGGTATTTGTGTTCCGCCCAAAGCACACGCGTCTCTCGCACGCTGCACCTGACTATACCCTTAGCTACAGCATCGGAGAGCTATTATATATATATATATATAAGATTGACCCCAAATTTGGTATATGGACCCATCACAAGTGAAACTTATCATCCCTCGTTCTCCGCTCATCAATGAGGCCCCAAGTGCAGCCCATCTAGCCACCTCATAGGGACCAATGCCTAAATAAGGGAAATTTGCCCCATTTCTACGAAAGTAATAAATTAACCATAGTTTAAGGACGATTAAAGGTTTGAAATTGTATAACTTACAAGCGTGGAGGCTCTTAAGATAGGTCGACTCTGAGAAGGTTTTCATTTTTACCTCAAGAATCTTGCAGACTAGATCTTGACATCTGAATATTCTTAAGATCCATTGCAAAATCAAATCTAGATTTAAATCCCATAAAGCATGGCGATCCAAGTTCTACTTACTTCGCCCCTTGATAATTAGGAAGATAATCATTGACAGAATACATGGACAGAATATACATTCAATGACAGGGCGGCATTGATTTGCTCATCAAATTCATGAGGTAAATGGAGATGATGGACAAAATATTCAGGCCATACACTGGCATTGACAGGTCGGCTGTAACTTTGTTGACTTACTAATTTGATATGAGCTGAATGGAGATAATATAGGGTGAAATAAAGGAATGATGAACATGGATCGTTTGTACATTTGATGGAAATGGATTGTCCATATACTATTAGGAGAGGAAGGTAGTAATCCGGCTTTACATCATGGAAAGGTCCTAATAACTCTTTATTTTCCAATTTATGATTGATACATCAAGGGCCTACTTGTTTGCAATAAAAGAAAATTTTAAAAAAAATAAGCATCAAATAACTTTTTTCTTTTGGGGAAATAGAATGAGAAGTAAGATTGAAAAAGAACCATGAGTGAGTTGGGAGCAAGAGATTTTTTTTTTTTCTCATTTTGGGCTATACAAGATTACCTTTTTTTTCCCCTCATTTTGTGTTCTTTTTAAGAGTATATTTTTTAAAGTATATTTTTAATCATTTTGTACTTTTTACTCCCGACTCCCTCCACTTTTTTACTTCTTTTGATTTGACTATGTAACTTTTTTTCATTTTACTCTATTCTATAATGTAACTTTTTTTTTAATTTTACTCTACTCTACAAACAAACATGAGATATTATGGATTGTAAAAGTAGAATTGTAAAAATCTAGTGAACGACCTTTAGATCACACCTATCATAATAAGATAATCCTATGTCCAGGACAATAAATCCATCTAGTGTAGCTGGAACCTCCAAATTTGAAACTACTACTCAAGATATATGTCGTTTCATATCGACGGACATTTTCAATATTTCACTCCATAGTCCTGGGCCTGGCAATAGAATTTCTCTTGTTCCGAGCTCTCTACCTCTACCCAGTGTTACTAACACCAATACCTCTATTTTAATTTACTAAAAAGAAAAAAAGGAAAAAAGAAAAAAAAAGCAATACCTCTGTTTCTGTGTATCCACAAATATCCATAGCTGTGAGGCCTACTTTGTTGCTCATTGTCAAGTCGGTCCCCACATCAATCAACTTCACGACGATGTGACGTTGATTGGTCAGAGTGGCCAGATGCATTGGCGTGTTCCCATCGTTATCAGGTTCGTTAATCAGCTTCTTAAACTCCAACATATCTAATACCCGATAAAGGACGTACCAGTTCTTCTGCATCACAGCAAGGTGAAGGCCATTTTGTCCTTTATGGTTGACCAGCTCGGCAGAGTCAGGACAGTGATCAAGTATAGCGTCAACGGCCCCAAAAAAACCTTTTGTGACGGCGATGAAAAGAGGATAATCGCCATTTCTGTCGGGTACATAAGCTAGAGATGGGTTGGCTTCTAGCAATAGCTTAAGGATCTCTATCTGATTATAAACCTGACTCCAAGGGCTCTTAAGGTCTTTGTCCTCAAGCACCCTCCGGTAGCTTTGAGCTGATGCATAGTGTAACACTGTATTTCCAAAGCCATCTAATTCTGGGATCAAATTTCTCGCTTCACGCAGCAAAATCTCCACCACTCCTGTCATTCATCATTGGAAATTTTTTTGTTTAGTCACTTCATCATTAGCCTCAATGTGGGCCCTATTTTTCGGTATTAACCCCTGTTCATCGTGTCAAGAGGAGCCACCTTATACAAGAGGTTCTATGGATTGTTCGTTTTAATAAATAATAATAAAGAAGAAAAGACATTTGATGTTGATAATATTACCATCTACTTTAAGAACATAGAATAGACTGCCAACATGAAAAGTAAAAGGTATTTATATCTCAGCAAGTCTTCCGTGTGGCGTTAGACAGGATGATTGTCAACATACTTTCGGCCTGGCTAGATGCATATGGCTAATCTTCAAAAGCCACGTGAATATACCCAGACGAAAGCAATGTTTAAAAAACCGTGACTTGATTTTGACTAGTCAAATGCAAAACAGTTGAATAAGATAGAGTCAATATGAAGACTTGAAAGAGTTATATATATATTTTTAAAAATAAATCAAATACTTATAAAATATAAATATACATTTACTTACATACATCCTTGATAATCAATTCAAGTTAATAAATTTATATATCCAAGAAAAAAAATCTATAATAAGGAAAATAAAGAAAAAAAATATTGCTTATTAATTACATAAGTTGTTAATCTAAATAATAAATGTAAAAGATCTAATATGAATTTTAAATTACAAACCAATCATCATTTATGAATTGATGAGTCCAAACCTCATGCAGAATCGCTTAAAATATACATTAATTGTTTAAAATCAATTTTACCTATCAAATGGTTTAGAATGCAAACAATTTACTAAAATGAGGTGACTTGGCCATATCTCCATTGTATTTGACTCGGACCTTGGTCAAAACGAGATGACTCTTGACCATGACTCTGGAAGGTCTAAGTGTCATCAACTTGGGGAGTTTTCCAACCTTGGACTAAAGAAGTCTAAGATTCAGACATTCTATACCTTCTGCAACTGAATCTCTCTACTTTCAAATATGGACACAAGCTGGAGTCCATGAAACAAACTACTGAGCTACCATACACAAGAGGGCTTAGAATCTATAATCATTACTAAAATAATAAATCAAATGAATGTTATAGGTTCTCCTATTTAAAGCCATAAATTAAATGGATAATGAGTAAAGTTTCTTTTTTAACATATCTTTAAATCAACAATATCCAATAATCTAAACTTTTGTGGATTATTGCATACCAAAACTCTCTTGGATTGCTAGGCCAATGCAACCCCACAAACTGTCACAAAAATTTTAATCTAAAATAAGTAGAGATTGGACAGGAATTAGGTCCAATTCTCTAATTGGGCATTGAGTAAAAAACTTTAAATATGTAACTTAGGCCCATTCGGATTGGTTGAGACCTAGCCTTGCCAATATTGTATCTAGGTAAACCCCAATACGATACCTTTTAAAAAATGAATAATATCTCATATATTAAGCATTTTAGAGAAGATAAAGGCATATTTTCAAAAAAAATAAAAAAAATTACAAATTAGGATTATTAGGGATTAGGGATTAGGGATTAGGTAGCTTGATTTTAAGCCTAACAAGCATTTGTATATCTTTTTATTTATTTATTTATAAGAATTTGATGTTGCATGTATGGCTTATAGTTCACTAAAAGAGAAAAGAAGTGTGAAAGAACTGAAAATCCTGACTGCGATAAAAGGTCATATTATCATTCCTCTTTGTTGAACTGCTAGTACATCGCCGTTTGGAGCGAAAAGTTTAAAGAAAGAATAAATACATAAATTGTGGCAGGTGGCCCTTATTGTCCTTACGAGATTTAAGGGGATTTTAACTGTTAAATCCTCTATATTTAAATAAAGAATGAATCTGATAATGAAATCATGGTCCATTCGAGTAAATATAAATCTTGTTTTTCATGGTGAATCTAATAATTGTTGGATTACTCAAATCTAAAACGCATGTTCAATTCCAGTAAATATAAATCTTGTTTTTCTGTATGGTAAATCTAACAATGGGATGCGCTCTATTTGGAGTAAACTGTTCATGAGTGCCAATATAAGGGTATGTTGGTATGTTGAATTCATCAGCGTGGGGCTCAATGGATGGACTATATAAAGTTGGAGCGTGTCCCACTTTTTAAAATCGATTCTCAGAAAAACAAAAGCATTTGTCAACTCATTCATTTATGTTTATAATTTTATAAACTTTTAAAGAAACATAAAAGTATTTTAACATGAGTTAGAAAAGGAGGTCAAAGAATTATAGGTGAGGAAATTTTAAAGGGGATTGATATTGCCCCCCCCCCCCCCCCCCCCCTTGATGCAGGCACTCTCAAAAAGAAGGGAGTGCCTGCATAAAAAAGGGGGCAAAAGGAGTGCCAATATCATTCTCCATTTTAAATGGTAAAGTAAATAAAATTACAAATAGAAAACTAAGATAAGTACATTCAGTCTTTAAGTTTAGAAAGCTGAACATTAGATAAAGTGAAAATTCTAATACTATTAAGATAAGTTAAAATAGGTTATAAAAAGTCCAAAAAGAAAACAAAAGAAACAACTCGAAGTGGTAGAAGATGATAAAAAGCAGAAAGTCTAACATAGAAAATATGCTATGATCTTTCAATTTGGGTTTGTCGACACTGGTGGAGGATCCATATACTGAAGAAGGTCCCACGTACCTATCACATGGGAGAAATAGAAAACAAATAATTTCATTAAAAAGCTAAATAAAAGAAAAAAAAAACATCAATGCAAAAAAGGAAGAACCTTTGCATAATCAAATTCTTAAATTTTGAAAAATAGACATCCAAAATAAAAGGAGGTCCACTAAATGTTGCCAACTATTTGACATAAAGCCATAAATTCTGAGAGTGAAAATCAAGAAGCACTTCCAAGTTTCCATTTTGTTGCCTTTAGATCAAACAAATATTCACATATGGGTGATCGGCTTCCTTTTCTTTTAAATTGCTAGGTTCCAAACCTCTCTTCTATCTAGTAGGGCCGGCGAGCCAACAAAATCTTACATGTGACCCATTTTTTGATTGATTCTTTAGGAGCAACACAATGGCCGGCCTGCACTTACAATAGGTGTGAGTACAACCCTATGAGGTTTTAACCTCTTAATTCAACAATAAAATATTATTTTTACAAATAAACTCATCACAATGAGACCTTTCGACATTCCCCTATGATTAACACTACATTGGGTGATTGATCTCTTTAAAAGGGGAAGTGGATTGGGTTAGGAAAACTTTTTTTTTATGTGTAAAGTAAGTATTTGATGAGTGTTAAATATTGCATATTTTACCCCTCATTAGTTCGGATTTTATCAGCATATCATATGCATATCATTTGCTTTACACAGAGATTTTATCATTCTATCACATTAAACGGATTATTGGATTATCATCCATAAACCCGATTATTTATAGCGCATTTTTATGTAATTTCTCTTGTGTAGGTGGACCCCGCGACTACCCCAGCCTTCCGGCTAATGTCCCAAGGCATCAGTATTGTTGAAGAATTCCAAAATAAGATGAGAAGAAGTCATTTACTAACACAAATGAGTCGTTGGTACGTGTATTGGTTAGAGCTTTGGTTGGTATGGAATAATTTATGGGTTCAAATCCCAATAATTACATTTTTTTTTACATAGAAGATATTTCATCCAACTCTAACCTCTCCACCAATCAAAGCTTGTCATGGCACAAATCCATGTGAAATGATATGAGCCAATCAAAAGCCTCCAAAAGGAAGGACTACAAAAAATAAAAATCACATATGCTTTTGGAAGGAAAGTTTGTTGCAACCAATCAAATTGAAGCAATCCATGTGAAAGCGCAACCAATCAAATGGAAGCAATCCTTGTGAATGAAAATGAGCAAAGCAATCCTTGTGAATGAAAATGAGCCAATCAAATGTCTTCAAAGTTTCTATAAATTGGAATGTTTTTATAAAGAAAGAGAGATCTTTTGGCAAGTTAGTCTTTTAGCAATTTTATTTTACATTCCTCTATACTTTTAGATTGTAATTAGGAGCTTCTTTGTAACTAATCTAGAGAGTGTGTGTAATTGAAGTTCATTAATGAAAATTTGGAGCTCTTTCTTGATGTTTAGTGGCTAAAGCTCTTGAATTAGGCTCTCATTTTGAAGCTAAGTAATGTGATTAGTTCAATTACATGCATGTTTTAGTTTAAATTCCCTACTTGTGCCTTAATTGATTAGTAGATTTTAGATCTAGTTGTGCTAATCTCTCATTTTTCATGCTCTATCTCTAAACTTGATGCTCCGATAATCTCAATTGATGCTTTGTAGTTGGATTAAGTTCTCTCACATAGCATGCTCTAGAGCCCTTATCTTTGATCTTTTGTAGCTTGATTTTGATGATTTATTGTTAGGGTAGCTAGATGATGATCTAAGATCCTGGCATTTGATTTTCTTTTACTTTGATCTTCATTGTTATATTATCCAATCCAATTAGGCAAGAGATTGCTAATTGGATTGTAGACTTGGGAGTTGAATTAGAACATGCATTGTTTGAATTAATTACATACTTAGTGAATTTTAGATTGCCTAATCTCTTATCTTGATTGTTGTTAATTTTAATCTTTGTTTGATTTGTTATTTTTAATTCTAGATTGTTAGATCTACACTTCACACCACTTGTTTTAAAATCACACACGTTTCACACCACATCCTCACCTTAAATCTTCCATTTCCACCACCATTTAGACACTAGTTTAGTGTAACTTGTTAGATTAGCTTAGATCTAATTAACTTCATATTTTAGATTGTTAATTATTTATTTACATCACATAGTTTATTAGTTTTAATTATTCACTTCAATTGTCTATATTAGCTACATCTTAGTTCAATTCTATTCAAATTGGATTCGTTACTTGTTCCATCCTCTCTTCGTGGGATCGATAATCCGGACTCTTTAGTCCTTTACTAATTGACGACACCGTAGTCTTGCGGTTAAAAGTTGCACATTTAAGTGTCGATCAGTATTCGCACACCCACATACACACTCACAAAAGTCCCTCATCATCAACACTACATCGGGTGATTGATCTCTTTATATGGAGGGGAGGTGGCTCACCAACTGAGCTAGTGAGCTACAAGTGGATTGAGTTAGGAAAACAATTTTTTGGGAATGTATTATTTTTTGGTTTTTTTTTTCAAGTTAGGAAAACATTTTTTTTAGTGCAATTGAAAAAAGTCCGCTAAACCAGTTTTAAACGTGTCCAAATGATAACAGTTAACATCAAGTATATAACGGGACACTTGTTTTGTTCATCATCCCCTGGCTTGCTGATTCCTTCATTTGAAAACCGAGCACAATCTTCATTCCACAGATTGAGGTATCAATATCATCTGTTTCGTTTATATAAACTTCCATATATTGAACAAAACGGTTGTTTTGATTTCTCATCAATCCATCTGCATACAAGAGACATTTCTTGAAGAAGGGATGGAAAAAAAAATTCTGAACTTTCTATTTCCTTCTATCCTGTTTTGGGGTCTAAGATGAAGAAAACAGTAAAGTTATAGTTGGGTAAGTCATAATGTCCCGAACTCTAAGTGTGTAATTAGCATAGTTAATTATATTATTAATCAATTAAGTTTATTTAAGAGTCAAATAAGTCCGAATTAACATTAGAAACGTGTGTGCGAAGTTTCGTTGAGAATTGAGTTCGTTAGACCATAATAAGGGGGTTAGTGTGCAAATTAGGAGAGTTTGAGAGGGCTTTTCGTAATTTTAGGTTTTCAAGATTTCGGTGGTGTTGGGTAGATATTTTTATTTCATTCATGTTTGTCTTCATCATCATCTTGATTTGAACAATAAAATTTCATCAAAATGCGACCCAAGCTTGATTTGTACTCAATTTGAGATTTTCACTTGAAGGAGGGTTTTATTTGATAAATCTTCATCTCTATCCATATTAGAGAACCGACCCAAATTCTTTCCCCATTCTATTTTCGACTCAGCTCTAGCTCTACTCTTTTCTTGCTCTTTCATTCTTCTTGAGAAAACTGTGTGTATGAGCTTGGAGCCATCATCTTCTCAAATTAGCATCACCATCATCTTCCTCAAAGCTTTAGCTTCTTCTTCATACAAATTTCTTGGAATTTCACCATGTCTTCATCTCTAGGTAAGAGCTTCTTCTTAATTAGGTTAGGAATTGGTTGGGGTTTTTTATTTAAAGCTTATAGATGAGTTCTTTAGCTTCCATTTACTTGATTTGTGTGGTAAATTAAGTGGGTTTGATTCTAATTCTAGGATTTTGGGATTTGGAGCTAGGGTTTGGGTTTTGAATTTTTCCCAAAGCAAAGGCAAGTAGAACTACATATTTATGAACTGATATGTTTTTTTTTAAGTTATGAATTCAGCTTTTATATGTTGTGGTTTGGATTTCAAATGGTATTAATGAATTTTAATGGAATGGGTTTTGATATTCAAATGAAATGGTGGAACGAATTAGGTTGTGTGGAGTGTGAATGGAGAAGAACTGAATGGAATGATGTGTAGAGGGCTTGGCCCTGTTATTTTGATACAGGAAATGAAGGAAAGAAGGGATTTGAATCCCAGACTCTGAAGCTTTCGAAAGCTTCAGATTTTGTATTTCTGGGAGAAGGCGGCTAGCCGATTTTTGTACTTGCAGTCAACCGTCGGTCACCACTCGGCTAGCCGACCTTAGGGTGGCTAACCGTCTATTATATGTATTTTCCTGTTTTCTCCTAAAAACTGGATATTTTTCTTGGAGTTTTATGACCTTTATGTTTACCTTTGGAAACATATTTGAGGACTTATCATAGATTTTATGGAAATTCTATTTTCTTTTTATTTGTTTTAAAGTATGCATTTTCTATTTACATATATGAACACCACTAAGCTAAATCCAGGTACGAATGTGACGACTGCACAATTCGATATGAACACGGTCAGATTCCCGTGAAAATCTGAGAACGGTTGATTACCGTGAAAAGAAACTATGAAAAAAGGCTACGTATTCCCGAGAAAAATTTGGAAAAGAACTTATGAACTGGGTCAGAAACCCGAAATATCCGGTGGATAAAAAAGAAATTTTGGACAGGGTAAGGACCGAAGTGCCAGGGCATATTGTCATGGTAAAAAGCTATGTGGTGTATTTTTATGATATGAAATTATGATTTCGTTAGAATTTATGTGTTTTGATTTGATTTGAACTTGAGAGTTTTTAATTTTAATTGCTTTTTGAAAATGTATCTATTACAAATTATGCATATTTACATGCCAGCTCTTTTGGTTGATGGTACTATGCTTGATAAACAAGTACCGAACCCACCTTTACCCAGGAGAAGGAGGAGGAAGAGACGATTCCGACGGATCAGTATGATGAGCACGAGTAGTGCGTAGATGACGTTTACTGAGTCATCTTGACTGCACAGGAGAGCCTCACTCCTAAGATTGAATTTTGTTCTTTTGTTGGGTTGTATAGAAAACTTTGTTAGAACTTGTGTAAATAAACTTTTGTAGTAAATTATTAACTTTGATCTTCAGGTTATACAAGTTTACTCTGATGTTAGTTGATTACTTTTGTTAATATTAAATGGACGATTTTGTTATCTCACCACAGACTTCGATCTTGTGGACTATGATTGAGGGTCAAATTATAGTCTAATCAGGTTTGTATTCTTTAATTTGACTCTTAATCTCACGTTAACCCTGTTGGTAATTTGGGGATGTGACATAAGTGAAATGGGTTTTGAGATAATGATTGATTTATTCTTGGATAACCCATTAACTTGCAGGGATTCTTATGGGAAGCTTTAGTCCTCTCCTCACGCTTTTGGTTTTAGGGTTTCAGCTGAGGATAAGTGGCTCAGTACAAGCAAAAGGCCTTCTAATCTGAAATTCCAGAAATGGGTTGTCAGGAATAGGTGAATCCATGCTTAGCAGCACCATAAAATCGAAACCCCCAAGCTACATAATAGAGATTTTTATCCAAGTACCTATAGATGCCCTTTTCTGTCATCAAATTCTAGGGTTTTGGCTTCTGGTTTGCATCGCAGTGACAATGTATATCACCCCATTTCTTTTGATTCCAAACCATTGAACTCTCCAAATTCACTGAATGGGTCTCCATGGACTGCTTCAGAGATGGCAGAAGCAGTAGATGGAGAAATCATAAAATGGGGTCCTTCTGGAACGATCTGCAGGGATACCAGAAGCTTGAATATCGGACAGTGGTTTTTGGCGATGGCTTGGAGAATTTTGACGCCCATGATTTCGTGAACTAGGAGTAGGATGATAAGGGTTGTGTGGGAGTTATAGGAAATAGGGTCTGTGAAAAATGGCAGAAGGGTTTTGTCAAAGTGGATGGAAATACCTTGATTGCACTTGAGAAGCTGGCGATACATGCGAGGAACAGGTTTGACGGCTGTGCGGTGGGTTTAACAGGCAGAGTGGGGAAGACCACTACAAGAACCATGATAGCTCTGGCACTCTTAAAGTCCCTTTTAAGTCCATGAAGAGGTAAAAGTGTAATCTACAATCAATCCACTTCCCCTGTTACGGACGATCTCTTCAATTCATGAATTGGCACACCCTCATCTAATTCTGTGATTTATTTAACCTATAATAAATTTTGGATTGAACTTAATATTTACGTTAGTGCAAAAAATTGGGATCTATCAAACCCCTAGTCGGACAACAATAGTCAATCACATCTAAGTGGACCCATTATATTGCTACTCCTACAAGAAGACAGTAGCTGCGATGGAGAAACATACCTGAGTGACTTTTAATTACTGCAATATGCAAAGGATTCTGCCCATCTGGTCCTCCAGTGCTATAATCTACACTGTCTATTATTTTCTGCACAACTTCATACAACCCAGCCTCGGCAGCCAAGTAAAGCAAACTCTCTCCAGCCACATTGACCTCACGTTCTAGCCCATGTCTCTCTTCAAATGCCAACAAATGCCGTGCCACTTTGTCGTGGCTCTTCTTTAGTGCCTCATGGATTGGATTATTACCTTCCAAGTTGGTCATCCTCAAAGCCACACCACCAGCCTGCCGCACAGGGTTTCCTTCCTCTAAAGCGGGGTTTCCTTCCGTCAAATTTAAATTTAAAGCGGGTGTAAGAAGCTTTGTGAGGTCAAGATGGCCAGCCCTGGCTGCCACGTGAAGTGGAGTGTCGCCTTTAGAGTTTTGCTGAGAGATAAGGGACGGGCACAGTTGGATCACCTTCTCCACAATAGTTTGATGGCCGAATTCAACTGCAATATGTAGCACTGTATTCTTCCGTGGAGTGAGACAGAGAGTAAGGTTAGGCGCCGGGGGTTCATTAGCTTCCACGATACTTGTTAGGAGCTTCATGTTGCCTTTCATTGCAGCCTTGTAGAGCTTAGGATCCATCTTATGTACGCCGATCGTAGGGAGTTCTCTATTATCCATCGACTCTGTGATATGGCAAGGAGAATATCCCATGGGGATTAAGATCAAATTCCATGATTATTCATTACAATAGGGCTTCAATTAAATCATCAAATCTTTTGTATATCCCCTCTAGGTACGTTTGCAATGGGCTATTTATATTATTTCTTCAGTCATCTTTGTAGTCTTAGATACAATATGCATGTGTACTGATTATTAACATAACTTAGCAGATGTTATTTGTGTAATAATGGGACATATGGGTAGGTTCGGTGAGTGCAGTGGGACATCAAATAGTGCTAATAAGGTAGTGATATCAATGGCAAATGTTGGCATACAGAAAAAGTTTCAAGGACAACTCTTTGCAATTAAAAAATAAATCGTAAGCAGAAATTAAGGGGGGCCTCTGCATCTTCTTTCTATCTCGGTATAACCTTACCTTGAGTATCAAGCAATATTAGTGGGACTGGGACGAATGAAGTAAATAGAGCACTTATTACTTTGTAAATCAGTTTTTTTTGTTGTAAGGTATTACTCTGTAAATTAAATCTCTAATAGGCAAAACAACATAGATGGATAATATATACATATACAAAAACATACATACAATATATATATATATAAATAATCTCAAAATGGGAGTTTCTGCCCCTATCTAATAGCCAATGATTTATTAGTATTTTAAGAGATCATCCATTTTTGTAGGAGAATGTTTAGAAGAGGAAATCGAATATGTATATCACTGATAACACGTGTCACACTTTCATTGGCTATAAGAGGGGTGTTTGCCCTCATCTTTTATGGGCCCGCAAATTTTTTTTCCAAATAGGATTGGCCCACCATCAGAATGCTTATTATAGAAAACTTAAAATCTCAAAATCTAACATGGGCCTATCACTTGTGTAAATGGGGGCTCAGATTCCCTAAAAATTTGCACAGGTGACGCTAAATGACTCCTTGTTTTTCTCTTTATGTCTCCTGATTTAGTTGGGCATTCAATCAAAGATCATACTCAACATTTAATAAACGATTCTTATTAGATGTTTTAGAGGGGTGGAAACGCTCCTTTTTGACATGAGGAGTTTTTGAGAAATTCCCCTATATATATGTATTAATAAATTAACTCATGTTCTTTATAGAAAATATCAAAATCGACACACAATTTTCAATCAATTTTTTTATCCTTAACAAGCTAAGATAAGATGTGTATGAGTCAGAAACTAATAAAAGGATCAAAGGTGGATCTTAGAAAGGGATCAATAGGGTAATTTGCACCGTTAATCTTCAATTAGTCAACGAAAACAAGGCAAACAAAAAAGATTCTTACCAAAATATTCCTGAGAGGGCCAATATCCAAATATACAAGATTTTTTTTCAAAAACTGTGGGAAATATTCTTATAAAATTTTTTTTCCCAAGGGGGCAATTTACAAAATTACAAAAGTTTTTCAAAAACTCTGGGTTGTGCATATATGCAGTTTAAGTTGCTCTGCCTCTCCAGTTATATAGTTTTTGTATACGTATATGCAGTTTAAGTTGCTCTGCCTCTCCAGTTCTACCACAATCGAAGGTTTCTAATACATTTATCCATCTAATAATCCTTTTCACTAAGATTTACACTATAGCAGAAAAGTCTATGCACTGTATGTAGGAGCAGCAACATATACAGCATAATGGGGTTCATCTATTCAACCCAAACAGTCCTACACAAATGTACCCTGTGAATATGCATTCATTTAAACTTGATACTGATCTTGCCATCAGCTACTGTTAGTTTGAGTCATAATAGAAATACTAAACTTTGTGACTATAGCAGTTTCCTTTAATTAATAAAAGGTAAAGGGAGACACATTGGATATAGCCATTGGTAGTGCTAACATGATACTTTATAAGAAAAGTGAAGTCAATTCAATCCTTTGAAAGAAGAGAACGAATGTGTATAAACTTGAAGCCTGCAACAGCACCCTTAGTAAAGTTCATTCATACAATACATAAATGCATAGAAAACAATCACAAAATGGTTAATAGAATCACAAAATGGTTAATAAAAACTGAAGCTCACCTTCCAAATGTTGATTCTCTAAATGCGGTGAATGAAGTTTCCTAATTAATCACTAATGGGGATTAAGGAAGATGAAGACTCTAATGCCCTAGAAGTGCCTTGTTAAACGATGATATAAAGAAGATAGAGTCAAGAGCAAGTCAACTAAATTAAAAGCGTCAACAATGACAGGCCATTTTTAAAAGTTTATCCCCCACCCCACCCAATTATATTGATACCAAACATGTGAAGAAGAGTCAACAATGACGGGCCAGGGACTCTTCCAACTCTCCTACCCCTCACCCCCATTAAAGAAAAAAGATATTAAGAAGAATCCGATTCCCTAACGTGTCCATTATTATTATTTAATTTTTTATAATATTACCAAATATCAAGTGATGACCGAGCATTATATTATTTAATTTCTCTTTTAAAAAGATTAAAGATCACTAAAAAAAACATTCGGTGTTCTATTTCACACTTCTCAGAAATTTCCAGGTAGGACACGTTCCAAATCATTCTAACAGAGTCCTTTCCTTATGTTTGAGAAATTCAAAATATTTACATTTGCCAACCTTTTACGAATTGTCATTATTTTTATTTAATATTGACCCCAATTATTAAACGTAATTGAATTTCAGTCACAAAAGTAAATTTATGTAAAAATCACTATTAGTTTAGAGTTTAAAATTGGGAGTTATAGTTTTCAAAATAAGAAAGGATATTTGGATCACCTCATATTTTTGAAGTTTCATACACATACAAACTACCTTTTATAGATTAGGCTGGCATCCTGAGTCACTCTATAGAAAAAAAAAATTGTATACCATTGTTAATAGGTTAGTACATGCCTTTTGCATTAGCAAGAATATATAAAAATATTTTAAAAGCATAAATAAGAAGTAATAAAACTGAAGAAAAGGATTAGAAACAACCGTGCAACATTTATTGCTAATGCATTAAGTATAATATACAATTTAAATAATCAAATAGAGATGAAATAAACTAAGTATGTGTGAATGAGTTTTTATGGCATTTTATAATGGGTCAAAAGCAACAAGAGAAGGTGAGTGATAAGAATTATGTACTTGGAGTAGACAAGTGGGAAACAATGGAAAGGTTTAAGAGTAAGGGGCGAATAGAGTTCTAGCAAGTTGGGTTTGACATGTGAGTCACGCGTGCGAAGTCTCGAGTGATTCCGAGCGTGTTTCGGTAAGTTGGAGGTTGGTTTGGAATTTTCGAACGTTTTCAGGGGTTTTTTTTATGAGATTATGAGTTTTTTTGTGAGTTTGGGTGCATCGGGTAGGTCTTAGCATTTTTCAAAAATTAGCCTTTTGTTGCGTTTTAGGGCCCAAATGATCAATTTAGTGGACCGAAGGACTAAACTGTATTTCCCATTACCCAAACTCTTATAAGCCAACGATCACCATCTTATCTCCTTCTCTCATTTTCATTCTCTCTTTCATTTTCTTCATCTCCCCTTCACTGTCTCCTCTCCGACGACGGCGCCGGAGCTTCATTCATCGCCAGCAGGCACACCCATCTTCTTCCCCAAGCTCTCACAACTCCAAGCATACCTTTTTCCAAGCTTCTCCTTTGCCAACCATCTCTAGGTAAGCTTCCAAAGCTCTAGGGTTAGGACTTTCTTCCTTCTTTTGCTTATGGATTAGGGAAGCTAACTTTATCTCTTTGCATGCATCTATAAGAGTGATTTTGGGATTGAGAGTTGTTTTCCCCAAGTTGAGCTCTAAAGAGGGATTTTCCCCAAATTTCTTCCAAGTCTTTGAAGCTCTTCATCTAAGGCAAGTGAATATGTATATTTATGTTTGGATATGTCTGTCTCTCCTTGAATTGATGATTGATGATGTTTAGACACCTTGTATGCTTATTAAATGATGTTTGATATGAAAACATGATGATTAGGTTTAATGGATTTAATGGATTGGAATGGATGGGAAGATGTGTATGGACTTGAGATGGAGGATGTCTACTTCATTTGGATAGAGCTAGGCCCTATTTTCTTTTGTCTATAGGTGTGGATGCAAGAAGGCGAGTGAAACTCCCCATTTATGAACCCAAACAGAATTCGGAATTGAATTCTGGAAGTAGGTGGTTAACCGAGCTTGCTGGTCGGTTAACCGACCTGCAGCTTGGTGACCTGGCGGTCACAATTCCAGAGAGCTATATTTTAGTTGTTTTGTACAGACGGTCACTTCCTCGGTTAACCGAGTTGGTCGGTTAACCGATTGTCATGCTTATTTTCAGCCTGAATTTCTTTTTTGAAAAGGGACTGTTTTCCCTAGTTTGAGGACTTAGGTGGGACCTTGGCTACCCCTTTTATAAGTCATTTGACTATGTGTGAGGATTGTTCTGAGCTGACTTTGCTCGCGGTTATCCCGAATTTCTCGGGATTCAACCTATCTTAATCACGGACGGTATGGAGCAACGTGATACTCTCCTTGTATATATGCACGAAGATGGTTTGTTTGGGTATCGCAAACCCTAATTCCTTCGTTGACTGAGTAGGGATGAACGAGACTTCGGGAATATTATTTGACTTAGGATTTGGATTGTCTATCTATAAGGTCAAAAAGCATTGAAACAGAGAGATGGGTTAACAAAAGTAGTTGTTAGGACACAAAAATAAAGGAGGAGACAAAATGGTGTTTCCCTATAGCGAGACTCCTTCTCGCTATAGCGAGAATGGTGTTGTTGCCCTGTCCAATGTGGACTCTGCTTAAGAGTTTGAGACAGACTTCTTTTCTAAGTAGATTATTCTTAGGAGTCTTATGGACGAATTAGGGGCTATAAATTAGGTGTTTCTCACAACCCAAAGAGACATAGATCATCTCTCAAGTTCTGAATTAGTGATCTAATTGAGAGAAATATTCTCTAGAGATTTATTGAAGAGTTGTGCTGCCAAGTACTATAGATAGTCAGGTTCTTCTGCATCCCTTGTAGAAGATCATCTTCTTGCGTAGACGATTTGAGGAGTCAAGCGCTGGTTTGAGTATGTTGCAATCAACGGTGTGAAGTCGTTGAAGCATGAAGCGACACAAGGTAACTTCAGTCTTTAGATAGGGGATATCTGGGGAGGAAATCTGAGTTTCTTGTAATTGCGAGATTCATAGTGTTTGATTGTCGATTCAGTTCGGATTTGTGGTTTTTCACCCTGTTAGGGTTTTCCACATTAAATATGGTGTCCTTGTGGTTTGTGCTTGTGATTTTATTTTCGCTGCGTAGATTATTATTTTTACACACTAGTGGGCTGATTTATTGAGTGGACCAATCTAGAGATCTCATACCCTAAACCTTCACTATCGCTTCTGATTCTGAATCGTACCATCTGGTACTTGTCCGCATATAATGAACATGTTCCTTAGCTCTATTTATTTCTGTTTGTTTTGGATCACATGAAGAACTTAGACGATGTACTTAGGATCCCCTTTAATGTTCCGCTTCTTCTGAAGTTTGATCGTGGTGTTGAGGCTAGGTGGCTTTGGTTGTAAGGCTTTGAAGAGAACTACTTTTGAAGTTTGCCAGTATGTTTGATATGGTTTGATGCAAGGTAGCTTTTCTATCGTTTGATGAATCATGTTCATGCAAAAAAATCCTACCCCCTCACTAATGTTTGTCTAGGGCTCTTTGTACCAAGCACCACTCCATTGTTAACGTTCGACACAGCTAGGGCACCACCTGTGTTAAGGCTTTGACTTTTGGACCATCTGCAATTCGAATAGATGGTGTGATGGACACCGTTAGATACCACAAGATGATGAGGTTATTGATGCTTTAACCATGGTATCGTTTTGAAGGACCGGGCTCTTATCCCATATTGATATATCTTTATCACAGTTTAATGAGAGTATGGAGGGCAATGACACTGTGCCGTGGTGATTAGCATATGTGGACTGCCTATCTTGTTTAGATATTTATGTTAGTTTGACTATGATTCGAATGCTATGCATTTCTTATGATCTTGCCTATTTGTTTACTCTGTTCAGTACTGCATATCTATTGATGTTATATATATATCTGCTTGTTGATCGTCGTGTCTGATGATGCTACTCTTGGTGCATGCTACTCTTGGTATACCTTGGCTTAGATTTATTTTTTGTTTTTATGATTAGGCCTAGTTTTTTATATGGCCTTTTTGTGTAAATAATACTTTTGTCTCTAAACTCTCAAACTTGAAATTTAGTAATATATCTTAGTATTTGCTCTTAACTATACATCTTGTTTAATTATGAAGCTTCTGTTATTTTGTATTCTTTCGAGGAAATGCTTGCACCTCGTAGCGGTCTTCGATCCATATAGGACATGATTGGGGCCACATGTTGTGGATTACTGTTGAGAAATTTTAATTGACCCTAATCTCACTCATAATCGTCGTTTTAACGGATATGGGAGTGACAGAAGGTTCTTTACGTCTTCATACCGGCTTCTAGCAAGCATGATAGGGGTGCATGCTTCGGTCTAGTGAGCTTTGGTGACATGGAAACTGCAACCAAAGCTTTAGAGTAAGAGTGGCTAGATTTGGATGGATTATGAGGGTTGGAAGGGAGGTAATTGCGGGGCTGTTAGGAGATTTGAAGCAGAAGGTCCCAAACAAAGACAAGGGTTGCTGCCAAAGGAAGAGAAGAACCTGGTAGAGGAAGGGAAGAAATTGGTAGCTGCTACGGTCACTAACATTGGCCATAGGCAACATGGAGCCACTTATGCTCAAGTGGTTAAGGGGGATGCAAGTGGTAATGAGGTTTGTCTTACTGTTGTTGACACAAAAAAAATGTGTCACTTTGCCTCTCCAAACTCAAGAAAGCTACATGAAGCTGTAGCCTGCCATAAATAGGCAATGGTACTCCTAAAAAATCAAATCTTGTCAGAATCAAACAAAAACTGCAAGATCCTTCAAGACAGCTAAAATAGGAGTACATAAGAAGTTTCGGACCATTTCAAAATCATTTGGCCTAACTTCGCTTCTACGATAGCTGAACAGGAGCTCTCGGCAGCGCAGCATCGGAGACACCAAATCTTCGATCAGAGCCTATGGATGGTCTCAAAATACATCCAAAAGGCTCCCCGTCAAGTTTCGAGTCAAACCGATAACGTTTGACCCTCCATCAACCCTCATACAGCTAAATCAAGCCTCTCGGCGGCGAGAACCACCGAGACCATCACTCATTAAAAATAGCATATGGACGGCTTCAAAATGCTTACAAAGGGCTACACGTCAAATTTTAGGTCATTTCGACAACATTTGACCATACTTTGACTCTCGGAAACCAAATCAGGCCTCTCAGCGGCGAAGCTCCCCGGGATTTTGATTTCTAAGACAGAGCATGTGGATCATCTTAAAATGACTCCAATAGGTTCCCTGTCAAATTTCAAGTCAATCAGACATCGGTTGACCGCACATCAAGCCGCGACATCTTCCTCGCGGCAAAATCAAGTCTACTGATGACAGGACCCATACGGCTTCAAAACTCAAATAAAAGCCTGGTTGGTCTTATTTATTGCTCAGGAGGCTTCACCTCAAATTTCAGGTCATTCCGACATCGTTTGACCCAGTTTCAGCTTCTGACGGAAAATCGGCAACTCTACGCGACAAAGTCTTCGACTTTCCCGAAAAATTGAAAACTTTGTACTCCAAAATGCAAAGATTCTCTTCAAATTTTCTACAGGGAAATCAGGCCAATAAATGACAAAATATGTCAAGAAAAAAATACAAAAAAAAAAAGAATCGAAAAACATAAAAAACGGCCGCAAAATGGGGACCAAAGGGGGAAATCCCCCCCCAGCGTCGCAGACCCCCGCGACCCTGGCCCGGGGTCGCAAGCCCCTGCCACCCTGGCCTAGGGTCGCCAGCCCCTGCGACCCTGGCCCATGGTCGCCGGAGACCATGGAGCCTCGGGTCGCCGGGTTCGCCCCGGAAGGCCCGTTTTTCGTCGTTTTTTCGCGATTCGAAGCTTCCAACTCCTGGGATTTTCCAAAATTCATACTTTTGAGGCACCAAATCCTTTGACACCGTCAACATCACGGGCCAATCGTCAAGAGTATCAAAATCAACATTGATCGCCAACCGGTCAACCAAAAAAGTGTGCTTTCTACTCGATCGATCGAGAAATCGACAGGACAGATGGCACCGACCCGCTGTTGGCAACCAATACCTGAAGTTACATGGTCATCCGATGTCGATCTATATGAAGATCTATCGATGATCATCGCCAGAAGAATCCCAAAAGACGCGGCACGGCCCGTGACTTTCAGCTGCTCGGCGACCACTTAATGCGATTAATTGACTAGCTTTATTGCAGTCATTGATTCATTTCTTTGGATGGCCCAATCAGAAGCAAGCATCCGAGAGTTATAAGTTAATTGATTCATGGCATTTAACCCATGAAACTCCTCCCATCATGGCGATTAAAAGCGATTAAATGCCCTCAATCTACACAGACCACCACTACAAGGTGACAAAAGTCCCTTGGGGGGTATCCCCCAAGGTCCTTGCCTTCTCCTTCTGCCTCCAATGGCTTAGACATAGCTTTTCAGCCCGTCTACTTAGCTTTTTATTGGACATAGGACCTCCTTTTGATCTTTGTCCTCCAAAAATCTGAGGTTATAGCCAAGCCAAGTGAATCAAGAGCATCATCTGTTCTCATCTGCATGGATGATGGCGAAGTCCACATATTGCTTGCGACCGTCAATCTGAACGAGTCCCCCATAATCTCTTGAGAAGTTAGATCCTCATTTTCTTGCTTTTCATTGTAGTTTGTATTTTTTCAAACGAGATAAAAAAATCACAACTCTTGTCTTTGATTATTGATGAGAATTGTAAATCAGCTATAAACGCCAAAATCGGCTATAAATACCAAAATCGGCTATAAACGCCAAAAATCGGCTATAAATGCCAAAAAATCGCCTTTCTCGGCAAATCAAGAAAATGTCTCCTTTCTTAAATATATGTGCAATGGAAAACTTGA
The DNA here is from genome assembly GCA_012931725.1 of Litsea cubeba. Lineage (NCBI taxonomy): Eukaryota > Viridiplantae > Streptophyta > Magnoliopsida > Laurales > Lauraceae > Litsea > Litsea cubeba. The sequence goes on along the minus strand of CM022951.1, from coordinate 81,224,779 downwards.
AAGAAGTTGATTTCCTTTTTACTTGCGAAGGTCGATCTCCGGATCACCACTTGCAATTCCAAGTAAAATAGAAAATCTGGCACACCCACACAAAAAAAATGTTGATACCCGCTTTTGTCACCAGTCACGAAATGGTCGGACCCCACAGACTCTCAAGTCCGCCGACCTCAGTAGTACGGTGCGCAAATTGTGCGGTCCATCAACTGTATCCAGAGAGGTTGTAGTCAATGATGTTAGCTGGTTATTAAATAGCCTAGTGGGCATTGTTAGATGGAATGAAGTTATTCCCCTTTCTTCTGGCATTTATGAGGTGGGTGGAATCACAGATGTAAAATTGGCTTAGTTGGGTGTTACACCCCGTCCCGAATTAATGAAGATTAAAGCTAATTAATTGAGAATGATACTAATTAAGCTTGATTAATTGAGTTAATGTTGGTTAATGACCAAAAGGAGACAAACACTAATGATTGAATTAAACGCAATGAAATGAATTTGAATGAAGTTGAGATCATTGAATTGAATTTAGGCTTAAACATGTAGGAATAAGGACTTCTTCGTAAATACGGATTTTTATGTATTTTGTCGAATACGGTAACAAGGAAGGGGGTTTCTATCAATAGCTTCAAGAGAGGCAAGTGTACATAGTTTCTAAGTGCATGATTTGTGTTAATATTATGTACATTCCATTGATTGAAAGTTTTGTGAAATTTTCCATTATGATTTAGGATTGGTTATATTGTGAATGAATGATGGATTGGAAGTCTATATATGTGTATGTATGAGTTGATAGATGAGGGAGGACAGGAGGTCCATGTTTATATGCATCTATAGAATGGAAAGGAAAGAAAAAGGAGAGAAAAAGGGCAGAAATCGGAGGTCCTAGAACTAGTCCCGGACCTGTCCGATCGATCGGCCCTGAAGCCCGATCGATCGGACTGTCCCTAACTGGGACGTATTTCGGGCCGATCAATCGGATTGTCAGTTTGAGTCCGGTTGGATTTTGGGGTTTGTTCAATTGGGATGCTTCCTATGACCATAATTGCTCTCTAAATTTGTTTTAGAGCTAATTATGATGTGATTATAAGTTAATTGAATTAATGGACAATATAAGAAGGTTTCAAGTGGTTGAACCATAAGTTTAATAAAGTATTGAATGTTCAATTATAATAGACTAAACATCCATGAGTGATAATTACGGGGACTCTAATGTACACATTATTTAAATGTGATGCCCATCAAGAATAGCACGTACATTAGATAACCAAGGGTTACACTTGAATGGTTGATGGGAACTAAGAAAGAAATGAGTGGAGTTGTTAATTATCTGAATTCCCTTATTGGTTTGTGTTTATGTTCATATCGTAATTAATATTGTTGAACTCTAGTGCAATGTCTAAAGTTTTCTAGGAAGTTTTCAATTAAGTACACATCTGTTTGTTTAAAGATATTTTCTTACAAAATTTTCCCTCAATTTCTTAAAAACACCCAAAGTGACTTTCATTAAAATAAAATTCTCATTTAGTTTCTCTATATTTTCCTCATTTCCTTCACCAGCGTTCTCATTGTGATCAAGGACAACCAACATCCTCATGATGATTAGCTGCATGTAGTGGCTACAGAAACCATGTCATGGCTTTTGATAAAAGGTAGTTTGGGTATTTTAAAATAATTGAAGGATAAAATCGCCAAAAAATATCTTTAAATGACCGAATGTCTTTAATTGAGAATTTACTGAAAAACTTAGGGACGATTTCAAAAGTTTTAAAACTTATGTCCTTTTTTAAAATAAGGGAAAAACTTAAAGCCTTATTTGAAATTCTTCCTAAAAAAAGGAACAGACAAACAAACAAAGGCCAAGCTTGTGCTTACCCCCATCTCATCCAATGGGCCTAACAAGAAGTAAAATGCATACAATGAAAATGATGACATTAACTAAAAGCAATCCAACAACCATTATTATCCCATGCAACTTACCCACGTTCAGCTGATTTATGTTGTGTCAAAACCATTGGAACATAACATATTTTCACCTTAAGGTCATTTCTGTGTAACCCTTTTTTTTTTTGTGAGAAATTTATCATTTCTCTATGATAATTGGGCTTTTCTAGCAAATGAAATTAACAAACAATAAAATTCGCAAGAATAAGTTTTTTTCTTACATTGATGATTTTGTTTTCCCAACGATCGGACTTTTATTTTGGTGGAAATCTCAGTCCCATATATAAGGAATATTTCTTTTTGAGGAAACATGTTCAAGATCTTTTGAAATTAAACGAAAAGTGGTTTTAACTTTCTAGTCATTCGATAACTCTCACAAAATGAAACGAAAAGTACTGGTTTTGACTTTCTAGTCATTCGATAACTCTCACAGAATGGATGACTCACACACACAACCGAAATCTTTCTTCTCCTTATTCATCTTTATCTTTCTTCAATGGCCCTCTAATATCAAGTCACCTAAGGACCTAACTAAAGACATCTGGATATAGACTCCATTCGGATACAATTAATCATCTATAGTTCTTATATAAAAACAGAGAAAGCTAGGTTTCTAGGCTGGAGAAGATTGCTAAAAAAAAAGGAGCCCGTATCTTGATCCTACGTACATCTACATCGAATGTAGTTCCATGCACTTTCGAGGGAGATGACTCTTAAAAGCTTGAGCTCTTCTAGAGTCAGTAATCTGGATCATGTAGATAAAGCAGATGAATAGCTTGGAGGCCTTGGAAAAATGCAGTTTCTTCGTTTAGGAAATGAAGAGGAAGAGACCAGCAGGCATGTAAAAACAAAGAGCTCACTATGTCATTCAAAGAAAACTGCAATATTTTCATGGGACGAGCAAGTAAAAAGGACCCTTTTGAATCCAAGTGTAATACCTTAAGACAGAGTTTTTTTTTCCATAATAGCACCCTCAAATAAACTAATTCTCATAATAACACCCATTTGAAAATAATACCCAAAATAGCATCCCAAGCCTACGTGGCATATCCAATCCTGAGAGATGTTAATGACGGTACAAGAAGGTCAAAATTTCAACTCCACTTCATTCATTTGCTTCGTCTAGTTTCTTTCCTTCAACATCATGAAGAACCGCGATCTAAGAATGAAGGCGACGAATGAGTTGCTGAATTACATGAGGGTAATAAAGTTCTAGGCATGGGAGGAGCATTTTAGGAAGAGGATTGAGGACTTCAGGGCGTCGGAGAATGGATGGCTGTGGAAGTTCATGTTCTAAATTTCCGGCAACATGGTGGTGTTGTGGAGCACGCCGTTGGTGATATCGGCGGTGACGTTCGGAACGTGCATATTGGCTGGGGTGGAGCTGGACGCCGGGAAGGTGTTCACGACGAAGACATTCTTTAAGGTGTTGCAGGAGCCCATAAGGAATTTTCCTCAGGCGTTGATTTCGATATCTCAGGCGATAATTTCACTAGAGAGGTTGGATGGGTATATGACTAGTAAGGAGCTGGAGGAGGGGGTGGTGGAGAGGGAGGAGAAGGGTGGTGAGGTGGCTGTGGTGGTGAGAGGAGGAGAGTTTGGGTGGGAAGATGGAGATGGAGGAGAGAAGGTGTTGAGAGGTTTGAACGTGGAGATTGGACGTGGGGCCCTTGCTGCGATTGTGGGGACAGTTGGATGTGGCAAGTCTTCGTTTTTGGCTGCTGTTCTTGGAGAGATGCATCGAATCAACGGGAAGGTATGTATGTGTTTATCATGTTATTGTTGACTTGTTGAGACTATTTGTTTTTATTATTATTTTTTTTTGTTTTTGTTTCTTAGACCGAATTGGCTTGATCTGATTTTGATCTTGAATGGGCCAATTTCTCGATTGGCCACAGTGGGCTAGTCCTGTGCCATTGAACGAGTCTGGATCCCTTGAGAAATCTACCCATTATAATCCCAACTGATCAACATAAGCACACTCTAGGTATATGGGCACATTTTACATCATTCAATTGATTGTTTAATTGAAAAAAAAAGGTGATTAACAATATCTTAAGCTCAGTTGGTTGGGTGATGAGGCAGCATTGCCTTTTTCTGGGGCATGTAGTCTATCCTTCGGAATCTGGATTCCCTGTTTGATCCCAAACAGGGAAACCCTTTTGACCAATGAGGGGGTGAAACATGGGGGATGATGTCAAATCAGCCTTTGGTTTGGATATGCAAAGAAATAGAGAACTGAGCCATATGATTGATGGAAAGAAACTAGACGAAGCAAATGAATGAAGTGAAGTGGAAATTTTGACCTTCCTGTAACATGCCAATGGATTGGATATGACACGTAGGCTCGGGATGCTATTCTGGGTATTATTTTCAAATGGGTGCTATTATGGGAATTAGTCTATTTGAGGGTGCTATTCTAGGAAAAAACTCCTGAAGACATCGAATAAGCTGGGGATACAACTCTCCGTGTTCAAAACTATGGCAGTAATTTTGTTCTTACCGTGGTCAAAACATGTGGGGATACAACTCTCCGTGTTCAAAACTATGGCAGTAATTTTGTTCTTACCGTGGTCAAAACATGTGGGGCCCACCAGGCTCCCACAGTTTAAAATTTAGGAACATCACATGAAGAGAGAAAATGCAACAGTAATTTTGTCGACCTATTCAACAGGCGCATTAATAATTTTTCAAAATTTCCATTTCTTGAACCATAGAAAGATTTGAAGAGTAGTCTCATTTAGGCATAGTTGTTTGCATGAAATTGGACACCTAAGAATTCTAAAATTGAATAAACAAAGGTTAACATTCATAATGGCTATTAAACTATAACCTTTTTAATGGAAATATATTAAAGAAAGATGGAAAACAAAAACCCAGCAAACGAATTAATAGGCCGGCCCTTAACAAGAACGGTTGGAAACAAGAATCTAGAAAACCTTATTGTCAACCAAGATCCTCCATGTCAAATCATCGGGAGATGTAAAGCGGAAACATACCTTGATCCATTGAGAAAGTTGTTCACGGGTTGTTGATCTTCCAATCCAATATGGCTGCCCAGAAAAACCCTCTTGATTCTTTCTGATGATTGGATGTCAGAGAGAATAGGAACTTACCATATGAATTGGGGACCATAACCCTAATATATAATAATGAGATTTACCAATTCTAATTTGTCCCCTCATCAAATTAGAATTAGTATTCTGGTATCTACACATTAATCACATGACAATTATGCCCTTAAGCCTTAAAATTTTAAGTCTTAATTAGATCACTTCAATTAGGCTTAACCAAAGATAGCATAACACATGTAATGGTTACATGTGTGGCCCCACATGATGGAATTTTCCAACAAGAACATCATGAATTGATTCAATCAATAAATACGTGACACTAAACAAGAGTTTTATTGATTGAGAGAAATCAAATACAGCCTCCATGATCAAATTGGTAGAGATTATCAGACATCATCTCTCCAATGAGCAAAATAAAAATTATACTGCCTAAACTTTGTTAGGAAGTCTCACATCCTATCAGCTCAAGCTTTTAGTTGGTACATGGTCTCTTACAAAATTGTACTCGAGTCTGTCGAAGGACAATATCAACCTATATGCTTCTAAATATGTTTTATACCAGAAAAGGAGGAGTGGAACAGCAGAGCCCAATATCAAAGATGTAATAGCCAGCCACAAGCTTTCTTTTGATGTAAACACATACACAGCAGTCACAAATGCAGTAATAGTAGCAAGGATGGCAAGCCCTGAAATATAATAGCACGTCTTTAATGCAGAAGAAATCAAGAACCCATCCTCGGAATGGGCATTGGCATAGATGAGAAGTATTGTAGCTACCATAAAACTGCAAAAGGCAAGAATATCTGAAAGCACAAAAGCCTGTAGTGCTGCATTTCTCATAAAGACAGGTAAGCCTTCGTGAGGGCCGTCATTATTGTATCCGCCTGGCACTGTAAAAGCAGCAGCAAAAGTGACTGTAGCAACTAGTGTTGTCACAATTGGAAGTGTCTGGATCGCTGATTTAAATTCTGGGCTGCTCTTCACTATTCTGGTTTGGAATATATAAACAAATGGGAACCGCTCTTGCCATCGGTGGCGACTAGGGATAGCTCCATATTTTCTCAATGTGTCGCGAATCGGATGCTTTCATATGCATTAAAAAGGAAATTTAATGAATTAGGGTCTACTTGATGGGAAGAATTTAAGGAATTGTTGGCAGAATTTCAAAATCTCTCAAATTTGTGTAAACTAATTATGAAGTCAGAGTTTTTTAAATGTCGAACTTAGACAAGCATTATGAATTCAAAATTTTAGATCATTCTAAAGACTGTTTCGATCATTTTGCTGTAGTTTGATCCTTTTGGGATTTGTAGTTTTCTAACAAGTTGGGTTTCCATTCAAAAATTATAGAATGGGAATTAGAGTGTGCCCTCAGTAGGGTGATCTTCATTGAATTGGTTACATATACTTTCAATTCAGTGTTTTAGGCCAAGCCATGTGCTTCGGACCCACACCTCTTTATACATGGATCCTCTGCTTCCCATTTAAATCAAGCACAACGCACCTCTAACATTAAAACTATCCAAAATGATCTTCTTTCTTAATGATTCAAATTTCGGTGAGATTAGAATAAGATCCACCATCAACGCACACATTATCCATTGTACACCTCGCTATGGAGCCCACTTGGGGGCTCCACTAGGGGGACAGGACTCGGGTCATCTCTTTATCTGGTTGGGGCCTACCTATTTATAAAATATGGGGCCCATTAGATCATCCTAACCCTTCATAAACAATCAGTAAGTTTCACCCCTTAAAAAATTTAAGGGGAATTATTTCACTTTATTACCTTACATCCAGAATCTTTTTTCATAGTGTGATAGGTCTTTTTTTAAAATATGAAGACCTAAAATGTCTAATTTACCCTTTCTTTAAATCATATCCCATGATTAGTGAGATATGCCATTAATAAAGGTCAACTACCAATTTAATTGGCCACGATTAATGAAATCCCATTAATGAGATTTACAAATAAATTTTAAAAAAACACAAACAAATTTTAAAGAATGCAAACAAATTTCAAAAAGCATAATTAATGAGATTTTTAAATAAATTCTAAAAAAACACAAACAAATTTCAAAAAATGTAAATAAATTTCAAAAGAACGCAAATAAATTTAAAACAATGCAATAAATTCCAAAAGAACACATAAAAATTAAAAAAAAATAAATAGATTTCAAAAGATCCAAATAAATTTCAAAAAATATAAAGAAATTTCTAAAGATGCAAACAAATTTCAAAAGATCTAAATAAAATCCAAAAAATATAAATAAATTTCAAAAAACGTAAATAAATTTCAAAAAACGTAAATAAAAAGACATCAATAAATTTTAAAAGATCCAAATAAATTTTAAAAAATATTAATAAATTTCAAAATACACAAATAAATTTCAAAAGATCCAAATAAAATTCAAAAAATGTAAATAAATTTCAAAAGATGCAAATAAATTTCAAAATATGCAAATAAATTTCAAAAAACGTAAATAAAATTCTTATTTGAAAATAAATTTAAAAAAAATACAAATACATTTGCCAAAACTATGATAAATCAAATTTTCAAATTTCAGAAAAATTTTCCAAAAATCCAGGTATTTTTGCCAAACTAAGTTAAATTTATTTAAAAAAGCGTAAATAAATTTGAAAAGACGCGAATAAATTTGCCAAAAAACTCCGATAGATTTGCAAAAAACCCAGAAAGATTTGTTCAAAAAATCAGTTAAAATTTTCAAAATGGAGATAAATTTATTAAAAACCTAGATATATTTGCCAAAAACTCAGATAAATTTGCCAAAAACTCAATTAGATTTTCAAATAAAATCTGATAAATTTGACAAGAAGTCAGATAAATTTATTAAAAACTCAGATAAATTTGACAAAAATTCAGATAAATTATCTTCATCGTCGATTCCGGCCTGACCCCAACCAACCCTGTGAACAGAGTCTTCTTCTCTTCCTTGTCGATTCCGTCTTACAACGCTCCTAATGAGTAGATGGACAATAAACCTTATTTTCCTGATTGCTGGATGATTTGGATTGCACCCTCTTAAGCTAGAATGTGAGACCAAGGTGTTTGATCCATATAGCAGAGGATCAAAACTAAGCACCTTAGACTTGGAAAAGCTTAATTTGATGGCCAGGAAGAAACAAAGATTGAAGGAGGTCATATCTACTGGGAGCTGGCAAATTAATACCTAGAGTAATTCAAATCAAACCACTTGCCTCGAACAAGGTTGTCATCAATCTGACCATCTCTAGTGAAAGCATACATGACCTGCGGCAATCCGAGTGGCAGTGTATAATCTTTATCAACCTGCCAGAAATGGAAGGTCTTCCCATACGTCTTGCAAACTATCTCCAGGTCGCGTCGTTGCACCGCGCCTGGCACCCTAGGCATGAACAAGATCCCACTCTTTACCTAGTACTCATGAGTGTACCATAAAAGCTTCTCGTTGTCAGTCAAGGACAGGAACAGGTTCTCACTTATTATGTAGTGCTCCACTCCAATTAGGTGAGGCCCTGATTCAGGGATGCCGTAGGTCAGGCATTGGCGCATCTCTTCATTCTGATGAGAGCATCTTCTCGTAGACAAGCTTTCTCGTCTACAACTCCAATGGTCCACAACTGGCAGACCATCTCCGATGTCATTAATTTGGTATAACTAGAACTCTGGTCCCAGTCAAGACCGGATTCAGATCTTTAATCTCCCCGACGATCGTGCAGCCCTGGACCTAGGGAAATCCTAGGCTCTCTCTCCTGTTGCAGGAAACGAGCACTCTCCCCTGACGCGATCGTGTCTCGTGGCATCTTCAATAGGAAAGGTCCGAGATCTGGGTCTGATACAAGAAGAAGGAGAGGGGTTCTTTTTGGTAGCAGAGATAAAAGAAGGAGAGTGGAAGATTTGAAATTTTAAAATTCAAAATTTTATACCTAAATTAGTTGATAGGGCAAATCAATAATGAAAATATTTAATGTGGCATATCTAGTGACTTCTGACTAAAATATGGACTATAGGCCTTAGAGAAAAAGTTGTTGGACCGTATTGAGAGACCTTTCGTTAATTTACTCAAAATTTAATTTGCCAATCCAATAATGCAATCCATTCATTTGGGTGTAGGAAAAAAAAGGGCAGGTGTAATTTAGGAGAGGTCCCGCGTGTGTGGTCAATTTGGATAGGCTATCAGGTAGCGCCCCCTCGTCTCACCCCAACGAATGTGCTCATGATAATGTGAGCCCTGTTTCATGTCGAACCCGCGAGGCGATGGAACCGAGGGGATCGAAAGACCTCCCCACCACCTAACTTTGTATGGTGACAAAAGCTCGAATCATCATTCGAACCACTTGTTCAATGGCCAATAACATTTCACCGTATGAAATGAGAACACAATCGACCCAATGGTCCAGTCCATTTGGATGGGTGCCTAAGACGGGATTAGTGACTATCAGATGGGGTCCCTATATCATGATCCACTTGGATGGATCACTAGGTGGGCCTCACTAGGTATTTGGGCATGCAGTGCTCACCTGGGTTTTTTCCTATATGCTTGTTAGTGCCCATTTTTAACCTACCGAATGGATTGGACACTTTATATATATATATATATGGGAGATGCTCATATGAGAGATATCTCTCACCTTATATGAGAGATATAGGTGGGGGCGCTCACATTTAAGTTGTTGGCATTGGATATGGATGTGAGGGCCCCCATCCAATCACTCATTTAAGGTGAGAGATATCTCTCATATGAGCATCTCCCTATATATATAGTTTTTTTTTTTTACAAAAAAGCCCCTATATTTTCAAACAATCTCAAAGAGCCCCTTGGAGTTCAGAGTACTTCTACTAAAACATCCCTAATCTGATGATAAAAACTAACAGCCGTTAGTTTTTACAAACAAATGACAAAACTATCCTTTGAGGGAGAAAAATGATTTCTCTACTATAAGAGCCTCCCTAAGAAGGGGAAACTACCCTAAGCATCACCCTCAGTAAAGCAGCTCTCTTCTCTCTCTATAAATATCTCTACCCCTCTCGTCTCCGTCTCTGTCCTCATCTCATGCATTTTCTTTTCTTAGACAACGATGACAGTAGTGGGCTTCACATGTGCATCTAAGAATAAACATCTCAAGATCTCACTTGAGAGCCACAGGTCTAACATTTGGCAATTGCTCTCTAGATTTGATTTTTCAATCCCACTGCAGTAAGGTAAGAGATATCTCTCATAGGAGCATCTCCCTGTGTATATATATAGTTTTTTACAAAAAGGCCGGCCCCTGTATGTTCAAACAATCTCAAAGAGCCCCCTGGAGTTTGGACTTTTACTAAAACCTCCCTGATGATAAAACTAGCAGCCGTTAGTTTTTACAGACAAATGACAAAACTATCCTTTGAGAGAGAGAAACTCTAAATATCTCTCTAACCCCTCTCGTCTCCGTCTCTCTCCTCATCTCATGCATGCATTTTCTTTTCTTAGACGACGATGACAGTAGTGGGTTTCACATGTGCATCTAAGAATAAACATCTCAAGATCTCACTTGAGAGCCACAGGTCCAGCATTTGGCAATTGCTCCCTCGATTTGATTTTTCAATCTTGATGATGCCAAAAAGGAGGAATTCGGACACCACCGGTCAGATAATTAAAGTGGTTCGGTCAAGCGTGACCTACGTCCACTTCCAAAATGGTGATCTTTGATTAATGTAGAGGGTTACAGATATGAGAAAGTAGGGAAAAAACTCTCATCCCCTCAAGTGATGAGAGGGCTCTATTTATAACCTTTCCCAACCAGGTAGAGATGCGATCAGTTCAACGTCTCTTTGGAGCCTCAGTCGTGTCCTCGAGGAACGAGTCAGGTGGGAGGCAGGTGAGATCTTCTCCGTGAGACTTGGTAAATGCAGGTGAGGGGAGGACTTCGTCGCGATGACTTGGAGCCTGAGGTGACGAGGCTTCGTTTAACAAGACCCGGATCTCAACAGAGCTATTCTGGCCTGACCACGATCCTAGACGGACCGGGTCACTCGGACCTGACTCATTGCCGCTATCCGGATTGGGCTTGACCCATCATTTGCCCCTCAATGCCCCGTGCCCAAATAATTTTTTGAAAGTGGGGCATTGGTAGATTCAGGTCTCTTCTCCCTCAAAAATCTTTTTCCTCTTTTCCGGTTGTAATCCAGGTCTGGGCGAGCATCAGAACCGGAGAAGCCTGGGCGAGCTTCGGAACCGGAGAAGCCTGGGCGCAGAGGGAGACTGGCGGGCGCCCCTGCGCTGCTGGGCGAGGAGCCAGTGCGGGTGATGGGCGTCCCTGCGCTGGGCGTTGCGCAGGGTGATGCTGCGCAGGGCGAGGGCGACACCGCGCTGGGCGAGGAGGAGGTGGGCGCCCTGGGCGCCTGAGGAGTGATGGGCGCCAGGGGGAGTGAGTGTCTGGGCGCCCGGGGGAGTGAGTGCCTGGGCGCCCGGGGAGTGAGGGCCTGGGCGCCCGGGGGAGTGTCTGGGCGCCCGGGGAGTGAGGGCCTGGGCGCCCAGGGGAGTGAGTGGCGCCCGGGGAGGTCTGTGGCGCGGAGAGGCCCTTGGGCACCCGAGGGACTTGGGCGCCCTAGGAGTGGAGAGGCCCTTGGGCGCCCGGGGAATTCCTTGGGGCGTGGAGAAGCCCTTGGGCGCCCGGGGAGTAGTCCTGGCGAGAGGGGGAGAGAGGGACTTGGGCGCCCGGGGAGTCCTGGGCGCCCGAGGGATGCTTTGGGCGCCGAGGGACTTGGGCGCCCGGGGGAGTCTGATCCCGTGGCGGACGTTACGTATTCCTTTTTTTTTTGACACCCCCGGACCCCCTCTGCATAGCGCATGATATATCCCTTAACATATATAAATTCCAAGACTCTGCCCCTCGGTAACTTCTGATGGGTCATCCCAGAAGAAGAAAAAAGAGAGCTTCGCAGGCTGAGGAGAGGGCTACGCCAGCTAGGAGAGGGCTGCCCCAGCTAGAAGGGCTTCCGAGGCTGATCTTTCCGCGGCTCGCGAGAGGGCGACCAGGCTTTAGACCGAACTCTTAGTAGCCTATGAGAGGGGCGGCCAAGGCAGAGGCTGAGCTTGTGAAGGACCTTGAGAGGGCTTCGCTCAGTGAGGCTGAGCTTCTGGAGACCCGCGAGAGGGCTTCGCTCAGTGAGGTGAGCTTCTGAAGACCCGTGAGAGGGCTTCGCTCAATGAGGCTGAGCTTCCGAAGACCCGCGAGAGGGCTTCGCTCAGTGAGGTGAGCTTCTGAAGACCCGCGAGAGGGCTCACTGAGCTTCTGAAGACCCGCGAGAGGGCTTCGCTCAGTGAGGTGAGCTTCTGAAGACCCGCGAGAGGGCTTCGCTCAATGAGGCTGAGCTTCCGAAGACCCGCGAGAGGGCTTCGCTCAGTGAGGTGAGCTTCTGAAGACCCGCGAGAGGGCTTCGCTCAATGAGGCTGAGCTTCCGAAGACCCGCGAGAGGGCTTCGCTCAGTGAGGTGAGCTTCTGAAGACCCGCGAGAGGGCTTCGCTCAATGAGGCTGAGCTTGTACAGACCCGTGAGAGGGTGATGCTCAGAGAGACCGTTGTGGAGACAATGACTGGGGCGGTACATGAGAGAACTGCTTTCCCAGATATTGTCCTCATAGGCTTCGTGCTGACTGAGGGGCTTGATGATTGTAGTGGCAGCTCTTATATATGATGTCGATGGTGATGTGCTCCTCGACCTTGGGCGCGCCATGATGATGGGCGCCCAAGTGAGGTGCTCCTCTACCCTGGGCGCCATGGTGATGGGCGCCGGTGAGGTGCTTCTCGCCATGGAGCATGCCTCGGCCAAACTGATGATGTCTATGGTGATGCCGAGGACAACTTTAAGGAGGGTTGTCCTGGCTGATAATGACTCATAGGATGGCATTGCTGATGCTTTTATTGCTGCGGGGTCATCTTGTATCTGGAGCAGAAATGTGCCCAACAACGGCATTGAGAGGATGGGCGCCCTGGGGAACTCCTTGGGCGCCGCCATGAGGATGGGCGCCCAGATGGGGAGCTCCTTGGCGCGCCCAGCTGAGGATGGGCGCCCAGTTGGGGAGGTCCCGGGCGTGGAGCGCTTGATGGGGAGCTCCCTGGCGCGCCCAGCTGAGGATGGGCGCCCAGATGGGGAGGTCCCGGGCGTGGAGCGCTTGATGGGGAGCTCCCTGGCGCGCCCAGCTGAGGATGGGCGCCCAGATGGGGAGGTCTTGGGCGTGGAGCGCTTGATGGGGAGCTCCCTGGCGCGCCCAGCTGAGGATGGGCGCCCAGATGGGGAGTTCCCGGGCGTGATGCTCCCTGTGGTACTCCTCCAAATTGTGCTCCACCTTGCCTTGCCAGCACGAGTTGTAATATCTGCTGGTTTTGGGCGGCTACCAGCTATTGCATGGTCTCCAACATCTGCTGAGGAGTGGGAGCAGGAGCATTCGGGGTAGGAGTGAGATTACCCTCGCCCTCTGCTCGTCTTGTCGATCTAGTGGTGATCACCATAATTCTGAAAAAATGATGAGAACTTTTGTTCGTTCCCCACAGACGGCGCCAAACTGATGATGCCAAAAAGGAGGAATTCGGACACCACCGGTCAGATAATTAATGCTGTGCAATAATTGAAGAGAGATGAGAGATTTATAGTGGTTCGGTCAAGCGTGACCTACGTCCACTTCCAAAATGGTGATCTTTGATTAATGTAGAGGGTTACAGATATGAGAAAGTAGGGAAAAAACTCTCATCCCCTCAAGTGATGAGAGGGCTCTATTTATAACCTTTCCCAACCAGGTAGAGATGCGATCAGTTCAACGTCTCTTTGGAGCCTCAGTCGTGTCCTCGAGGAACGAGTCAGGTGGGAGGCAGGTGAGATCTTCTCCGTGAGACTTGGTAAATGCAGGTGAGGGGAGGACTTCGTCGCGATGACTTGGAGCCTGAGGTGACGAGGCTTCGTTTAACAAGACCCGGATCTCAACAGAGCTATTCTGGCCTGACCCACGATCCTAGACGGACCGGGTCACTCGGACCTGACTCATTGCCGCTATCCGGATTGGGCTTGACCCATCAAATCTCACTGCAGTAATATTCAAAATAATATTAATCCAATTATTATCAAGGTATTTTGTTGGACGAAAACCCATTTAATATAACAGTCAATATCAGCCTTAAATAACAGAATGTTCATGATGTAGCTTGACAACAGGTGGGCTCCACATTTCCGATTTTAATGATCTAGATTGACAAGAGGTGGGCCCCTTATTTCTAATTTTCATGGTTTGGCTTGACAAGAGGTGGGCTCCTCGTAATTTCTAATCTTAATGAGATGAAACACACGGTGGATTGATACTAATACTACAAAATCTCACTTCGCAGCTTTGCCATTCTTTCTTCTCTTGAGATTGATATGGATTAGATAAGAAGAAACATGCACCAATATTGGAAACTAAGACTTGACCAAATCAAATCCAGAGGGATAATACCGGATGTTGCAATTAAAATCAAATCCATCAACATCCAATGGGAGAATAATACAAGAGAAGGGAGCGACACAGAGAAAGATATGTATAGAGAGAGGAGACGTACAATATTGTTGAAGGATAACAGGGGGAGGAGATTTGATTGGGCCAAGTCAGTAAGATAGCGAAGGGAGGGGGGAGGATAGGGAGGGAGGTTGGTGCTCGTTAATCACCACTAAAAGGATATTTTTGTCATTTCTCCTCAAGAACTAACAGATCTTTATTTTACAGTCAAATTAGGCAGGTTATAGTAAAAATACAAAATACAGGGTTTTTTTTTTAGATTCTCTAAAAATATGGGGGCCTTTTTGTAAAAACCTCATATATATATATAAAACTTGTTAAATTCTGTGGGCCACAAATTGTCACGCCCCCAAGATTAGGCCGGGCCCAACCCGATCCCAAGGGTGTGAGAATTGAGGTCAATTAAAACTTTTCAAAATTCTTCTCACCATTCATACTTGAGACCCCAATTCCGGGTGGATCGAAGTCCGTGGTGAGGTTATGTATGATGATCAGTCACCATAATCTAATCACGGAAGCATCAAGAAACAAACAACTTACGCAAATAGTAAAAACATGACCATCAAGATAGCAGAGCGGATGTGGTACAGAAGTGCATAAGTTAAAATAGGTTTACAATGTCTTAAATTAAGTTAAGGCCTCACACAACCATGGCATCAAAATAAAAGGGCTATAGGCCCAAAAGTAACAGTCTCAAAAGTCTGCTGACATGTATGGTTCTACGGCTCTAAGCTCGACAAGTCAAATTACGTTGTCAGCGCTCCACTCAGCAAGTCCGTCATCCTGCGGAACCTCCTGCCCCGCCTCGCCCTCCGGCTCGACGGGGGCAACGGTACCTAAGCACCAAATGTAGCACCATCAATAAATGGCAAGTAAATAGATATGAATAAAGGTATAACATGTGCCAATCGAGACCAATATGTGATAAAGTACGTAAACACTGAATAAACGAAACATAATAATAAACTAACCCATAAATAATCAAACCATCATATGTCATCAGAACAAATGCAACCCAGGCGAACCCGGTACCCAGACGAGCTGGTCAAACAAATGCAACCCAGGCGAACCCGGTACCCAGACGAGCTAGTCAAACAAATGCAACCCAGGCGAACCCGGTATAGTGGCGTACGTCCACCCTCGATCTGCAGACGGTAAGTACAAACCATATACACACAAACCTACACATATACACACACACTCAAACCCACGCATGCACATATAGTCATATACCCAAAACAAGGCGTTTGGTTAGCCTCTCATTGGGTGTCCTCATCACATCGTCAACAAAACTAAAGGGGAAGGCCACCAAGTGAGCGTAAAAGTATGGGTTATAAGCTAACGAAGGAAATGAGTGTATACACTAATCATGTAATATATAGGGAGTCCTAAGCTAACCTTAATCTAACCGAATCATATGGTCAAGGGCCAAGGGGAGTAGGTACTAACCAACCTAAAGCTAAGGTCAAACATCATATGTAGGGCCCATGTTGTCTATCACGATGGTTACGCGGGTCCGGGATGCCTTTGGTAGTCATTTGGTGCTTTGAAGTTGTTGGCACCCAAAGGACCCACTACACCACCCACATAACCCAACATGGGTCTCCCGTGCATTATCGCACAATTCACAATGAGGTGCTAAGCCTACACACCCCCTATCTAAATGTCCAATTCATATTCATAGGCCAGGTGGGGCTAAGGTCCAAATTTCAGCGGGTCGTATCATGTCATAAATAGTAGATTAATCTAGTTTCATATCAATAGGTTGATTAGGGAATTCCTAAAGATATCATATGATTCCACACAATCATTAGGGAGAAAAAGAATCATTAAATAATTCAAAGGGGTTTTTGTGTTTAGTATAAAGTAAGTGGCTGGGTTAGAATTCAAAAGGAACCACATGTTCCTAAAAGGTGTAGGCACAACTCATACCTCATACTTGGGATTGTTTCACACCTTATCCTTGAATTATACATGGATGGTGGGCCATGGGGAAATCTCATATGATGCCTAACAACACTACATAATCAACCATGGGCTTCTTATAATTATTTCAAGAAGGGAGGGTTGTTATGAATTTATAAGGTTGTCACATGACACAACCAAGGTGAGGAACAACTGTTCCCATATTTAAGGAAATGGGAACTCACGCCTCCCATTCATGGGTTGGCTGGATGGTGGATCCAGATGGGCCCCAACCACAAAGGGACTAGACCATCGAGGTTGCCCATGTGCTTCCTTCATATGATTAGATCAAATCCCCTATCTAGTGGAAGCAGGGGCCCTTGATATGACAATGACGAAATGAAATCCAAACCTATGCAACTACATATATATCAACTAGTAATAAACTAATGAGTTAGTTAATGAAGCTTAACAAAAGAGGAATATAACTAAAATGGCATAAATCAAACATTTTTATCAATTTTGTTTTATATAATTATCCACTATTAATGCATTTTAAGCTCACAACCACCAACCCAAATATCACAAATGCACATGATAGAGAAGGTTAGCACATTTAAAGCAATAGAACCAACCAAATAAACATGCCCACACCATTAATCATGTCTATATACTTGCCTTTGGCTTAGATGAGCAAAAACCCCTTTCTTAGAGCCTAGGGTTACCTCAAATCTTGCTCTCCACACCTCCCCACTTCAAACCAAGCAAAGAACCCACTTCCTACATGCCAAAAATGAGAGGGAAAGCCCACTAAATCACCAATGCATGCTCCTAGTGTTGAAAGAAGCAATCTTCAGCATAGATATATGGAAGACGTTATGCACTCCGGATAGTTCGGGTGGCAAGGTTAGCCGGTAAGCCACTTCCTTTATCTTGCTCTTTTTCTGGAAAGGACCAATGTATCTCTGAGAGAGCTTCCCCGTCTGCCCAAAACTTAGCGTTCCTCGAACGGGGGAGACTTTCAAGAAGACGTACTCGCCAACCTGAAACTGCAAATCTCTTCTTTTGCCGTCTGCATAGCTCTTCTGGCGGCTTCTGGCCACCTTCAACCTCTCACGGACCTGTCAAATTTTCTCACTGGGGTCGCCAACCACTGATGGTCCATGAAAACTACGCACACCAATCTCCTCCCAACAAAGTGGGGTCCTGCACTTCCTCCCATACAATGCTTCATACGGGGCCATTCCGATACTAGTGTGATAGCTATTATTATATGCAAACTCACACAAGGACAGACTTTCATCCCAATTCATCTTGAAATCAAGCACATGCCCTCAACATGTCTTCCAAGGTCTGGTTAGTACGCTCTGTCTGGCCATCGGTCTGGGGGTGGTAAGCTGTACTGAAACTCAAGGTGGTGCCCATCGCTGTTTGAAATGTGGTCCAAAACCGTGAAACGAACTTGCTATCTCGGTCCGAAACGATAGAAGCTGGAACACCGTGCAATCTCACGACCTCTGCAATGTAGAGACTCGCCATATACTCCATTCCTTTGCCTGTCTTGAATGGTATGAAGTGCGCAGACTTAGTCAGTCGGTCCACTATCACCCAAATGGCATCATTTCCTTTCCTCGTATTTGGTAATCCAGACACAAAATCCATGGTGATATGCTCCCATTTCCACTGTGGGATCTCCAACTGGTGCAAAAGGCCTGGAGGTTTATTGTGCTCCGTCTTAACCTGCTGGCAAACAAGGCACTTCGAAACGAATTCTATAACTTCCCGCTTCATTCCACTCCACCAATAGTGGTCCTTAAGATTCTGATACATCTTTGTCCCGCCCGGGTGGATGGTATACCGGGTATAGTGCGCCTCTGTCATGATCTCACTTTTTAGCTCAGCTCTGGCACATTGGGCACACACAATCTATCTCTGCAATATAGGAACCCGTCAATAGGTCTGAAATCCGGCCTCTCATCCACATGCTCAATGATCCTTACCAACTCTGGGTCGTCCCGCTGGCTCTCTTTGACCCTCGAATTCAGGGTGGGCTCCCAAGAAAGTATGCTGGCCAACACAACTCGGTCACTAAGTGGCTGGAAATACACATCCATGTCCTCAAGACACTCAATCCAGACCCACTCTACAATCATTCCCCCGCTAAATGCTGCATTCCTACTTAGAGCATCTGCTACTACATTAGCTTTTCCTGGATGGTACTTAAGCCCGAAGTCATAATCTTTGATATACTCCATCCATCTCCTTTGTCTCATATTCATTTCTTTCTGCGAAAAGAGATACTGCAGGCTCTTATGGTCAGAATGCACTTCAAATGTAGCTCCATACAAGTAGTGTCTCCACATCTTCAATGCAAAAACTACTGCTGCAAGCTCTAAATCATGAGTGGCGTACTTCCGTTCATGTTCCTTCAGTTGCCTAGACCCATAGACTACCACCTTTCCATTCTGCATGAGAACACATCCAAGGCCAACACCCGAAGCATCGGTAAACACAACGAATCCTTCACTACCGGTCGGCAAAGTCAATATGGGAGCGGTGGTCAATCTCTTCTTCAATTCTTGAAAACTAGTCTCACAATCATCCCCCCAAACAAAGGGAACATCCTTCTGGGTCAGCTTCGTCAACGGGGCTGCTATGGAGGAGAAACCCTCAACAAACCTACGGTAGTAACCAGCAAGCCCTAAGAAACTCCGAACCTCCGACACAGTCTTCGGTCTATCCCAACCCACAATGGCCTCAATCTTCGCCGGATCCACTAACAACCCGTCCTTAGAGATTATGTGGCCAAGGAAAGCAACCTGCTCGAGCCAGAATTCACACTTACTTAGCATGGCATATAACTTATGTTCTCTCAACTGCTGAAGAGAAATCCTAAGATGTTGCTCATGTTCTCCATAAGTCTTGGAGTATACCAACACATCATCTATGAACACCAACACAAACTGGTCTAAGTAGGGCGCAAAGATTCTATTCATTAACGCCAAAAAAGCTGCTAGTGCATTAGTCAGCCCAAAAGACATCACCAAAAACTCATAGTGGCCATATCTAGTCCTGAACGCTGTCTTCGGTATGTCCTGCTCTCGGACTCTCAACTGATGGTAGCCGGATCTCAAGTCGACCTTAGAGAAATACTGTGCACCTTGTAACTGGTCAAACAACTCATCGATGCGGGGAAGTGGATATTTGTTCTTGATGGTTACTTGATTAAGCTGTCTATAATCTATGCACATTCTTAATGACCCATCCTTCTTCTTCACAAATAACACTGGAGCACCCCAAGGAGAAACACTAGGTCTTATAAAACCCTTATCTAGTAACTCCTGTAATTGTTCTTTGAACTCTCTCAACTCTGCTGGGGCCATTCTATAAGGGGCTTTTGAGATTGGAGCCGTGCCTGGCACAAGCTCAATCGTGAAATCAATCTCACGGACGGGCGGTAAACCGGGGATCTCATCGGGGAAAACATCAGGAAACTCACTTACCACCGGTATTTCCTCCACCGCTTTAGTCCGTTTATCCTCCGTGATAAACGCCAAATACCCCTCACAACCTTGATTTATCAACTTACAAGCCTTCATGGCTGAAATCAAGCGGGTAGGCATTCTCTTCTTCTCACCTACAAACTCTACATGGGCCTCCTCCCCATCTGCCTTCAACTTAATAGTCTTCTCAAAGGAATCCATCACCGCATGGTGGGTGGCTAGCCAATCCATCCCTAGGATGGCATCAAAGTCATTCATCATCAATAGGATCAAATTAGCCCTCAGGACATAGTCCCCTATCCTTACCCTACATCCTGGGAAATATTTATGGCACTCAACCTTCTTCCCTACTGGTGTGGTTACTAGTAACACAAAAGGTAAGACATCTGCATGCACATCCATTGTCATAGCAAATCTAGGGGAGACATAGGAGTGAGTCGATCCAGGGTCAAACAACACCTTAGCATTTTTATCACAAATAGAAACAATACCTTCCACGACGTTACCCGCGGCATCTGCGTCCTCCTGCGTGAGTTCATAAACCATGCTCGCCTGTTGGGGCCTCTGTTGTTGACGGTGGGGAGCTTGCGGTCTCTGAGCCCCTCTCTGTGGCTGAGGTGCAGGTCGTTGCTGCTGCATCTGTTGTTGAGGAGGTCGGGCATACTGTTGCTGCGGACGTGGGGGAGCTGGAGCCACCTGTCTCATAGGCTGAGCCTGAATGGGTGGTCTGGGTGGCGCTGGCAACTGTAAGTATTGCTGGTCTTGTTGTTGTTGTCCCCTCCTGCGTGGACAATCTTAACCTGGTGTCCTGTATCACCGCACTTGAAACACCCACCAGTCTGCCTCCAACAATTCGCGGTGGGATGATCCTTACCACAATTACCACACCGATCTTTCTTCTGCTTCTTTTACTGTGGGAGAGCTAGTGGTGGGGTGGCCTTCTGCTTAGGCTGGGTACGGGTGTCTTCTTTCCGTGCTATCACTGACTCGGCCCAAAAGGCCTTCTTCAAATACTCATCATAGGTGGCCATCGTTTCTGACTTAGCATGCAACAACAGCTCGGGGCGGAGGCCATCAAGGAAACGACGGATCCTCTCGCTCTCTGGAGTAATCAAGTTCGGAGCATAGCGGGAGAGGCTCATACTCGTGAACAGTCATGTCCCCTTGCTTAAGGCGGTCGAACTCAGTCCGTAACTGAAGACGGATGTGCTCTGGAATAAATTTCTCTCGGAACTGCTCCTGAAATGTAGCCCAAGCTGTCTCATCTGCAACAATAGCATATGGGGGCTTCACTGTGGTCCACCACCTCTCTGCAACATCACGGAACATGGAGGCTGCCAATTGTACCCTCTGCCTCCCGGTGCATCTGAATACCTCGAAGATCTTATCCACCTGGACCAAGAACTCATCAGCCACCATGGGGTCCTCACTCCCATAGAACTCTGGCGGTCCCCTCTTCCTAAACTTCTCAAATAGATCGTTCGGGTCGGGCTCCCGAGGGGCTACCACCACCTGAGGCTGTCCTATCCTCTGTAGGGCCTCAAGTAACTGAACTTGGAATGTAGTCTGATCACCTTGCTGAGGGTGTGGTATTGGAGCAGGTTGTGGCTGTGCAACCGGAGGTGGCTGCGGTTGAAATAACGGAGGTGGTGGTGGCGGAACGAATGTGGGAGGCTGCGGTGCAACAAATGGAGGCGGCTGCAGCTGAGGATTCGGAGGGCAATACATTCTCCGGCTGCGGTGGGGCCATCCGTTGCAAGGCCTCCATCATTTGGTGCTGCTGCTGCACCATAGTCTGGAGCAAGGCTCGGAGAGAGTCGGGAGCGCTATCACTCGGCTCTCCCGAGTCTGTAGAAGGCTCCCGACGAGTAGCTGTCCTCTTTTTGGGCGGCATGATCTGTAAGCATAACAAGATGGTTAGTATAAGTTGCATCCTACACCCAATGCACCCATGCAACACTTGAAAAGATAAGTGCCTATACCAAAACCCAAACCCTTAAAGAGAAAGTCTATCGTAACCCAAAGGAAATCCCAACCTCACATCGGACCTAGATTTCTAGCATCTTTTAGAACTTCTAGAAACACGACCTGCTCTGATACCATCTGTCACGCCCCTAAGATTAGGCCGGGCCCAACTCGATCCCAAGGGTGTGAGAATTGAGGTCAATTAAAACTTTTCAAAATTCTTCTCACCATTCATACTTGAGACCCCAATTCCGGGTGGATGGAAGTCCGTGGTGAGGTTATGTATGATGATCAGTCACCATAATCTAATCACGGAAGCATCAAGAAACAAAAAACTTACGCAGATGGTAAAAACATGACCATCAAGATAGCAGAGCGGATGTGGTACAGAAGTGCATAAGTTAAAATAGGTTTACAATGTCTTAAATTAAGTTAAGGCCTAACACAACCATGGCATCAAAATAAAAGGGCTATAGGCCCAAAAGTAACAGTCTCAAAAGTCTGCTGACATGTATGGTTCTACGGCTCTAAGCTCGACAAGTCAAACTACGTTGTCGGCGCTCCACTCAGCAAGTCCGTCATCTTGCGGAACCTCCTGCCCCGGCTCGCCCTCCGGCTCGACGGGGGCAACGGTACCTAAGCACCAAATGTAGCACCATCAATAAATGGCAAGTAAATAGATATGAGTAAAGGTATAACATGTGCCAATCGAGACCAATATGTGATAAAGTACGTAAACACTGAATAAACGAAACATAATAATAAACTAACCCATAAATAATCAAACCATCATATGTCATCAGAACAAATGCAACCCAGGCGAACCCGGTACCCAGACGAGCTGGTCAAACAAATGCAACCCAGGCAAACCCGGTACCCAGACGAGCTGGTCAAACAAATGCAACCCAGGCGAACCCGGTATAGTGGCGTACGTCCACCCCCGATCTGCAGACGGTAAGTACAAACCATATACACACAAGCCTACACATATACACACACACTCAAACCCACGCATGCACATATACCCAAAACAAGGCGTTTTAGCCTCTCATTGGGTGTCCTCATCACATCGTCAACAAAACTAAAGGGGAAGGCCACCAAGTGAGCGTAAAAGTATGGGTTATAAGCTAAAGAAGGAAATGGGTGTATACACTAATCATGTAATATATAGGGAGTCCTAAGCTAACCTTAATCTAACCGAATCATATGGTCAAGGGCCAAGGGGAGTAGGTACTAACCAACCTAAAGCTAAGGTCAAACATCATATGTAGGGCCCATGTTGTCTATCACGATGGTTACGCGGGTCCGGGATGCCTTTGGTAGTCATTTGGTGCTTTGAAGTTGTTGGCACCCAAAGGACCCACTACACCACCCACATAACCCAACATGGGTCTCCCGTGCATTATCGCACAATTCACAATGAGGTGCTAAGCCTACACACCCCCTATCTAAATGTCCAATTCATATTCATAGGCCAGGTGGGGCTAAGGTCCAAATTTCAGCGGGTCGTATCATGTCATAAATAGTAGATTAATCTAGTTTCAGTTCAACAGGTTGATTAGGGAATTCCCAAAGATATCATATGATTCCACACAATCATTAGGGAGAAAAAGAATCATTAAATAATTCAAAGGGGTTTTTGTGTTTAGTATAAAGTAAGTGGCTGGATTAGAATTCAAAAGGAACCACATGTTCCTAAAAGGTGTAGGCACAACTCATACCTCATACTTGGGATTGTTTCACACCTTATCCTTGAATTATACATGGATGGTGGGCCATGGGGGAAATCTCATATGATGCCTAACAACACTACATAATCAACCATGGGCTTCTTATAATTATTTCAAGAAGGGAGGGTTGTTATGAATTTATAAGGTTGTCACATGACACAACCAAGGTGAGGAACAACTGTTCCCATATTTAAGGAAATGGGAACTCACGCCTCCCATTCATGGGTTGGCTGGATGGTGGATCCAGATGGGCCCCAACCACAAAGGGACTAGACCATTGAGGTTGCCCATGTGCTTCCTTCATATGATTAGATCAAATCCCCTATCTAGTGGAAGCAGGGGCCCTTGATATGACAATGACGAAATGAAATCCAAACCTATGCAACTACATATATATCAACTAGTAATAAACTAATGAGTTAGTTAATGAAGCTTAACAAAAGAGGAATATAACTAAAATGGCATAAATCAAACATTTTCATCAATTTTGTTTTATATAATTATCCACTATTAATGCATTTTAAGCTCACAACCACCAACCCAAATATCACAAATGCACATGATAGAGAAGGTTAGCACATTTAAAGCAATAGAACCAACCAAATAAACATGCCCACACCATTAATCATGTCTATATACTTTCCTTTGGCTTAGATGAGCAAAAACCCCTTTCTTAGAGCCTAGGGTTACCTCAAATCTTGCTCTCCACACCTCCCCACTTCAAACCAAGCAAAGAACCCACTTCCTACATGCCAAAAATGAGAGGGAAAGCCCACTAAATCACCAATGCATGCTCCTAGTGTTGAAAGAAGCAAACTACATGAGTTTAAAGAGAGGGTTTGCTTACCTATTGATGAGAATGAGAAAGGAGGAAGATGAAGGAGATGATGGGGAGACTCTTGATCCTTGGGGAAAGCATTAAAAACTCTTGGAAGCACTAGCTTGGTTGGTGGAGAAATGGGGGAGAAGGAGTAGAGAAGTTGTAGAGAAGAGAATGAATGAAATGAAATGGGGAAAATGGGGCCTTAGGGTTTAAAAATGGGGTTTTATTTTAGGAATTTTGCACATAAGGCCAAGTTGTTAGGAAGTTTACAAGAAAGTCCTTGGCAAATGGGTATGGGCTCATAATGAATGTGCCTTGGGCCACCGGGCCAAGGTAGGTCCAAGTAAGTATGATATGCATGACCCACTACCTAATGCACCACACACCACTAATCCTAGTGCTTAGGCCACTAAACCCAATTAAGCACCCTAAATTCTAGTGATTAGTGACTAAGCCTCTCTAATAAAGGCATGAGACCTTACACAAATCAAGAGATTAAAGGATAAAGATCTACCCCAAATTTGGTATATGGACCCATCACAAGTGGATCTTCTCATCCCCATTCGTTCGATCATCAATGGGGCCCCAAGTGCACCCCATCTAGCCACCTCATAGGGACCAATGCCTAAAAAATGGAAATTTGCCCCATTTCTACGAAAAAGTAATAAAGTAACCATATATAGTTTAAGGACGATTAAAGGTTTGAAATTGTAAGCATGGAGGCCCTTAAGATACGTCGACTCTAAGAAGGTTTTCATTTTTACGTCAAGAATCTTGCAGACTAGATCTTGACATATGAATATTCTTTCATGGACATACACAATATACAGTCAATGACAGGGCGGCATTGATTTGTTCATAAAACCAATATGACCTAAATGGGGATGATGGACAGAATATTCAGGCAATACACAGGCATTGACAGGTCGGCTTTGACTCTGTTGACTTGCTAATTTCATATGAGCTGAAATAAAGGAATGATGATCATGGGTCGTTTGTACATTTGATGGAAATGGATTCCAAATACTCGTGGAGCTATTAGGAGAGGAAGGCAGTAATCCGGATTTGCATGATGGGAAAGGTCCTAATAACTTTGTGTTTTCAAGTTCATGATTGATACATTAAGGGCCTACTTGTTTGCACTAGAATACAAAGGAATTGCATAAAAGGTAAATTTTTTGAAAAAAAAGCATCAAATAACATTTTCTTTTGAAGAAATAAAACTAGAAGATTGAGAAATCAATACCCGGCCATAATCTAGTGATTCATATGTATTTTTAATGCAAAAAAGCCCTAAGCTTTTTTTTTTTTTTTTGGAGTACAATGAAATAGTATTGAGTGTCAAACCAAAATAAAAAGAAAGTTGAATGGGTTGAGAGTAAAAGCAATTTTTCTCATTTTAGACTTTTAAGATTTTTACATCTTCTCTTTTTTGCCGTTCTGTATCTTTTAAGAGTACCTCATTTGTGATTTTGTGAATTTTAAAAGTACATTTTTTAAATCATTTTGTGCTTTTTACTCTCCAACTCCCTCCACTTTTTTTTTTTCTTTTGATTTGGCGCTTCCAGGATAATAAATCCATCTAGTGTAGCTGGAACCTCCAAATTTGAAACTGCTACTCAAAATATGTATCATTTCATATCGACGGATGGCCAATTTCAGTATTTCACTCCATAATAGAGTTGTCCTGCAGGAGAAAATTCCCCTTCATAGGCCTGAGCCTGGCAATAGAATTTCTATTGTTCCGAGCTTTCTATCTCTCTACCTCACCCGGTGTTACTAACCAATACCTCTATTTTAATTTACTAAAAAGAAGAAGTAAAAAAAAAATACCTTTTTTTCCGCGTATCCACAAATATCCATAGCTGTGAGGCCTTGTTTGTTGGTCATTGTCAAGTCAACGGTCCCGACATCAATCAAAAACCTCATTATTGCTGTAGGTGCAGAAAATTATGACCCACAATAAGAGGGTGCCTTATAGGACTTATCCGGGAAGATGATGGTGTCTGGAATGTCTGGATGCCGTCCGAAAGCCTGAAAGAGAGTAGCAAACGGTCAGAGGACCCTGGCCTGGGCGGCGCAAGGCTCTCCGATGCCAGAGTCAGTATGGGAACTGGAACGATGGAAGGAGAGGGAGAAGAGAGGCAGAGTGAGGGCTTTGTGAATGAGATTATGCGTACCTCAGATGGTGGGTTGAGCCTCTATTTATAGAGTTTGGATCGTATCTTTGGAGGATATTGTGATGTGGGTCCCGTGATTCGACTGAGAAGTCACGATCAGCCCACATTGCATTAATTGCGGTCCAATCCAGCCCACTTTGCATTAAATGCCCGTCGGGTCAGCCCACATCCCATTTAATGCACGTCTTGTTGGGCCAGGTCGTGTCGGGCCCTGCCCTGATGTGGCTTCAGCCGCTGGATGCCGCCCTGTCAGGGATCTGGCGAAGATTGTGGGCGGCTGGATGTCGCGTCTGTCCCACTAACTCGTGCCCCTATCCCTCCACGTGCCTGATGACGTGGGGGATGAGGGGCGCAAGTGAAGGTTCTTCCTCGCTTCGGCTTCTGTCCCGGCTTCTTCAGCCGAGGTGGAGTTTGCTGCCGAGATGGCACCCGGGGTGGCTCAGCCGAGGTGGAGCTCCCCGCCGAGATGGCACCAGGGGTGGACCAGTTCGGCGCTAGTGGCCCGGAGATGCTTGAGTTCGGCCGAGGCCTCTGTCCTGGTAGCCGGGGTGAGATTGGTGCCACGTGGATGGCACGCGGATGGCACGTGAGAATGCTTAGCCTCATCTGACGGCTGCGATTAACTTAATCCTGTGGTTCTGGAAATCTCCCCACACAATTGCCCCCTAGCTTTTGACCTCTGAAGTGTGCTAGCCTTTAGGGGTTGAAAGCTAGAAGAATCCGTCTGGGGATGTGGTGATCATTGCCTGGTGTCGCTTCAACTGCTCTGAAGCCATAAATGTTCTGTCTTGCCTGTACTGGGAAGCGAGTCGACGGCTACACGCGTTGCCTCTTCACTGATTGTGGTGTCTGCCGGGATCCCTGTGAACGATCCAGCTGCGAGCCGAGCTGCATCCGGTTCCGAGTCGTCTACTTCAAGTTCGGAACCGTCGAACCTAGCGGCCAAGTTTAGGCGGGGGTCTTCTTAGTCTGCGACGCCATCTTCTGCCAGCACCCGCGCTGCTTCGAGCTCGGGAGGTGCTGGCGCTACTTCAGCTTCTGCTCCTGCTCCTGCTCCTGCTCCGAGTGCGGGAGTGCGGCGACGCTTCGCCGGAGCGCCCAAGGGAGGGGTCCCCGCCTAGAAAGAAGTCCAAGGCTGGGGAGACGGACTCGGGGGCTGAACAGCCTCCGAAGAATAAGGCCCCTGGGCGGGCCCCCAGAGCCAAGACTCCTATTGAGAAGAGCGCGCAGGTCAGCAAGCCGACCGGTGGAGCGACCCGCGAGCTGAATATCTCGGTGGGGCAAGGGTCTGGATCGGCCTCCGGACCCCGGAGTGCCCCAGCGCCATGGAGGCCGAGGATGAAGACAGCCCGGTGAGCCTCTGAAAGTCGAGGACCGGCTGTTGGGGAATGCCGAGGTGATCGGAGCTTTCGCCAAGGTCTGTGCTCTGCCAAGAGACATGGAGGCGCACGAGATGGTCTCGGCGATCCAGGCTGATCTTCTGGTAAGTGTTTGCAACGCTTTTCTTCATTCTTCAAGTGTCTTGGTCGAACCTGACCCTCTGTTCCCTTTTGCAGAACGTGCAGGGCTCCTGACCGTGGTGGGAAGGAGCGATAAGAACGCGACGCGGGTCACTCAGCTGGAGTCTGAGAGGGACAAGCTGAAGAGGGAGCTGGAAGATTTGCGGAAAGGAATGGAGGGGATGAAGAGGGCCAGCGCTGAAGAGGCTGCTCGGCTGGCATCGGCTCTGGCTGATGCCGCCGAGCTTACGTCGAAGGCGAGGTCTGGGCGAGGAACAAGAAGACCGCCGAATTGGATTCTGAGCTGGCCAGATTGAAGGCTGAATCTACTGCTGAGGGGATGAGGCTGCGTGGGGAAGTGCTGGCTGGGCGCGCCGAAACGGAAAGGTTGAAGACGGCGAACGCCGAGCTGGAGAAGGGAAAGGGCTCTCTTCAGGCCGAGGCCCGGTCCGCCGTCCTGTTCGAGGAAGGATGCCTGGCCGCACTGAGACGTGCGGGGCTCCTGAGCCGAGCTCCGCTCCTGCAGCCGAAAATGCCCCAGTTGGAGCTCCTGCAGTGGTTCCTGCTCCGGAAGATGCTCCAGCTGCCCCGGTCTTGAGCGGTGCCCCGGTTGCCAGTGATGCCTCTGTCGTGCCTCAGGGTGAGGCCTCTTCTGCCCCTGGAGCAAATGAGGCTCTGGTCGAAGAATCTCCTGCCAGCGACGCTCCCAGCAAGGTCGCGGTTCTGGCCGAATCCACTGGTCCAGCAGATTCGGTGATCGACCTAGTGGAGTCGCCGAAGCCACAGTAGCCGGGCTCCTCTTTATTTGTCTTTCTTGGCCGAATTGCCTTGCGCCAAGGTGTGAGGGGTTTATGAACCCGGTCTTTAGGAAACGGCTGAGTGTATGGACTCCAGACCATTCCCAGGGCGGTAGACCCTTGTAGAGTGGGATGAAACCCTGAGTTTAGGAATTGGCCGAGTGTCCGAACTCGAGGCCTTTTCCAGGGCTGTTATCCCTTGAGTGTGTTCCAAACACGGGGACTTTAGGAAAGGCTGAGTGTAGGAACTCGAGGCCATTTCCAGGGCGTATGTACCCAAAGTGTGTCCAAGACACGGGGGCTTTAGGAAAGGCTGAGTGTAGGAACTCGAGGCCATTTCCAGGGCGTATGTACCCAAAGTGTGTCCAAGACACGGGGGCTTTAGGAAAGGCTGAGTGTAGGAACTCCAGGCCATTTCCAGGGCGTAGAGCCTTGATTGTGTCCAAGACACGGGGCTTTAGGAAAGGCTGAGTGTAAGAACTCCAAGCCATTTCCAGGGCGTAGAGCCTTGATTGTGTCCAAGACACGGGGCTTTAGGAAAGGCTGAGTGTAAGGACTCCAAGCCATTTCCAGGGCGTAGAGCCTTGATTGTGTCCAAGACACGGGGCTTTAGGAAAGGCTGAGTGTAAGGACTCCAAGCCATTTCCAGGGCGTAGAGCCTTGATTGTGTCCAAGACACGGGGCTTTAGGAAAGGCTGTGTAAGAACTCCAAGCCATTTCCAGGGCGTAGAGCCTTGATTGTGTCCAAGACACGGGGCTTTAGGAAAGGCTGAGTGTAAGAACTCCAGGCCATTTCCAGGGCGTAGAGCCTATGCTGCCGGAGTCGACCAGAGGTGACAGATTGCCCTTGGCCGAAATGGCTGGCTACGGCCGAGACGAGCTGCTTGTGCCGAAGTGGAGTCGTCATTCCGGCTGTGGAAGCGTGAGCTCGGCAATGATCCTTGAGGGGTGTAAAAACCCGGACTTTAGGAATCCGGCCGAGTGTCCAAACTCGAGGCCTTCTCCAGGGTCCAGGACCCGGAGCTTTAGGAAACGACCGAGTTTGGGCTCGAGGCCTTTTCCAGGGCGGTAGACCCTTGTAGCCGAAGTCGATCAAAGAGAGATGACAGATTGATGACGGGGCGAAAGCTATTTCCATTGATTCAGAGATTCATTACATCTTTTAGAAATTGAATTTCTCGGGATACAGATGGATACAGAGGACGCCAGATGGATCACGTAATGATCTTCTCCGAATCCTCACTGTCTGGAACCTGGGCTGCGCTCTGGTGAACTCGGCCCTCGCTGCCGCCGGCATCTCCTGCCTCAACGAACTCTGGAATGTGGCCCTCTTCGGCCAGCTTCTCCAGATACCACTGCAGAGAGTTGCAGTCTTCGGTCCTGTGCCCGTTGCCCCTATGGAAGGAGCAGTAGAGCTTGCTTCGGGCGCCTGAGGTGGGCTCATTCAGCATGGGCGGAGGGTACTTGAAGAACGGCTTGGACCTGATCTTGGTCAGGATGCGGTAGATCGGCTCCTTGAAGACGACGTTGACGCTCTGACTGGCGCTGGAGGGAGGTCTGGGCTTCCAGGTGCCCCCAGACCTGGACGACGAAGGCTTCGCCGAACTGGAGACCCAGGCCTGCTCGGGCTCCTGCTTCTGGGAGGGCCTCCCGCCTCCCTGCCGAGGCTGGCTACTCTTCTGCTCGGGCTCCGGATGCCCGTCCTGATCCTTAGCTCGGATCTCGTCTTCCTCCCGGGCGATAAAGCGCTTCACCCGGGACATCAACTCTGACATGGATTCTGGGGTGTCCCCGGCCAAGTCCTTCCGCAAGTCGCTGCCGGGGATCAGGGCATGCTGGAAGGCGTAGATGGCTATCGCCTCCCTCGCGCCATCGATCTGGCTGTAGACCGCCCAGAATCGGTGGGTGAACTTGGCGAGAGTTTCGCCCTGCTTCATTCTCAGGGCGATGAGGTCCCCTTCCTTCTTGGGGACGACGGTGTATGCTTGGAACTTCTTCAGGAAGGAGAGCTGGAGCTCCTTCCAACTGGAAACTGACTGCTCTGGGAGAGAGCAGAACCACTTCAGGGGGAGGTCACCCAAACTGGAGGAGAAGATTTTGCAGTTTAGGTGACCCTCGTTTCCCCAGATGGACATCTTCTGGGAGAAGTGTCGGAGGTGTGCAGATGGGTCGGACAGTCCGTCATAGGGGACGAACCGCGGGACGGAGAACTTCTTGGGCAAGGGGGTGCGCTCGATCTCTTTTGTGAAGGGCGAGCCCCCGAGATCAGTGTGACCACAGAGTTGCTTCTGGTCCCGCATGTCCAAGTTGTGCTGGAGAGCCAATCTGACACGTTTGTCAAATAGCTCTTGCTCGTCGTCCTTCTCCGGAGTCTGAGCTCGGTGCTTTCGCTTGGGATGGCTATGAGTTCGGCCATCGTGACTGTGGTGACTTCGGCTATTGCTCGAGCCTTCGTCACGTATCTGGCTCCGTTTCTGGTCCAGATGATGTCTGAGGTCCTCACGAGGAGGCTGGGCTGCCCTGCTGGGGGCGTCCTTCTTTTTTTCCCTGAGGCTCAGAGACCGGCCTCAAGGAGGCAGCTTGTGCCGCCTTCAGCTGTTGTTGGACCCGCTGGAGCTCTTGAACTAGCTGCTCCTGCTTCTGGAGAAGAGCGTCTTGTGCTGCGACGTCTCCTTCAGCTGCAATAGCTTTATCTTTGCGGGGACGTTCGTGTCGACGCTCGTCGCGCCTGGGTGGCACGGTTTCGTCCGCTGAGAGCGAGGCCTCGACTCCCTCCTGGAATGGGATCTCGACAAAGAGTTGGGAGCCCAGACGACCCTCGCCTGCGGATGTGCCTTGGATCGTTCGGGACCGTCCCTGAGGAGGGACTTCCGCTGGCGGTGGTGGCAGCTCGAGCGCTGCTCTTGAGGATTCTACGCCCTTCTTAGCTTTCGGAGGCATGGCTTCTGGGAGGATGAGGTTAAGAAGGTTTGGAAGGTTTTGAGAGGCTGGGATATTACTTCCCCACAGACGGCGCCAATTGTAGGTGCAGAAAATTATGACCCACAATAAGAGGGTGCCTTATAGGACTTATCCGGGAAGATGATGGTGTCTGGAATGCCTGGATGCCGTCCGAAAGCCTGAAAGAGAGTAGCAAACGGTCAGAGGACCCTGGCCTGGGCGGCGCAAGGCTCTCCGATGCCAGAGTCAGTATGGGAACTGGAACGATGGAAGGAGAGGGAGAAGAGAGGCAGAGTGAGGGCTCTGTGAATGAGATTATGCGTACCTCAGATGGTGGGTTGAGCCTCTATTTATAGAGTTTGGATCGTATCTTTGGAGGATATTGTGATGTGGGTCCCGTGATTCGACTGGGAAGTCACGATCAGCCCACATTGCATTAATTGCGGTCCAATCCAGCCCACTTTGCATTAAATGCCCGTCGGGTCAGCCCACATCCCATTTAATGCACGTCTTGTTGGGCCAGGTCGTGTTGGGCGCCTTTGGCGGTAGGGGTACCAGCGGATCTGCCCTCGGGCCCTGCCCTGATGTGGCTTCAGCCGCTGGATGCCGCCCTGTCAGGGATCTGGCGAAGATTGTGGGCGGCTGGATGTCGCGTCTGTCCCACTAGCTCGTGCCCCTATCCCTCCACGTGCCTGATGACGTGGGGGATGAGGGGCGCAAGTGAAGGTTCTTCCTCGCTTCGGCTTCTGTCCCGGCTTCTTCAGCCGAGGTGGAGTTTGCTGCCGAGATGGCACCCGGGGTGGCTCAGCCGAGGTGGAGCTCCCCGCCGAGATGGCACCAGGGGTGGACCAGTTCGGCGCTAGTGGCCCGGAGATGCTTGAGTTCGGCCGAGGCCTCTGTCCTGGTAGCCGGGGTGAGATTGGTGCCACGTGAATGGCACGCGGATGGCACGTGAGAATGCTTAGCCTCATCTGACGGCTGTGATTAGCTTAATCCTGTGGTTCTGGAAATCTCCCCACACAATTGCTACTGCGTTGGTCAGAGTGGCATGATGCATTGGCGTGTTCCCATCGTTATCAGGTTCGTTAATCAGCCTCTTAAACTCCAACCTACATATTAGCAACAAAAAGAGGGCCGGTGATGGAGACTCCAACCTACATATTAGCAACAAAAAGAGGGCCGGTTCTTCTCCATCACAGCAAGGTGAAGGGCATTTTGTCCTTGTTGGTTATGACCAGCTCGATGAAGTCAGTGCAGTAATCAAGTATAATGTCAACGGCAGCAATGAAAACTTTTGTAATGGCGATGAAAATAGGATAATCGCCATTTTTGTCGGGTACATAAGCTAGAGATGGGTTGGCTTCTAGCAAGCGTCGAAGGATCGTTATCTGATCATATTCCAGACTCGAAATGGTGCTCCGGTCCTCTTTAAAAACCCTATGGTAGCTTGGAGCTGATGCATAGTGTAACATTGTATTTCCAAAGCCATCTACTTGTGGGATCAAATTACTCGCTTTATGCAGCAAAATCTCCACCACTCCTGTCATTCATTCAGAGAAAATTGGAAAAAAAAATTTTTGAGTGACTTCATGATTAGCCTCAACGTGGGCCCTCTTTTTCAATATTAACCCATGTTCATCGTGTCAAGAGGAGCCACGTTTATAGATTGGTCACTTAAAAAATAATATTAGAAAGAAAAGACACACTTGATGGCGATGATTACGGCCATCCACTTTAAGAACGTACAAGTGGCTGGCAACATGAAAAGTAAAAGGTGTTTATATTTCAACAAGTCTCCCGTAAAGGAGTTAGACAGGATGTTGACTATATGCATATGGCTGATCTTGAAAAGCCACATGAAAATAGTGAGACTTGTAATTTGGATTTTACTCATCCAATATAAAACAGTTGCCTCGAATATAGCCAACGCGGAGTATTGAGAGAGTAATATTTAAAAAAATGAATCAAATACTTATAAAATATGAATATTCATTTATTTACATGCATTCTTGATAATCAGTCCAAGTTAATAAAGGGATTTTTACCAAATAATTAAGGTTAGATCGTAAATAATCCATTTTATGTAGAATAATAATAAAACATCCATTTAGTTGTTCGTACAAATTTTTTTGACGAAATTACCCTACTTGACGATATCGCCAACTAAGCTGGCGATATCGTCAACTACCTGTATTTAACCCATCGTCTTCTTCTTTCTCTCTTTCTCCCATTCATCCGTTTCATAGGTTCCTTGCTACCATTTCTCATGGATCTTTCTTAAATCTAGTTTAAGAAATTAATCGTCGAGAGCTTAAGATCAAGGGTTAGCAAAGCTGATTTGAAATTGGATGCTCGGAGCACTTCTGTGAGTGTTCTTTATTCTTTATTCTGTTTTTCCCTGCTTTGTTGATTGATAAATGGATAAATTCTTTATTTTTTTTTTCTGATCTATTAAATTCAATGTTTACAAGATTCAAAGGTTGTGTTATATATGGACATCCTTGAATTCAGTTAATTAGAAACTATTTCATTATTGTTACATGTGTTCTTGGTGATTTCATTATCTTTGGATCTGACCAGGTGCATTTCGATTGGTATTTTTAATACCTTAACGTTTTTTTATTTGTAATTTGTGATCAAACAACCGATCTTAATGTTGCACCGCAGCTTACCATCCAATAGTTACATGGACTCATCTCACTTTTGACACTTTGACATGCTTGTTGGCTCTTGTTAGACTGGGTAAACCTGGGCATTGCCTTTGTGTTTTTAGTTTTTACCTTCCCATCCTTGATTTTTGTTGACATTGCAATTTTGCTTTTCTGTAAAGATTCATCATTTCCTTATTTTTTGTGCTTTCCCCTCATTCTTATTAGAGAAAGGAGGGATTCTTAGGCAACAAGGTGAATTTGTTCTGCTTCATTTATTCTTCTAAAATATTACTAGTGCATTGTTACTGACGCCCACTAGAACGTTGGCATAGTGCCATGTTAAATCAATGCAGAGGGCAGCCTTTGTTGATGAGTCAAATTATTGAGCACTTGGGATTCTTGTACATTAGTGCACTTATCATGATCTATTCATTTAGCAAGTGATCTTAGATGGAGAAGGCTAGAGGAGACTTGGAGTTGGGAGTTTATGAAATGGTGCTATTATGCGTGAATTTTTTATTTTTTATTTTTGTATATGTACATGCTTCGTTGTAGTTAAGTACCAGTTCTCCTCTTCGATAGAGAACAAATGCTAATTGCCACATATTGGCTCTTTTCATCTCTATCTCTAGCTTTGACAAGGCTTGTCTGAAGTGTTTGTGCACTTTTCAGGCCTCTAAAATGGTTGTGTAGGAAAGAATGACTATAATTCCCTTTTGTTGCTAATTTAGCCCGACAAAGTATCTTTAGTCAACAGTTTGGATGGTATCATTGCTCATACTAATGGGCTTATTGTGAATTTGGAATGCACCATATTTTGGTAGTTTGAATAGTTGTCACACCTTGTTTCCTTTAATTTTCTAAGTTTTGTGTTGCCATAAACCACCACCTGTTGTTGCTACAATAGGCATCCATGAATAGTGACATATGCTCTAGATGGGGTTAGTTTTAGACTTTTTATTCGCTTGTTATTGCTCACGGTTCTCTTTACAATTTGTGGGTAGTTTTTAATAGAAGTTGTTTTTCAATTGACATGTCCAATGCTTGAAGGCAGGCTAAAACCAAGTCAAGCAACTGTTTGGTTAAGGGCCTGGATTTTTACTTGATAGACAGTTAAAACATTGAGAAAATTGATACTAATTATCAATGAGTTTTGTTAAGTTGATGATACAGAAGTTGAAATGTTGGAAGCTTTAGAGGAAAACTAGTCCAATCAAGTATCAATACTCCAAATATTTCAAAAATCCCAATCATACAACCCATAAATCTTGAACTATCTTTCAAAAAAAAAAATCCGAACTATAGTAGTCTATAACCTATGAATTGAACAACAAAATGCAGTTCTAAATCCATAGCAAAGAGCCAATTTATTCCCATATGGACAACTAATCCATATGACCATATAAACAAAACATACAAGTGTCATTGTATGCATATGTATCACATAAGCAACCAACTAATGAGTTGCACTATTAAGGATTATGACGATCCAAAAAATGGGTTCATTTCCAAAAATTGGATCCAATTTTGGTGATTCTCGATTGGATTTAGTTCGCTTCATGTATATAAATTGGATGCATGTTTTAGTTCATTTTCGTATTTTTGACTTGCTTAAACTTCTAGACTTCTAGTTCCCCTAAAGCTTTTTATCATTTGCATATTATAGTTCTAAACTTTATGGGTTTTTTTTTATGGTTTTCTATTCTTATGTTTATTAGGACTTCAAGGGTGGTAGTTGTAGATGGAAAGAAATAAGATTAGGATGTAGAATGGTCTTTCATCTTCCCAAGTATTGGAATAGTATGTCCATGGATGTACATTAGAATTACTTAAATTCATTTACCCTACCATAAAAGATTCTTATTCCCTTTAATTCATATGTATTCATTTACTATAAATTTAATCATTGTATTGAATTTTTATTATTTTACCCTTGATTGTAATCTTTTTACCCTACCAAATTGAGCCCTTTGCCCTTGAGTTCTTTTACCCTACAAGCTTAAGTGAGCAATAATGTAACTTATATGAGAAAATATTGTAAATCAATGCCCGATTCTATGATTAACCGTTGCTCCTTTTATCACCCTAACAGGATGTGTGAATCTGAAATATTTACTGTATTCCACTTTGGAGGGAGGTTCGATTGGGACAATGGAAATCTAGTGTACATCAGTGGCGATGAGAAGATGTTATATTTGAGGAGCAGTTTAACATTTCATGAACTTTTTGAAAAAATATTAGAAGTGACAGAATGGGTGCTACAAGAAGACAACATAACCATAAAATACCTACATCAAAATGGGCATGTGAGGACTTTGGTTCGAGTAAGAAATGATGATGATGTCCATGTTATGTTCAGAGCATCTAGATGTTTGACAGGCTCAGTATATTTATACCTCCATAGATTCTCTGATAATAAATCGGAGCCTTGCCAACCAACTTCAAGGTTCGCAAAATATGATTTTCATACGCTCCCTATTTCTAATGTCGTAAAAAATCACATAAACATAGTTTTAAACATTATGTGTTTATATTTGGCAACAGAAGCAGTAAGCGGGAACGTGTAGACACTGAAGATTCTAGCACACTACCTCTTCAACAAAAAAGGTAATTATTAATAGGATTCTACAAACCATTAATGTTTACTGTTATTGTCAAGAAATTTTCAAATATTCATCATTTATGTTGTAGGAATTTCGACAAATTTATTTCCAACAACAATCGAATTGACAAATCGTCAAATGGTACTAAAGCTAATGAAGCAAGCCCACTAATAGCGGCAATCCAAAGGTTTGCATCGCTAGATAAGTTGTTCTATTTTCAAGTATTATTTTTGCAAATGTTACCATCTAATGCAACTTATACCATTTTTATCTTAAACAATTTGCAGGCACAATGTTTTGCCAATGTCAAGAACAAATCTTCATGCAAGGACTCTACCTCACCAGGATTCTGGATTGTCTCATATGTATCCATCTGTTGACCTCGGAGATGATGAAGACGCGCATTTTAGTTTTGGAGCCGATGAGGGAGGCATAACAGTTACTATTAAAGACCATGAAGATGTTTTTTTGTCGGATGGAAGGCTGTCTCCCCCAAGACAAGAAACTATGCAAGATGTTCCACCACCTCATATCATTATAGAGAATGAGCAAGTCAAAATTGTGAGGGATAAAAATCTATCCAACGTGGTGAGCGATGAAGAACCATCCAATGTACTGAAAGACAAAGAGCCATCCAATGTGGCGAGAGATACAGAGGCATCTCATGTGGTGAAAGCTACAGTTCCAACAAATTTGGCGAAAGATATCAAGATATTAGACACATTGGTAGCATCGGAAGATCTAATTGGCATACCACCAGCCGAGGGTTCATCACGTGAAATGTGGAAGGGGAGGGTATTTCAAAGTCGTGATGCATTTAGGTGCACTTTGTCCAAGTTTGCTTTATATAGTAATTTTGCTTTCAAGCCAATAAGGACAGCTAGATGGGAGGTTACAGCAAAGTGCAGTGATGGTAGTTGTCCGTGGCGCATTCATGCTTCAGTTATAGAGTCTGGACCCCAGTTCCAAGTGAGGACTTATAATGCGAAGCACACATGTTCAAGACCATTGAGTGAAGTTGCTCATCGCCAGGCAACATCTAGATTGATAGCAGAATTCATCAAGGAAAGGCTCAGACAACACCCTGATTATAAACCAAAGGAGATAATGTTTGATTGGCAAATTGAATTCGGTAGTCAAATAACTTATAGGAAGTCCCATATCGCGAAAGAGATAGCCATGCATGACATACGGGGTTCTTATGAAGAATCATATGCCATCCTTCCTAATTATATATTGGAGCTAAAGAGGACTAATCCCGGAACCTATACCAAACTATGGTGGGAGGATGATGACTCATTCCAACGGTTTTTTGTTGCTTTCGGTGCTTGTATCCGTTCTTTCAAATCTGTATTCAGGCCTCTCATAGCACTCGATGGATCACACCTTCGTGGTAAATATCCTGGCTCATTACTTATAGCGGTGTCTCAAGATGGGGATCATGGTCTATTCCCAATTGCGTTTGCAGTAATAGAGTCGGAGTGTCGTGAGACTTGGTCATGGTTCCTAGCAAATCTGGACCTTGCTCTGGAAGGGGTACAAAATTTGACCATAATATCTGATCGGATGAAAGGCATCTCACTGGCCGTAAAGGATGTACTTCCGAGTGCAAAACATTGTTATTGCTGTAAACATATGGCAAGTAATATTCAAGGGAAGTTTAGAAATGAAGGCATCGTCATTAAATTTTGGTGCGCTGCAAGATCCTATCGTTTGTGTGAGTATGAAAGGTACATGGCTGAAATTAGGGATGTGGACCAAGGGGCTTATGATTATATTGCAGCTATTGGAAAAGAACACTGGGCAAATGCATTTATTGATGGACGTCGATATGATATGCTTACAACTAACATTGCGGAGTCTACAAACAGCTTGTTCAAGGAAACAAGAGAGCTTCCTGTTACACAGCTAATTGAGTCAATCCGGGCTAAACTAATGGAGTTCTTCCAGGTACGGCGTGAAAAATCTGAAAACATGCAGACATCGGTTACCCCTTACGTAGATAAGATTCTGCACAAGGAAACCGAGCTTTCCCGTAGACTAGAAGCTCGTCAGGCCGGTGTCCATGAATTCCAGGTATTATCAGGAGAGTACACGGATATCGTCCACCTCGATAAGAAAACATGTACATGCCGTCAATGGAATTTGATTGGAATTCCTTGCTCACAAGCTGTTTCAGCAATTAAACTTCGACGCTACAATCCTTATGATTTTTGTGAACATTGGTTCTCAACTGAGATGTACCGGCATTCCTATAATGACATAATTCACGGCACTCGTGATAGACTACAATGAGACCAAATTAGTGGGCAACGAATCTTACCACCGCATGCACGCAGGCAACCTGGGAGGCCAAGGAAGAATAGGATAAGGACAGAAGATCGGCTGCGACGACAGGTTACTTGCTCACATTGCAAAATTCGAGGTCATAATAGGCAAACATGCAGAAATCCTCCAGCCTAGTCATTAGGAGTGCATTTACATTTTTTTGCCATGTTACAAATTGTTGAATCGTGGTATCCAGTGCTGATGTTTTGATGACATTTTGTAAATTTGTATTTATCTACATGAAGATGATAATATATGTACATGTTTTTGAAGTATTATGTGAAGAAGATGTGCTGTCATTTATGGATCTTCTCCCTTGTTTCTTCAACTTCAATCACAATTAGAAATACTTTTCTATAAATTCCTAAAAACTAAGAATTCAATTCCATGCAGACAAACGAATTCCTAAGAAGTAAGAATTCAATTCCATGCAGCCAAACGGGCACTTACTGTTTTCCATTTTCTATATTTTCTTTTTTTTCTCTCAAAATGAATGTTATCTCCAATACGCGATAAATCCCCAAAATTCTAAAATGCCCCTACTGTTTTTTTCAGAACAGTAAAATCCAGGAATGATACTTGTGACCGTGATTACAGGTCAACAAATGTTATAGAAACGCATGAACACTCATTTACATGTAAGCAGTCACCTGCGGTAAATTCGCAGCGACATAGAAATGTCCTCCAGTACAAAACCTAACACACTTGAAACAAATTATTTCCTTCCTTGGATGAGAGGCTTCTCAAACACCCACAAAATGTCCTCACTAAAGGGAGAAACCCTTCACAAGAAGGACAACGAATCACTGCTAAGTCCTGAATCAAACCCACGATTATAGCAATCAATCATTCAATCAGAGAAATCAAGTAAACCTACAATTCAACACGGCTAGCAATTGCTGGAAATCCACGATGATACACGCACGACATGCGATATACAAATATCCTTATATGAGACAATTCATGGTGATTCCATCTAAGAAATTCATGGGCATGAACACAAATTAAAGGGTTTTCACCAAAATCAAACCAGAAAGATCAGAGAGAGAGTGAGGAGATATATATATATACCTGGGACGGGCTGATATCCGTGATGATAGTAAGAGAAGGCTCCGGGCGGAGGAAATCTGACAGACGGCTGAGGATAGCTTGGAACGCCATGAAATGTTCCGTAGTGGTGGTGTTGAGAATCACCGATTCCATGGCTCTTTGCTTCTTCCTCACTCAAATGGCGGGAGAGGAAGATTTTTGAGGAAGAAAACACTGAAATCGTTCATGTAGGGTTTACTATAAAAACGATGTCGTTCGATAGAGGAGGGGTAAAACTGTCCGAAATCAAGGTACGAACACCTAAATGTACATATATGTGTATTTCTGATCAAATTCGTATAATACAGATGTACGGACACTTTTTTCGTAAAAATCCCTTTTATAAATGGAAGTAAGGCTTGAACATAAAGGATAAAGAAGATGATGATGTGATGCATTCTTTACCTTTCCTCACAATAATTAGGGCCGTTATATCCATTTATTTAGGATTCTTTCTTTTCAGGAAAACATCTCTTTTCCACAAACACATTCAATAATTGGTTGGACATGACCATGGTTCTTTGGTTTTTTTGTATATGATCTGTGCCTATGTGTGTTTCTTCCCAGAATAGTAAATGGTTGTCTTACTCTAAATATTGCATTTTTCGTGTAAGATCTGTTTGTTATAGATTTTCGTAACATGGTTCTATTGTGGCCTTTTGATCTTTAATTTTTCTTGGAATGCTATGGGAAACTATAGGGAAATTAGATCCTGGCAGGAAAATTGTTATCTATTGTATTCAGGCGCATCTAAAAACTAGGATTTTGTTGAAACAATCCAGGGAAAGCAGACTTTGTTTGGTGTGGCTCATGACCTCACCACGTACATACTCGGCTATTTTCCTAGCTTTTGAGCAAACATGATTCCTCATATGGTCTTGTTAAAAAATGCACCTGGATTTCAATTATAGTATACTGCTGCAAAGATTTACAAGCGGATTTTCTTGGTTTTTCTATAAGGATCTGAAGTTAGAGAAGTTGTTGATTGTCTGGAGAGATTAAAGCATAGGGTGCTCTTAATTTTAAATTTGTTTGGAAAAATGATCCATGGTCTTCTGAATTCTTTGATTCATGTTAGTTCAAATTTTTTTTTTTTTATCTTTCCAAATTAGAATCTCCTGTCGTCAATACATACCGTAACAAAGTTATTTAGACCTCTAACTTCTACCCTCAACTCATCCACTCTAATTAAGTTGTAGATAGGACTGTAGAAAAAACTAAAAAGGCCGCCAGTTTGGTTTAAAATAGGCGAGCAAGAACAGTTCGTTTAGATTGTTGTAGAAGCTAATTTGCTGACTTTCTTTCTCATTTTTGCCTCCATCATTAGGCTGCATGAGTTCATAAGTTGGTTAAAACCCTAATCATATCAGTCTTCATTAAACCACGAGAACCTCAACCTACATCTAAATTAGAATCAGATCCTCAATTAAATTTGTAGGTGCAGAAAATAATGACCCACAATAAGAGGGTGCCTTACAGGACTTATCCGAGAAGATGATGGTGACTGGGTGTGACTGGATGCCGTCCGAAAGCCTGAAAGGGAGGAACACACGGTCAGAGGACCTTGGCCTGGGCGGGGCAAGGCTCTCCGATGCCAAAGTCAGTGTGGGAACTGGAACAATGGAAGGAGAGGAGGAAGAGAGACAGAGTAACGGCTCTGTGTATGAAAAAATGGCGTACCTTAGATGGTGGGTTGAGCCTCTATTTATAGAGTTTGGATCGTATCTTTGGAAGATATTCTGGTGTGGGTCCCACGATTTGACTGGGAAGTCACAATCAGCCCACATTGCATTAATTGTGGTCCAATCCAGCCCACTATGCATTAAATGTCCGTCGGGTCAGCCCACATCGCATTTAATGCACATCTTGTTGGGCCAGATCCTGTTGGGCGCCTTTGGCGGTAGGGGTACCAGCGGATCTGCCCTCGGGCCCTGCCCTGATGTGGCCTCAGCCGCTGGATGCTGCTCTGTCATGGATCTGGCGAAGATTGCGGGCGGCTGGATGTCGCGTCTGTCTCACTTGCTCGTGCCCCTATCCCCCCACGTGCCTGATGACGTGGGGGATGAGGGGCGCCTGTGAATGCTCTCTTGCTTCGGCTCCTGTCCCGGCTTCTTCAGCCGAGGTGGAGTTTTCTGCCGAGATGATACCCGGGGTGGCTCAGCCGAGGTGGAGCTCCTTGCCGAGATGACGCCCGAAGCGGGCCAGTTCGGCACTAAGGGCCCGGAGCTGCCTGACTTCGGCCGGGCCTCCTGTCCTGGTAGCCGGGGTGAGCTTGGTGCCACGTGGATGGCACGGGGATGGCACGTGAGAATGCTTAACCTCATCTGATGGCTGCGATTAACTTAATCCTGTGGTTCTGGAAATCCCCCCACACAAAATTGATCAATGAAAACAGGGCTGTTATATTGAAAATTTATTAATAAATAAAAGGAGGATTAACAATGAAGATTGGATTTTTAATTCCAGTAGAACAATAAAGACCAAACTCTATCCTCTAACACAACAAACACTCAGAAACTAATTCAGATTGCTTCATGGCCATGCATATTTCCCGTGCATTAATGAAAGCATTTTAGTTCAATAAAAAATAAAAAATCAGAATTTATCAATCAAAACCATAGCATGCTTACAAACAGTTGCAAATCTAACGTCATAAACAAATTCCTTATCTAGAAATAGAGAGTCATAGATCCATCAAAGCTTACCGATTACCAGTTATAACTCATCACATATCAAAATAGAAAGATAACGAGAAAGGCCTCAGTGATTTTGAATCGAAGAAGACAAATCACATCAGCACCAAAAACTTGCACCATCTTCATCTTCCTCCCAGCGACAGAGAGAGCAAAAGGGAGAAGGAGAAGAGAGATGGCGAGAAGGAGGGAAAGAGAGAGCAGGGAGCGGGAGAGGGAGAAAGAGCAAAAAGGCGGGTGAGGAAGAAAGAGATAGTGGGGAAGAAGGAAGAAAAGGGCTTGGCGGGAATGGGGAAGGAAGACCGTGGATATGGGGAATTAGGGATAGAAAACGATTTGGGGGTGTAAAGATGACCTCGTCCGCTCAAACAGTGGGTAAACTTGTCCAAAAAAATTGTACGAACACCGAAATGGATGTTTTTATGTATTTGTAACTGATTTTGGCTAATCCAGGTTTAGAAACAATTATTTGGTAAAAATCCCTAATAAATTTATATATGTAAGAAAATAATCTTTAATAAGGAAAATAA
This sequence comes from Litsea cubeba, assembly GCA_012931725.1. Lineage (NCBI taxonomy): Eukaryota > Viridiplantae > Streptophyta > Magnoliopsida > Laurales > Lauraceae > Litsea > Litsea cubeba. The sequence continues at coordinate 81,181,005 of CM022951.1, read as the reverse complement.
AGAAAGAAATATTACTTATTACATAAATTGTTAATCCAAATATTAAATATAAATTTTAAATTCAAACTAGTCATCATTTCTAAATTGAAGAGTCCAAACCTCATGCATAATCGCTTAAAATATACATTAATTTTGTAAAATCAATTCTACTATCAAATGGTTTAGAATGCAAAAAAATTACTAAAATAAGGTGATTTGGCTGTGGTTCCCTTGTATTTGACTCAATCCTTTGTCAAAACTAGATGACTCTAGAGAGTCAGAAATTTTCCAACCTTGGACTAAAGAGTCTAAGATCTAGACATTATATACCTTCTGTAACTGAATCTCTCTATTGCCTTTTTCCAACTTGGACACAAGCTAGAGTCTATGAGACCGACTACTGAGCTACCATACACAAGAGGGCTTGAGATCTATTGTCATTACCAAAATAATAAGTCAAATGAATGTTACAGGTTCTCCTATTTAAAGCCATAAATTAAATGCATAATGAGTAAAGTTTCTTTGTTAATATATCTTTAAATCAACATCCAATAGCCTAAACTTTTGCGGATTATTGCATACCCAAACTCTCTTGGGTTGATAGGCCAATGCAACCCCGAAAACTTTGTCACAAATTTAAATCTAAAATAAGTAGAGATTGGATAGGAATTTCGTCCAATTCTTTAATTGGGCATTGAGTAAAAAACTTTAAAAAGATGCAACTGAGGCCCATTCGGATTGGTTGAGGCCCAGCCTGACCAAGATTGTATCTAGGTAAACCCAAATACGAAACCTTTTAAAAAATGAATAATATCTCATATCCTAAGTCTTTTAGAGAAGATAAAGGCATATTTTCAAAACAAAAAATTACAAATTAGGATTATGTTGGATGAGGGATTAGGTAGCTTGATTTTAAGCCCAATAAGAATTTGTTTATCTTTTTTTTATATATATAAGAATCTGATGTTGCTCGTATGACTTATAGTTCATTGAAAGAGAAAAGAAGTGTGAAAGAACTGAAAATTTTGACAGCGATGAAAGGTCATATTATTATTATCATTCATCTTTCTTGAACTGCTAGTACATCGCCGTTTGGGGTGAAAAGTTCAAAGAAATAATAAATACATAAATTGTGGCAGGTGGCCCTTATTGTCCTTATAGGATTTAAGGGGATTTTAACTGTTAATTAATCCTCCATATTTAAATAAAGAATGAATCTGATCATGAAACTAGGGTCAGTTCCAGTAAAGATAAATCTTATTTTTCACGGTGAATCTAACAATTGCTGGATTACTCAAATCCGAAATGCATGCTCAATTCTTGTAAATATTTTTTTTTCTGTATGGTAATCTAATAATGGGATCCGCTCTATTTGGAGTAAATTGTTCATGAGTGCCAATATAAGGGTATGTTGCTATGTTGAATTCATCAATGTGGGGCTCAATGCATGGACATTAAAAAGTCGGAGCGCGTCCCACTTTTTAAAATTGATTCTCGGCGAGAACAAAAGCATTTTTCAATTCATTTATTAATGTTTATAATTTTATAAACTTTTAAAGAAACAATAAAAATATTTAAAAATGAGTTAGAAAAGGAGGTCAAAGTCTTATAAGTGAGAAAATTTTAAACGGTAAAGTAAATAAAATTACAAATAGAAAACTAAGATAAGTACAAGTTTAGAAAGTTGAACATTAGATAAAGTGAAAATTCTAATACCATTAAGGTAAGCTAAAAATAGGTTACAAAAGGTCCAAAAAGAAAACAAAAGAAACGACTCGAAGTGGTAGTAGATAATAAAAAGTGGAAAGTCTAACATAGAAAAAATGCTATGATTTTTCAATTTGGGTTTTGTTGAGACTGGTGGAGGATACATATATTGAAGAAGGTCCCACATATCACATATATAACTTGATTAAAGAGTAAAAATAAAAGAAAAAAAAAACTATCAATGCTATCAAGGAAGAATTTTTGCGGAATCAAATTCTTAAAATTTGAAAAATAGACATCCACATTAAGAAAGGAGGTCCACTAAATTTTGCCAACTATATTTGATATAAAGCCATAAATCCTGAGAGTGAAAATCAAGAATTAAGCGCTTCTAAGTGTCCATTTTATTGCCTTAGATCGAACAAATATTCACATATATTGGTGATCGACTTCTTTTACTTTTAATATGCTAGGTCTCAAACCTCTCTTCTTTTTGGTAGGGTCAGCAAGCCATAAAAATCTCCCGTGTGACATATTTTTGGATTGATTTAGGGGCCATAGAATGGCCTACACTTACAATAGGTGTGCAGACAACCATCCGAGGTTTTAACCTCTTAAATCAACAATAATAAACTACTCTTTTTCCAAATAAACTCACAATGAGAGCTTTCGACATTCCCCTATGATTGACAAACATATAAGTGGGATATAAAAGGGACTAAAATAATTTCCCCTTTTAAATCCATGAAGAGGTAACAATGTAATCTACAATCAATCCACTTCCCCTTATTACCGACGATCTCTTCAATCCATGAATTGGCATACGCTCATCTAAATCTGTGATTTATTTAATCTATAATAAATGTTGGATTGAACTTGATATTTACCTTAGTGCAAATAATTGGGATCTATCGAACCCCTGGTCGGACAACAATACGCAATCACATCTAAATGAACCCATTATATTGCTACTTTTACAAGAACATCGTAAGTGTGATGGAGAAACATATCTGATCGACCTTTAGTTACTGCGATATGCAAAGGATTCTGCCCATCCGGTCCTCCAGTGCTGTAATCTCCACCGTCTATTATTTTCTGCACAACTTTATCCATCCCAGCCTCGGCAGCCAAGTAAAGCAGACTCTCTCCAGCCACATTGACCTCACGTGCTAGCTCCTGTCTCTCTTCAAATGCCAACAAATGCAGTGCCACTATTACATGGCTCTTCTTTAGTGCCTCATGGATTGGATTACTACCTTCCAAGTTCCTCTTCCTCAAAGCCACACTACCAGCCTGCCGCACAGGGTTTCCTTCCTCCAAAGCGGGGTTTCCTTCCGTCAAATTTAAATTTAAAGCGGGTGTAAGAAGCTTTGTGAGGCCAAGATGGCCAGCCATGGCTACCACGTGAAGTGGAGTGTTGCCTTTACAGTTGGGCTGAGAGATGAGGGACGGGCAAAGTTGGATCACCTTCTCCACAATATTTTGATGGCCGAATTCAATTGCAATGTGTAGCGGTGTATTCTTCTGTGGAGTGAGACAGAGAGTAAGGTTAGGCGGCTTGGGGTCATTAGCTTCCAGGATACTTGTTAGGAGCTCCATGTCGCCTCTCATTGCGCAGCCTTGTAGAGCTTAGGATCCATCTTCTCAACGCCGATGATAGGGAATTCTCTAATATCCATCCACTCTGTGATATGGCAAGGAGAAGATCCCATGCGGCTTATGATGAAATTCCAGGATTATTCATTACCAAAGGACTTAGCATATGTTATTTATGTAATAATGGGCCATATGGGTAGGTTCGGTGAGTGCAGTGGGACATCAAATAGTGCTAATATGGTAGTGATATTAGTGGGACGAATGAAGTGAGTAACACCCTTATTACTATGTAAATCAGTTTTTTTGTTGGAAGGTATTACTTTGTAAATCTCTAATAGGCAAAACAACATAGATGGATAATATAAAATCAAGTGCAGCCCCCACCACCATATGATGTTCACAATAAATAGGCATTGAATATCAATAAATTGCTGATTCATTAGCCAAACAAAGGGTAGGGATTGGAGGAAAAAAAAATGTTAATAAGTACCATTTGTTTTACAATAAGGGTACTGCCCTCACTTACAAATTGGTGAAGTTGGGGGGCTCGAGACTTTGAGAATCTCCCTATCAATCAAAATAAATGTTTATCGATTAGTTTTGTACGCTGCAAGTGGAGAGAGAATCTAGATCTTGAGTGTCTCCCACAGGGTTCCCAGGAAATCAGCTATGGAGCCTACCTATGGATCATCCAAACCGTTCAAAACTAATTTCATCCTCTCCACCTGACATATCCTCGAATAAGAATCGAACCCACCATAAATTGGAGCAACTCTCCAGTAGCACAATATTATCCATTATCAAATATTATATGCATTAATGATGTTATCCGTCATGCACTCAATATTATGGTGGGGCCAACTCTCCAGTAACATATTGTTACGTTTTGGTTATGTTATATATATAAATTATTTATTTTATTATTATTATGTAATTGATTGTATTTTAGTTAAATACATTATTAGTCTAAATTGAGACCACGTTAGATTTAGATTTGGTGAGTTAGGCTTGTTGGATAGGTGTCTTGACCCATAGTTAATTCGGGCCTAATTTAGTAGGAATAGTTATTTTCTAACCAAAATTCTAGTTCCCTTCTAACCCAAACTCTATTCTCTTTAAATATTAAGTTAGACTCCAACTCTTATTCTCATTCTCTATTTATACAACACCACCCTACTATTTTCTTCTCCCACACAAATCTCTGTCTCTCTTTCATAATTCCTTTAGTTTTTGCAACCTTGCAACTTAGAATCTAGCCGCCGGATCTCCGATCAGGACCGACCATTTTCTTCCTCGCGAAATCATCTTTGCCTTGTTTGCCGAGATATTGCTTTGGGCTTTAGAAATAGAAATTCTAGTCTGTCTCCTTCAACCACGAACCTAAGGCAAGTACCTAACCATAATTTATAGATTTAATACTTGTATTCCTCATTGATTTTCGTGTGGGTGCATATAAAAACCCTTAGATGCCCTTTTTATGATGTTAATTTTTTTAGTGATTTAGTGATAGAGATCGGATATTGGGGATGATCGAATTGATTTTCTTATATTGAGTTGCAGTGTTTTTAATTTCTGTTGCCCATTACCCATCCATGTTTGGATTTCAAAACCCCTCCTTAACATCTAGACTTCATTAAACTTTAGTATTAAGTGTTGGAGTTTGGAGTCACCCAACCCACCAAACCAGTGAGGAACCGAACTTGTAGCAGATTCCCGGACAACCGTTTGGAACTGGTTTGCGTGTTTCTAACCGTGGGACCCAAGTGGGCCACTTGGTGTTAGATCTGATCCGAGGATCCAGAGGAGGACCGACGGGCGACCCTAGTGGGGCTGGTCCCATAGGCAGTGGACACCCCTGGCTCACCATCCATTAGGTTGATCAGAGAGGGCGTGATTGAGGGGAAAAGAATTAGTTTTAGGCAATAGACAGTTGTGGGACCCAATGGACGATTGGATCGTGGATCTGGTCCGGGCATCCGGCCGTACAAGGCTGAGCTATATTAAGGGTGAGATTGATCATGGGTTCTTGATCAGTGGGGCCTACTACCCAGCCCATCCTGTTGCTGTGGGCGTGAAACACTTGTTCTGGAATGCGCTGTGTGTGTGTGAAGGGGTGAGAGTGGTGATGACATGGATGTGCTGTAGACAGAACATGAGTCCTGTAGCATGCTACCAAGCCCTTAAGTTTCTAGAATTTAGGGAAAAAGACCCTTGGGCCTGTTTCAGGAATTCAGGCTGTCTGCGAATTCCTGAATTCTAGTCAGAAATTCAATATTCACTTATTGAAATTCCAAACATTTGAGGTAAGTAGCATTTTGAAATTCCAAAAAAAGTGAAATTCCAAAATACTAGCCCTTCTTCCAACATTTACGAATCCAAGCATTCCAAGAGGCCTCATTGGAGCTCCGACTCTCTCTGACGGTGGAATGTCATCTTCTTCGCTGCACCTCTAAAAGAAAATCAGATCTGGTTATCTTCTTTCTTTCCACTCCTTTCATATATCTGGTTCCATGAAACCCAGAACCCCCAAATCCACACCTTTGTTTTGATCTAATCTCAATTTCATTTTGATCTGACATCTTTCAAAACCCTACCATCCTCCTCATGCTTGGACAAGAAATCCATCTCCTCTTACATCGAGACCGAATAAACTCCAGAATTCATGTATCCAACCTCTTTGGACAGAACCGTGATACAGCATTCAATTCAAGAGGGTTTGTAGAGGCATCATTGTGATCTCGATTTTCTTTGAGGCAAGCGGCTCTGAGCTCCTAGATCTTGATGATGACGATGGAGATGTTGGGTAAGGAAGATGGGAATGAGATGAGGATCATTGCAATGTGCAGAGATTCGAGTACTCATGAAATTGGGAATTTGTGGAATTCAAGTTGCATGAGATTCTCAGGTAGAAATTCTAGGTACAAAAGAAACGGAGAATTTAGGAATGCTAGAATTTATAGCATTTCAAAATTTTAGCTTCTCAAATTCTACAAATTCCAACAGACATGAATTCCAAGAATTCTTACAAAGAAACAGGCCCTTAGCCTTTAATGAACCCGATTAGATTCTTGTGTTGACTTGGGCGCGTTTTGGGAAAAACAGAATCACTTGGTGACAAACTAGAGTTCTGTTGGGTTATAGTATCAAGGCCCTTTAATTTTCTAAAAATTGGAGAAAGCCCCTGTAGCTTTAATAAACCTAAATTAAACCCTTTAGTTTATTTTGAATGTGGAAAATGCTTTGGTTGAAATCCTCATGTTTTCTAAAATTATAAACTAAGATTGTTATTTATCATTATTATTTGCAAATTAATTTGGCATGGTATCTTTAATTTTTTTAATGTGTTAAAATTAGATATATATTTTACCTTATTAATTGGATCATTGGACCTGAGTAAATACCGACTGGGCATACGATATCTTACCAACGTAGGGTTTAGTGCCTGGTATGACCTCGGAAAAATCCTAGTGAATTCGAGCTCAACCCATCTTTATTGGAAAGCCCTTAATTGGGTCTATACACCATTGATTGTGAATGATATATTGATCTTTTATCTATTAGAGATTCTTGTGGTTGTTGGGTATATGTTTGACCTTAGGGTTGGCTTGTGATTATTTTTTGACCTTCGGATTTGCATACCTGATTGAAATTGATATTGGTCTATTGGTTGCATACCCTATATTGATTGGATATGGACCGTGATGTGGCTTGGCGATTGATTGAGATATTGTGGATGTTTATCCGAATGATTTGTTGGTATTCGATTATGGTTTGTTGTACAGTCAGCCCTTCACTTTGACTTGGATTTTTGTGTCAGAGCATTACTAGTCACTAGGTCTATTTTACTATGAAATGTATATATATGTACATCGATTGGGTCATAATTGAACGACTGCAGTAGTAATCGGACGACTGATCACCGATGTGTGCGGACACTTATATCAGTAATCGATTGTTTGACTAGTATTCCGGATTATCGATCGGTTTATGACCGACAACGTGATTTAGATAGTTAGGGCTGACCACCCAAAGCAGTGTCATTACTTGTGTGATTATTGTATTGCTTTATTGTATAGATTGGATTAAGATTATACGTTCTTTTCGTCATTGTCACATTATTATTCTCTTATGATCATTACCTATCATTACTCATATTGATCTTGCGTTTTATTTATAAATTATACTTTCGTACTTGCTGTTTACCTTGTTCATTGGTGCATAGGTACCGATCTCTACCCTATCGAGGAGACGGATGAAGGTTAAACGTTTCAAGTGTTTGAGCTAGTCGTTGAACCCGAGTGGAGTGCCGGAGATGGCTACAGTGCAGTTTGAGTATGCGCATGAGATATCAACATCTTAGACTCTTTAGTTTATTTGATTCCATAATATATTTTATTTAGTTGTTTTGTTTAGGTTATTTTTACGACTTTAACCTTAAATATTTAGCTGGTTATGTGTTGGTTTGGTTTTGGATATTGATATCAATTGATTCAACGCTTCCACAAATATTTTATTCTAACTCACCATGTTTCGAAATTTTGTGGGTCCATACTTGGGATCGAGCTTGTGTTGCATTAAACATATGAAAATAAATATTTATTCTTATTTTTCACGTTATCCCCTGGTTGTATGTTTAGGGACGTGACGTATATCCTCAAATATTACAGTAGGATCCACCAAAAATAAATAAATAAATAATATTACGGTGGGAGATAAGCCTTGGTTTGTGCCAACTATTAACCTGACGTGGGCCCTGTGGTAGGTGGGTCACATGATTTCTAACACTTGAAAGGCCCGTTAAACTCATGGATATTTAATCCTTAGGAATCTTTTGTGATTGGTGCGAACCACTAGGTATGAAGGAAAAAATTTATAGGATAGTGATTATACGAAAATCCTATGGAGCAAAATGTAGGCCAATCAAGAAGCTACACATGAACAAAATAAATATAATAGAGAAGAGAATGTTGCAATGGATCGGTGGTAAATTTAGAAAAGAAAGAATAGGATATAATAAGAGAGACTTGGTTGAGATGATTTGGATATATTCGACACACGCAAATAACGGCGATGTTGAAGATAAGTTTTTCTATGCAGATTGATGGCCCACCAAGGTGAAGGGGTAAATCGAAAAGGATATGGATAGAAGCAGTAAGGATAAATATAATAATTGGCTAAGGATAGATCAAGATGAAGAAACATAATTCATTTGTCCGAACCCAACATACTTGGGACCATATTTGAGGCGGATGATGATAATGAATCATAAAATAACACTAACTGAATATAACCCAAATGTAATATAAGCTAATCTTCGACGAACTCATCCTTTCTATATCCAACCTACTTTAGAATATTCTCTATTATCCTTCCAAGGAGAAGGTCGATCCATTGAGCTTAGGATCAAAATCCAACATCCACTACAAAAAGTTATCAAATCTTTTAATCGCTTTATGTAAGTTTCAATGCTAATTACATTTATTTCTTGAGTTTTTTTTATGATCCTACATAGATACAATAAGCATATGTAATTCTTATCACGACACCCTTAGCTTTCAATAAAAACTCTTAACGCGGCATGTATTATTTGTAATAATGGGCCGCATGGATGGGTGGGGCACGTGAGGAGGGGAGCATTAAATAGACCTATTAAGGTAGTGATCACAATGGAAAATGTCAGTATACAAAAAATTTCAAATACAACTCTTTGCAATTTGTTGAAAAAATAATCGTGAACAAAACTTAAGGAAAAAAACTACTCTGCCTATCCATCTTCTTCCTTTTTTTCAAACATTTTTTTTTTCTACAATAAAGGTATCAATCCCCGTGGTATAACCCATTAAGAATAATCCTCGGAGTACACGCGCTTGCCCTACACGGCTACACGTGCATCGGATAAACTAGCAAATCCCCGTGGATAACCACGAAACCACCAAATGCACAGACTGATATGAATTATTTTTAATAAATTTATTAATGAACAAACCTATTTTATTCAAGTGGGACCCCAAAGATGAATAGAGTCCACCATCTATATTCTAACCGTTCATAAACCATATGATGCGGGCTGGGACCCATGAATTGCTTGATAAAGGTCAAAGGATCAAATGATCATAGACCTTACAAATTGACCAAACCTAACCTATTTAAGTGGAACCCCCCAAATGAATGGGATCCACCATCTCTATTCTAACCGTCCATAAAATCATATTATGTGGGATGAGACCCATGAATTGATTAAGAAAGATCAAATGATCAAATTATCATAGACCTAACAAATTGACCAAATATTTTTAAGTGGGACCCAGATGAATGGGGTCCACCATCTTTATTCTAACCGTCCATAAAATCAAATGATGCGGGCTGGGACCCATGAATTGATTGATATAAATTAATTTTTTTTAATTTAAAGGTTTGGATATTTCTGTATGATTGGAAACAAAAGGGAGGAATGGAAGGGTTGGAAATGGAAGGGAGGAATGGAAGGGTGATACATCCCTTTGCTGCCACGTGTCCATCTCCAAGACATGCCAGGTGTCCTCCTCCAAGACATCTCATGAAGTGTATACATCTCTTTAGTAATATAGATACGAGGAGATTCAAATCCACGATGCTTGCACCAAATACCCACCCAAGAATGTTTGTTTTCAATCTTTATATCTGGGTAGAAGTAGAACCTTGTGTCATGCAATATTAGTTGGAAAGTAAATAGAGCCATAGTTACTTTATAAATTGATCAGTTTTTTTCTTGAAAAGTATTACTCTGTAAATCTCTAATAAGCAAAATAACATATATGGATATAAGATACAGCGAATCTAATTTTTAACTACGAGCAGACCGGATGCTGTATAAATGGGGTCCAGATGATGGAGCCCACTTGGAGGTATTTTTAGTGATGAGATGGATAGAAAGGTCTCTTTATAGATAATGGTCATTAAAAAAAACAACCCCATTGGGTTATCCAAACCCTTTAGTTTACAACTTATAAGTTTAACGGTCTTTTAACCATAAGATTTGATGAACATAAAATTTGGATGATTTTAATTCATGAGAGATAAAAGTGTAAAAGAAGTTGCAATGATCAAGGATGGACTGGACTGCAGAAAATCCTCCCAAGATCCAATGCAACCTCACTGCTATATGATGTTCACAATAAATATTTAATGAGTATCATCAAATTATTGATTCATTAGCCAAAGAAGGGGTAGGTATTGGAGAAATTTTGATTTCTATCATTAAGTACCTATACAATTTGTTAGGGGATATTTACATCTTTTAGGGATTATAGTAACTAACTCCGTATAGGCACACTTAAACTATAGAATTTTTGTTAAGTTTCAAATTGATATTAATAAACTCACGCTCTTTATAGAAAACATCACAATCAACACACAATTTCCAATCAATTTTTTATCGTTATCAAGCTAAGATAAGGTGTATGAATCAAAAACTAATAAAAGCATTAAAGGCGAAGCCTAGAATGGGATCCATAGGCTTGAGTTAGTCAATGAAAACAAGGCGGCAAGCAAAAAAACAATCTTACCAAAAAATTTGTCAAGGGCCAATATCCAAATATACAAGGTTTTTTTCCAAAAACTGTGGGAAATATTCTTATAAAAAAATTTCCGAGGGGGGCAGTATGCAAAATTACAAAATTTTTTCAAAAACTCTGGGTTGTGCATATATGCAGTTTAAGTTGCTCTGCCTCTCCAGTTTTGCCACAATCAAAGGCTTCTAAAACACTTATCCATCTAATAATCCTTTTCAATTTAATTTACACTAAAGCAGAAAAAAAAATCTATGCAATGTATGTAGCAGCAACAACAACATGTACAGCATATTGGGGTTCATCTATTGAACCCAAACCGTCCTACACAAATGTGCCCTATAAATATGTATTCATTTAGGACACATTTGTGTATACACATTTTTTGCAGAAAGGAAAAATTGCCACGTCAACAAATTTTAGAGAAATGAAAATCTCGAAAAAAAGATTTTCGTAGAATTTAGAAATTCATGCTTGGTACGATTTTTTTTTCCTCATTGACTTAGTGCCAACGTTGGTTTGTGCGATTGTGGATTCCTTACAGAAAATCAAATTTTCTAGTTTGGTGAAATAATTTTTTGAAGAAAAATAACATAACATGTAGATTATTTATTCAACGTCAAATAATGATTTATTTAAAGAAATAAAAAAAAATGAAGGAGTGTAGGGTTTTGAGTTGAAATGGAAAAGAGCGAGAAAAAGAGTGAGAAGTTTTCTAAGGAAATCCATTTCTCATACCTCCATAGAAAACTCATTTCCAGCAATAGCAAGAAAAATATTAATAAGTTAGGAAAGCATTTTCGTGGAATTATTCTGCAATAAACGCATGAAAAATGAATTTTTCCCATAAAAGTGGTAGACAAAAATTTGATTCTGATCTTGCCATCAGCTACCGTTAGTTTGAGTCATAATAGAAATACTAAACTTTGAGACTTTAGCAGTTTCCTTTAATTTATAAAAGGTAAAGGTAGACACATTATAGTCATTAATTGGTAGTGCTGACATCGCACTTTATGAAAACTGAAACTAATCTTTTGAGAACGAATGTGTATAAAAGCACCCTTAGCAAAGTTCATTGAGACAATACATAAATGCATAGAAAAGAATCACAAAATGGTTGATATAAACTGAAGCTCACCTTCCAGATGTTAGAAAAGAATCACAAAATGGTTGATATAAACTGAAGCTCACCTTCCAGATGTTAGATTCTCTAAATGCGGTGAATGAAGTTTTGCTAATTTGATGATCTTTAGGGGATTAAAGAAGAGGAAGACTCTAATGCCCTAGAATGTCCTTGTTAAAAGAGGATATAAAGCAGACAAGAGTCAAGAGACAGGCAACTAGCCCGAAATAGGGCCCTAAAAACGGGCGATCCCAGTGTGCTGGGATCCAACGGCTCCCTCGAGAGCCGTGCTACTTTTTGGGCCCGATTTTCGGGCCCTGTAGTACGGTCTAAATTCGCTTTCTAGTTTATCCCTCCAATTATTGATACCGAAATGTGAAGAAGAGTCGAGAATGACAGGGACAGCCCGGAGTGGACCCTGAAATGAACCACACATATTTGTGTATGAGTGTTTATTGCATTTTATAATGAAAAAGTCTGCATGGACGGAATTTGGGGCCTGGAATTTGGACCGGGCCCTAGGTTCTCACCAAAAAACCTAGGGCCGGTCCAAATTCCGGGCCCCAAATTCCGTCCATGTAGACGGGTTCTTTTATAATAGGGCATGGAGGGATGAAACTGCATTCCTATTTTATTATTGCTTTAGTGACTGTTAGGTATTTTAGTGTATATATTTACAGGTATTAATGTAAAGATCCAATCCAGAATTTCCTAGTATATTTGAATTTGACCGTGTGATTGATCACAATTCACAAGTATAGCCCACCCTGTTTGGTCACTTTCACTACCTATCACTTATCACTTATGTAGTAAAATTAAAGTGAAGTAAAACCTCTATTAGGAAAGACAATGGTCATATCAAAAGTACACATATTCAAAATTTCCTCCTTAATTTTTTTTTTAAAAAAAAGAGTAAAATGCAACATTCTTTCTTCACTAAATGACGAAAGTAATATCATCTTTTTATACAAAAAGTAAAAAAAAATTTATTCTAAAATGTTTTATTATTTTTTGATTTGATACTTCATCTCATATTATTTCAATTATCCGTACATCTAAACATGCTCTTAAATTAGCTCAATAATTACTTGTGATTTGATATTATTGCCTTTAGACAGCATCATGCATCACTGCGTCCTTACATAATGATGTGACACAACCCATGGGACCCATTGCTTGCTTTAGTGCATATTATTGCCTTTAGACAGTGGATTCAAATCCCCTGTTTGGACCAATCAGGGGATGATACACGGGAGGAGGATGTCAAATCAGCTGACATCCAATCTCCTCCAATGTATAAAAAAAAGAGTAAATTAGCGAAAGGTCCCTATAAGTGAATGTATCAAGCCTCCAGTCCAAGGAAAAACTTATTAAGGCCTATGGTCCACTCAGCTAGACTGTTTGCAGCCATAGGTCCCTGCATCCACATGTTCTCATTTTTAGGACTAAATTGCCCTTTCAATCATTTTAGGCATAAATTTTTGAAATTTAAATTTTCAAATCTTCCATTATCCCTCTCGTTTTCTCTTTCTGATCACGGTGGGCTACAAAAAGGAGAAGGGCAGCGCCCTGTCCATGTTGTAGAGAAAACAGAGAGATCTCTGTTTCCGCTGGAGGCCATCGCCTGAGAAAGAGCTGTTGCCGCCCATTTTTTTCTCTCGTCAGTCTGCCGTCCGTGCGCCGTGCTATCGCCGGAATCTTCGCCGGAGTTCCCCGCTGACCGCCGCCGTCCGGCCGCTGCGCAATCGCCGGTCCCCGCCGCCGGCCATCGTCGCAGAGGAAGAAGCCTGGGCCAAGCAGAGTCTCCATCGTGTTCTCTGGTTACAGAGAACAAAACAGAACCAGATTCTGTTTCTGTTGGAAGAGGAAGAAGGCCAGGACAGGTTGGGCTTGGGTCGGGTCAACCTGACCCGTCTGCATAAAGCCCAGCGCATCAAGCCCACAGGACCAGGTCAGTTCAGGTCAGGTTATGGGTCAGTTTCGCCTGACCCGTGAACAGGAAGCCCACTCCAGTTTCTGCTGACAGTCAGCGCCACGTCAGCGCACTTTACGGTCAACAGCGGTTTGACCAGATCGACGGTTGAAACTTGTTTCGTCGATATCTTGATCATCCGAGGTCAGGTCGGAGATCCGTTTGCGCCTACAGATTCGTTGCGAGCAGATCTACGTAACTGTGGAAGAAGATTGGTAATTTGACGGTCAACAAGAAAGTCAAACTACAGGTGGAGAAGGTGGGACAAAACGATTTAGATCGTGATGAGGCGCAGGGGTGCCATCCGAACTCCGATTTGCGCTCCATTTCTTCCTACATACTCGCATCGACTGAAGGCAACAGGGTTGTTATATCATTTTTTGACAAATATTTATCAGTCTTTATGAAATTTATCTGAGTTTTTAGTAAATTTATTTGATCTTGTTCAACTTTATCTGAGTTTTTATCAATTTATCTGAGTGTTGTTCAAATTTATCTGTTTTCTGTCATAATTCTTTGTGTTTTTGGTAAATTTATCTGAATTTTTTTCACATTTATCTGAATTTTTGGTAAATTTATCTGAGTTTTGTTCAATTTTATCCGAGTTTTTTGTCAAATTTATATAAGTTTTGTTCAAATTTATTTGTTTTTTGTCATATTTGTCTGAGTGTTGTTCAAATTTATCTGTTTTCTGTCATATTTCTTTGTGTTTTTGATAAATTTATCTAAGTTTTTGAAAATTTATCTGTTTTTTGTCATATTTGTCTGAGTGTTGTTCAAATTTATCTGTTTTCTGTCATATTTCTTTGTGTTTTTGGTAAATTTATCTAAATTTTTTTCAAAATTTATCTGAGTTTTCTGTAAATTTATCTAAGTTTTGTTCAAATTTTTCGGAGTTTTGTCAAATTTATCTGAGTGTTGTTCAAATTTATCTATTTTCTGTAATATTTCTTTGTATTTTTGGTAAATTTATCTGAATTTTTTTCTGAGTTTTTTAGCAAACTTATTTACGTTTTTTGAAATCTATATGCTTTTTTTAATTTATTTACGTCTTTTGAAATTTATTGCGTTTTTTCAAATTTATTGTGTTTTTTCAAATTTATTGCGTTTTTCCAAATTTATTGCATTTTTAAAATTTATTGCATTTTTCGAAATTATTGTGTTTTTTCAAATTATTGTGTTTTTTCAAATTTATTACATTTTTTAAAATTATTGCATTATTTAAAATTTATTTTCATTATTTTAAATTTATTTACATTTTTTGGGATTTTTCTTTGGATCTTTTGAGATTTATTTGAGTCTTTTGAAATTTATTTATATTTTTTTAAAATTTATTTTGATATTTTAAGACTTATTTGCATTTTTTAAAATTTATTTGCGTTATTTGATTATATATTGCTTTTTTTAAAACTTATTGTATTTTCGAAATTATTTCATTTTTTAAAATTTATTTTCGTAATTTTGAAATTTATTTGTGTGTTTTTAGAATTTATTTGAAAATCTGGGGATTCCATTAATCGTGGACAATTAAATGTTAGTTGGCCATTATTAATGGGATATCCCACCAATCATGGTATCCCACCAATCATGGGATTGGTTATGATTTGAAGAAAGGGTAAATTAGACATTTTAGGTGTCAATAAGTGTGAGAGGGACCTTTGGCTCTATGACTTTTTTTTGTGGATCTAAGGCCACAAAGTGTAATGTTGAGGGACCTGTCGCCGAATGCCCCTAAAAAAAAAATTATCTCCCCTAAGGGGTCGTTTGTCTACACCCATTTACATATGTAAATGGTGAATACGTGTAACATTTACGTATCAATCATGTTTGTCTACAATTATTTACGCATCTTGCGTGTAAATCAGATGTGTAAATGGTGTGAAAATGAACCCATTTTCACACTAAGATTTGAACACCTGTTGAGGTGCGTTTTCAAAGAATACCCGTTATTGGAGGCGGACGGTTTGGTTTTGGGGTATTTTCGTGAAATAGGTTCCGGGTTCGAAACCCCTCTAATGCATTAGAAAAATAATAATAAAAGAGTTCTCAAAATTTGGGCATTTCCATGAAAGAGGTTTTGGGCTCGAAACCCCCCTCCAACACATTAAAAAAATAATAATAAAAGATGTTTCAAAACGGATGATTTTAAGGGACAAGATTTGTAAGACAAAAAAACATATTAGAAGATTAAAGTAGCTCCAATGATTTTAAGGGACAAAATCTGTAAGACAAAATATATATTGAAAATAAAGATTTTAAGGAACAATCTATAAGATAAATATCTCAATGATTTTTCTATATCAACTTTTAACTAGTTAATTACCTTATTATTTTAGTTTTCTTCCAATATCTCAATGATTTTTCTAAAGTCATTTATTATTACAATACTTTAAAAATCTTTAAACATGTATATATGACTATAAAAGAGAAGAAATAATGTATTTTATATAGCATTATGGCATCATTCAAAAATAAATGTTAGCATAAAGCCTATAAGATGCGTGGGTTAAGTTTTATGCAAATTGAATAATGAATTAAGATCAATATTGAATCAAATATCAATTAATAAATATAAATAATAAAGCTATTTGCTTAACTATCAAAATATAAATTTATATCTAATTAACCAAACATGTTGGAATGTATTTTTGTGAAGGTGATCACTGATAGAAATGTATTTTTTTGAAAAGTATATTTCATGTTGAAAGACATGCTCGTTTTTAAGGATCTAAAATGCAAATGAAAATTTTGATATAAAATGGACCTTTTTTCTCCTTTTTAAAATCATTATATTAAAATTTAATTTAATGAATAATAAGTATCATTTACAAAATCTTTTTATACATTTACACATATCATTGAAATAAATATGGTAAAATAAATCACATGTATAAATGATGCGAAAATAGTGTTATTAGACAAACGTTGTAAAAAAAAACGCATGTGTAAACGTTACATACTTAAAATTTGAATATTCATAATTTACATGTGTAAACTGCATTTACATATCCCATGTGTAAAAGACAAACGACCCCTAAGTGGCACCCCCTGTTCCAAACAAGGGATCCGTTTGGCGCAATATGCATCATTGCGACCTTACATCATCATGTGACACGACCCGTGGGACCCATTGCTTGCTTTTATGCCCAGGTGAATGGTACAAATTTATCAATTGGTAATGACCGAAGCTTGGTTTTTTACATATTAGATAATTACTAATTAATATAATTATACATTCTACTGGTCAATCATATCATAATCCGTGAGTCCGGATCCTCTATTGCGCCTTCCCCTCGCTCGTCGTGAGTGGGATTATCTCAGCACGCCGGCACTCCGGTAAGTTTCATCCAGTCGGCGTCGATTTTGGGCGGTGAAGACCTTCCAGCTCATATTCTCTCTCTGATTTCTTTGACTTGGGTTTCTTTTTTCAAATTTATTAAAAAAAAAAACTCATTTAAGGAGCTGCTCATTGCATGCAAATCCTTCAAAATGTTTAAAGGGATGTGGATGATTGGGAGCTGATGTGGTTCCGTACATACCTTGCGTGGTACAATAACCCACTCACAATGAGCGTGTACCAGCCGCCACAGAGGAACCGGACTCTTATCATGATATGTGAATCTCGATCCTTTGGTCCGATTGATAATTTTATCGTAAAATAAAGATAAAGTAAATAATCAAATCAAAAGAATATAATATATAAGGAATTATGATAGTATTTTATCTTCAGTGGATTGGTAAGGATTTTTTTTTAAAACTTTTTGAGTAAAAAGTGAGTATTTTTTTGCCATTTTGTAGATAAAAGATGCTACTTTTTTACTTTCTTTTTAAAATAGGGGGAGGGGAATTTGAAGATGTGCGCTTTTGATGTGATGTCTTGTCTAAAAAAATAGAGGCTTTATATTGCTTTGACTTTAATAGTAAATTACCAAACGGGCCATCAGAGGTTTTACCCCATAATGACAATGAGTGGACCTATTATGGTATGCCACGTTATCGTGGGGCAGCCTAGCTCCACCAAGCAGGGGCTGCCCCATGGTGACATGGTGAACCGTGATTAGAGGTGTACAAAATTACCCGTGACCCAACTCGACCCGTGGGTCAATGGGTGGGTCATGGTAGCGGGTTTTCGGTGCTCGACCCGACCCGACCCGATGGAGAAAGAAACGGTTAACGGGTCTAACGGGTTGAGTCACCGGGTGACCTGTGAATCCGGTAATAAAATTTTTTTAATATAATTACTTTTTAATACTAAACTTAACTTAAAAATAAAATCCTAAAGGGGAAGCATGGAAGTGACCCCACCCCAGCTATTAATTGTCTTTGCTACTGAGGATGTCTTCATACCCACAACATTAGTAAGATAAGTCACAACTCACAAGATTGGAAGCCACCCATTTGTAGGCAAACCTTTCCACACCAACTATCATTGACCAGTGACCATTCAACAGGGGAAAAAAACCACCTTATTAAACTGCTTTCTTACAACATGCTATCAAGTTTCAGAGAGAGAGAGAGAGAGTACAAGGTCTGGACCTTTTTTTTTTAGGGACCTAAATCCAAGCTTTGGGTTTAGTAGAATCTGATCCACTAAGATTTGGGTCCAGTGAATTGGATTTGGGTCTTCATAACTAATATAGTATGAACTTTTTACAGGTTTTGATCAGGGTGCAAATAATTGTTCCAATTGAACCGCAACAGGCCCATTTGATTCTATATTTGGCACATTAGAGGATTTTGACTTCGATTTGGGTTTGGACTCTGAAAGGCTCATTTGAATTGGGGTTAAACCCATTCAAAGTTCTAAAGATGGAATTGCCCTTTCATTTTTAATAAAATCACATTTTTTTTTTACAAATTTTTTTACTATTTCTTTTTTACCCGAACCCGACCCATGACCCGCTGACCCGTGACCCAAACTGGTCGGGTTCGGGTCGGTTTTCACCCACATAAAATATGGTCGGGTAAAGTTTGACTCGATGAACACCCCTAACCGTGATTGTTCCGCGGTTCTGCCACATCACCGTGGGTCAAAACCTTCATAGGATCCCAATTCCAAGACCCGTGTGAGCCTTAAGCTAGGGACCCACTTTGAGTTACGCAGGCCTAAGACCTCCGCATTGCAAAATTGTGGCTTTGAAATTCCTTACATGACGAGTAGACGGGGCAGGTGCATTAGACTACGTTAGTGTCGAGCATGGTTTAAAATCATGGTATCGATCGCGGTATCGGTCGGGACAAAAACCGATATGATATCGGTATCGATCGCGGTTATCAGTCCGCTGCGGTCATCGCGATGTGAACTTTTTTTTTAATCCAAAAAAAAATTCACAAAAATACCCAAGAAATCCAGAATATTAGAATATGCGGGAAAACAATATTTTTTTTCATTAGCAATAATAATAAATCAAAATATCGGTCACCTTAAGTTATGAGTCCTATCTGTGTCGCAGTTCGCTGTCTTCTCCAGTATTTCATATAATGCAACTATTATTTTGGCTCATGGTCAATTTATTAGTGTAAAATACAAGAAAATAAAGATAACATAACAATTTTCTTTACACTATTAATAAACTATTAGTATTTACTATTTAGTATCATAAATACTCCAACAAACTTTTTTAAAAAATAGAATATTTAAAAAAAAATCATTTTTCTGCACCCAAAATCATGTTTATTAGTAGATCTAGCATGAAAGTGTTTAAATCTAGGTGAATAACACAACACAAACCCAAAAATGATATGCAAATGATCTTTTCATTTATTTCTATGCTTTATCTAAAAATGAAAAATAAAAAATATATAATAATAAAAATAAGGGAGTTAAGTTGATTTTCTCTTACTAAATAAACAGTTTTTCTTCAAGAAATAGTATTGGAGTTTGGAAATATGTAAGAGAATGAGCTATGGAGATATGGTTGCTTTAAAGAGATGAGGGAAGAGGGGAAAAAATGGAAAAATAGGGAAAAAGTTACAAAAAATTAGGGTTTTTGACCATTACTCCAAAACATCGGCTGAGATATCGGTTAAACCAGTATTTTGACCATATCGACCGAGATTGGCCGATATTTTGGGAATATTTTGCCTGACTCGGTATTATGGCAAACCCGATACCGGTTTATATCGGACGATATGAACCGGTATCGGCCAAAATTTTAAACCATGGTGTTGAGACTACTGAAAATTTAATTTGAACGCATCATAATTCATAAAGATTACAGGTTATATACAACACGACGGTAATTCGTCTGCACAGGAGTTTGAAGTTTCCATGGGGGACTTGGCTTAGGATTAGCCATCCCATGGGTGGAGACCGGAGAGCCTTTAGAAAAGTAGAACAGATTATAATATGCAATCTAGCTGGAAAGCATAACAAAAGAAACAAAAAAAAAAAAAAGAGAGGAAAAGGGTTGATTCTTTAGCAAAGTAGAAGGATAGTATAATATGGAATCTAGTTGGAAAGCAGAACAAAAGAAAAAAAAAAAGAGGAAAAGGGTTGATTCTTTAGCAAAGTAGAAGGATAGTATGATATGGAATCTAGCTGGAAAGCAGGACAAAAAGAAAAAGAAAAAGAAAAAGAAAAAAAAGGGGAAAAGGGTTGAGTGGTGGACGGAGGTCACTTGAAATATAAACCCTAAAATGCTGATTATTACGAAAAGAAATAGAAGAAGAGTTAAATAGGCTAGTTTTGGGTCGAGCCAAGCTGGAGCTGATAGTTCATAGACTGAATGAAAACTCCATTCAGGTTGGGGTGTTCTCAGGCCAGAGCTCAAGCTTGAATTTTATAAAACAGGTGAATTTTGATTCAGAATTGAACTCAGGCTTGATCATGTACTGGAAATTAGGATCATCCATGGTCGGGTTAGACCAGGCCGAATGTTGCCTAGCCTGACCTTTCTAATTATGGGCCTCATTTCAGGCACAAAACAGCTCCTACGAGTCAAATTAAAGCCTAGATCCAGCCCACTTGCAAAATATGACCCTTGGGTGCTGAAATGTTGGTCCAGGTACTGGAAATTAGGATCATTTATGGTCGGGTTAGACAAGGCCTAACCAGGCCTGATCAGGTACGGGACATTAGGATCATCCATGGTCGGGTGAGAGATGTTTTCTAAAACCAAAATTCTCATTCTGTGTTTGGTTTTGAGATGTTTGGGTTGGTAGTTAGGCACTTCCACCAAGTACCAGTGCTCATTTGAAAATCAAGCTTCGCATGCCTAAGTACCTAGTGCATCAATCCTAATGAAAGTTTTAAACAATCAAAAGGAGAAATTAAAAAATTAAAAAAAAAAAAAAACCCAAACATGTCAAAACCATTTTCAACTGTAGTAGTGTCATTTCCAATTTAAAG
Organism: Litsea cubeba; assembly: GCA_012931725.1. Lineage (NCBI taxonomy): Eukaryota > Viridiplantae > Streptophyta > Magnoliopsida > Laurales > Lauraceae > Litsea > Litsea cubeba. The sequence continues at coordinate 81,159,730 of CM022951.1, read as the reverse complement.
TTTCAACAATAATTCATTGGGTTGGAAAGAGAAACCTTGGCAGTTGACATTTAAATTCTTAACCTATTCTTAACAAAATGGATAAAAGATCAAGAATCTACTCTTTACAACATATCTACTCTTTAAATCCATAACCTATTGATGCTTGGACCTTGATTTTTTCCTTTTTAGGCGTGTGTATAATCTCTTTGTTTCCTGTTCTTTGTTTAACATAGAACAACAGTTAAATATATATCAGTTATGGTCTACACTACACCAAAAATGGGAAATTGGAACGGATTACCGTTCCTAATCCGTGTGTTCCTAATTCATTCCTCCGTTCAAATTTTCGGTTTTTTGAACGGATGAACGGATTAGGAACGGTTGAGGAACGGATGAACGGATTAGGAATACATGGATTAGGAACGGTAATCCGTTCCAATTTTTCATTTTTGGTGCAGTGCTAGTATGAGGTGGTTAAAGACTCTATTTGAGGATTATATTTGTGAGTGCCTAAAAATCACGGACTTAATTAGTGGGGTTAGGATCTCCTGGAGACTCCCTGATGAGATGAATATGCCCGTCCAGAACCTGAAAGGGAGAGAACAAGAAGGGAGCAGTCGTCAGAGGCCCTCCGATGCCTAAGTTAGTTTAGGGAACTCAACAGTAGGGTGGAAGAAGAAGAGAGACAGAGTGAGAACTCAAGAGTAAGATGTTCGTTCATACCTGGAGTGTGAGAGAGCTTCTCTATTTATAGAGGAAGTCTCCATGGTATAGGACGGTGGGACCCACAGACTTGTCTTGTATTTGGGAAGCACTGCCACATCAGCCCACATTCCCTTAAATGAGGGTCTAGTCCGCCCGCCATTCATTAATTGACAATCCGATTGGATCCATCTTTTATTAAATGGTGGTCCAATCGGCCTACAACTCATTAAATGAGGGTCTAATCAGACCTCACCCTGTTTGGACCTTTCGGCGGTAGTTCCATCGGGTCTCCCCTGAAGCCTCACCCCGATGGGGACATAGCCACTGGATGTAGATCTGCCAGGGATCTTGGGCGGCTGAGATGTCTTCTCAATCTTATCCGCGCGTGTCCATATATCATCATGCATTTCATGACGTGGCTGGTTCTCCAGTAGAGCTTTTGGCTGCTAGCGCTCATCTCGGCTAGCATGTTGGTACGTGACCGAGATGTGTGACCAAGGTCGGAACAGACTGCCGAGATCGGGCATGGCCGAGGTCGGCATGGGCCTGGCTGCGGCGGGCGCCCTAGCATCACCGCCTAGGTGTGTGTGGCCGAGCTTAAGACATAATTAGCCGATCATGTCACCGGGGCTAATATAACCTCGGCGTCCTTAGGAATGTCCCCACACAATATTGTACATAGCTTGTGAATTATACTGTTATTGGTGATTACACATGTTGAACTTGTTTCTAATATGATAGACTTACATAGAATGACAATTACATACATCTCATCTATGGTTCTAGATAAAGGTAACTCAATGCATTTATTTGAGGATTATAAAGTATGCAGTTTGTCAATTGGACTGTTTATGGTAATTTTTCATAGTGAGTAGTATTATAGACTTTTCTTTAAAGTATTTAGATTGTTAACACTGGCTAGAGAATTCTCTAGTTGGTCAACTATAGTTAGTTAATCCAGAGAGTCATATAAAAAGTAGAAATATTGACCATAAAAGATGAATAGAAAAGAATCCAATATTCAATATAATTTAGCAATTAACAAAAGATTTAAAAGGATGAGAAGCTATCTCACTAACATTCCATCCTAACCATTTTTTCAAAAAATAAACAAGAAAGTCTCAAAGCTAGTTGAAAAGATTATTGTAGTTGGATTAATGGCATAATGGTAAATTTGTTAATGGGTAATAAATGGTTCTAAATTGGATGGATTAGATACCCCAAGCTGCCCCTAGATAGTGGAACAAAACCCTGGAATGGGGGGAGAATGCCCCCCAAACATCCTAACTCGACCCCAATAGGGTCATTTTTTTAAGGTCCCCGATTGACCACATGAGGCATGTGGTCGACCGCATAGACCGTCAGTCTCAGATTATAGAACTTGAGACAGAGCTCTATAGACTATGTTTGTGGTCGACCACGAGGCTTGTGGTCGACCACATACACACATTTTCCAGAATTTTTAATTCTAGGAATTGGGATACTTTACCCCTAAACTTGGACCCTAGCCCCACTAGACCTATGAATATGAATTGGACCTTTTGGGGTTGTTTGGCACTTTACTTTGTTAAAGTGAAGTGAGATGAATCCTGACAATAAAGTACATTGGGTCATATCAAATCCCCTTTTTCCAAAAAAAAAAAAAAAATCAATAAAGCAATCCCTAAAAGACAAAAAAAAATTCTACTTTCCTATACAAAAAGTCATAGATTCCATACCAAACAACTAAAAACAAAACATCATCATAACACCTTATATTTTATTCTCTCTTGATTTGATATTTCACCTCACCATACTTCAATTCACCACACATCCAAACAGGCCCTAGCGAGGGTGTGCGTACGCTTAACATCTCCTTGTGGGTTGTGAAATGGCACATGTGGGAACCACATAGGTTATGTGGGCTGGGCTGGGCTGCGTAGCGAGCCATCAAGGTGCCAACAGCTTCAGACACATCAAATGAATACGAAAGGCATTTCGGATTCCGCATTACCACCGTGATGGATGATATGGAACCAGTGTGTGGTGGATGACCTTAACCCTATGATGGTTAGTACTACTCCCCTTGACCAATATCCATATATGATGGATAAGTTGTGGCTAGCTAGGACCTCCCCGTACTGCCAATGTTCTCGTGGGTCGGTTCCTTTTTGTGACTCTACCATCGATTTGGTGGGGGGACTCCCAACACGAGGTTATCCATACATCTTGTGTATGGTTGTGTGTGCGTATGTGTGGGTATGGGTGTGTGCAAGTATGTGTGAGTTGGTTGTGTGCGTATGTATGGGTTTGGTTTGCGGTTTGCCCACATTCAGGCTGTGTAGGTCTGTAATTGTACGGGTAGTTTGGGCGATTCAATCAATCGCATGAGCTATTATTTGCGAGCAAACCAACTTACCTGTCTACCATTTAGTTTATGGAGGCACTGACAAGCACCGAGATTTTTCATTATTTTTTAGGGATTCACATTACGCTCTCTGCTATCAACCAAATGACAATATGTCCAACTCCAAATAATCACCCAAATTGACCAGGCATAAAGATTTCTTCATTACAGAGTAGCACAAATCCATTATCCAAATAAGTCCAAAAAACTATTTTTTCCCATCATTTGATTGGATTTCGGGAAGAGAAGAAGAATGAAGAAGATGAGGACAACTGCTTTTTTTACCTTTCCAGAGTTGACATTGACCCTCAACACATAAAATGAGGGTCGATATCAACCCTCAAAAAGAATGGTAAAAAAAAGATTTTTGTTTCGCTAACTTATTTATTTCGGTCATAAAATAAATTAGACATGTGAACTTACTTAGCAGTATAATAAAAGGTCAGCATTATGGCTTCTTGTGAAACAAAAAAAATGGGGATCGTTGATTCATCTCTCTTTTAATTTGCTCATTATTCTGGTGTTCTTTTGCATGACGCCATTGGCTAGATACTAAATCTTGCTCATTCAATTCTAGAACTAGAGTTTCATAAGTATATGCAATTGTGCTGTTTATTTGAATAGGATGGTCACTCTACATTGGATGCGGGTTTGATTTATTTGACCAAAACAGGTCAAATATTGGTTGGGCTTTTATTTCATAGATGCTCCTGACAATCTAACCCGTTTTTACCCGACCCAGTATATTTGTTGTACTCTCTATATATCTGACAACATTTCAATAAGAAAAACAAACAAAACCCCGTGCTATGCACGGACCACAAAACCACCAAATGCACAGGCTGATATGAATTATTTTTAATAAATTTATTAATTAGTAAACATGTGAGTACTTTTTTTTTCTTGCTAATTTGATCTTTATTTTTTTTTTTTCTAAATTTTTTATTCTTTAGATGAGGCATGAATTGATTAAGAAATATCAAATGATTATAGACCTAACAAATTGACCTAATATATTTAAGTGAGACCAAGATGAATGGGGTCCATCATCTCTATTCTAACCGTTCATAAAATCATATGATGCGGGCTGGGACCCATTAATTGATTTATAAAGATCATATGATCAAATGATCATAGACCTCTCAAATTGACCAAACCTAACCTATTTAAGTAGGACCTCCCAGATGAATGGGGTCCACCATCTATATTCTAACTGTCCATGAAACAATATGATGCGGGCTGGGACCCATGAATTGCTTGATAAAGATCAAATGATCATAGACCTCACAAATTGACCAAACATAACCTATTTAAGTGGAACCCCCCAGATGAATGGGGTCCACCATATTTATTCTAACCGTCCATAAAATCATATTATGCGGGATGAGACCCATGAATTGATTTAAAAAGATCAAATGATCGTAGACTTAACAAATTGACCAAATATTTTTAAGTGGGCCCCAGATGAATGGGGTCTAACATATTTATTCTAACCGTCCATAAAATCAAATGATGCGGGCCGGGACCATGAATTGATTGATAAAGATCAAATGATCATAACCTCATAAATTGACCAAACCTAATTTATTTAAGTGGGACCGCAAGATGAAGGGAGTCCACCATCTATATTCTAACCGTTCATAAAACTATATGAAGCGGGCTTAGACCCATGAATTGCTTGATAAAGATTAAAGGATCAAATGATCATAGACCTCAAAAATTTACCAAACCTAACCTATTTAAGTGGAACCCCCTGGATGAATGGGTCCACCATCTTTATTCTAGCCGTCCATAAAACCATATTATGCAGGATGGGACCCATGAATTGATTTAAAAAGATCAAATGATCGTAGACCTAACAAATTGACCCAATATTTTTAAGTGAGACCCAGATGAATGGGGTCCACCATCTCTATTCTAACTGTCTATAAAATCATATGATGCGGGCCGGGACCCATGAATTGATTGATAAAAATCAAATGATCATAGACCTCATAAATTGACCAAACATAATTTATTTAAGTGGACCCCAAAAAAGATGAAAGGATCAAATGATTGTAGACCTAACAAATTGATCAAATATTTTTAAGTGGGACTCAGATGAATGGGGTCCACCATCTTTATTCTAACCGTCCATAAAATCAAATGATACGGGCCAGGACCCATGAATTGATTGATAAAGATCAAATGATCATAGATCTCATAAATTGACCAAACCTAATTTATTTAAGTGGGGCCCCAAGATGAATGAGTCCACCATCTATATTCTAACAGTTCATAAAACCATATGATGCGGGCTTAGACCCATGAATTGCTTGATAAAGATTAAAGGATCAAATGATCATAGACCTCACAAATTGACCAAACAAAACCTATTTAAGTGGAACCCCCCCAGATGAATGGGGTCCACCATCTTTATTCTAACTGTCCAAAAAATCATATTATGCGGGATGGGACCTATGAATTGATTTAAAAAGATCGAAGGATCAAATGATCGCAGACCTAACAAATTGACCAAATATTTTTAAGTGAGACCCAGATGAATGGGGTCCACTATCTCTATTCTAACCGTCCATAAAATCATATGATGCGAGACGGGACCCATGAATTGATTGATAAAGATCAAATGATCATAGACCTCATAAATTGACCAAACCTAATTTATTTAAGTGGGACCCCAAAGATGAATGGAGTCTACCATCTATATTCTAACCGTTCATAAAACCATATGATGCGGGCTGGGACCCATGAATTGCTTGAAAAAGGTCAAAGGATCAAATGATCATAGACCTCACAAATTGACCAAACCTAACCTATTTAAGTGGAACCCCTCAGATGAATGGGGTCCGCATCTCTATTCTAACCGTCCATAAAATCATTTTATGTGGGATGGGACCCATGAATTGATTAAGAAAGATCAAATGATCATAGACCTAACAAATTAACCAAATATTTTTAAGTGAGACCCAGATGAATGGGGTTCACCATCTTTATTCTAACCGTCCATAAAATCAAATGATGCAGGCCGGGACCCATGAATTAATTGATATAAATGTAGCACATCTTGTGTGTTGGCTTATTTAGGGATCTCATGGAGAGATTTTAGGCTTTTGAGTGGAAGATGATTCTTCATGGAGAGATTTTAGGTCTTTTCGGGCCCCAAAATCAGGCCCTGTAGCACGGTTCTTTCAATAAGTAAGAGATGGTCCACTGTCATGCTCCTATTGGATTGAGATCGGGCATGCACAATGGGACCTAAAACTGAAACCGTTAACGAAAAAGGTAGAATCGGATCTCAAACCGAAAACTCTTTAATGGAAAAGATGGAATCGGATTCAAAACTGGAACTGTTAATGAGAAGATGGAACCATAATTGGAACTGGTTCCGTATACGTGACGGGTCACGATAAAATATAATTTGGAAAAAAGACCTAATTTATATAAGGAATTCTCGATGATTGAGGTAATATATGAGGTTTTGGGTTTGTGGTCTAGAACCAAGGTGGAATCAGATGTGTGATTCGGAACCTAAAATCTTTTAGTTTGACACTTTACTAAAATAGTAAAAATCAAGTAAAGCCTCTATTTTTTAGATAAGATGTCACATCAAAAACACTTTAATTTAAAACTCCCCTCATCTTTAAAAAAAAAGAAAAAATAAACTACCTTTATTCACAAAAGTATAAAAAAAACTCCACTTTTCCATATAAAAAGTAGAGAATTTTACCTTAAAAGGGACCTTAGAGGGCCACTGAGCATAAAATGGGCCAATAGTAAATCTGGCACGGAAGTGGTCCCCTGGGACCACTTCCGTTTTTTTTTATCAATAGTGGAATAAGTGACGACGTCGTCGCTACATTGAACCCCAATATACAGCGCGCGAAACCCCACTTCCCCACTTTCCCCTTCTTCCTCCCATCCCTATCTCCATTTCCCCGGGCGATTTCAGTTCCTCCTTCTGCAAAAGAGCAAGCAGGTGGTCCTAAAGGTCGTTTTCCATGTTTGGATTGTAGCATCAAGATTCCAGCATCTTTATTTGGAAAACCCACCGAGACCCCACTTCCCCATTTTTCCCTTCATCCTCCCATCACTTTTGCACTTTCCCCTGGGAGTTTTGTTTTCTCCTTCCTCAAAAGGTAGAGCAAGTGGTCCCAAAGGTCGTTTTCCGACCTATTGGATTGTAGCATCAAGCTTCCAGTATCTTTTTCGGGCTATGGTATTCTTCTTGTCTCTTTTTCTTTTTCTGTATTACACAATGATGATTTACTGTGGTTTCTTCATCTTCTTTCCATTTACTTGACATCCTAAAATAGTTAATATTCATGCACTGTACATGATTTTTGCATTGAATCGACCCACGACTTAGTCCTTCCATTTTCCCCATTCTCGACTGGGTTGTCAATCCTAGTGGACATGCAGAGACTTCATGTTTGGACTACTTCATTGCTACTGAAATAGGGAGACATCAACCATAATGCCCATCATTTTGAATTTGATTATAGTGTGATGGTATTGTAGAAGATAACAATTGGGTTTTACTAAACAAAAATTTGGGTGTGCAAAGAGGAAAATAAATTAACAGTTACCAAAATCATATAAGTAGAGACTTTCCTAAATTGATAAGTTAATCAAAATTATACAGTAGTGGCGGAATCCGGATCCAGCTAGAGCCCTATTCTCATTGACAATTCATCACTTCTTTTTTTTTTTTTTTGTTGGATCATCACAATTCTGATACACACACTAAAATATAGAGACTTGTAGTGGTGGAAAAAACCCATAGACTTTGGACCATTCGCAATAACAAGTATGATTTGGCCCATTGACAACATAGACTTCCTAATGACAATAGGATGGAATTAAGCTACACATGTGGCCCTTGCATAAAAATGGACCCATTATACCATTATAATTGTTATTGTTCTTCTTATTCATCATGTTTCCATTGTAATGGCTTCATCATTAATCATTTTAGTAATACAAGTGTTGTAAATAAATTTATTCATATAAGAGTATTTGAACTAACTTCAATACCTATTCATATTCAATGAATTAAAGCCACAAACAATTGTATAGAGGAAGCGGTGGGAAATGTTGCATTCTGTTTTTGCAATTAAATTTAAATAAATATTGCTATGATTCTAATTCATACATACAGGCCTAGATAAACGTTGCTATGATTTATTTTCCAAGTGAATATAATGAGTTTGTACCCATCAAAATAAGTAGTCTCATATTTGAAATTCTCCAAATCATCAAGACAAATTGCCCCCAGATGTTTGCAACCAAACATGACTTAAATTTCAAAGACTGCTATAAGGGAAAGAAGAACTTGAGGACTAAAGGTCTATGTGATCTTACCCTATGCAGTTAACTAGTTTTAATTTTCTTATTAGTTAGCTTTACTTCTCGCTCTAGTTATGTTTACATCTCCCTCTCTCGATCTATTTATTTTTTGCAGATGGCTGGAAATAGGCTTCTATATGATTAGGCCAATCATATTTCAGAAGCCATAAACCATGGACATGTATATTCTTAGCCACCCTTTCATATATATATATATATATAGTTTACCTTTTTCTTAACTGTAATAACTTGAAACTGTCTCGCAGGAATTCGGTACATTTCGATGCATACCAATGAACCCGGACAAAGCTGTTTGGGTGTTAAATGATATCCAAAAGGAGTACGTAAGGCAAGCGGGTTTACAATCATTTTGCAGAAATGAAACATATTAGGATAGATCATGCTCTCATTACAGCCTTGGTTGAGAGATGGCGTCCTGAAACAAACACCTTCCACTTCCCATCCGGTGAGGCCACTGTTACTCTTGAAGACGTAGCCTACATATACGGGCTACCTATCGATGGCCCAATTGTTACCGGGAGAACTTTCCCGAGTTCAATGGTTAGTGATGTATGTCTTGAATTACTTGGCAAGGCCCCTATTCAGGGTACCGAAGTAAACGGGATTAATATTAAATTCACATGGTTGGAGGACAATTTCGCAGCGGTGCCATCAAAGAAGAAGAGTACGAAGAAGAAAAAGAAACTTTCTAAGGATGATGAGATCTACAACACTAGGGCGTACCTTTTCTTCTTAGTTTCCAGTCAAATTATGTCTAACACATCGGGTGGAAGGGGTCCGGCATATCTTCTCGAGTTGTTCAAGGAATTTAAGCCATATGCATGGGCCCCTGCCTGTCTTGCCAATCTTTACTGGATTTTAGCACAGGCAGTTAAATTTGTTAAGGACAAGTCTGAAGATAGACATCAGGAGGGAGATGAATGCAAATCTTCGAACAGAAATGATGATTCTAGGAAGTTCAGAACTTTGACTGGACCTCTTCAACTTCTCCAGGTGAAAATATTTTTATTTGAACATATTTACAGTTTTTCTACAACTGTTACATTTGTATTTACTTATTAATGACTGTTTTTTGCAGCTATGGGCGTACACGAGAATGCAAATTGGACGTTGTCCACCACCAACGGATACATGGAAAAGTGATATTCAGTTCCCATTGATGAAAACATGGACAGTTAGGTTGAATTCATTCAAAGCTGTAACCACACTGAATAAGACTCGACAACAGTTGAACAAATTGCCACAGGACGGTGTAAGTTTAATATAATCGGATGGTATACAGTTGGGAGTTGATGCTTTTATCATTACATTGAAACTAATCTTGTTTTATTTCTTTTTCTGTAGTTCAAATGGCAACCATATAACAAGTTCGGAAAGAAATTCCGTCATACTATTTCTAAAGCCGACCGTGACCTATTTTCATCTTCAACGGTCTTGGCTTTTTATTGGGTAGTGGAGCGACATAATACGGGTCGCGTTATGAAACAGTTTGGATTTATTCAGGAAGTTCCCCCACCGTTCAGCATGCCCTATCCAAGAGTGGAGCGAGTAGAAAAGATAGTGTATGACTACAGTGCACGTGGCAAGGTACCTAATTATGTGTTGTGGGACAGTAGATCCCAGTGCACTCTGAAGGGAAAAAAAGCATCTTCAAAGACACATAATGACGAGTATATGCATTGGTATCGGGCCAACACGATCATGTATATCGGTCGAGGGCAGGAGCATGAGGAGATTGATAAACAAAAAGCAAACGTGATGAACATGAGGGTTGTTGTGAGCAGAAGCACGTAAGATACCTGTGGCTCTTTCTTAAGATTTAATTTTTCATTTCCACATGCCTTATGGCTGATTTTCTTATTATGTCCACAGGTTCATCAACTCTTGCTTCACATGGAAAGGTCAGTTGACCGTGCTGTTCGGAAGAAAACCTCAATTGAGCATTTCCGGGAATCCTGGATCAGGAAGATACTCAGATTTAGATCTGGTTTGAATACAAAATTCGTCAAATTTAAGGATGACCACTTATACAGCTCAGCATCAGAAGATGTAAGCAAAAATTTCATCGATTTATTTTTACTGTTACTTCAGGGATGTCATTCTAAGCAATGTGTGAAAGATTTTATCCTCAAGTTGATGTAATTGAAATTAAACAATGACAGGATAAAAAGGTGTCCACTGACGGAATGAGGGTTAAAAAGCCTGCATCCAAAAGAAGCCCAGGGAAAAAGAATGGAAAGAAGCAAAAGAGTGTGAAGTACAATATTGATGTTCCAAGTTCACCTATGTCACACACCCCTACTGAACATGCCCCTGAAGTGGCCAAGGAGGATTGCAGTATGGAACCAGATTCAGTAGATAAACATACTTCTACACCGGTCGACTTTTCCAATGAGCCACCAGTGGTTGATATCTTTTCCACTCCTCGGGGGGCATCAACCTCGCAAGCAATAATAGTTTCACCGATCAGGGCGTCCATTGATTCACTAGTTTGGAGGTTAAAACGATTGCCCCGAACGAGGAAGATTCCAGAAAAGTTTGATGATTACTTACACTCAATGGGTGGATCGGAGTATTCACTCTCCAAAAGTGACAGGTTTCTACTGAATGGGTTCAAACGATATTTCAATGACAGGTATAATGTAATTACATTACCATCGTAATGGTTTCATTCCATATATGGCCTTATGTGTATTGTATTTTGCAGTAAGGATGAGCTCGACATTGTATGCACATTGGTATCCAGTGAAGTCCTGAATTGTGCTCTAGAGGAGGGAATTTGGTTCGACACCAATATTCTGTATTATTGGTTTGATGTGTTGAGGGAGAAGTGTCAAACGGCCTTTTTGGCAGACCCAAGCATTTCTGTAAGTATATAGATTCTGATTTGCAATTATCACTTCGTCGCCATTTGGAGGTTAAAAACTCACTTTCAATTTTTTACAGAGCTGGTGGCAGTCTGGATTGCCAACCGCTGAAGAAGCAGCCTTCGGTCCCGGAGGTTCTCGAGTGTGTGAGGCTAGAGAATGTAAAACATTGGTTTACATTCTTCACTCTGTCAATCATTTCACTTTACTTGTTGGGTATACGGACGAGAGGAAATGGGAATTCTACAATAGTTCAAGCAGTGATCGTCATGCTTTAACTACTTGTAAACGATTTGTAAGTATACCAAAATGGTACCAAATTTTAAAAGAGCTTCTTAAGGTGTTATCGTACAAGATTTAGTCAGACTTCTTTTACTGATCTTGCAGGTTGAGTGGCTGACGACGAAGTTCAGCCAATATGGGTGGGCAGACCCATACATATGGACAATCAACGTAAAAACGAACATCCCACTGCAGGAAAACGGCTACGACTGCGGTGTCTTCGCCGCTGCGTTCGCTGAGCACTGTATATTTCGTCGTCCGATTAACTTCACGCAGGCTGACATGATGTATTATCGGCAACGAGTCATCATTGAGATCTTCAAGCGCAGCTGGGAGTTGAATGCATACCGATTGAATATTGATGAGATTCCGCTTGATTCAATTGATCCTGAGAAATGATGAAAATTTGATCTTTTGTTGTGATCCTTTGTTGTATGTAAATCTAACATAGTCCATGTTTTTGTATGCCTACTGTTGATTTGAATTGCAAATTGGCCGGGAGTTGTTGCGCTGTAAAAAGTTGAAATGAATGTAAAGGGAAATTTTGTTTGCTTTTGTATGATCAAAGATACTTGTTTGGCTTTATTGAATGTTGCCCTCCTATGTATTTTTTAATGCAGCTTTTAATATGGATGTGAATGTAGTATGGGAGTTGTAGTGCATTCGCACATCCAACCATGACAGAAATAACATGTTTATTGTCATTGCTTGAAACTGACGACGTCGTCGCTTCACAGAACCTGGCGTATAGGGTCCAGTGTTAAGAACTGACGACGTCGTCACTTCACAGAACCGTTTATAAAAAATCTCAGATGTAATAACTGACGACGTCGTCGCCTCACAGAACCTAGCGCAAACTATATGTTTGTTAATACTGACGACGTCGTTGCTTAACAGAAACTAGTGGAATAACTTATAGTGTTAAACTGACGACGTCGTCACTTCACAGAACCGTTTATAAAAAAAAGTCAGATGTAATAAATGACGACGTCGTCGCTTCACAGAACCTAGCGAAAACTATATGTTTGTTGATACTGACGACGTCGTTGCTTAACAGAAACTAGTGGAATAACTTATATTGTTATACTGACGACGTCGTCACTTCACAGAACCGTTTATAAAAAAACTCAGATGTAAAAACTGACGACGTCGTCGCTTCACAGAGCCTGGCGCAAAGTATAATGTTTGTTGATACTGACGACGTCGTTGCTTAACAGAAACTAGTGGAATAACTTATATTGTTATACTGACGACGTCGTCACTTCACAGAACCGTTTATAAAAAAAACTCAGATGTAAAAACTGACGACGTCGTCGCTTCACAGAACCTGGCGCAAAGTATAATGTTTCTTGATACTGACGACGTCGTTGCGTAACAGAATCTAATGAAATAGTCCAATTGTATTAATTGACGACGTCGTTGCTTCACAGAATCTAGTGGAACATAGTTGTGTTTTAATAACTGACGACGTCGTCGCTTCACAGAATCGTTTCTAAAAAAAACACTTCTAATAACTGATGATGTCGTTGCTTCACAGAATCTAGTGTAACATACTTGTTTGTTAATACTGACAACGTTGTATTTTCACAGAGGGAATTGGAGTGAAGTGTGTGTTAATACTCATGTCCACAGTTAACAAGGGATGTGTTAACAGTTAATAAGCGTATCATTTCAACAAAGCTAACGCTTATTAGATTCTTTGCACACAAAAGTAGAGCACATCGAAACAAAAATGGTGACATAGTTGATAAAACTTGATAACAAATTTGTTGAAACTGTTATATATAAAGTTGTATTACAAAAGTATGATCCACATCAAGGGATATGTACAAGATATGCTAGAAAGCTACCCCACAAAAGTATGATCCACAGCAGGGGCTATGTACAAGGTATGCTATCAAATCACCCCAACATAGAGTATTTCTACCCCACAAAAGTATGATCCACATCAAGGGATATGTACAAGGTATCCTAGAAAGCCACCCACAAAAAGTATTTCTACCCCACAAAAGTATGATATTTACAAGATGTGCTAGTTGGATCTATGCAACATGATCTGATGGTGGATTGCGACAACTCTTTCGGTTATGTCCCCTATTTTTGTAGTTAGAGCAAGTAACAACCCTGCGTTGTCGATTTCTATCTTCAACACGAATCCGGGATTTCTTTGGACGCCCTGGTTGTTTGGTAGCACGTGGAGGCAAGACGATTTCATTTGATGTATGTTCCCATTGTCTGCTATCACGAGTGGCATGAATGACCTCACTATACGAAGCACGATAAGTAGTTGTTAGGTAACAATCCTCAACATAGTCATACGGATTTAGGTGCCTAACTTTCATCGCTGCTAGTGCATGACAGCATGGAATCCCCATTATTTCCCATCTACGACAACTACACTTCTTCTGTTCAAGATCCACAATATCTATGAATTGTGCTGATTGAACCTGAAACTCAACGAGCCCGGCGACACGTACATGCACGCGGCGTGAGTCTTCAGCCTCTTGGCTCATTAGTTTCTCTCCATAGGGTGTTAATCGCGATGTAATATTTAGTGACTCGAAAAGTCTTCTCTGGAAGAACTCCATCAACTTCGCACGGATTTCTTCGACTTGCTTTGTAATAGGAAGCACCCTAATGTCCTTTAAAAGCGCGTTCGTACATTCGGCAGCGTTGCTGGTTATCATGTCATAGCGCCGACCCTCAACAAACGCATTTGACCAACGTTGTTTTCCAATGGCATTGATATAATTATGCGCCCCTTGGTCTACAGACATGATGTCATTCATATAGGCCTCATACTCACATGGTCTAAAAGACTTGGCAGCCCGCCAGAATTTCAATACAATGGCACGATCACAGAAGGCTGTTTTAATGTTTTCTGCAATGTAATGACAACAGTAGCAGTGCATCGCGCTTGGAATGATGTTGGCCAATGCCGGGACAAGACCCTTTTGTCGATCAGACACAATAGTCAAATTTGTTGGACTTCCCAAAGCAAGAGATAGGTTGGCAAGAAACCACTCCCAACTGTCACGACGTTCGGCCTCGGCCAAAGCGAAAGCTATAGGAAATAGCTTATGATTACCATCATAGGTGACAGCCACTAGAAGCACACCCGGATACTTGCCCCGAAGATGTGACCCATCAACAGCGATCATCGGCCTCATCGACGAACAGAATGATCGGATGCAAGGACCGAAAGCCCAGAAGAATCTTCTAAACCTGTCTTCAACAGTCGTGTCGATATTAGTCACAGTACCTGGATTGGTCATGTGTAATTCTTTACAATATAGAGGTAAAATCTTAAAAGATTCTTCATATGATCCCCGAACTACACGCAAGGCCATCTCTTTTGCAATATGTGCTTTTCTATAAGTGATACGGGTGCCAAACTCCTTTTGGTATTCATTCATAATTTCTTTTGGCTTCAAGTGGTTATTGCATCAGACTCTGTCCTCAATGAACTCTTCAATAAGTTTCGAGGATGCTTGGGGATGTGTCATTCCCATCATTGGTTTTGAGCAACAATGTCTTGGGTTATAAGTCCGCACCTTAAACTCCGGGCCTGAATCAACGATGGAAGCATGTATACGCCAGGGACAACAATCATCTCTGCAACGTGCCGTGACTTTTTTCGTCTTGGTCGACACATGTCGTAGAGTAAAATTGTTATAAATTGCAAATTTCACAAGAGATCTTCTGAAGCTTTCACGATCAGGAAATTGACGCCCTAACCCACATTTCTCGTGCTGAGTCCGTACCAGTATCGGCTATAACATCTTGAGGGGCCATTGTGTCTACAAAATTGATATCTCCCATAGCCACTGAATGAAGCACAGCCTGAATGGTTTCAGATCCTTGTTCATTACCAATATAATTGACATCTTCCATAGCAAGTGAATGATCCACAGCATGAATGGTTTCAGCTCCTTGTTCATTACCCCCGGAATTGACATCTTCAATAGTAAATGAATGATTCATAGCATGAATGACTTCAGCTCCTTGTTCATTGCCAACAAAATTTACATCTTCCAAATCAAATGAATGATTCGCATCATGATTGGTTTCGGTGCCTTGTTTAATACCAGCCATCATCGAAGAGGGAGTTCCAGGAACCATTGATATATCAAAAGTAGCACATACAGCATCATGTGCATCAACAGCCTCTCGATCTATACCATCCACATCAAAAACAGCTCTTGTAGAACGATCTGTTGCATGAGGATCCAATGAGGTAGAGAAATGCATATCAACGTTTTCACGAATATCCACGGTGGGAAATACTAGGCCAGACGTGGGCATTTTTATCTCGCAAATCCCTTTGCACATTTTCTTCTTGGCACTTGGACAGCCAACCTTCACTCGTTCTCTGCAAGGCATGGACAAGAATTTAAGTTAGGCATGACAAGTGCAACTATATAAATATTAAAAAAAATAGAACATAGATACGTACCTAGAGCCTTCGCGTTTCTTGTTTATAACGTGTAGTTTCCTGTTGACATACACATGTAGCCCATGTTGCTCACTTCCAGACGCCATCAACATTCCCAGCATATCATTTTCATCTTCCAAACTGATCAACGAAAAAACGAGTCCATTGTGATGAAGGTATTTCATGCTTACATCCTTGATATTTGCATCCCAATTAGACAATGCAATGGCTTCATTCATCAACATGTCATATGTTAAGGTCTTAGGTAGAGACCTCATCTTCTGTCTTCCACCATTGTAGACTGGGCGTATAATGTCAAAGACAAACTCTCCATCAAAGTGAAATATGATGGAAATCCCAGACTTGGTCATTCTGCCGACGCAAATAAAGCATATATTAATTTGATGGCATTAGCAAATGTAGTCCAAGGGTCACCTTTCACATAATGCTAATAGAGAGATGATTGTATGGGTCAAACTGTCCATTTCTATTTCTATTTACAAGGAAAAAAATCACAAGAGAAGTTAACTCCACTAACACTGTTTTTTCCTAGGGTTACTGACAGAGGAGGAGTGAAAATGAAATCATTTGATGGGTGTTTGCTCCCACTTTATACAAGACATATTCACCAAGATTTCTGCACGTATTTGAGTACCCATGTTCATATTACTTAAAAGGGTTTAACCCTAACGTGCAAATACGTAGATTCACAATCTTCATATGCTCTCAACTAAGGGTTGTGACAATAAACAACCTTAGAACAGCCAGAGTTGTTACCTTTCTCAAAAGCCTTAATGAACTTTTCTCAAAAAACTGTATATCAAATGCCCTAATGAACTTTTCTGAAAAGGGTAAACATGAAACACATAATCTATGGTAGGTAATGCATGAAAGAACACATAAATAGCGATATGCCTACCTCTTAATGGAGTTCAGCAACCTCCATAAAGAAGCCCACACGTTGGGGAAGACGCCTGCATCATCTCTATTCAATGGCAGATAAAAAGGATCCCACGAAAATGAAGCTGTGACGGGATATATATATATATAGAATATAAGCGACGACGTCGATACTAACCCACTATTATAAGTGACGACGTCGTCGCTTGTAGAAAATAAGCAAAAAAAATATATTTTCTGGCGGGAATACCCATTCCGTTACATATTTTCTATGGGTACCTCTTCCGGTGAGTGACCAACTAGGGTCCTTTTTTAGGTAAAATTCTCTAAAAAGTAAAAAAAATTCCATAATAAATAACTAAAAATAAAATACCATCATAACTCACTTATATTTTATTTTATTTTCAAAATCAACTTTACTTCACTTGATTCTACCAGTAGAGTTGCCAGACTGGTTAGGCTGCGGTCCAAAAAAGGACCTATACTCATACCCACTTACTTATTGAAACCCAATTCAGGACCATGCCTAGTTATTAACGAGTGGGAAATGGGATCCATTTACATCCTAGGGCACTTATAATTAGAGTTCCTATTTAAGCCCATTGGATTGAAAATTTGCAGTGGGACTGACATAATAAAATTTGCAGTATTTGATTTTGCCCATTCTGGAAGAGTGAGGAAGAGAGGGAAGAAGGAAGAAGAGAAAGGAAGGAGAGGAGGGAGGAGGAGAAGAAGCAGCAGCAGCCAACAGCCCCAACACTGGTACTCTCTTTTTCCCCTCCCTCTCTCTATATCTCTATTTTGTTTTCTTCTTCTCTCTCACTTTTTTTCTAAAACCATTTATCTCTTTCTTCTTCTCTTTACCATTCCTATTGTTTATTTGTGCTAATAGAACAAGAAGTGGCCCATACAGTTAAAAATCGTGAAGAAACTGTAATTGGGCGTCCTGAGTTGATATGGGGGACTCGTCGTTTCTCGATAGGATGATCACTCACCTCCGCTCAACAAGCAGGTGCATTCTCTCTTAAAACGATCTTCTTTTCTTGCACCTTGAAATGTTGCAATTTTCTTTCTTTCTTTTACTTAGAACTGTCTTTCTTAATGTTACAATTGTGTCTAAAGTGCTAAAATAGTCCTAAGTGTCCTACTATTACTAATGTAAAGGTTTTTTTAATGGGGATTTATATGAAAATGTGCATTTTGGACTTGACCTCCAAATACAGTGATGAATTCCATCATGTTGTAACATTTGATATGTTACATATCTATCATCCTATTGATAATATTTTTCTTGGGTTTTCACACATGGTCCCAATATGGGGAAACTGCTTAAGAACAAACTCCCTTTTATCATATAGACCCATATAGTGAAGTCGCGAAATTGAAATTTGATTTTTGCCCCCTGTGATAGTTACCTCAATAAAACTAGGCAAGGCATGCCAACACGAATCACATTCTAGTATTAGTTCCTGGAGATGGATCTTGTGTGCTTGCATTTAAATTTTGATCTCAGAATTGAAATCTGTACCTTCACCATCTGGGTAGCCTTCCTTGACTTCGGATAAGGTACATGTTTATAAGATGGATTCTCAAAATGAAAATGATAGTGACTAACGTTAGCCCAACAATACCTATATCATCAGAGAGACTTGCTTATTTGCCTGTCCTTCTCAAACTTTGTATATGGTAGAAGTTACATAAAATGGATTCTCATAATGAAAATGATAGTGAAAGATCTTTAGCACTAAATGATAAAATCAAAGATCTTTGTTCCTATAGGCTGATATGGTTGGAGTTTGAGTTTGGAGAGATATGTTGTTAGCAAGGGATATTAGTGCTTTTGTATCACAAATCATTGACTTGGTGGAGTTAATTTCATATGGTTAAACAATCAATATTCTCCAGTCATGTGTAATTGGATCACTCTAGCACATTTTAGACATGCTTGTCTTTTATGACAAAGTTTTTGCGTATAGTCTCATTTGTATTGGAATGTCAGGGGGGAGGTCTGATTATTATTGTTTGAGAATATGTGTCTAAAATCCTGGTTTGAATCGTGTGGGAGATTCTTTTGGCAGAGGGATGAAATCGGTATTAGTTCCACATGAAGTTTTAACTCAAGGGAAATTAGAGTGAAATAATGAGGTGTTTAAAAGGTCAGATGACAAAAAGAGTTATATAAATATAAGCGAAAAAACTAGAGGAAGATTTTGATGGTTTGTTGGTGGAGAGGGATAACATCTGTAGATTGGAAAGTAACAAGGTGATATAGTAAGAGAATAGAGTGCGTCCAAAGGTTGAGGGCCTAATGGAATCATAATTTGTGGTTGTTGAGGCTCCAAACATAAATGTGTCTGTGTTGTACACTTGTACATTTCAGTGTCATGGATATGTTGGTTTAATTTTTGAAGAAGTGTTAATGACAACCTGCAATATTCTTCATACATCCTTGTCTCTTGGTGTCTAGACATTTAGCTTTGTTATACTTGCTCATTGCCATTGTCATCACGGGAAGGATGAAAATGAAGTTGTATTTTATTTAAAACTCAAAAGGAACTAGATGAAGGAGGCTACGATGTTGATCTTTCATTTTTTATGAAAAATGATACTTTAATGACGTGAGACCGTAGAGCGGCAGAGGACATGACTTTGAATAGAATTGAGTGGAAATTAGAAAAGCATAACTCACATAGGTGGCCTTCAATAGGCGGATAAGACTGTGATGGTAGATGTTAATTTTAGGGCAATATAACCAATGCTCAATGTATAATAGTTGAATATAAAGGGATGTAAACCACTTTGGATTACTATGGTTCAACATTTCCTCAAGCAGAAGTCAGATTGAAGGGATAGATTCAAAGCATCAGTTGATTTATTCTGAATCCTATCACTAAGAAAAACTTTATTGCAAAGTGTTGGAAAGCCTATAAGATCCCCATATGAAGTTGGCGAACCATGTTTTCATCACTATTCCTAATTCCTGTTCCAATCATATCCCTTCCACCTGCTCCAATAGAACAACATAGAAAGATGTGTTCATGAAGGAGCTTATAGTTGGCAGCATAAAATTCTGATCAACGAAAGAGCAACTTCTCACGTAATGGTCTGCCTTCCTACACCGATGAATGCTTCCTTCTAGGAAAGTGAGCAACCGTGCCTTCCCTCTCACGCTTTGGTTTCTTTTTTAACTATAGCTTGTAGAAATATGAAGGATCATCTATAGTTGACTCAAGCCTTAAGCTATGTCATGAGCTTAAATCATGGGTCTGAGAATTCATATCTACTCATTTAGTTCCCGTTAGCTTGGGCTTCTAACTTGGTAGATTGTGATCAGCTACATCATAACTAAAGTGCCGCCGTGCCCTGCCTTCCGAAGCATGGGAAGAAGCTGGTTTAGCTGGTCCATGAGTTAGGCCGGGTTTTAAATAGCAACCTTTCGCATTTTGGTTCCTCTCTGCCTTTTGATATATTTTTTTTTCTTGTTCAGTTCAAGGTCCATAATAGTAGTTGCAGTGGGTGTATCAGCCGACAATCAAAATGATACATAGCGGGTGATGCATGGTGGTTGGAATGTTACGTATCAGAGTAGCAATGTGAACAAATAATGTGGTAAAAAAAAGAAAAAGAACTAAGATAGAGGACGTGTATGAGACCCCTCATGGCAAAGAGGTCCTATGTCACATATGAATATAAAATTACAAAATTGATCTATTTGTCCACATCTATTCATGTTGGTCAGTTATATTAAATTAGAAACTAATTAAAATCCACTTGGGACTGATCTATGGGAAATATAGATCTACAAGGTGTGCATTTGGATGTGATTTGGTTTGCCCACTTTGAAAAATCTCCAAAAATGGGAAAAATAACAAAAGGATTAAAAAAATCTCAAACTATTTAGGGTTCATCTGTGGGAAACTTATATGTAGAACTTAGAAGGCATTTGGATATGATTTGGCTAGCGTACTTTGAAAAAAAATGATTTTTTCCTTAAAAATCCCCAATAATCATAAAATAACAAAATCTCTTCGGATAGGATTGGGACAATTGAAATCCTATAGACAAACCCTTCAGTCAAACACTATACAGTTGAAAACCCTTAAACAAATCTCTTGATCGATCATTAAGCTCTTATATGGTTGAAACCTTTTGATCAAGATCTCCACCGTAGTCGAACCCTTTGGCTTACAGCAAGGACAAAATAGAATAAAGATAGATGGGCTGGGCCCAAAGGCTGGTCAATCCATGGAGACCAGGGGTCTATCCTGCATCATGGTCCCTTATAAATTACAATAAAACAAAAGTGGGACCATTACATTAATTTCCAATTACACATTAATATCCCGATAGAGGTTACACTTTGTTGTGTTGGGGAAGGACATGAAATAGCATTCATTGGGACTAATTTGCAGGATTGGTGTCAACTAGTTGGTGTAGAGGCAACAACCCTATCATTTATCCATGATATGTGATGACCACATTGGCGTTGGTGTTGGTCCCTTTGGTTTTAAGAGAAGGAGCCCTGAAGAACCCATATTTGTTCTTAGAGTCTGGTTTTGGAAAAGTGTAGACTTCAAAGTTTTCAATTTTTACCTTTAGATGACAATTTAAGGTAGCTATGCATGTTTCATTTAAATTTGATCTGCATAATGTGTTAAGATGTGGTTTGTAGAGCAAGGTATGAAAAATTGGACTCACCCAAGTTACGTGCAACTTGAATGAGTCAGGTCAAGTTAGGATTTGGGTCCCTTTTTGGTTCCCCAAAATTCTTTAAAAAGTAAAAAAAAAAAAAAAATTGGAAACGCATGGTGGACTGACCATGAAAGGAAAAAGAATGGAGAGAGAGAGAGAGAGAGAGAGAGAGAGAGAGAGAGAGAGAGAGAGAGAGAGAGAGAGAGAGAGAGAGAGAGAGAGAGAGAGAGAGAGAGAGAGAGAGAGAGAGAGAGAGAGAGAGAGAGAGAGAGCGCCTATGGGTTTCCTGTTTTCACCCCATTAGCCACAATCCAAATGAAGTCCCTTTTCATACTCAGATTTGAACAATGCTTTATTCTCGATTCATCTCCTCTTATAGCTTTCATTATGAAGGAAAACAATATAATTTAGAGAAAGGCAATAAAGAATGAGGGTTTGATGGAGGTAGGGAGTGGAAAGGTTTGAAGGAGTGGGAAAGGGGGTTGAGTTGGAAGTGGAAGAGGTTGGAAGTGACGGGCTTGAGAACCCTAAACCGTAGGGAGTAGGGATTATAAAGCATAGAGAGAGCTAAACAACCACTTTAAATAGGATCTGCCTGAGTCCGACCGACCTGACGTGGTAGTCCGAGTCTGCTCAGCTGAGTTTTCAGACACTGGTACAAATGTAGCTTCCAAAAGTTGACCTAACCTATTGTTGAGATTCTCTTATTTATAAATTGTGACCCCCTTTAACTATGACATTGCCATCAATTTTATTGACATTGCCATCAATTTTATCTCCATTATTTTAGATGATATTTATGGTTGATAAAATGTAGGTATTATACTGGTTATCCAAAGGATCTTGGGCCATCACGGGTTATTCATTTCACCTCCGAGCGTCAATTTGTCCAGCTCCTGCATGAAGGGTGCCCTGTTGTTGTTGCATTTACTATCAAGTAACTTCCTTCGTCTGCAGTTTCGGATTTTCATTCATAAGTCAGGTTTGAAGAATTGTGCATGACCTTGGGCTCATCAACAGCCAGTGACCTACTTGTTCAAATGCGCCATACAGGTCTAATTACTCAAGGCACCTAGATAAAGTATTGGAGGAAGCTGCTGCTCAGTTTTATCCACACATAAAATTTGTACGGGTATGATGTTCCATGCTAATATCATTAAAATTTTTTTTTTCTCTCAATGCAGATCAATTTCATAAATTTTCTGCACACATTCTGAATCAAATAGAAAGTAGTATAAGGTAGCACTAGTAACATTCAAAGAGAAGAGTTATAAGGCAGTGTGCACAGAGATACAAATTCTAACAAAGTGTTGGATCAGAAAACTTGTTTCATAAACATTCTGCTAAAGATGTTCTTGGAAGTGTTCAAGGGTACACACATGAGGAAATTTGTTTGTGGAATCTAAAAGTCCGAAAGTTCATGCCTGAAACCAAAACCTAAGAGAAAAAGAGAACTAGAGATCTGCCCCCAATGTGATATATTAGTCATATTGATTAATCGTTGTGATGGGTCGATATGTACTGAGTATCAGTTGATGCAACATTGATAAATTGGTGTGCTATTGTTATTGGAACAAGTCACCAATGTGATATATTAGTCATATTGATTAATCGTTCAATTTATCATTCTTAAACAATAATTTGAAATTATAGGTCGAGAGCCCTGGAAAACCCATATTCCATATTTGATACTTGCAGAGGCTTGGAGACCCTTGCTTCTCACTTCCTTAGAGATCTAAAGCTTCCATTTCTCAATAAACACAAGATCTAGCTTGGATCAAGGAGATTCAAGAATCAAAGGGGCTTGGGTTGAGCAAGAGAGTTAGAGCTACTGTTTATATATATATATGTATATATATATGTATATTTAATTTTTTGGTTGTAATAGCTTATGATCATGCATGCACAAAGGATCTAGCAATTTGAAACCAAATCTTGAGGGTTTTGGGAATTTTGTGTATGTTTCCTATTTTTTCATGATATTCACCCAAATTTATAATTTTTTTCAAAAGCTTAGAATAATTGCGTGCAATGCTTTGGTTACTTAGATTTATTTTATTTTGGTAGTTTGCCATAGATCTTGAACTTTTGATTTTGAAAATGTTGGGGCTTTCTTGAAATTATTGCTTAACAGCTTTGTGTAAATGCGTTGATGTTCATGGATTTAGTATTCAAACTTGATGAATGCCTACATCCATATGATTTGGATTTATTTATTATTCTTCAATCTAATTATTTTTTTTTACTGAAAATTAATATTTAAATAGAAGTTACTTTATTAGAAAATACTTTGCCAAATTAAGTTCCATGCTTTCGTCGGCCTTGTTTAGTTACAAATCCACTGACCGACTATGGTCTAGATATGGTTGCTTAGTAGCAAAGTTGGCATTATGACAATCCTTAGTTGTCTCAGGATGGTTCTTCCTCATACAAGTTCTTATTTTCATCACCTTATGCATATGAATTATGAAGGGAAGAATAGTATGGTTGCTATGTTGCACATCATGGTTTGTGGTCGTCATGGCCCATTGTGGCGTGAGTTTTTTTTTTTTTTTTTTTTTTTTTTTTTTTTTTTTTTTTTTTTTTTTTCCGCCCCAAAAACATATGAAATAAAAATATACAAAATCCAGAATTTTGGAAATACTAGAAAACAATGTTTTCCTTTTTTCACTGTTAAATACTGCAAACCAAAATATGATGTCCCCTTAATTGTACCATCCTGTATCTATCTTCTGCTAGAAACTGTTACGAGTTTGTATAAATTTAATAAGAGTGACATACATATGTTAAAAGTAGTAGAAATATCACTATAAAAATCATATATCATTCGTTCAAGTCAACATCTTCAATCAATATTATTCAATAATTTCAAATTTATATGTTAAACTTAACCATGGCCATAACGCAAGTAATATGGCCTTTATTCAAAGGTTTTGGAGCATGTTAAAAGATGACATATTAGACTTCATGGGGGAATTCCACTCCAGAGGGAAGTTGTCCAGAGGAATAGGTGCTTCTTTTAACACTCCAATCCCAAAAAAGGAATTGGTATAAAAGACTTCAGACCCATTAGCTTGATTGGGATTTGGGAGCTCGTACAAAATCCTAGCGAAGGTCTTGGCAGTTTGGCTTCAGAAGGTATTACCTGAGGTTATATCAAAAGAACAAGGGACTTTTTGTCAAAGGGAGGCAAATCTTGGACGGAGTAATTGGGGCGTTACACGGAGTCCTTGTAGCCAATGAGTGTGTACATTCTAGGGACAGGGACAGAAGCCCAGGTCTGATATGCAAGCTGGACTTGGAAAAGGCATATGACAAAGTGGACTGGGAATTCCTACAATATCTACTCCATAGAATGGGGTTTCGGGTTACATGGAGAAAGTGGATTAGGGAATGTTTGTCGTCAGCCTATTTTTCCATCATGATAAATGGGTCCCCAAAAGTTTTTTCCAAGCTCAAAGAGGATTAAGTCAAGGTGACCCCCTCTCCCCTTTCCTCTTTGTAATAGTAGCAGAAGCGCTGCGCAGAATGGTGGCGGAGGCAGAAAAACAAAACCTTATTAGAGGTTTTAGGGTGACAAGAATGGCTCCTATCTCTCACTTGCAGTTTGTAGACGACACTCTGGTTTTCTTTGAAGCTAATGAAGACCAAATAAAAAATGTTAAAGCAATCCTCATATGCTTTGAAGCAGTGTCGGGTCTAAAGATCAACTTCTTTAAAAGTGAGTTGATAGGGATAAGAGTAGAGGAGTCTCTATTGGGCCAACTTATAGGAATTCTAGGATGCAAAGTGGAATCCTTCCCGGTGACCTATTTGGGTCTCCCCCTCCCTTTGTGTAGGGGGCAAGCTAATAAAGTGGTATGGAACCCAGTGGTGGAAAGGGTGGAAAGGAAGCTATCCATGTGGCGAGCGAGTTACCTTTCTTTGGGAGGAAGAATAACACTCATTAAGGCAGGGTTGGGAAATCTCCCTATTGACTTCATGTCGATTCTAAAATGCCCAGTTTCTGTGATCAATAAAATAAAGAAGTTGCAGAGGGAGTTTCTTTGGCATGGAAGAAGTGCTGAAAGGAAGTTTCACTTAGTAGATTGGGCATCAGTGTGCTCCTCAAAAGTTGAGGGAGGCTTAGCATAAGATCCCGAAGACAAATGAACAAAGCGTTGCTAGGAAAATGGCTGTGGAGTTGGGAGATGAGTTGGAAGGTCTATGGAGGGAGATTGTGATGGAAAAATATGGCAATCAAAGGGAGGTCGATGGTGCTGCTTACAAGTTCTCGGCAATATGGAAAGGCATAACTTCCATTAAGGACAAGTTCATGCAGAATATTAGATACCAGGTTGGCTCAGGGAAGAAAATTCTCTTTTGGCAAGACACATGGGGGGGTCATGGCCCTTTAGCTTCTAAATTTTCAGATTTGTTTAGGTGTGCTTTGGAGAAGCAAGCGAAGGTGGGAAGATACATAGATCGACTCGGCACGGGAGGACAGACTACTTGGAACCTGGCTTTTAGGAGAAATTTGAAGGAGCATGAGGAGACTCAATTTATATCTCTCCTAAGCCTTTTATGGGATACTCAAATCCCTAGTGAAGGGGAATATATTAGGATTTGGAAAGCATCAAGAAGTGGGTCTTTCTCTATCTCTTCCTTCTATTCAGCTCTAACTGGGAGGGAGGGAGGTAGAAGTAGCTTGGCAAGTATATGGAGATTCAAGGCGCCACCGAGGGTAGTGGCTTTTGGCCGGATCGTTCTCAGAAGAAGAATATTAACCTTGGATTATCTTAGGAAAAGAGGGAAGATTGTGGTCAACGTTTGCCCATTGTGCTTGGAGGACGACGAAACTGTAGATAATCTTCCATATGCAGGCGTGTAGTGAAAATTTGGAACACCATCATAAGCTGGTTTGGATGCAAATGGGGTTTGCCGAAGCTATTTCAACACCTATTCGAAGCATGGAAATCTCCTTTTGGGTATCCGAGAGGGAAGGAGCAGTGAAAGCTTTCGTTTGTCAATAATTTGGCAGATCTGAAAGGAGAGAAACGCTAGGTGCTTTGAAGGAACAAAAAATAATGAAGAGATCTTATGTGATCAGATAAAATTTTCAGTCGTACAATTGGTGAAGATTAATGCCTTGTTTAAGGACTATACTATTGACCAAATTATGTACAACTGGAAGGAAATAGCTTTCTCTTAAGCAGGGGATCAGGGTGAATGCTGTAGTTTTGGTGGCTCTTCTTTGTCTTTGGGTAGTCTCCAGTGTTGGTGGTCTCATGTTTTGGGTCTTTGCTTGTTTTCTATGTTTCTTTCATGTTCAGTATAAACCTTTTGTATTGATGTGGTTTAATGAAAGTTATCATTCACACAAAAAAAAAAAAAAAAAAAAAAAACCTCAAGTAATAACTCTTCAGTATCAAATTTAAAAGTTACAACTTACAACATTGATCTTAAGAGAAACTTGCAAGAGGAATGAAACAACTATATGGGTGAGGATTTGCCTAGGTCAGCGGGGGCTTGGAGCTCAGTAAATGTGGAGCATTGTCCGGGCTGTATGTTGTCTCATCTTTATTATTGGGAGGGTTATTATTAAGTGAACCCTTCTGCTGTTCTTCTATACGTGATGGTGGTGGAAATAAGAACTGATATGAAGATGACTCGTCTTGAGATTGTGAAGGAACATGGAAAATAATACACATGGAGTGTTGTACTATAAAATAGTGTATATGTTTAACATACACCTTTTTATTTATTTATTTTGAAATGGGTATAACATACACCTTAGGAGCAATAGCCAGTGATCTGGTTCTTGATTGATAGTAATATCCCAATCAAAGCGGAATCGACTGTTATTGGATTGCGGTACCCCAATTGAAGGGAATTAGATATTGTGTAGAGTAATATATAACATGGGAGCCAGGAGTCTAAAAGGAGGACAACTCCTCTATCAAATCTTCTTCTTAAGAGTTGTCATGGTATTAGAGCTGGCCTCTTAAATGAAAACCTCCAATTTTTGTGTCATTATCGATTCTATAATTTATAATAGTAACGGTCTTTGATTCAATTTAGAAATTTATAGTTCATCACAAAGAGGCCACTTTGGTCGCTAATCAAAATGGTGTATTTCAATTGAATTGTATAACGACATCAAGTGGCCTACTAATTGTTGGGAACGTCCCACATCCCACATCGCCCAAGTAATGGATTTTAAATTCCTTCATAAATCATATACCTATTTGGGACTTCCACCTTTCAGCTTAAGCTTTTGAGTTGGTACATGGTATCTTACATGGTATTAGAGCCACTTCCTGTCGTTCTTGTGTAGCCAACCTGGCATGCCCGTCCATGAAATCTGTTGGGCCTGGATGTGAGGGGGAGTGTTGGAAAAGTCCCACATCCCACATCGCCCAAGTAATGGGTTTGACAGTCCTTCATATACATGTTTGGGTCATCCACCTATCAGCTTAAGCTTTTGGGTTGGTACATGGTATCTTGCACTAATGACATGTCCATTTATTTTAAAAAATTAATCCTTCATAAAAGAAAATTGGTGCAAAGTTAAGAATCTAGTAATTGATGCCAAATCTAAAGCATATGATAACCTATGTAATACGTTGGGAATAAGAGAAAGATATAGATATTTTCAAGCTTGCAAGAATAAGGGAAAGGGAAAGGGAAAGGGAAATTAATCCGTCATAAAAGAAAATTGGTGCGAGGTTAATAATCTAGTAATTGATGCCAAGTCTAAAGCATATGATAACCTATGTAATACGTTGGGAATAAGAGAAGGATATAGATATTTTCAAGCTTGTAAGAATAAGGGAAAGTAAGGACTCAGATCATGTCAGATATATAAAGCGCACAACTAAAAGGTCTAAATGAAGACGATGATACTAAAGATGAGTGGAGAGAATAATTTAACAAAGTTTTAAATTAAGACTTTATAGGAGGCTTAGGAACAAGAGGGGATGATTCAATAGCATGACATACCTTTTACTTCAAAAGTATCTACATGAAAGGCTATATGGGGCTAGATGGAATTTCCATGGAGCCTTGAAAATGCTTAGGAGATATTGGATGAGTTTGGTTAATTAGGCTCTTCAATAAGATATTAAGGATAAAGAAAATGCCAGATGAATGGAAAAGAAGTGTTGTAATACCTATATATACAACAACAAAAGGAGATGCATAAAGTTGTACTAATATCGTAGGATTAAATTTAAGTCACACTGTAAAGCTATGGGAGAGAGCAATGACAAAGCCATGATTTTCTTCAGGGTTGGGGTGCAAGCGAGAATTGACCATAATGGGTGCACATCGATTTCTCATGCACTCTTGAAGACAGGCTCTTGTCTCTAACTAGCTAAGCTATAGCCAAGAACACGAAAAGTTATTTCGGTCAAAGTACATGTTACAAATGGGATAAAAATGCCCCTCCATAGTTAGAAAGGAGCTTACTTCTATATATTTTTTTGACTTTTGAAATTATGGATTCCAATCATAGGTGTTACAAAAGTTTTGATGGGCCAATTAGGGGTGATAATATTCGACAAGTTTTCCTAGAGGCAAGGAGTTGTGGAGTTTGTCGTTTCTCGTAGTCATTTGAATAATTTAGAAGGAAAGGAACTCCAGATGTTTTGAAGGAGTTGTTTCCAGCGATACCTATTTGGTGGAAAAAGTGAAGTTTGTAGTTGCTTCATGGATATTAATCAACCCTACTTTTAGGGACTACTCCTTGGACCAGATTATTTCTAATACAGCTTTGGAAGGGCCCAACTAGTTTTTTGTTTTTTGAGGCTTCTTTTTTCTTGTTTTTTGGGGCATCTTTTTGTTGTTTTTGTTTTCGGTGCTTTCCTATCTTGGTGTATAACCTTGCTAGTATATCTCTTATACTGCTTGCTCCTTTTTTTAATGTAAGTTATGATTAAAAAAAAAAAAAATCTGATTCAACCTACCAATCCAATATGAACTCAAGTCAATAATTCAAAGTTCTGTTGATCTATTTTATTTCTAGGTTGGGAACATTTACCTAATTAAAATGAATTAGGTTTGCACTGATTCTTTCTTACTATTCAGGCCGCCAACCCAAAGTTGACTTGTTAATTAAGGGTTCAAATGATACTTTTAACTGCTAGCTTAGGTTCAAATTTACATCTTCAACTCGATTAATAAATGCAGTTGGTTCAAATTGACATCTTCAACTTGTTAATAAATAATTGCCTAAGACTAAACCCTATGTCCCATTTGTTTTATGAAATTAAAATATTAAATTCCTAAGAATTCTAAGCAATGTAATTTTGAAGTGGTTAAAAATGAAAAAAAAAAAGGTGAAATACAGTGATCAAAATAATCTCCCTTTAGTCTCTCATGAAAAAAAAAAAAAAATAATAAAAAATATCTCACCTTATAATGCGGAATGGGGATCGAGATACTAGGCGGATAGGGGAAAATGGAATAAATTGGGTGTAGGTCTGGCTTCACAACTGAATATTGGCTTCACACCAAATTCCCTATCACATGCGAGCAAAGAAAGCCTGAGAAGATCCCAAAAAGCTTTAACTTTCATTATTCATGGTCTAAACCTCAAATGAGGCATTACATGTCTTTGTATGGGTAAACAAAAAACCTAGAACTAATCCTAGCCATCTAAACACTTTTAATGTCCAAGATCAAAATGCCCAACTTAAAAACAAACTTAAACATAAATAGATTTTTAAATAAGAAATAAGATGAAATAGGTGGGCTGGGACCAAAGGCTTGGTCGACCCATGGGAACCATCGGTCTGTCGTGCATCACCTTAGATTGGTTGAAAAAAATCAAAGGTAGATAGGAAATCACAAACCTTCTACATCTACAACTTATATCATTCACGCGTAAGCTCTTTAATAGTTCTTTTGTTAGAGCCCATTATACATTGAATTGTGGAGATTCAAATCCATGCAAACAAACAGGCTCCTACAATAGCTGTTCCAAAAATTATGTTTACTATTACATATATTTACCTGATAATATTGTTAGAGGTATACCAGGAAGCAAATAGAACAAATGAAACTCCGATGAGAAACAGAGTATTAGTCGTAAGTGGCTTCTGAGTTTTGAGTCCTGCCACATGGTAAGTTGCTACTTGACACCTGTGGGCCATGAGACTAAATCCCTGAAGACATGCGACATCTCCCAGTTGGCCTCCATATGAGAGTATTGGAGCAAATACTTGCACAAAAGACCAAGATATATGAAAATCAATTTGGTTATATGTAAGTTTTTTCACACTTTAGATAATTAATGGAAAAATATGGATAGAAGAGGAAAAACCTTCATATGGTCTTCATTGATCTAGAGAAAGCCTATGATACAGTACCTAGAGATTTGATTTGGTGGCTTTTAGATAAAAAGGAGTTTCCCAAGAGAGTCTATTGACACCATTGAAGACATGTATGAGGAAAAGGTAACGAGCATGAGACCTACTTGTGGAAAGACACGTGAGGTTCCAAGGTTCATAGGTTTGCATTAGGGGTTAGATTCTTTTTATAATTTTCCACCATCGTTTTCTCTCATTACTATGTTTTTTTTTTTCTCTCTCTCGTTTAATTCTTTACTGTTTTACATTCCTTATGTTTGTGACTATCAGAGAATAGTTACACGTTATATTTCATTTCGCATTAGTCTTTTTATAATTTCATTTTTGTTTGCATTATGTTTAAAAAAAGAATGAAAAGAACAGTTATGCTAAGAAAAAAATTCATATCAAGGCAGTGTTTGCTAGTTTTGTTTCTTAAATCAATCGATCTTGCAACTAGGTATCTTCTTAAAAGAAGAGAGGTCGCATCTTCAAATTCTTTTTGACTATCCTGTAACTTGCCCACAATTCAGGTTTATATAAGCATAGGAAACCATTTCTGAAAATCACCTTGGTCCTAACACTGCTTGCTTATATGCCATACTTATTTGTGTTTATTTTGTGCACAACCTATGTTTTTTTTAGTCTCTCTCTGAAATATGTATTACAATAAGTCCCCTTTTATAAGTATATTCCATATCCGTGTTTTGTTAGTTGATAGCTGATGACTGTGAGAGATTTACATGCATGCTTTTTTAAGCATACACTGGGACCTTTGTAGTTTGGGTTGAGTCAAAATACGAACATATTGGTTTGTTTGTATGTGGGAGCATTATTGACTAAATTATCCTTGCTACTTATGAATTATGCTATTTCATCTTGTGCCAATGCTAGATATTTATATTCTATTAAGCGCACGCCTAAATTGGGTGTTGTGCCTAGGGATGGCATTTTTAACCTGCCCCTCCCCAACCCAGAGTGCCCGCCCCGCCCCGTACGGGGTTTTCCCCGCCTCGACTATTAGACGAGGCGGGGACGGGGCAAAAAAACATACCCCGAATCCGGGGCGGGGCGGGGATGGGTCTGCCTCTTGCCCCGCTCCGCCCCGTTGCCCCGAAATTAATAATCCTCTTAAAATATATATATTAGATTTTTTTATAATAAATAAACATATTTATATATATTTTAGATTTCTTTTATCATATTGCTAATATGATCCACATACTTGGGAAGTCAAAGGGGCTAAGGTTGTTTGACACTGCAATAACCATATCCACATATTGATAGGTCCTTTCTCTCATCTTTGTTTCGAGGTTTTTTTTTTTTTTTTTGCAACTTGCAAATAAACTGCAAACCCACGATTATCTCTTTATTAGTGAGTGGAGTTCAACACCAGAAATGAGGTGAAATGGTTTAGTTGTAACCATGGCATCGGGGTGGGGACGGGGTATTTAACATACCCCGAATTGCGGGGCGGGGCGGGGACTGGGCGTATCCTATGAGTTGCGGGGCGGGGACGGGGCAACCCAATTCCGCCCCCGATCCGCCCCGTTGCTATCCCTGGTTGTGCCATGGAGCCTGTTTCTTTATTGGAATTTCTAGAATTCATGTCTGGGAATGCCAAATGCTAGAGTTTTTAAATGCTGTTGACTTCTGTCATTACGGAATTCCCTGTTTTATTCGTGCTAGAATTCCTGTTTTGACAATTTCATGCATCCTGAATTCTATATATGCATTGTTTCGTAGCTTACTAGAAATACTGAATGGAATAACACCTATGTTTCATTGTGGTAAGTGCTAAGAAATTACAACTTGGGACACACCTTTAGGAATTATAACATGGGACCACCTTCATAAGTTGCGATGTGGGACCCACATTTAGAAACTATGACGTGGGGCCCACCTTTTCAAATTGTGGTATATGTAGCCCATTTTTAGAAATTGGTAGATGAGGCACCATTTAGGAATTACAATGTGGGGTTAGTGTGGGGCTACTTATAAATTTTTTTTTTTTTTGAATGGTTACTTTCATTAAAAAAGAACGAACAGTACAAGAGATAAGTACTGACAGCAAAAGATAGGAAAACACAAGAAAGCTAGAATCCAAAAAGCAACAAACTAAGGCCCTGCATTAGAGAAGGCCAACTCTTTCCAAATGATACACTGTTTGTTGTAGGGAATATCCCCTTAAAGACGGGTTAATGGACACCCAAAGACCCACAAGAAACTTTGATTTCTCCACCAAACTGCTTTCGCTAAAAGCTATCCCTTCAAAACATCTTGAATTCCTTTCCTTCCAAATCGTCCAAATCACCGCCAGATAACCTCCACATCACCTTACCTCTAGAATCCCCAATAGGGGCCTTCCAAGCCTGGAAGAGCTCAAGTAGAGAGTTAGGGAGGGCCCAAAAACAGTCAAACCATCCTACCACTGACATTCAAATAAACTGAGCTGTTTTGCAATTCAACATAAGATGGTCTACGGATTCCTCGTGCCTGAAGCACATAGGGCAGCCATTCACTATAGTCATCCCTCTCCTCCTTAATAAATCCATAGTAGGTATCCTGTTCCCCAGAGCCAACCACTCGAAGACTAGCGCCCTTGGGGGAGCCTTCAACTCCCAAATGCTGCACACAACGCTCCTCTCCCCCAAATTATTAAGAATTGCCTTGAAGAAAGAGGACACTGAAAATTATGCCGGCCCATCTTAAGAAATTATGGCGGCACACTGAAAGAGGCTACTTATTAATTATGCCAGCCCACCTTAAGAAATTATGTGCGACTAATCTTTATAAATTGTATTATTTGGGGCCCATCTTTTAGAAATTATAACATAGGCCTACCTTTAGAATTGTGGTACATTGGACCCACCTCCAGATATATGGCACATGAGGGCAACCTTTTAGCACTTACAACTTGGGGCCCACCTTTAGGGATTACAATGTGAACACACCTTTAGAAATTGTGGTATGTATGGGCCTACCTTTAAAAATTGAGGCCGCTGGTGTTCCACCAGAAAGCTGTCAGCATTTCAAAATACTCAAATGGGTGATGGGTTTTGAAAATGCTTGATTCTGGGCATTTAGACATTCTGGAATTTCTGAATGCCCGAAATTGTAGTAAAGAAGCAAGGAATTTCTGGCGGGAATTTAGGAATTCCCAGACAACCGGATTTTCTATGTGAAATTCTTCTAAAGAAACAGGCTGTTAGGCTCCAATTCGCACCTTGATTGCTTGGATTACAGTCCAATCCCATCCAACTACAACTTTTTAATCGCCTAACATCCTGGCTAGGCTTGGAGGAGATATATTTGAATGCTAGAGGACCTAGTATATGATTCACCGACTTGCTAAACTGCTTCTGTTAGTAGGTGGGGAAGGCCTAAGCCTAGAGCCAACTTGCCCAACTTGGCAATATTAATTATTCTTGATTTTGTGTTGCTTCTTTTTCTTTCTATGATACACTAAATTTTGCTGATTACTGTTGTGGTTTTACAATTTCTTTCCTAATGATTTTTCTGTGATGCAATTCAGGTTGAATGTCCCAAGTTTCCAGGATTTTGTATAACAAGGCAGAAGAAAGATTATCCTTTCATCGAAATGTTTCACAGTCCAGAACAAGTAGGTTTACAAACTTTACCATACTTGCAAACTTGTTCTCTTAGCTGTCTTTTGTGTATATTGTATGCCACTGGATGGGGGATGCCCCGAAAATCTATAATGTTGGAAGGCACTGCTATCCAACTTCTGGCCTTCCTTTCCACCCAGCAGGAGAAAGTTCACTGGCCTCTATTTATGGTTGACCTCTTTATATTTTCTTGACTGTCTACTTTCCGGAAAGGGTTGAATTCTACAATGTTCAAGTGTGGAAGAGTTTTGTGTATCCCACATCCATTGAGGGCCATCAGATCCAGAGTTATAAAAATGGACTCAGTGGAGTACTTACCTTCAAGTTGAGTCAATTCGGCCAAGTTGGTCTCAGTCGCACTTCACAGCCAAAATCTTTAAGGGCCTGTTTGTTTGCACTAGAATACATAGAAATTGAATACGTTGGATTTCAAGCATTAATGGTTAAAAATGAAGATCGAAGGTAAATTTCTAAAAAATGAGCATCAAATAACCTTTTCTTTTATGCAAATAGAATCAAGGGAAGATGGGAAATGAATACCCATACAACACCCTAGTTATTCAATACATAGGAAAGTAAAGGTCCTTTCTACATCTCCACCTTATATCTTTCATGCCCCATGTCCTTCACCCCTTGCTTTTTTAATAATCCTTTGATAAAGTTGATTTCATCATGTATTCCTACGTATTTCAAACAGGCCCTAATGAATGATTAACATTAACAAAATTCTACAAAAATCAAAAAATTAATGCCCTATATATTTAGATTTGCAGCATCAGTGTAGTCTAGTTAATTATAAATGAATTTAAACATTATTAGCTGTCCTTATTTGTGATTTAGCTGAAGAGGGGTTTCTACATAATGGGCTTGCATAATGTTCGAGATCTAGTCCAAGACTCATGGGCCAGGCCCAGTTCTATTGGGCCCGAGCTATCCCCCACAGTAGACCTAACAGCCTCAACTGTGTACGACAGGAGGCCCAAGCTTCCTCATTAAGAAATATTATTATTTTAGTATTTTCTTATTATTTTATTTAAGTATCTTTCTAGTTTTAGTCTTCCTTTTTTACTTAGGGTCTATGTTCAATGAATGCATTTAAGAAAGGAAATGAAATCCACTTGTAAAAGGAAACTTCCTTCTAGATGTGCAAAAGGCCTATTTCAGGCCATCTCTCTTTTTTAATCTTCATGACTCTTCAATAATATTCATTTCTCCTCTTTAGGGTAGAATCCTAGAAGTAGTTTTCCTATGCTAAGCTTGAGTTTACCTACTTTGGGCAGATCCTTCTTTACCAGTCTGGCTGTGTCAATTTGTTTCTCGTCCAATCAAATGAATAGTGCATCTCATATTTGAATACTTAGGCCTTCCATAAAATGTAGTTTGGAAAGGGTCCTCAAAAGCCTCTCAAGGCTTTTATCAACAGGAAAATAAAAGGGAAAATGTGCTTAAGGATTCTTCTACAGGACATGGT
This sequence comes from Litsea cubeba, assembly GCA_012931725.1. Classification (NCBI taxonomy): domain Eukaryota; kingdom Viridiplantae; phylum Streptophyta; class Magnoliopsida; order Laurales; family Lauraceae; genus Litsea; species Litsea cubeba. Next base: position 81,123,685 of record CM022951.1, on the reverse strand, counting down.
CAATTCACAAGACCATGATCAGATCAATGAAAAAGTTTGTCCCATTTTTACAAAACAGTAAAAAGTTGTGCCATATCAATATGCTGATTCGAATTCCCATAATTACTGTTATAGTAAATGAGTAAGGTCAGGCGTTGACTTAGCTGGATTCTTTCTTGTTTGGTGGATGTTTGAACTAGGTTTTCAAATGACTTGGGTGCCGGTATCTGTCCGATAGTTACTTTTCTTGCTTGGTTTTTCATTAGTAATCTCTTCTAGAAAAATTGATCAGGTTTGTGGTCTGTCATTTCTGTATTACCTTTTCAAAAATTTTTATTCTTTCTTTCCTACAGACAGCTAATCAAGGGAGGATTGCTGATAGCAATATAACAAAATATGCAGTCAAGGTCATGCCTGTAAGTTATTTCTCTTGCTTGCTGATTTCTTTCACATTCTTTTGCATTTTTGAACTATTTGTATACGATTGGTTATGCTTTCTATGGATGTAAAATGAAAGATTCTTACTCCTCTTCTCCCTTTTTAAATGATTCAGAATTGTTGGAAAAGGGATAATGCCTTTGAGATGCCTCTAATTCTAAAGGGGGTTGTTTGATGGTCCCCAAATGCAATAAGCTTGGGCATTTGTCTTTTCCACTCTGTGTTAGGCAGCAAGAACATTTGATACCATATCACGTGGAATACTGCCTCTAATTGCTTTTTCCCACGTGTTGGTAGCAATTCAATGGACAGGGCATTATGACTCTTCTAATTTTGTTTTTTCTGTTGCACTGACTGCATAGTAGAATGGATATCCATCTGAGCTACCAAAATATTAAAAAAAAAACAAAAACTAAAAAGATTTGCAGCACATACAGATGTGCCCTCTGTTTCAAAAGTAGCACAATCCTATGTATTATCTTTCCTGGGGATTGTATTAATGATTATTGAGTACACCTTAAATTGGTACACCAGTTCTCCTGGTACTACATAATCTTAGAGTGCAGTAAGTATTCAGTTGCAGTTTCTAATCGAGGCATGATTTTTTTACTTTATCATTCATCTGTCTGTTGACATCAATTTTAGTCCAGGGGGTTGCAATTTATCATCATTGCAGATTTATATTCTCTGATATACTGGCCACTATGGGCTTTATGCTGGTATGTATAAATTATACTAGCAAAACATGCCTGTGCTACATTCTAAAAAAATCTACAAGTTTTTAAATATCTTTGAGAAATTAAAAAATATTATATTTTATGTATAAAATCATATTGAAATGGAAAATAATATAATATATAAGATATTATAATATATATAAACTAATAAGATCATAATGATACTAAGACTGATTACCATTAATTTTATCATAAGATTAAGATACACGTCCTAATTGTTATAAAGACAATTTAGAAATGTAAAATTTTATAAAAGAAGTAGCTATAGTTTAATTTGTATGAATATTAGTGTACGCCTATATTATGCGAAATTATAAGTAGTAAACTCATTACCTATAATATCATTTGGATGATACTAAGACTGATTATTATCATTAATTTTATCATACGATTAAGATACATGTTCTAATTCTTATGATGACAATTTAGAAATGTAAAATTTTATAAAAGAAGTAGCTATACTTTAATTTGTATGAATATTAGTGTACGCCTATGAGGGCGAGCCTTGGCGCAACGGTAGAGTTGCTCCTTTGGTGACCTCGAGGTCACGGGTTCGAGGCGTGGAAACAGCCTCTTTGCAAAAATGCAAGGGTAAGGCTGCGTACACATGCGCCCACCCTCCCCCTACCCCCGCTTAGCCGGGGAGCACTTTGTGCACCGGGTGAGCCCTTATTAGTGTACGCCTATATTATGCAAAATTATAAGTAGTAAACTCATTACCTATAATATCATTTGGATCATGTCTAGAGTTCTTTGCATTTTAATGATAGAGGAAAGAAGACATAATGCAATGTGATGTATGCTTCTTAGCTGGTTGCTTTACATCAATAATCCAACCAAACCAAACCAAACCACGCCTTTTCCCACTGGGTGGGGTCGGCTATATGGATTTGACGACGCCAATCAAATCTGTTTAGGGCCATGTCCTCCATTAGATCCATGTAGGCAAGGTCATGTTTAATAGTTTTTTTTTCAACTTCTCTTGTGTCTCACTCTCCCTCTCCTACTCTTGGCAATCTCCATGCTTTCACACCTTTTAACAGGTGCCTCTGTTGGGCGCCTTCTAACATGGCCGAACCATCTCAGTTGATTTTCTCTCATTTTATCTCCAATCGGTGCTATTCCTACTTTGCCCCTAGTCTCCTTATTCCTAATCCTATCTCTCCTTGTGATCCCGTACATCCATCTTAGCATTCTCATCTCCGCAACTTCCATCTTCTTGACATGATTATGCTTTACTGCCCAACACTCTGATCCATATAACAACGCTGGTCGTACCGCCACTTTATAATACTTTCCTTTAACCTTGAGGGGGACTTTCCGATTACACAAGACCCCCGAAGCACTCCTCCATTTGGTCCACCCGGCCTGAATCATGTGACTTACATCAGTATCAATCCCTCAATAATCCAACCGAATGGAATAAAACCTGATAATTTGTAGTTTGCTATATTGGATCATCCCATCAATATGATTTTCTAAGGTGGTGATGGATCAGTGAACAAAGCTTTAAAAGTATAGACATAACATTTTGATTCAAACGAAATAAAAAGAAAAAATGTCAATTCATGCCTCAGCAATGGTCTCTCTATAGGTACCAGAGTCTTTGACCTTCTCTTCATAGTTAGAGGAAAATAAAAAAATTAGTTGTTTATGTGATATTTAAAAATCAATCTAAGTGTTCAAGAGGTCCTAACACTGGTTTTGTACATGATCGTTCTTCATAAAAATAAAAATTAAATAAAAAATAAAATAATCCCAAATTAAAAGGTTACAACACAGAAACTACATACTTTTCTTAAATGTAATTAATAAATGAGAGAAAACCCCTAAAATTAAATCGAAAGGTTTTTACTGAAAATATTAAATTAGACGAAAAATTAAAATTTAAATACTCCCAATTTAATGTAAATTAAAGTGTGACTGATTGCATTTCAATGGTTGGAAATTTTAAGTAGCTCTCCCCCAATTCAATTAAGACTGATTTTCATTAAAATAAAAATCCCTAATTCAAGTGATACAAAAACATGTTTAGTATACAACCAAGATCCTATAAGAGCTTTAGAAGAGCAGGATTTTGGATTATTTGAAAGGGTGAGAAGAAATGCCCAAGAAATTGAAGCAAATCAGTAATAAATTATACTCATGAAATCTTTATCACCTAGAAAAGTCCACAAAAATGATCAGATGATAGGCTAGTTGAATTGCACAGACCAGGATTTTTGATGCTTATGGATGAAGTTCCAGAGTTAATTATATGAGAGCGTGAGAGAGAAGTTGAGCATTAAACCAAATATCAAACAAGTTAGAAGTAGAAATTAGTCCCTTTGTTTAGAGTCCACCCAAACACATAAATCATGTGATAGAGGTTCTACTTTCCTTAAAGGGACATATGATAGTGGAAAAAAAAAAGTTTTTCCAAATAACTTTATACGTTCCGTCTCTTATTAAATTATTCCGACTTATTTTCATCCCAAGACACTAAAGGGGACTAAACTAAACTGAACTAATACATCAACCAATATATGATGTTTTCACAATAGCTCAAACAGTGACTAAAATTGCATATTAAAACTATTGGAGCTTGAAAAGAGACCTGAACCATCTACAAATTGCTGTTGGTGTCCTAACCTACTATATGACGAGGACAAAACAATGTCTAGGTTTTATGCGTGGCTTAAAATGACAAAACCATCTCTGCCCACCCGATGGCATGTTAAAACTCTATGAATTTGCCAGTGCAGAGAACTTCTCTCTATCTTCTTCTTTGCCTACAAGATTCTGAGAAGTTTGTCAAGGCTAAAACAATTATTGTATAATAAAGAAATTACTATTTTTTAAAAAAGTAGGAAAAGCGAATTTCTCCTCCCAAAGAATATTTTCTACTAATATAATTGAAAAAAAAGTACAAAATATGCAAAAGCATATCAAAAGTTAAAAGTACACAAACAGAGGCAGTGGTTTTCCTTTTTTTCTGGTGTGGACTTTGTTGGACCACTTCCAAAGAAACAATACTGAGTAACACAGAAAAAAAAAATCAATAAATACTTGGTTTAAGTATTTTTCTTGTACAATACAAACAACACAATAAAAAAAAGGCAAACGATGACAAGTTCAATATAAATCTTTGCTCTAACATTTCGATAAAATAGAAAATGCACACTGATATAAACCATCTATTTCTTTTTATTTTTATTTTTTACAACCTTAATGGGTGAAAGCTTATATTATTTGGTCCAAGTTGCAGTTTTGACATTGCATACTCAATTTACCATTAGTTAATTAGTAGAAATCTTTAGCACATCCTTGATCATCACCACTATCTGTTTTCCATCTTCATTAAAAAGAACACAAAATATACAAATTATGAAAAATAAAAATAAAAAAGAAGAAACAGAGGTTGCATAAGAAATTAAGAATATAACCTGATGAGAAGCCAACAAAAACCTTACCTTAAAAACAAATGTTAGTGAAATAGATACAGATGCAAATACCAAAACAATTAAAGATGCTTGCTTTCAATATAGAAGAACCCTCCTCTTTCAACAATCAATAAAATAGAAAGAAATGGAAATAGGCAGAGCGAGAATAGATAGCAAAACCAAAGTTTTTGAAGTGTTTTCAAAACTGTATGGAGTTGTAAAGGCTTTAAATGGAAATAATGGTAGTCTCTGAGGCATTAAATACAAAAGGAATTCTCCTAAAGTATTTTCAGAAACCGATGGATTTGTGAAGGCTAAAATAGAAAGAAATGGAAATAGACAGAGCAAGAATAGAAAACAATACCAAAGTTTTTGAAGTGTTTTATGGGGTTGTAAAGGCTTTAAATGGAAATAATTGTAGTCTTTGAGGCATTAAATACATGATTAAAGGGAATTATCTTTTCAGAAACCGATGGATTTTTTTGCTGTGGCTCAGTGGCCAAGGAGGAAGGAGGGTAAACCTCCCACCAGGGATCGATCCCTGGTGGGGATCCCTGGTGGGAGGGATGGGATGGAGAGGGCCTTACCAACAGGCCAACTCACTGATTCCCAGAAACTGATGGATTTGTAAAGGCTTTAAATGGAAACAATGGCCAGCTTCTCTTCAAGGTATTAAATAAATGATTATTTGACAATGATTTATCCAGAATTGAATTAATTGTTGATGTGGCAAAGAGAGTTGATGTAGCCATCTTTAAGGTATAAGAATAAGGAGGCGTTGAGTTGGATAGATGAAGGAAACTAATTGGTCAAAATCAAATTGAAGATGGTGAAAATCAATTGAACACATTGAGGCTGATTTCTCAATTGGAATCAGCCTCTTTCATATATAATATTATAATGGGCTGCAATCCTGGTCAATCGCTCACTTTTTATATTGACCTATATAAATCAAAGCAAAAGAAAAACCAAAGGAAAGAAAGCTTCTATTATTTATCAGCTGATTTTGATTACCATACCGGTCGTAGGTGTTGTCACTATGTAATAATGAACCACTATTTGAAACTTGTAGGCGTCAGGCATTGCAGGCTTTCATTTATATCTACTTACGCTTGCTTCAATCATCTGATTTGTGGTTTCCTATTGCAGTTCAACTATGACCTCAGCACATATGGCTTTAGGGAGTTCTTTAAGCGGCATGGAATCATGCCGGATTCCAATAGAAGCTGATGAATGAACTTGGCATAGCAGTAGCTTCGTCTTCGTGCTTTTTCTGCTGTGAGTAGAAACTATTTTCAACACGATTGATGGTAAAAGATTCATGGTTTTTCTGCGGTGAGTAGAAACTGTTTTCAACATGATTGATGGTAAAGATTCATGCTTTTTCTACTGTGAGTGGGAACTATTTTCAACATGATTGATGGTAAAGATGTAGCATGGGAACTCATGAACGATTAAAACATTTTCTCATAACATTTCCAATTGAAAGACAGGGTAAAGCTTTCAATACTGCAGTAGAATTATGGTGTGCATGGATTCTTATGATGGAAACCCCATACTGAACGCTGTGCAATCTAGAGTCCCTGAAACTCTATGGGGCTTCTATTAAACGTTTGGCAGAGCAGTAGCTTCATTTCCATGCTATTTTCTCTTTGAGTAGAACTTGTTATTTTATATTAAAGAGGCTGATTTCAATTGCAATATTGACTCTCAGTTCCTATTTTAATTTCAATTTGGACCGATTTCTTAATCCCTTTCCTCAAATCTTGATTCATAAAATATAATGGAATGTTCTGGACTCCTTTTTAAGATAATGGATCGCATAACGCTTTGAATTCAAATCTGACTTAGAAAATGTAATGGAAGACTCAAAAGTGCCACATGTTTGTGGTCTATAAGAGGTTTCATGTCATAATCTCCTTGGAGTGACACATTGTACATAATCCCCTTCCCCCAAAATCTTGAAGCAAAGTCACATTTTGTGGTCTCCTATTCTCCTCAGAGTAGACACGTTGTCCATAAAATAATCCTCTTCCCCAAACTCTCGAAGAAAATTCTAATTGAGACCTATTTTTTCTTCCCCCAAAATCTCAGAGCAAAATCTAACCGGGACCTTAAAAAAAAAAACTAAATCATCTCCTAATCGATTTGAGTAACACATAATAATCTCTCCTTAAAATCTTAAAGCAAAACCCAGACGTGCCCTATTTTATGCTAATAACATTGATAAGATTGAGTAGTTTGGATCCTACAAATCAAAATAAAAAGCCCGCACTATCTAAGACTCTCCTACGGAAACACAAGGATAATTATCTTTTGAAGTCACCATATCACGAAGGATCATTACTATCATTTAACATGTTAACAAGATGTGATGAAATTATGTCAATTTTCATTCATGTATGGGAGGCAGACTAATCTGAATCCATCTGAGTTGGACCGGTGTTATATTGATCGCATGCATAAAATACAAATGATCAATACATGATCTTGAATTTATGTTAAGCGGGTAGGATTTCATTGATACCTCAAAATGGAGTATTTAATGGTAGAAAATCACGTATCATCTAAAAGTCTTAATTTATTGTGTAAGTCATAAGTGGGATCGAGTAATGAAATTTGAACAAATAAAAGTGAATTTCTATCCATGTATTGGAAGTAGAAAAAATTTAAATTCATTTGTGTCTGACCCACTAATAGATTAATTGCATGCATAAAACATGTGATTAAAATTTACATGATCAACATATGATGGGGAATTCATGTTAGGGGCCTATAATTTCATTAATGAGCCCCACTGATGGCATAAGATAATGTTCACAAAATGAAGGCTTAGTAAGGCTCTTCCTCAAGGTGTACAGTGGAAGGTGGGCCCTGCTCATGGAATACTCAGATTGATCATTGAATTCAATTTTGACCAATTAACACAAACTGCAATGAAGGGTTATATATATATTTTTTAGGGGATTTTATCGGAAAAATCCCCTTAAACCCGGTGGAGACCAAAAAGTCCCTCAAAGTTTATAGTACACCGGACTGGTCCCAAAGGCCCTTTCTGGGTTTTTTTTTTTTTTTTCTTCTTCTTCTTCTTCTAATTCTTTTTTTTCTTTTTTTTTTGCTGAGTAGTGATATCGCTTCTCGCCTATATACTTGAGTAGCGATATCGCCGCTCGTTTCCTCTAGATTTGAGAAGACCGATGCCAAACAGCCCCAATTTCCTCATCCAAACGCCATTCATGGGTTCCAATCCCACGGGAGTGCGGAAATAATAATAAAGACTGATGCCAAACAACTCCAATCTTCTTTCCAGAAAACCACTCCTCTTTTTCCATCTCTCTCAATACCCGAGTGTTCCTACCCTTTACTGTGTGTGCACGCACTTGCGTGTATGCTAGAATGAGGAACTCTCTCTTCCCCGTGAATAATACATGCCATAGATTGTCACCTCTGACTAGCTGAGGCCATTGATGATGATTTGAAAATTGTGAATTTCCTCCCCCACAGTCAGACATGACCTAAGGCATCAATATCCATTCAGAAAGCACACCCATTACCCAAATAGTAAGAGCCATCCATAGCTGCATATCTCTCAAATGATTCGGTAGTGTACTAGCCCTTACCATGTCTATAAGGCCCCAGTTGAATCCAGGGAAAAGTAAAGGCAAAATTCTTTTCTCTAGTAAAATACATTTCCTCCTACTTGGATCTACTTAGGAAGAAAATTAATTCCCCTCCTAACTAACTTTCAAAAAGCGAGACAAAATCTTTGCTCCTATTAAGGAGAAGAAAACTCCCTTCTCTCTGCTAAAATTAAAAGTATCATTAATAAAACTAACATCTAACTACTGAATCAGTTGCATGTCTCTCCTTTGTTGTAGGAAGACCAAGCGAATAGCACAAAGGCCATTTTCTTCGGCGCCGGCAGTTGTATGCCACTTGTTTTGATTTTTTTTTTTTTTTTGTTGAGTAGCGATATCGCCGCTCACCTGACATGAGCGGCGACATCGCCACTCATTTCTTCTTCATCTTCCTCATCTTCTTCTTCTTTAGCGTTAAGGCCTTTGAGCCAGGTATAAAGGGCTTCTTCTATGTGTGGCAAATAACATGTTGCCTAGGTTGGAGACTGGAGTGTTGTTTAAGGCGGCATAAAGCCCGCGGGGTGGCGGTGGTGGGTGCTATTGGAGGGTTGATGGTGAAATGATATGAATTAAGAATAGAAAGGAAGAGACGATAGTTTGGAGAGAAACTTGATGCCTCATTCGGAGGATCGTTTGTATATTTATAATTACATTATACCCTAATCAAGGGCAATCAGAATAATGAATAATCAATCTCCTAATCTATACAAGGAAGTAGATAAATCTCTTAATCTATACAAGGAAGTAAATAAGAGATAAATCAGCAACATAATCTAAGATGATCCCACACGTGGGATTTGATATACAGCTGTGTACAAGCCCTTGATGGGCTAGGCTGGGCCTAGTGGGCCTAAGCCACATTATCTTCTACACTCCCCCTTAAATTGATGTGATAATGCAGAAAACAACAATTTGTGAGTGAGTTCATGATGGCGCGGCTTGAGAAGTGCTTTGGTGAAGATATCCGCTAACTGGTCATGAGTAGAGACATGAGGCAAGGTTATCTTCTCAGTGACAACATACTGACGGATGAAGTGACAATCAATCTCAATGTGCTTCGTCTGTTCACGAAAGACTGGATTATTAGCAATTCTGGTAGCACTGGTATTGTCCCCATGAAGAGGTGTAGAACTACCAACAATGACACCGAATTCACAGAGAAGACGGCGGAGCCAGATGATTTCAGCACTTGCGGATGACATTGCCCGATATTCAGCCTCAGCGGAAGACTTGGGCACAATGGTTTGCTTCTTGCACTTCCACGAAATCAGAGAGTCGTCAAGAAACATACACCAGCCAGTGGTAGAGTGCCGAGAATCAGGGCAACCAGCCTAGTCGGGATCGGCATACGCTGATAAGCACAGAGAAGTATCAGAAGGATAGAAGAGACCATGAGTAAGAGTGTCTCTAATATAGCGGAGTATGAGCAAAGCAGCATCAAGGTGGGGTTTGTGAGGATTGCTCACAAATTGGCTAACCGTATGAACTGCATGAGAGATATCAGGTCAAGTCATAGTTAAGTAGAGCAAACTACCAACTATCCGCCGGAAAATGGATAGATTTTATGGACAGGCCTACCACGTGGGCTACACAAGAACGACGGGATCGAAACCCGCTCTGATACAATGAAATGATATGAATTAAGAGAAGAAAGGAAGAGATGAGAGTTTGGAGAGAAACTTGATGCCTCAATGGGAGCATCGTTTGTATATTTATAATTACATTATACCCTAATCAATGGCAATCAGAATAATGAATAATCAATCTCCTAATCTATACAAGGAAGTAGATAAATCTCCTAATCTATACAAGGAAGTAGATTAGAGATAAATCGGCAACATAATCTAAGATGATCCCACACGTGGGATCTGATATACAGCTGTGTACAAGCCCTTGATGGGCTGGGCTGGGCCTAGTGGGCCTAAGCCACATTATCTTCTACAGATGGTTGGCGTTGCTGTTATGGGAAGTAGATGGTGAAGAGATAGGTACTTTCTGGTATTGAAGAACTCGTTAGCGAGGAAAACCTAGGGCGCAGAGTCCCTTTTGGTCTTCCTGTGGACCATTGCATACCTAGAGGCGAGTAGTGGTCGGCAAAACCCCTAAAAAGGAGGAAGAAGAAGACGATGCGAGTGGCGATATTGCTGCTCAGCAAAACAAAACAAAAAAAAATGTGGCAGGAGTTCCTTTATGTTATATATTGAAATTTAAGGACCCTTTTGGTCATCACCTACTTGAAGGGGATTTTTCTGATAAAACCCCCTTACTTTTATTTTGTTTTTGCATGAAAAAACACACTCACCTTTCATTGCAGTTTGTGAAAAATTCCTTTGTTTGCCTCAGATATCTTATTAGAGTTATATTCATGACTCCTTATCAGCATTCAGCACTATGTTACAATTCTCCTTCATAACTTATTCTATCTCCATGGTTTGGTAACTTAAGTTTCTTAGTATCTGTTGCAAGCTTCTCTTCCATTTGGTCTGCTAACTTAAAGTTTCCTCTCATCTCTTGCAACCTTATCTTCAACAAGAAAGAGAGAAAGTAAAAACAAGCTATAGAGAAAGCGAATCGCTTCAAGAACCGATTTTCTCTTCCTTTTTTGGTTCTTTGCCGGTTTTATTAGTGAATTCCTTGGTTTTCACAGTATCCACATGTGCGCGGCTGCGCCTTTATTCTTCATGATCAAGCTTTATTATTTTTTCCCTTTTTAATAAAATGGTACAGCTTTTTTTTTAACAATAAATCATGTAAGGACCTTTTCAAAATCGGGCAAGTGTCCTCTCTCTCTCTCTCTCTCTTTTAAAAACTTTCTTCTTCTTCTGGCTTCTCATTAAGCACTCTAATAATCAATAAAGTAACTGACATTAATTAGACACTGCAAATAGTTTGGATGAACTTTCTGAACGGAGTTTCAGATCCAACTGTACATCTGGTTCTGTCTTTGACATGTTTGCAAATATCCCAAATAATTTTGGTCTATTGCGTGCGTGTAGAAAAGAAATCTATACGTTTGCAGATGAACACCATAATACTCAATAATTGAAAATCCTTTGGATGGATTGTTTAGAAGGATATTTAGATCCAAATTTACTTTCTCGCACTAGATGTCATAATTAACAAAACATGCAATGGATCCTTAATTTCATCTTTCAAATTCGGCTCAGAAAAATTTTATAACTTTTATTGGCATTGATCTCTCTGTCTATAACTCGAGTTCAAATTTTGGACCATTCTGAGTGGTACAAAAATTATGAAATTTGGGACAACGAGCATGTGTAAAAGTCCAGATTACTGCAAATTAAATTCTTTCATGTTTCCAATTTTAAAAAATTGTATATCGATCATTGAAGATTCTTTCCTCTGTAAACTTGGTGGGTTAATTGTCAGATATATGAAGAATGTTTTGACCAAATTCGGCATTGATTAGAATTAATCTCGCTGATATTTTGAGTGTGTGAATAACCCTCCATATAAACTTGTTTTAGATGGCTATGATCCATATATTTGTGAGCGTCTAGTCCTATTCTTTGAGCTGTGATTCTAATTCTTGGTTGATATTATCCTACATGATAAATAGTGTGGTTTAACTTCTAATACACGTGTAAGATACTCGACCAAACGTAAGGACCATATTATGTATGTCATAGTCAAGAAATAAATTGCATATGTAAGGAGATCCTGATATGGGGTCTTGATAATCTAATATATGAGATTAATTCCTTAACTTAAACACAGTTGACAATTGATCATAAGATGATTTTGTTTGCTGGTCTGAGATGAGTGATGGGTCTTACATTAGTTTTAGAAGTTCTAGATGTTGCTTGAGCCCATTGTGGAGAATCTTATGTGATCTTGTTGATACCTTGTATCCATGGTCCGCATGGCATTTCGTTTTCAGTTAGTGTCCCAATTCAATTATCCTTTGCTACTCACTTGTCATGATTCATTATTATCCACTTATTCTTCTGTGTCCATTTTGTTTGACTCTTGTTGTCAAGAGGCAGGACCTTGTCTGCCAATGCTCAGGCAGTATAGGTCGGCAGACAAGGTCAATCCTGTGTGAATGTAGTCATGGGAAATGTGAGAACTGTGTGCTATTGTTCGAGTCCTGGGGCCTTGCGAGCGTGCCTACTCCACTTGATGTAATTTGATTTCTGTGTGTGATACCTAATACCAGTAGATATGAGTTGCTAGCAAAAATCTTGTAATACAAGATATGATCCTTGGTGCAGGGTCCTTGGTGAACTGTGTTCACAAACATGCTCATACAGGGGGTAGTAATACCGTACATCTTACTATGATACCCTTACATGATACCCTTACAGGAGAGGTTAATGTTGTATACTCTTACGTGATGTGCCTTTCCAAGGTTTCTAATCTAAGGTCTACGAAATTCATAATTCTTTGATATTCATATCTAGTATTTGTTTATTGCCTTAATTCGAATCAGTTTAGTCTTATATGAATCTTAGATGTATTCGAGTAATTCTTATTGCCATTAATCTAGTGTCCTTAATTCCTACTGTTCGTCTATTCTATACTACATATCCTTATACAGTTTGTGTATTGGGCTGTTATAGCTCATTACTTGCTCTTATCTTATTTTCAGATACCGAGGTTGGTGATCTTGATTAGATTTGCTTTCACTTTGGATGAGAGATTTTCTCATTCAAGAGACGGAGCATTGATTTAGATTATCTTGCTTAGTTCTTCAGACATTCAGATGCTTCGTTTAATTATTTGACGGGTCTTGTAATAGGTCTTTAAGATTTTTGTTGGTTGAGATTTTTGTTAGGACAGAGATTAATTCCTAGTTAATGATTTAGACTTTAGTTAGACTGCTTCATTGTACCATGCTATTTCTGCTGATAGATTTGACGCATACAATTGTCTGAGCACGTGTTGTGAAATTAAAGGATGTTGAAATTTCGGGCTTGACAAATACTATGACTAATTCCTGAAATGCTCGATGGCTCTCTAGTGTTTCAATTGGAATTCACAGAAATTTAGCTTTTGAGATTTCCTTCCCACTCAAAACATATCACTGCAGATAGGAAATCCAGAAATACTCCGACGCCGGGAATTCCCGTTCGGAAGGAATTCCCCTAAACAAATAGGCCCCAACGTAGTTGATCTGATCATCTTTTAAATTGTTTGTTTGGAGTAAGGCTAAAGTGACCTGCCTAGTTAGCAATTGGCGTATGGCATAGGTACTGTCCATAATACATTCCAGTGTAGTTTGGATCAAGGTTGTACTTGTGCAATTATAGGTTTCCATGCTTTACATGTTATGTCTTCGGAAGAGAGGGATCATGCATTGTACTCATCACAGGAAATTGCAATTCTCCATATTGAGGAAGAGAGCTGCTACCTGCACACTGCGAAATTTGACCAATGGAAGGATAAAAGCACGGTTTTTCCCCGCCAGCCTTTCTTTCCGCTCGAAATCTACTAATTAATCTAGATCTTGACATCCGTTGCTGCTTAATGTCTAGGCAAAACTCAGATTCAGCTTTGGACTCTATACAAATGGGCATATTCAAAGCATTCTGCATTTGGCACATGGATTTAGACAATGAGATGATCTTATGGACAGGACAATTTATCTAAGGGTGCAGCCATAACCTCTAAAGCTAAAATCACTGACAAAACATCTTACTTTCAGCTGAATTTCACTCTAGTAAGAGTTGCAACGACTCCATATTGATTATGCGTGACAAAAAATAAAAAGTTGGACACATCCATTGACTTGCCTCTAGGATTTCTCCACTCTTACTAACAAATTGAAGATGGTAGTTAAAGATAGATATACTTTGTAGCCACAAATATCCATTGCGGTGAGGCCCTCCCGGTTGGTGGCTGCCAAGTTGACGCCCTCATATAACAGCAAAAGCTCACAATTTCATTGTTGTCGGTCATAGCGGCCAGATGCATTGGCGTGTTCCCATCAAAATCATGTTCGTTAATCAGCTTCTTGAACTCTGGCCTGTTTATCAGATATTTAAGGACATCATCGTTCTTCTTCATCACAGCAAGGTGAAGGGTGTTGTGGCCTTTTTGGTCGACCAGCTCGGCCGAATTGGGGCAGTGGTCAAGTATAATTTCAACAGCTGCAAAAGGGCCTGTTGTGGTGTCTATTAGAAGAGGATAGTCACCATTGTTGTCGGATACATATGCAAGAGAAGGGTCGGGTTGTAGTAGAAGGTTGAGGATCTCTCTTCAGGTCTCATCCTTAAACATATTGGCCTATTGTTGATGCATAGTGTAAAGCTGTCTTCCCAAGGTCATCTACTTCTTGGGTGAAATAACCAGCATGACGCACCAAGGTTTTCACAACTCCTGGAAAAGGAATTTCTCTCACTTACATATGGCCAATCTGCCAAGCATATAATTTATATTTCCAATACTCTTTTTTAAGTTTCCATAGTTGAGGTCTAGATTTAATCAATCGAATCCTTTCACACACACCGGCTTCTCTTGAATAGACACTTGTACAAATTTTACACTACTTGCATAGTATTAGATATTGAATTTTATCGGAATTCAATCTAAGAGCTGAGACCATTTAATAGTCATCCAACCATTGCTCATTGTTTGATTGGAATCCAAAGGAATAAATGCATAATGGATGAAGGACATATATATATATATATTATGTATTATATTAATGGACAAAGGGAAGGGCTAAGCCTGCTAAGTTTTGGGCCCATAGCCCAACTTACACTTAAGTTAGAGGGCATTTCAAAATCGGACTCTTCATAGTTGCAAAAGCTGTCGTCCTTTCGAGGAAAGAAAATAATAGAAATAAAAGGTAGTCAATTTAAAAAAAAAAAAAAAACAAAAAGGTATTTTTTTTATGAAAATAAAAGGTGATCAATTGTATTTAAAAAAAAGAAAAATCTATAGATCGACGGTTATCTTTAAAATTCCCAACATCAAAAATCACATTTTGTAGTTTGGGAATTGGTGGGTTTCCCAAGTCAGGCTAAACCAAGGGCTGTCAAAGAAGAAGCTAAATGACAAAAACCATCGGCTATATTTCAGTGGTCTGCGCTTCTAAACAAAGACCACGCTCTGAGGATTGAGACGAATAGACGATTTGACTGACAAACGATCTAAACTATGTAAGAAGTGGGTTCGATCGTGAACATGCATGAATAAGATCCTTCGATATAAGCAACTCTTATCATTCCAAGCAGATCCTTGCTTCATTCATGATTGCTCCTTCTTCTTAATAACTCATTTAGGTAAGGAGGATTATCTCTCTTCGTATTTTTCAGATTTTGGGTATGTTTGTGGAAACTCTTTTTTCCACTGAAAAAGCATATAAAAATAAAAATGCTTTACTGGCAATACTAGAGTAATAACTATGTTTGATGCGCAATCGCTTTTCCAATAGGGAGGAAAAAAATAGAAAAATAAATTGACCTTTATGTGATTATAAGAAAAATCATTTCCTATGTAGAATAAACTTGATTTCTCTTAAAATACAAAAATAGTTAAATTTAGTGTAGTGAATGAGGCATTCTATAATCAGGGTTGCTAACGTGTATCCGATTCTCCGATTACCCAGAAGTTCCGACCCGTAAAATACCGAGTATGGAACCTATTTTAGGTTCCAATTAATAAATGGGTCCGGGTCCGGAACCCAATCCAATTGATAAACAGGTTCAATTTTGGGTTCATATAGGTTCCGACCCGTGATTCGGACCTGACATGTGAGTGTTTGTTATTGCTTATTGCAAACTTTACCTTTTTTTTTTTTTTTGACATATTTATATATAATATTAGAGGTAGTAGACTTGATGCACTTTTATAAGTTGAATGATAGGCTTATTTTAAGAATGTACTGTTATAAGTTGAATCATATACTTATTTTAAAAAAAAATAATTAATAACTTGAAATCTAATATCTGGTGTCGTTCCACATGATCTTTCTGTTCCATATATGATCTGTGGGGCCTAAGGTGTGCCCAAACAGAATCTAGCTCCTATATATAGTACTGTGCGAGTTAGATGTACAGTAGTAGTAGTAGTAGGGCTCTATATATGTAGGACCATGCTTCATCGCGGAGTGCCCCCACGGGCCTTCCATGCAAACAGGGATATGTATGGCTCGCCTTAGGCCTATCAATCATAGTAGATGTGGGGGGATCATTAGATCAACCACTATGCGAAATTAAATCCAAATCCATCAAAACAAAAGATCGATCCACCAGTGTCTCTTTAGGTTTAAGGCTTTAAAATGAGTCCTTTTTTTTTTTTCCAATCCAATGGTCAATCTCATTTAGATAGGTCAATAACTATGTCGGTGACATTGTGGGAGAGTGTGGGGCCAAGGAATCCCATGAATTATGTATCAATCTAAATAAATTGTATGGTTGGATCAACTATATATGAGATTTTTTTAAAACTTGTCCCATAATTTGTGGTTTCCTAAGTGGGCCCCATTAGTTGTCTCACTAGGAGCAGACCTATATGTATGTGGGTGCTTTTGTACGAATGTATCATATAGGATCTCAAGTTAGATAACCAATGGGGTGCACTTAATTGAGGCCCCACCAATCACCGTCAACATAGAGGGATCCAAAGATCCAAATGGTCCCAACCAATTTGTGAAACTTCTAGTCAATTCTATCATCCTAATTCTTTGATTTGTGTCCTTCAAACCTAACTACTATTTTAAAATTAATTTATTTTGACTTTGATCTCAAACCAGTTTATTTATTTATTTATTAATCGATTTAAAACCAATAAGATCAATGATATAGTAGGGGAGGCCCAAAAGGGGATTTGGACGACAGTCCCATATTTATCAGGTGAGGCCATTGCACGATGCGAGGCAGCTGCACATGAGCAAATATGTATGCATGTACATTAAATCTTCAAAAAGTTTACTTGGACATATTTTTTGGCATGAATCTTGGATAAATCCCTATGTTACCCCTTGATATTCAAGGGGTAACATAGGGGTTTGTCTAAGATTCATGCCAAAAAGTATGTGCAAGTAGCATTACTCTTAAATCTTATATTAAAAAAAGTAGATAAGAAACCACTAAACTTTGAAGTGCTTAAATCAATACTTGTGATTATCCTTAAATCACAAAGTATGTCCAGATAGCATTACTCTTAAATCTTATATTAAAGAAAAGTAGATAAGAAACCACTGAACTTTGAAGTGCTTAAATCAATACTTGTGATTATCCTATTGGGATGATTTGGTTAGTCAACATCTAATCCACAGTAAGAGCCAATATATATATCTTTATATATATCCTATTTGCCCAACAAATTAATAATGTGACCAAGAAACATTACCTAATCGAATTTTTTTTTTTTTTTTTTTTTTAGAACATAGGAACCTGCCGACCTGCTTCGGAACCCACTAGCCCTATGTATTAGTTAAGGTCTTAAAAGGATTCAAAAGCAGGACCTTGAGGTTAAAACTGAACTTCCTAACCACACGAATATTTTAAGTGTTGGTACCTTTAATAACAGCAACATCAGCAATTAATACTCAGAGGAGTCTGTTGTGGCCCTTGAGAGCTGAAATTTCCCATGTCCATTATCTCCGTTACAACTTCCTCTAGCTAGCCCTGCTTCAGCAGCCAAGTAAAGTGGATTCTCTCTTGTCAAGTTCACATCACGTGCTAGCTCACCCATTCGCTGATCAAATCTAAGCAGATGCAATGCAACTTTCTCGTTCCCTTTCTTCAGCGCCTCATGGATTGCAGTACTACCATCCATGTTCTTCGTCCTCAATGCTGCACCGCCAAGCTCTCACGACGAGGCTCCTTCCTCAAAATTGGGCGTAAGAAGATTTGTGAGGCTGAGATGGCCGGCCCTTGCTGCCATGTGAAGTGGGGTCTCACCTTTGGAGTTGGGTTGAGAGATAAGGGACGGTTGAAGTTGGATCATCTTCTTTATAAAAGTTTGGTGGACAAATCTGACTGCAATGTGGAGAGCCGTGTTCTTCTGAGGGGTCAGACAGAGAGTGATCTGGTCTGGAGGGCTGTCACCTTCCATGATACTTATTAGAAGCTCTATTTTGCCTTCTCTTGCAGCTTTGTGGAGCCGGGGATCCATTTTCTATGGAGTCATAGTGTTGTCTTGTGCAATACTCCATCTACGTTCAATTGGGGAGCTGAATTGAGGTCAAGTTTTCTTTCCATGCAGGAGATGAAGCTATAGGAACTTGGTATTTCAAGGAGCTCCCTCTCTCTCTCTCTCTCTCTCTCTCTCTAAATAAAAGATAATAATTTCTAAATAAAACATAATAATTTTTGTTGACTTGGTTTGCATATGTGGAGCCATTGACCTAAGCTGTTGAGTTCTCGAGATCCCTAAAATATTGATCGATCATCTTCTTAAGTATTGACTAGCTAGCTTCTAACTGTTGGAGAATTGTGTGGCCCGACTGCCATGGAGCCCACTACAAATCGAGCCTGACAGTGTGCCGCGGATGAATTCCCAACAAGTCGTGATCCTGTTGAGTCAGATAAAGATCAATCTCTTGGTGTCAGGTTCAGACTCGTTTGGTAGAATTCCCATGCTGGTCAAGAGATGTGGGATTCTATGAGGGGTAGAGTCCATAGTAGTCGTGACTTTTAGGGTTTTCTATATATAAGGGAGATGGGAACCCTTGCTTGATCATCCGGTAGATCTGAGAGCGTTCGCAACTGAGTTCGTAGGATCTATCTCACAACGGAACGCACAAGGTTCTCGACGAGTTTGGTTCCGACGCCCATTTGGGACCAGCACTCCGCTTTACAGCTTTTCGTTTCATCCGTTTATGCACTTTCTGTGACTAGGATTTGTTCAAGATGAAGGGAGAACGCCTCTTTCATTGCTGTTGTTCTCACAAGGATAGGAATTTACGCCCGGAGAGATAATCTCCGCATAACCAAACCCTTCCAATTTTAAATCCTTGTGCCACCCATCGTGTTTATCTACTGATCTGTCATTTTGAGAATAATTTTATTTTGTCGAATACCCATTGCCTTTTTAATCATTAGGTGGATCGACCAATTGCCATGGCCGGTCTTATTTTGTTTTCACATCTACAGTGTATAGTCAATCACCATATCATGTAGATTGACAACGAATGACAGATTAAGGTCTTGCACGATTTCTATCAAATAACTACACCAATCATTCAACCATGTTGAATGTTATCAATCCTACAGGACTCCCAATAACCTGAATTGTTCGATGTCAAGTGAGCCCTGGCCAGGACTTACACTTCCAACGCTGTCAATGTTGAAACTCCCACTTTCTGCAACACCCTCCATCCTCAGAGATGTTATGGTGCATCTCTAGAATTTGTAAGGGATCTAAAAGGAAACACACATTCCAACTGATAAGTCCACAAAATTAGGTCATTAGGTCATCATTTCATGAGCATTTGTGGACTTAATTAGGTTTAATTGCATCGAATTGCACTTAATTTCATGATTACATGTATTTGGAGATATTTTTGGGAAAATGGTCAGAATTGGTCAAAATCTATTGAATTGCATGACTTTTGTGAAATTAGGATTTTTCATCTCATTCATCACCCCAAAATTAGTTTTTTGGCTTCATCAATGCATACTTGTTATTTTTGGCACCATGTGCTATTTTTTTGAAAAGTTTGTCATTTGGGTGCATCATTAGGCATGTAGGGTCCCATGCATAATTCATGTTTATTTTTATTATATGTGATTAATTAATTTCTTTCAATTTGTAGGAAAAAAATCAACAACATGGGACCCTATCCCATGAAGATTTACATGATTGGTGGGACCATGATGGTTAGATGAATGTGTCTTGGTTGTGAAAAGTTTTTAAAGAAGCTTCCACCTAATACAAAGGAGTTAAGTCCACTTGGAATTATATATTATGGCATATATGAAAAAAAAAAACGTGGGTGGATGGCAAGTTTTGCATTGGAAGGAGATCTCCACAAAGTCAAACTTGTGGAAGAAGAAATTTTACAGGAGACAAAAATCAAGAAGGAAATCAAGAAGCAATCTTAAAGATCTTTTGAGGAACCCAAGATGGAAAAAATTGGATCACAAGGACAAGAAATCAATTGAAGTTTGAATTTAAGCCAAGATGGAGGAGGTGTGTTACCAAACAAAGGGACATAAGAGATTATAAAAGAGGGTCTAGCCAAAGGGGCTTGAATCCATCACTTGGTCCAAGGCTTTTGGTAGCAACCAAGGAGACTCTTCCTCTCTCTATTCCACTCCCATCCACCTTTCTCTATAAGTCCCTTTCTTCTTCTTCTTTCCTCCTAATTCTTTAGACATAGGTTGAGAGATCATGTTGAGAGAATGATGAAGAGAGAAGAATTTTAATTTTTTTGTATTTCAAGATCAAGAAAAAAAGACACTACTTGGATTGATTTTGCAACTTTCTATATAAGCGATTTAATTTTCTTATCTTAGTTCTTTTATGTGTTTTGATTGGAGACAATATTTCACATGATTAGATCAAGGGTTTAAAAATAAATAAAAATATCAAAAGTCGAGAGACATCAAAAAATCACTTGCATAATTTTTTTCCCTACTTTGAGAAGAGAGGACATTATCATCGCATTGTCAATACTTGTAGGATTGTCTAGATTCTAGATCTCTGGTACTACTTTTCCGCTTTTTATTTTCTTTCCACCCTTTTTGTTGTTATTTTCAAGTTAATATTCTTAATTTTTTTGTTCTATTTACAAATTCTAGATTTAAAAACTCAACTTGCATCTTTCTATGTTTAGTAGAAACTTTCTATTTTTGTTATTTGCATGATATATGGTTAGAAAGTGTCTTTGTGTATACTTCATATTTAGAAATTGCATTAGAACAAGTTTTTGTTGCTGAAATCACAAGATTATCAACTGATTAGACACACTAAATTCGGATCTGATAAGTGAGTAGTGAAAAATCCTACACATTTCAGCAGAATTAACCCAACTTGGTTACAAAAGTGCATGATTTAAAAACCAGGTAAACGTTAATATTTTTGTCCATAAAATAGCAGATTTAAAGTATGCATGGTAATTGGACTTTGAAACCCCAGAATTTCAGCAAAAATAACCTCGGGAACCATGTCAACCAGAGGCTCAAACAGGGGTAGTTGATAAGCCTGCGTTCAGATTTCAGCAACAAAACAGTTCAAGTAGGCATATTTAGGTGATCATATCTTTTTTGTTTTAAGTCTTTTTTCGGTTTTTTTGTTTTTTTTTTTTTTTTTTTTTTTTTTTTTTTTTTGTGTTCATGCATCATCAGGCTATTGATCCCATTCATTAGATTTAGGTTCACACCACCTTAGTCATGTCGTACAGTCTAGTGAAAATAGGGCTGCGCAACAGTTTCCATACTTAGAATTCTTTTACAGCATGCATCATATAGTTAGAAACTTGCATAAAATTGCATTGTTAGCATTTAGGGCATTATAGATCATTCATATTTGCATAAAAATTGATTTTGGTAAGTAGGATCTAATTTAGGAAGTTTTGTTTTGATTTTTTTATATTAAACTGGTCGTTTGATTTGTGTGTTATTTTGCAGGTTTTTAGATATTTTAGGATTGCTTAGATTAGGTTTCCTTTATTACAATAGTTCCTTTATTTTTTGAAAGCATTGTAATTAAGCTTTTTGTATTTAGTTATCTAATTTAATTTAAGCCAGATTTAGTGTTTATTTAGGATAGGTCAAAGTTGGAAGGTTTCTTGAAAAGCATTGCTCCCTATGGATCGACCTGGATTTACCAGATTATTACTACAATCGTATCCTACACTTGGGGACCGATCACCAACCTTCGGTTATAACCCGATATTCGTGATTGATCACACGATGTACCTTCACACGTTCCCACATGGAAGGAAAGTTTTTTTTCTCATGCCATGAGGTCAGTCAAATGCTTCATTTGACCATTGGAGACAGAGATGAAAAGTGATGGGCACTTTCTCCTTAAAATTTATCCTAATGACGTCATTGTAGAAAATGGAATGGGAGAGAGAAGTTTGGGTCACTTTTATTTTTTATGTAAAGAGGATGAGAGGAAGGTATGGGAGAGACTAGGTGCCTGCGAGTCATCTCTTTGGCACGGGTGGAGAGGGTAAAGTGAGGCCTCAGGAGCCGTTTGCAGAAAGCAATAGAAAAGGGCGCCTGGCTTGCCGCTTTGGTTTCTGTGCAAAACACATGGGTTATTTCAGATCGACCCGACCCTTGAGCGACCTGCCCCAGTTTTAAAGCCCAGACGCAGAAAGCACTGTACAGGCGGGGGTACAAACTACAAAGCATGGATGACTGATGTCAGACGCGACGCAGGCTGACGCAGTGCTACTGACTCAAGGTGGGCACAGTCTCTGGTCAATAGAAACTTTGATCGGCCATATCATGCTCATCCAGACTCTGATTGAAGAACTATTGAAAGGCTATCAAACTTACTGAGGTTGAATGCTAACCAAGTCTTGATCCTCACTATGTCTTGATTCTGAAATTCCAAATTAATTACTTCAAAATAGTGATGACTAAAAATTACTCTTAATATCTATATGACTGCATGTCTTTATCATGTGTCCATCTAAAATCACATCTCTATAAAGTCCCTTTATCAGATATTCATCTTTCAATTTTTTCCCATTTGCTTTTGTATCAATGAGTTTCTTACATTCCCATCTTGTTATTTCACAAACAAACTTTTGTTGATCATTTATCTGAAATCACTGTTGCTGGATATTCTGCTGCTTGAGCTTGATATATGAAATGAACAACTATTGAATTGCTTCAATCCTAGTAGAATCGTTCTCATGTTTATCTAAGTCTCAAATCAAATTCTCATTCTTAACTTTCTTCTATTAAGATCAAGCTGACTTTTCTGACAAAATGGAGATACAGCTTTCCTGATCTATATAATCAACAAGACAGATAAAAGAAAATCTCTATATCCTTCTTTTTGGAAACTCCAAATCTCAAGCACGCTTATTCTGGACTTTCTCTACCTACTTGTTTCAATCCTGAAGTTCCCTCTGGTCCATCTTTGTCTCTTATTCTAACCAAAAATCACATTTACTTTAACCAATGATTTGTCAAACTTCATTCTCAAATGTTGATCATATTGCTCTTTTAACACAGATCACTAAATTATCATCCAAAATATATCACCAGAATTTTATAATAATCATATCTTGCTTTGGTTCGAACTTCATAAGACAACACAATTCTCAAATTTATCTTAGAGAAATGATGTGCAACCAAAAATTAATCAAACAACTCATTAATCCAAATTCAACAAACTATAATCAATATACCACCTCATCAGCCCATCACACTTCCGCTGCATTTAACATACTGTGAGACTCATAATAATCCTTATCCAATAATACCTTATCCAATAATACCTTTAATTGCACCTTCAGTTGTATTAAATATACTGAAATCATATATTAACAATCCTTAACATCGATTTTATCCCTGATACAAACTTATTTATGAATCTATTTCTCTTCCAAATTTCCAACAATAAACTAGCTAAGAAGATCCAATGCAACACCAGCTATCTTGGAGACATTGAGGGGTACCCATGCATGAGAAATTCTGGCTTTTGGATTTTGTGTGATCGGGTCGTTGAGTGGGAATTAGGGTGTGGATTGGAGGGGGCTAGGTTTTTGGTAGGATCAAAACTCATATATTTCACTTGTTATCCCATGCACTTAGACACGTAAGCATGATTTCACTTATACCATCAAAATTAATACTGTAGGTGCAGAAAATAATGACCCACAATAATTGGGGAGCCTTAGAGGACTTATCCGATGATGGTGATGACTGGGTGCCGTCCGAAAGCCTGAAAGGGAAGAACACACGGTCAGAGGACCCTGGCCTGGGCGGCGCAAGGCTCTCCGATGCCAAAGTCAGTGATTGAACTGGAACAATGGAAGGAGAGGAAGAAGAGAGGCAGAGTAACAGCTCTATGAGTTGTGTTGTGCGTACCTTGCATGTGAAATGCAATCCTTTTATAGACGATTTGGAAGATATCTTGGACGATATCTTGGCATGGGTCTCATGATTCGACTGGGAAGTCATGATCAGCCCACGTTGCAATTAATGCGGTCCAATCCAGCCCACTCTGCATTAAATGTGCGTCGGATCAACCCACGTCGCATTTAATGCGCGTCTTGTTGGGCTAGATCGTGTTGGACGCTTTTGGCGGTAGGGGATCATCGGATCTGCCCTCGGGCCTTGCCCTGATGTGGCCTCAGCCGCTGGATGCCGCCCTGTTAGGATCTGGCGAAGATTGTGAGCGGCTGGATGTCGTGTCTGTCCCTCTAGCTCGTGCCCCTATCCCTCCACGTGCCTGGTGACGTGGGGGATGAGGGGCGTGAGTGGAGACTCTTTTTGGCTTCGGCTTCCATCCCGGCTTCTTCAGCCGAGGTGGAGCTCCCTGCCGAGATGGCACCCGGAGTGGACCAGTTCGGCGCTAGCGGCCCGAAGCTGCCTGACTTCGGCCGGACCCCCTGCCCTGGTAGCCGGGGTGAGCTTGGTGCCACGTGGATGGCACGCGGATGGCACGTGTGAGTGCTTAGTCTCATCTGATGGCTGTGATTAGCGTAATCCTGTGGTTCTGGAAATCTCCCCACACAATTGCCCCCTAGCTTTTGACCTCTTGAGCGCCTTGGCCTTTAGTGGTTGAAAGCTAGAAGACTCGCCTGGGGATGCGACGGTCATTGCCTGGTGTCGCTTCAACTGTCCTGAAGCAATGAATGCTCTGTCTTGCCTGTACTGGGAAGCGAGTCGACGGTTACACGCGT
This sequence comes from Litsea cubeba, assembly GCA_012931725.1. NCBI lineage: Eukaryota > Viridiplantae > Streptophyta > Magnoliopsida > Laurales > Lauraceae > Litsea > Litsea cubeba. Next base: position 81,098,679 of record CM022951.1, on the reverse strand, counting down.
CGCCTCTTCACTGATCGCGCTGTCTTATTGATGGAATAGGCGCGGATTGCGAAATCCGTCCTTTCGAATTTCGAAAGCAGCGCGCGCCGAGGGTTTCTTCTCCATAAATAGGGTCGTCTTCTTCTCTTCTTGTTTCTGATTTCTTTTCGCCTTCGCCCTCATCTCCGATTTCTGCTCTGCTGCTCAAGATCTTTCTAGCGAGGACGACCACAGGGCGTGTCTGGATCTGTACTCGAGTCGCCCCTTTTCGTCTCTGTAAGTTGCTTCACGCCTCTGTGTAGCTTTTTCCTAGGGTTCAGCAGCCTTTAGGGTTTTTTCTTTTGCTGTATCCTTCTTTCTAGACATGGGCACCCCTAGGTTCAGTTTAGACACCGAAGAGGGCATAGCCAGATTTAGGGCTGCCTTTGATATTCCGGAGCGAATCCTGCTCAAGCCGGCAGATTCCGTCGACTATGCCACGATGCGCTGGTCCAGCGGCTGGATGCTGTTCCCTCTGATCTCTGTGATCGAGGGCGGGGTCAGATTCCCCCTGCACCCTCTACTTAGAGCTTGTCTGAGTACCTGGTCCCTTGCCCCGTGCCAGCTGATGCCCAATGGCTATAAGGTCATCATGGGTACGGCGAAGCTGAATGAGATTCTGGGGACCGACCTAGGTGTCCATGATATCGAGGACGCATACAATATCTGCAAGGCCGGGGAAGGGAAATATTATCTCCGGGTGAAGCCGCAGCGAAGAGGCTTCGTCCTGGCCTTGGAAGATTCAAGTAAGAATGCTGAAGAAGCCTTCTTCTGCGTCTCGGGGGACTGGGAGTTCGGCGCTGGCGAAAGTAGGAGGCTAGCGGTCCCGCGCCGCCCCGGGACAGTCCCAAGTAAACATCGCTCCTTTTTACTCATCTTCTTTGCTTGATTTCGGCGATGCCGAGCTGACTCCTCTATTGTTTGTTATGCAGAGGCAGGTGCGAGACGACGCCGAGCTGCGAGTGAGGGCTGGAGGAGGAATCCCGACGACGTCAACAAGGTCGAGAGGTACAAGGGGCACGAGACTAGGTCGGCCTGGAAGCTGCTCGGATACACGCCGAGATACCGCGACCACTACCAGAGGACCGAGGTACCCGAGGTGGACGAGGTGCATCCTGATCGTCCAACCGTCTCCCTTGCTGTACCTTCCGGGATCCCCTTGAGCGATCCCGCTGCTAGCCGAGCTGCATCTGGATCCGAGGCGTCCACTTCGAGTTCGGAACCGTCGAACCTGAGGCAGATAGTGGACGCTTATTCTTCCGATCGGGAGGAAGGCATGGCGGGAAGGTCGAGGGAGCCTGCCGTCAAGGACCTAGCGGCCAAGTTCAGGCGGGGGCCCTCTTCCTCTGCGACGCCATCTCCTGCCAGCACCCGAGCAGCTTCGAGCTCGGGAGGTGCTGGCGACACTTCCGCTCCTGCTCCGGCTTCTGCTCCTGCTCCTGCTTCTGCTCCTGTTCCTGCTTCGGATGCGGGAGTTCGGCGACGCTCGCCGGAGCGCCCGAGGGAGGGGTCCCCGCCTAGGAAGAAGTCCAAGGCGGGGGAGAAGGATTCGGGGGCCGAACAGCCTCCGAAGAGTAAGACCCCTGCGCGGGCCTCCGGAGCCAAGGCCCCAACGGACAATAGTGCACCGGCTGAGAAGAGTGCACCAGCTGAGAAGGACGTGCCGGCAGGCAGGGCGTCAGGCGGGACGACTCGCGAGCTGACAATCTCGGTGGGGCAAGGGTCTGGATCGGCCTCCGGACCCCGAAGTGCCCCAGCGCCATGGAGGCCGAGGATGGAGACTCAGCCTGGTAAGCCTCTGAACGTCGAGGACCGGCTGATGGGAAATGCCGAGGTGATCGGGGCTCTCGCCAAGGTCTGTGCTCTGCCACGAGACATGGAGACACACGAGAGGTTCGACGATGAGAGCCTGATGGTTTCGGCGATCCAGGCCAACTTCCTGGTAAGTGTTTTCAGCATTTTTCTCTTAAGTAGCCCAGCTTGACTGCCCCGGTTTGACCCACTTTTTCCATTTGCAGAACGTGCAGAGGCTCCTGACCGTGGTGGGAAGGAGCGACAGGAACGCAACGAGGGTCTCCCAGCTGGAGACCGAGAGAGACAAGCTGAAGAAGGAACTGGAGGAGCTGCAGGCGGGAATGGAGCGGATGAAGAAGGCCAGCGTTGATGAGGCTGCTCGGCTGGCATCGGCTCTGGCTGATGTCGCCGAACTTACATCGAAGGCCAATCATCTGAAGGGCGAGGTCTGGGCGAGGAACAAGAAGACCGCCGAGCTGGAGTCGGAGCTGGCCAGGTTAAAGGCTGAATCGACGGCCGAGGGGACGAGGCTGCGCGGGGAAGTGCTGGCTGGGCGAGCCGAAACGGCGAGGCTGAAGACGGCGAATGCCGAGCTGGAGAAGGAGAAGGCCTCTCTTCTGGCCGAGGCCCAGTCCGCCTTCCAGGATGGGGTGGATCATGCCTCCGAGCTATATGAGAAGCAGGTGGAGGAGATCACCGCCATCCTGTTCGAGGAAGGATGTCTGGCCGCACTGAGGCGTGCGGGGGTCCCTGAAGACCATCCTGTCTATCGGGACTTGCCGAAGTACTCGGACTCGGCTCCTGAGCCAAGCTCCGCTCCTGCAGCTGAAAGTGCCCCAGTTGAAGCTCCTGCTGTTGCTCCTGCTGCTGACAACGCTCCAGCTGCCCCGGTCTTGAGCGATGCCCCGGTCGCCAGCGATGCTTCGGTCGTGCCTCAGGGTGAGACCTCTTCTGCTCCTGGTTTGGGTGAGGTACCGGTCAAAGCTTCCTCTGCCAGCGACGCTCCAAGCAAGGTCGTGGTTTCGGCCGAGTCCACTGGTCCATCAGATACGGTGATCGACCTAGTGGAGTCGCCGAAATCATAGTAGCCGGGCTCTTCTGTATTTCTGTCTTCTTGCATGTAATGTTTTTGCTTCTTAGCCTTGTAATATTCTCTGTTGATTCAATAAAAGTCGGGCTTCTTTACTTGTGCATTTTTCTCTGCATTTGCCTCTCTTTCATCCCTGGATGTGGCATTGAATGGTACTTGAATGCCTTTAATATAACGCGTGACTCTTGAGGTAGAAGGAGTCAAACGGTCCTCATAGCTGTCTGTGCCGATTCTCCGTATTCTGCAGATCATAAATAGCAGTAAACGGTGGCACGGCCTATGAGGGAAACGGACGGATGTCCCCACTTGGCGTTATAGGGATCGCTGGTCAACAGTCGTGCATCCCGAGTAACGCGTGGGAGACTTCGCCCCCATAACTTTCTTCGGAGACTGAGCTCTTCTTCTTCCTATAAGTAGGGGCGACAGGCTTGCCATGGGCGAAGAAAAGAACAGAACTTAGGACAATTTAAATCACGTAGACGTAGGAACCATGGCTGGTAAACACTCTGCAATCTTCGATCCGGGGGGACCCTTGCGCCTGTGGACGACTTTCTCCCAGGGGGGAAGCTCATCGTGGTCTGCGCGCTCTCTGAAGGAACTCTCCGTGGACCACGCGCTCTCTGAACGCGGGTTCACAGCCGGCCGGTCGAAATCGGATGGGTCGGGTTTCGTTGATGGAGAGAAGAAGAGGAAGAGGGGCGGTGGCGCATTCTCGTCCGACACGGTCTTGCGAGACCTCCGCACTGGAGGGGCTTCTGCAGCCGCTTTGGTCTAACCAACCATAGCGTGTTGTAGAGCTCACTGAAATTCAGGATCACTCAGAACCTCCAGTCCATGATCCGGCATCTTGAAGTCTGCAGCCCGAAGAGTCAGCGAAGATCAGAGTCTCCCAGTTTTTCTTTATTTTCTGTTTTCAGAGGACTGCGATCCTCCTTTCTGTACTTTTCTTTCTGTTCTGTAACTCTTGTAATAAAGCAGTTTACAATGAATAAAAAGGAGGAATTCTGTGATCACCCAAACTGTGTACAATGCTTTTGAGTTCTTTTTCTCTTTCTTTGCACTGTTCTGGAATACTTGCATTTTTGTGTGTTTGAGTGCTGGCACAGCTCTCTTCCTCTGAAAAGCTGTCCTTGGCCGAAATGGCTGGCTTTGGCCGAGACGAGCTGCTTGTGCCGAAGTGGAGTCATCATTCCGTTGGTCTCGGCTGTGGAAGCGTGAGATCGGCAATGATCTTTGAGGGGTGTAAAAAACCCTGATTTTAGGAATCCGGCCGAGTGTCCGAACTCGAGGCCTTCTCCAGGGTCCAGGACCCGGTGCTTTAGGAAACGACCGAGTGTGGACTCGAGGCCTTTTCCAGGGCGGTAGACCCGTGGGTTCAAAACCCGAGGACTTTAGGAATTCGGCCGAGTGTAAGAACTCTAGGCTGTATCCAGGGCGTAGACCCATGCTGCTGATTTTAGGAATCCGGCCGAGTGTCCGAACTCGAGGCCTTCTCCAGGGTCCAGGACCCGGAGCTTTAGGAAACGACCGAGTGTGGACTCGAGGCCTTTTCCAGGGCGGTAGACCCGTGGGTTCAAAACCCGAGGACTTTAGGAATTCGGCCGAGTGTAAGAACTCAAGGCTGTATCCAGGGCGTAGACCCATGCTGCTGATTTTAGGAATCCGGCCGAGTGTCCGAACTCGAGGCCTTCTCCAGGGTCCAGGACCCGGAGCTTTAGGAAACGACCGACTGTGGACTCGAGGCCTTTTCCAGGGCGGTAGACCCGTGGGTTCAAAACCCGAGGACTTTAGGAATTCGGCCGAGTGTAAGAACTCAAGGCTGTATCCAGGGCGTAGACCCATGCTGCTGATTTTAGGAATCCGGCCGAGTGTCCGAACTCGAGGCCTTCTCCAGGGTCCAGGACCCGGAGCTTTAGGAAACGACCGAGTGTGGACTCGAGGCCTTTTCCAGGGCGGTAGACCCGTGGGTTCAAAACCCGAGGACTTTAGGAATTCGGCCGAGTGTAAGAACTCAAGGCTGTATCCAGGGCGTAGACCCATGCTGCTGATTTTAGGAATCCGGCCGAGTGTCCGAACTCGAGGCCTTCTCCAGGGTCCAGGACCCGGAGCTTTAGGAAACGACCGAGTGTGGACTCGAGGCCTTTTCCAGGGCGGTAGACCCGTGGGTTCAAAACCCGAGGACTTTAGGAATTCGGCCGAGTGTAAGAACTCAATGCTGTATCCAGGGCGTAGACCCAGTGCTGCCGGAATCCGTTAGAGAGAGACGACAAGTTGATGACAAGGCGAAAGCTGCTTTTATTGATTTTGAGACTCGATACATTCTTAGAAATAAAATTTCTTGAAGTGGGATGCATTCCATGGTCTCGGCAGTGGCTTGCCTTCCAAGTCTTCGAGCTTGTATGCTGACTTTTCTGCCAGTGAGACTATTCTGAACGGGCCATGCCAGTTCGGGGCTAGCTTCCCTTCGTTTGGCTCTCTGTCAGCTGGCAGGGTTTTCTTTAGAACCAGCTCTCCCGCGGAGAACTTTCTCTCTCTGACATTTTGATTGTATGCCCTGGCTAACCGTTGCTGATAGTCGGTCAGTCGCAGGGCTGCTGCTTCTCGTCGCTCGTCTGCCAGCTCCAGCTCCATTGCCAGGTTTGTCTCATTTCGGCCTTGGTCGACCAGCTCTGTCCTCAGGGTAGGAAGGCCGATTTCCAAAGGAATGACCGCCTCCATCCCGTAGGCCAGAGAGAAGGGTGTTGCCGAGGTGGACCTCCTTGGAGTTGTTCTGTATGCCCACAGCACGCTCGGAAGCTCCTCTGTCCATCTGCCCTTTGCCTTGTCCAGTCGCTTCTTCAGGCCGTCCAGGATCACTTTGTTGGAGATTTCTGCCTGGCCATTACTCTGTGGATATGCCGGAGTGGAGTAATGATTTCTGATGCCGTACCCTTGGCAGAAGTCTTTGAAGGACTTGGAGTCGAACTGAGTCCCGTTATCCGAAATCAGGGTCCGGGGGATGCCAAACCTCGTAAGGATGTTTTTCCAAACAAAGTTCCTGGAGTCCCTGTCCGTGATTGAAGACAACGGTTCAGCTTCTATCCATTTTGTGAAGTAGTCCGTAGCCACTATCAGCCATCTCTTGTTTCCTGGAGCTCGGTGAAGAGGCCCCACAATGTCCAGGCCCCATTGAGCGAAGGGCCATGGGCTAGAGAGGGGACTCAGATCTTGTGCTGGCTGATGGAGGGAGTGGGAGAACTTCTGGCACTTCTCGCATTTCCTGGCGTAGACCTGCGCGTCTTTCTGCATGTAAGGCCACCAGTAGCCCTGGCTTATTGCTCTGTAAGCCAGGGATCGACCTCCTATGTGACTGCCGCAGATCCCTTCGTGGATCTCATACAGGAAGTCGTCCACCTTGCTTGGATGGACGCATTGGAGGTAAGGACCTGTGAAGGATTTCCTGTAGAGTTTGCCTTCGGGAGAGAGCCAGAATCGCGCTGCCTTGAGTCTGATCCTGTGGGCTTCAGCCTTGTCTTCGGGGAGCTGGTCGTCCTTCAAGTAGGCGACAATTGGATCCATCCAGCTTGGGCCGGGGTCAGCACAGAGGACAAGCCGAGATGAATGGAGTTCTAAACTTGACCTCGATACTGACCCAACCTCGATGGTCCTTTTCTTCCCTGCTTCGACAGCGGAGGCCAGGTTTGCAAGCGCATCTGCGTGCGTGTTGGTATCTCGGGATATTTGCCTGACCTCGGCTTTCTGGAAATGAGAGAGCAGTTTTTTCGCAAGGGCCAAGTAGGCCGCCATCCTGTCGTCCCTGGCCTGGTAGTCTCCAGCGAGCTGGCTAGTTACCAGTTGAGAGTCGCTGAAGATCTCCAGGTGCTGGGCTCCGAGGATTTGGGCGCTGTTCAACCCTGCAATCAGTGCTTCGTACTCTGCCTCATTGTTTGTTGCTTTGAAGTCCAGGGTGAAGGCTTGCTCTATGACCAGGCCCTCTGGCGATTGGAGAACTATGCCGGCGCCAGCTCTCTTGGAGGTGGACGACCCGTCGACAAAGATCTTCCATGCCGGGGTGGGAGACTATTCGACCTCAGTTTCTACTGGCTCGTGCCCTGTGCCCCCCAGTGCCGTGCCGAGCTGGGTCGGAGCCGGGTGGGGTGAGACGAATTCGACAATGAAGTCTGCCAGGATCTGAGCTTTGATCGCAGTTCGGGGACGGTACTGTATATCATACTGCCCCAGTTCAAATGCCCACTTTGATATTCGTCCTGAAAAATCAGCTTTCTTGAATACTGGACGGAGTGGGTGCTCCGTGATCACCACAATGGTGTGGGATTGGAAATAATGGGAGAGCTTGCGGGAGGCACTGACGAGAGCCAACGCAAGCTTCTCCAATAGAAGGTACCTGGTCTCGGCATCGAGCAGGGTCTTGCTCGTATAATAGATTGGCTTTTGGACTCCCTCGTCCTCCCTGATGAGGACGGAGCTCACTGCGTGATCCGAGACCGCAAGGTATAAATACAGAATCTCCCCAAAGTTGGGATGGAGAGTAAGGGTGGTGACATTAAATAAGTTTTGAGTGCGGCCAATGCCTGGTCGCACTCGGGGGTCCACTGGAATTTCAAATTTCTCTTTAAAAGCTGAAAGAAGGGCCTGCACTTATCTGATGACCGGCTGATGAAGCGGTTGAGTGCTGCAGCCATTCCTGTGAGCTTCTGAACTTCCTTCGTGGTAGAGGGGCTCTGGATGCCCTGGATCGCGGGTGATCTGGTCCGGATTAGCCTCTATCCCTCTCCGCGTTACCAAGCTGCCGAGGAACTTGCCAGAGGCTACGCCGAAGGCGCACTTGGAAGCGTTTAGCTTAAGCTTGTATGCGCGAAGGATGTTGAAGATTTGGCCGAGATCCGCCAGATGATCGCCGGAGTGTACCGATTTGACGACCATGTCGTCGATGTAGACCTCCACCGTCCGGCCGAGCTGAGCATGGAACATTTTTGTGACGAGGCGCTGATAGGTTGCCCCCGCGTTCTTTAGCCCGAAGGGCATCACCTTGTAGCAGTAAGTGCCGCGGGGGGTTATGAATGATGTTTTCTCCTCGTCTGGCTCGTAGAGCGGGATCTGGTGGTAGCCTCTGTAGGCGTCGAGGAAGCTCATTCGGTCGTGACCAGCGGTGGCGTCGATCAGTTGGTCAATCTTTGGAAGGGGGAAACTATCTTTAGGGCAGGCTCTGTTCAAGTCTGTGAAGTCCACGCACACCCTCCACTTTCTAGTTTTCTTCTTGACCACCACCGTGTTGGCCAGCCACACCGGGTACTGGACTTCTCGGATGGCTCCTGCCTTTAGAAGGCTGTCGATCTCTTCGACGACCGCATCTGTCTGCTGCAGCCCCGTCCTACGGGCCCTCTGCACTACCGGCTTGTTGTCGGGGTCCACATTCAGCTTGTGGCACATGACCTCAGGGTCGATTCCAGGCATTTCGCTTGGGCTCCAAGCGAAGACGTCGACGTTCTGCATCAGGAACCGAGAGAGTTCGGCCCTCTCCTCGTCTGGCAGCTGGGTGCCAATCAGGAAGAACCTGTCCGGATCTGCCAGGTTCAGCCTGACCTCGGCCAGGTCCTCGATGCTCTTCTTCTCGGGATCTCGGCCGATTTCATCGAGGCCTTTCTCGAACTCGGCGAGGTTGACGCGCTCTGGCTCCTTCACTGCCGGGACTGCGGCCAGCATGCATTGCCTGGCTTGCTGCTGATCCCCCTCCACTGTGACTACTTCCATCTTGCCCTCCTTGTTCTCATGGACGAACTTCAGCTTCTGGTGGAGGGAAGAAGGGACTGCTTCTAACTTGTGGAGCCACGCTCTGCCCAGAATGACGTTGTAGGGAGAAGGGGCATCCACAACCAGGAAGTCGGTCGTCACGGAGGCTCCGCCAACCCGGGTCTCCAGGGTAATCCTGCCCTTGGGGTAGACTGGCGTGGCGGACAACCCCAGCAGGGGTGCACGGACCTCCGTGAGGTCTGCTTCGGAGAGTTTCATCTTCTTGAAGCAGTCGTAGTAGAGGACCTCGGAGGAGCTGCCGGAGTCGACGAGGATCCTCTTCACTGTGAAGTCTCTCAGCTTCATGGTGAGGAACAGGGGGTCGTTGTGAGGGAGCTGGATTCCCTCTAGGTCTCTGTCCGAGAACGAAATGGCGGGTCGGTCGCGGCGGGCTTTCTTGGATGCCGGGGCGAGCTCGGCTTTCATTACTTCTTTCCCGTGCGAAGCCCGCCTGGCTTCGGCACGGGCCTGGGAGCTGTCCCGGGACGAGGAAGCGGGAACTGAGGACGCCAGATGGATCACGTTAATGATCTTCTCTGAATCCTCGCTGTCTGGAGCCTGGGCTGCGCTCTGGTGAATCCGGCCCTCGCTGCCGCCGGCATCACCTGCCTTGACGAACTCTGGAATGTGGCCTTCTTCGGCCAGCTTCTCCAGGGTACCACTGCAAAGTCTTGCAGTCATCGGTCTTGTGCCCGTTACCCCTATGGAAGGAGCAGTAGAGCTGGCTTCGGCTGCCGGTGGTGGGCTCATTCTTCAAGGGCTGAGGGTACTTGAAGAACGGCTTGGACCTGATCTTGGTCAGGATGCGGTTAGATCGGCTCCTTGAAGACGACGCTGACGCTCTGACTGGCGCTGGAGTGAGGTATGGGCTTCCATGCGCCCCCAGACCTGGACGACGAAGGCTTCGCCGAACTGGAGACCCAGGCCTGCTTGGGTTCCTGCTTCTGGGAGGGTCTCCCGCCTCTCTGCCGAGGCTGGCTACTCTTCTGCTCGGGCTCCGGATGCCCGTCCCGATCCCTGGCTCGGATATCGTCTTCCTCCTGGGCGATGAAGCGCTTCACCCGGGACATCAACTCTGGCATGGATTCTGGGGGGTTCCCGGCCAAGTCCTTCGCAAGTCGTGGCCGGGGATCAGGGCATGCTGGAAGGCGTAGATTGCTATCTCTTCTCTCGTGCCCTCGATCTGGCTGTAGACCGCCCAGAATCGCTGGGCGAACTTGGCGAGGGTCTCACCCTGCTTCATCTTCAGGGCGAGGAGGTCCCCTTCTTTCTTGGGGACGACGCTATAGGCTTGGAACTTCTTCAGGAAGGAGAGCTGGAGCTCCTTCCAACTCGAAATGGACTTCTCCGGGAGAGAACAGAACCACTTCAGGGGAAGGTCACCCAAACTGGAGGAGAAGATTTTGCAGTTCAGGTGACCCTCATTCCCCCAGATGGACATCTTCTGGGAGAAGTGTCGGAGGTGAGCGGATGGGTCGGACAGTCCGTCATAGGGGACGAACCGCGGGACGGAGAACTTTCTAGGCAGGGGGGTGCGCTCGATCTCTTTTGTGAAGGGTGAGCCCCCCAGATCAGTGTGACCACAGATCTGCTTCTGGTCCCGCACGTCCAAGTTGTGTTGGAGAGCCAATCTGACGCGTTTGTCAAATCGCTCCTGCTCATCGTCCTTCTCTGGGGTCTGAGCTCTGCGCTTTCGCTTGGAGTGGTTCGGGCTGCGATGGCTATGAGCTCGGCCATCGCGGCTATGATGACTTCGGCTGTTGCTCGAGCCTTCGTCATGAATCTGGCTCCGTTTATGATCCAGATGATTTCTGAGGTCCTCGCGGGGAGGCTGGGCTGCCCTGCTGGGGGCGTCCCCTCTTTTTCCCTTGAGGCTCGGAGACCTGCCTCAAGGAGGCAGTTTGCGCTGCCCTCAGCTGCTGCTGGAGCTCGCGAATCAGCTGCTCTTGCCTCTGGAGGAGAGCATTTTGGGCTTCGAGAACCCCTCCAGTAGCAGGAGGTTGAACGTGGCGCGTCTCTCCTACGGCCACGACTTTGTCCTTCCGAGGACGCTCATGCCGACGCTCATCGCGTCTGGGTGGCATGACTTCTTCTGCTGAGATCGAGGCCTCGAGTCCCTCTTGGAGTGGGAGCTCGACAAAGAGCTGAGAGCCTAAGCGGCCCTCGCCTGCAGACGTGCCATGCACCGTGCGGGAGCGTCCTTGAAGAGGGACGTCCGTTGACGGTGGTGGCAGCTCGAGCGCTTCTCTTGAGGACTCTACGCCCTTCCTAGCTTTCGGCGGCATGGCTTCTGAGAGATTGAGGTTAAGAAAGTTGGGAAGGTTGGGATATTACTTTCCCACAGACGGCGCCAATTGTAGGTGCAGAAAATAATGACCCACAATAATTGGGGAGCCTTAGAAGACTTATCCGATGATGATGATGACTGGGTGCCGTCCGAAAGCCTGAAAGGGAAGAACACACGATCAGAGGACCCTGGCCTGGGCGGCGCAAGGCTCTCCGATGCCAAAGTCAGTGATTGAACTGGAACAATGGAAGGAGAGGAAGAAGAGAGGCAGAGTAACAGCTCTATGAGTTGTGTTGTGCGTACCTTGCATGTGAAATGCAATCCTTTTATAGACGATTTGGAAGATATCTTGGACGATATCTTGGCATGGGTCTCATGATTCGACTGGGAAGTCATGATCAGCCCACGTTGCAATTAATGCGGTCCAATCCAGCCCACTCTGCATTAAATGTGCGTCGGATCAACCCACGTCGCATTTAATGCGCGTCTTGTTGGGCTAGATCGTGTTGGACGCTTTTGGCGGTAGGGGATCATCGGATCTGCCCTCGGGCCTTGCCCTGATGTGGCCTCAGCCGCTGGATGCCGCCCTGTTAGGATCTGGCGAAGATTGTGAGCGGCTGGATGTCGTGTCTGTCCCTCTAGCTCGTGCCCCTATCCCTCCACGTGCCTGGTGACGTGGGGGATGAGGGGCGTGAGTGGAGACTCTTTTTGGCTTCAGCTTCCATCCCGGCTTCTTCAGCCGAGGTGGAGCTCCCTGCCGAGATGGCACCCGGAGTGGACCAGTTCGGCGCTAGCGGCCCGAAGCTGCCTGACTTCGGCCGGACCCCCTGCCCTGGTAGCCGGGGTGAGCTTGGTGCCACGTGGATGGCACGCGGATGGCACGTGAGAGTGCTTAGTCTCATCTGATGGCTGTGATTAGCATAATCCTGTGGTTCTGGAAATCTCCCCACACAAATACTAATGGAAATAAATAAATAAAAGAAATATCCTTACATGTTAATCAAATCCAAATCTATAGATGCAATTTGCAATCAAATTGCAAACTAAAATAAATCAGTTGTTTTAGTTTAGCTAGATGGCATCTAGAGTTGTCATTATCAACTTTTGATGGGTTAGAGAAAGACTGCAGGAGCCAGAGAATAAAACTCACCCAAAAGAACCCATTACTCATGTCAAGATGGGGACATTGTCACCACTATAAAAATTTGGCAAGCTCAAGATCTGCGACGTGCATAAGAAGAATTGTTGGAAAAATGGCTAAGAGAACCCATTGTTTGGGTCATCGTTGAGCCACAATCTATGTGGGAATACATGAGAAGGTAATATACTCCATGAGTAGATTAAAGACATGTATTGGGTTGCTCTAATCCATTAAGGAGTGAATGAGAAATTGCCTCCTAAATACCACTACTTGAACATGTTAAACATGGAAACAAAATGAAGTGGTGAACTTGCTTCCTACATTGCTTGTGAGCAAAATATTTATTTGGTATAAATATGTTTACCTTGGTGGTATAAGATGAGCCCCAAGGGGCATCACACTTTTGTAGAGGAGGGAGGACGTAGACCTATGTTGGGTCACCACCACACACGCGTGAGCGCCCCGCCCCGAGCCGGGCTTGGGCTTGGGGCGCGGGTCGGGCCTGGCTCTGCCCACCACCCGTTTATAATTTTTTCGGGAAATTTTATTTAATAAAATTTTATTTTTGCAAATGGGGTGTGTCCAAAGTGGTGTGTTCATTCAATTGTGAAAGGGTGTGTCCAACCCAAGAGGTGTGTCCAAAGAAAAGAAGCATCTGTTCACTAAATAGTCATTGTTCTGAACAGATGCAACCCCATTGAAAGGGTCCTGAAGCAAGCTATATAAAGCATCTTGTCCATGCGTTTTTGGTCATTGAATTCATTGCTGTTGCATTGCATTTTAAGGACATAGTGTCTAACACTAGCCTTGATCAACAATCTTTTAAGAATTTTTGAGTCTCCTGACACCCTGTCTTTAATCAGTAAGTGGATTTCATTTATAGATTACATTTTGTAATTCTGATTTTGTTGTTGTAATTCAACCCGTTTCCTAAATACTGAACTACTTCTGTATGTACTCGGAATAACAAGAATAACTTAGTAGCACAGGTACATAAAAGCAAAAGCACCGGTCTTTCCATCATACATCGTGCTTTCCCACACAATCGGCTTTGAAAGCCCATGAATTATTTATTTATTTAATTAGCAGCCGAAATTTATTAAACAAATAAGAAAAAAAAGATAAGAGATGCGCCTTTGCTTCATAGTCAAAATCAAGGAGAATGTTTGATGCTTTAACATCACGATGAATTATTTTTGGATAACCTGCAAATAGAATTTACTTGAGTATAAAATGGGTACAACCTCAATACTTTTTAAAGAAATTACATTATAATTTACAAAAAAGAACTAAATAATGAGTAGAAGACTCACAATCCTCATGAAGATAAGCAATGCCTTTTGCAGAAACCAACGTGATCTTCATTCTTGTAGGCCACTCCATCGTTGGCCTGCCTTCCCCTTAAACCACCCAAGTTTGAAACAAAAGCCCAAATCGAAGTCAAATATCCTCAACTATAAAAGCTAGATCCCATTTGTAGCTATCCTGATCAAAAGCTTACCGTGCAAGTAAAAACCCAAAGTATTATTTGGAATATATTCATAAATGAGAACTCTTTGCTTCAACAATACAACACCCAACTGGTGTCACTAGATGTCTATGGTGTATTCGGCCAAGAGTATCGATTTCATTTTGGAATTCACTATCCCCTTGGCAGCTCCTTCGTTTAAAGCACTTGACAGCAACTTCTCTTCCCTGTGTTGTGCCTTTGTGCACCATGCCAAAACCTCCTTGTCCAAGGAGGTTGGCATCTGAGAAGCAGCTGTTTATTCTTCAAAAGTATATGTGGTTGTGCTGGTCGGTCGTGGCAAGGGGGGAGTGCCTCCAAGTGAGTATGGAGGCTGCGATGCGAGCATAGATGTGAAGATGTGGTGATGCTGTTACCTTCCAAATTTTGATTATTCTTTTTAAATCGCTCGAGGGAGATGACCCAAGCAATATGAAGAAGACAAAAGGCCATAGAGGGTACAATTGTTCTGATCGCAGGTATGGTAAGCCGAGAATGAGCGTCTCAGTGGCTGCTAGAAGCAATTGTGAACCTAAATTCGACTTATCGAGAAGTAGAGCTTGCTTGATGTAAGAAGAATATAAGGTTGGAATTACAAATATGCCGGTCGCGAATGCAGTAGACCCTGAAAGGGCGTACTCGCTAGACACAAATGTTTGGAGACCGCATCCATGAGATGCGATTCTCTGTTTTGAAAGGTTAAGATTGGATTTATCAAAGAGAGCAGATGGTATTCCGATCCAAATACGGTCTCAGCGATTTCCACGAGCGCTAGTACTCAGAAGGAAATGAACCATAATTTCTCGGTTCTGAATCCAAAAATGACGAGTTTTTTTTTTTAAAGATTTTTTTTTGAATTTTTTTTGTTTTGAAGAATTTTTTTAAAATAAAATTTTTTATTTATTTATATTTATTTATTTATTTTTAAGAAATTTTTTTGAAAAATGTTTTATTTTTTATTTTAAAATTTTTATTTTAAAAAATTTTATTTAAAAAGTTTTTTTATTTAAAAGACGAGAGAGTACACATAGGCCTCCTAACCCGGTCTTATGAAATCTCGATTAATAGAATTGCCTTCAGATAATGGTAGGATTACTTAATTAACCTGTTTGGAGGACCCTTGCCTAGAACAGTCAAGCTGTCTCCACACTCTGGACAAGGCTTTTTTTGAATCAACAGTGATCAAAGAACGCAGTTGGTTTAACCTTAGTGGTCTATGTCTTTTTTTTTGTTTTTTTTTTATTTTTTTAGATCTTTAATGAACTCATCGAAGAGAAACGATGGCCCAAAACCTTAGTCGAACAGGCTCCACATTTTTGCAAGCACGACGAACGATAGGAAATGATCAAGGTTTCTTAATCTTGAATCCAAAATGAAAAATCTGATTTTTTTTTAGATCTTTAATGAACTCATCGAAGAGAAACAATGACCCAAAACCTTAGTCGAACAGGCTCAACATTTCTGCAAGCAGGATGAACGATAAGAAAAGATCAAGGTTTCTCAATTTTGAATCCAAAATGAAAAATCTGATTTTTTTTATTTTTATTTTTTTTAGATCTTTAATGAACTCATCGAAGATAAACGATGGCCCAAAACCTTAGTCGAACAGGCTCAACATTTCTGCAAGCATGATGAACGATAGGAAAGGATGAAGGTTTCTCAATTTTAAATCCAAAATGAAAAATCTGATTTTTTTTATTTTTTATTTTTTTTATTTTAGATCTTTAATAAACTCATCGAAGAGAAACAATGACCCAAAACCTTAGTCGAACAGGCTCAACATTTCTGCAAGCACGATGAACGATAGGAAATGATCAAGGTTTCTCAATTTTGAATCCAAAATGAAAAATCTGATTTTTTTTAGATATTTAATAAACTCATCGAAGAGAAACGATAGCCCGAAACCTTAGTCGAACAGGCTCAACATTTCTTCGAGCACGATGAACGATAGGAAAGGATCAAGGTTTCTCAATTTTGAATCCAAAATGAAAAATCTGATTTTTTATTTTTTATTTTTAGATCTTTAATGAACTCATCGAAGAGAAATGATGGCCCAAAACCTTAGTCGAACAGGCTCAACATTTCTGCAAGCACGATGAACGATAGGAAATGATCAAGGTTTCTCAATTTTGAATCCAAAATGAAAAATCTGATTTTTTTTGTTTTTATTTTTTATTTTTTTTAGATCTTTAATGAACTCATCGAAGAGAAACGATGGCCCAAAACCGTAGTCGAACAGGGTCAACATTTCTGCAAGCACGATGAACGATAGGAAAGGATCAAGGTTTCTCAATTTTGAATCCAAACTGAAAAATCTGATTTTTTGATTTTTTTTTTTGAAAAGAGAAAGAGTGGTTAGAAATTTCCAAAAACTCTCATATCATTTTATTTAGATGCGGAATCCAACATAGGCCACCAATTAGAAAGTAGCCAAGGAATCGAGAAAAGAAGTATAAGCATAGAGCAAAAGATATGATATGCAAATATTTCATTTCTAGTATCGTGTTCTCAAATGCACGAGTCCCACCGGGTGTGCCAGCTTGATGGACCGCGCGTTCATTGCCCGGTGCTACCGAGGTCGGCGGACGTGGGAGTCCGTTGGGTATGACACTTTCGTGCCTGGGGGGCAGAAAGCGGGTATTAATATTTTTTGTGTGAGTCTGCCAGATTTTCTGTTTTACTTGGAATTACAAGTGGTGATCCGGAGATCGACCTTCGCAAGTAAAAAGGAAATCAATTTCTTTCAAGTTTTCCATTGCACATATATTTAAGAAAAAAGACAATTTTCTTGATTTTCCAATTTTGACGTTTATAGCCGATTTTTTGCGTTTATAGCCGATTTTGGTGTTTATAGCCGATTTACAATTCTTATCAATAATGAAAGACAAGAGTTGTGATTTTTGTCTCTTTTGGAAAAATACAAACTACAATGAAAAGCAAGAAAATGAGGATCTAACTTCTCAGGAGATTGTGGGGGACTCGTTCAGATTGACGGTCGTAAGCCATATGTGGACTTCGCCATCATCCATGCAGATGAGAACAGATGATGCTCTTGATTCGCTTGGCTTGGCTATAACCTCAGATTTTTACAGGGCAAGACCAAGAGGAGGTCCTATGTTAAATAAAAAACTAAGTAGACGGGCTGGAAAGCCACGTCTAAGCCATTGGAGGCAGAAGGAGAAGGCAAGGACCTTGGGGGGGTACCCCCAAGGGACTTTTGTCACCTTGTAGTGGTCGTTGGTGCAGAACTTCGCAGAGTTTTTTCTCTTTCTTTCTCTTAGATTTCTGATGCATTTTTCTGTCTGGATTTCCGGATTTTCTGAAGTCTATCTGGAATGCTTGGGATGCTCTCCTATTTATAGGCTCTTGGTAGACATTTAGGAGAGTTTATGGCTTTTATTGTCATTAAGCCGCATAATGGAGGAGTTACAGGATTTAATTCATTTATTTTGTAACTCATTTTTCTCGGCTTCTGATTGGCCAAAGGAGATTGAGGGCATTTAATCACCTTTAATCGCCATGATGGGAGGAGTTCCATGAGTTAAATGCCATGAATCAATTGACTTGTAACTCCTAGATGCTTGCTTCTAATTGGGCCGTCCAAAGAAATGAATTAATGACTGCAATAAAGCTAGTCAATTAATCGCGTTAAATGGTCGCTGAGCAGTTGCAGAGTCGCGGGCCGTGCCGCGTCTTTTGGGATTCTTCCGGCGATGATCATCGATGGATCTTCATGTAGATCGACATCGGATGACCATGTAACTTCAGGTATTGGTTGCCAACAGCGGGTCGGTGCCATCTGTCCTGTCGATTTGTCGATCGGTCGGGTAGAAAGCACACTTTTATGGTTGACCGGTTGGTGATCAATGTTGATTTTGATACTCTTGATGATTGACCCGTGATTTTGATGGATGTCAAAAGATTTGGCACCTCAAAAGTATGAATTTTGGAAAATCACAGGAGTTGGAAGCTTTGAATCGTAAAAAACGATGAAAAACGGGCCTTCTGGGGCCAACCCGGCGATTCCGGTCTGGGGGGAATCTCCCCCCTTTTGTCCCGTTTTGCGACCATTTTTTGATGTTTTTCGATACTTTTTTCTTATGTATTTTTTCTTGACATTTTTTTTTTATCATTTATTGACCTGATTTCCCTGTAGAAAACTTAATGAGAATCCTTGCATTTTGGAGTACAAAGTTTCCAATTTTCCGTCAGAAGCTGAAACTGGGAACAAACGATATCGAAATGACCTGAAATTTGTGGTGAAGCCTCCTGAGTAATAAATAAGACCAACCATAGGCTTTTGCTTGATTTTTTGAAGCCGTTTGGGGTCCTATTGCTAGTAGACTTTTTTTTGTCGCGATGAAGATGTCGCGGCTTGATGTGCGGTCGACCGATGTTCGATTGACTTGAAATTCGACAGGGAACCTATTGGAGTCATTTTAAGATGATCCATAGGCTCTGTCTTGGAAACCACGGTATCGGGGAGCTTCGCCACCGAGAGGCCTGATTTGGCTTCCGAGCTTTAAAGTATGGTCAAATGTTGTCAAAATGACCTGAAATTTGACGTGTAGCCCTTTGTAAGCATTTTGAAGCCGTCCATGTGCTCTTTCTGATGAGTGATGGCCTCGGTGGCTCTCGCCGCCGAGAGGCTTGATTTAGCTGTTTGAGGGTTGATGTAGGGTCAAACGTTGTCGGTTTGACTTGAAACTTGACATGAAGCCTTTTGGATGTATTTTGATACCATCCATAGGCTCTGATTGAAGATTTGGTGTCTCCGATGCTTTCGCCGTCGGGAGCTCATTTTCAGCTGCCGAAGAAGCGAAGTTATGCCAAACAATTTGAAATGGCTCGAAACTTCTTGTGTACTCCTCTTTTGGCTGTCTTGAAGGTTCTTGCAGTTTTTTGTTTGATTCTGACAAGATTGATATTTTGGAAGTAGTATTGCCTATTTATGGCAGGTTGCGACTTCATGTAGCTTTTTGGATCTTGAAGAAGCAAAGTGACATTTTCTGTGTCAACAAGGGACAGCAGAGAGATGGAAATGGTGACAGATAGGAAGAGAGCACAATCAGTTGCGGGGAGCGGGAGAAACGAGAGAGGGGAATGCTGACAGAGAGGACGAGAGCACAATCAGCTGAGGGGGAGAGGGAGAACAGAGAGAGGGGATTGGTGGCAGAGAGGACGAGAGCACAATCAGTTGAGGGGAGAGGGAGAACATAGAGAGGGTAGAGGCAGAATAGTGGGAGAACAAAGAGAGGGGAGTTCGGGGAGGGAGAATAGAGGGAGAACAGAGAGAGGGGAGAGGGAGAACAGACAGTGGGGAGAGGGATAACAGAGAGTGGGCCCCATAGTGGCTGTTACTTGAAAAGCCTATTTGAGATATGCTACTGGGATCTAACTTCATATTTTTTTCTATAGTTTTCCTACTTTTATTATAATTGTTTTCAAAAAAACATGTCAAGAAAAAATCTTACAAAATAAAATTAAAATATCGGTGATATCTATATTACTAAAGGGATGTATACACTTCATGAGAATCCCTAAAGGAGGACACCTGGCATGTCTTGGAGAGGGACATGTGGCAGCCTAGAATGGTGTTCTGCTTAATGCAATCCCTAAAATCGCTCATTCTCCATCTAAAATTTCTCCATCTCTCCCTCCCTAAAGTCTCTCTTTAATACTTTGATCATTATCAAGCAATTCATGGGTCCCAGTCCGCATCAGATTATTTCATGGACGGTTAGAATATAGATGATAGACGCCATTCATCTTGGAGTCCCACTTAAATAGGTTAGGTTTGGTCAATTTGAGAGGTCTATGATCATTTGATCATTTGATCTTTATCAATCAATTTATGGGTCTCGGCCTGCATCATTTGATTTTATGGACGGTTAGAATAAAGATGGTGGACCCCATTCATCTGGGCCCCACTTAAAAACATTAGGTCAATTTGTTAGGTCTACGATCATTTGATCATTGATCGTTCTTAATCAATTCATGGGTCCCATCCCGCATAATATGGTTTTATGGATGGTTAGAATAGAGATGGTGGACAAAGATGGTGGACCCCATTCATCTGGGTCCCACTTAAATACATTAGGTCAATTTGTTAGGTCTACGATCATTTGATGTCAATTTGTTAGGTTTACGATCATTTGATCCTTTGATCTTTTAAAATCAATTCATGGGTCCCATCCCGCATAATATGGAATAGAGATGGTGGACCCTATTCATCTGGGGGGTTCCACTTAAATAGGTTAGGTTTGGTCAATTGTGAGGTCTATGATCATTTGATCCTTTGATCTTTATCAAGCAATTCATGGGTCCCAGCCTGCATCATATGGTTTTATGGACGGTTAGAATATAGATGGTGGACCCCATTCATCTTGGGGGTCCCACTTAAATAGGCTAGGTTTGGTCAATTTGAGAGGTCTATGATCATTTGATCTTTATCAATCAATTAATGGGTCCCGGCCCGCATCATTTGATTTTATGGACGGTTAGAATAAAGATGGTGGACCCCATTCATCTTGGGGGTCCCACTTAAATAGGCTAGGTTTGGTCAATTTGAGAGGTCTATGATCATTTGATCTTTATCAATCAATTAATGGGTCCCGGCCCGCATCATTTGATTTTATAGACGGTTAGAATAAAGATGGTGGACCCCATTTATCTGGGTCCCACTTAAATACATTAGGGTCTACGATCATTTGATATTTCTTAATCAATTTATGGGTCCCATCTCGCATAATATGGTTTTATGGACGGTTAGAATATAGATGGTGGACCCCATTCATCTTGGGGGTCTCACTTAAATAGGTTAGGTTTAGTCAATTTGAGAGGTCTATGATCATTTGATCATTTGATATTTATCAATCAATTAATGGGTCACAGCCCGCATCATATGATTTTATGAACGGTTAGAATATAGATGATGGACCCCATTCATCTTGGTCCCACTTAAATATATTAGGTCAATTTGTTAGGTCTATAATCATTTGATCTTTCTTAATTCAATTCATGCCTCACCTAAAGAATAAAACATTTGGAAAAAAACATAAAGATCAAATTAGAAAAAAAAAAAGGACTCACAAGTTTACTAATTAATAAATTTATTAAAATAATTCATATCAGTCTGTGCATTTGGTGGTTTCGTGGTTATCTACGGGGTTTTGCTAGTTTGCTAAATGTGAATGTGCCTAAGGTTGTGCATGAGCTACTTTTGGCATTGGACAACTTGGATAAGAGGCCAAATCTAAGCCAAAACCAAATCAGTTGAAGTTCCAACTAGAGCCTAATACCATTCTTCTAAATTGATGACGTCATAATGTGTTCTTCTCTTTTTAACCTTTTGAAATTAGCTCAGCCCTGTTTATATCTTCTAGCCCACCATCAAGGGGATGCTATTTATTAATCAAATTAATATTGGTTTGCAAAATATCAGAACTCAACATGGAGCTTCTAGCTGGATTTCCAGTCACATTGCACAAAACCACATTGATATGCCCATATTAATCCAGTAACAACAAAAAATGTTTCAATTATATTGTGTACTAACTCAACAAGTACTTATGTTCATGAATCTGCATATCTGAAGATTATTGTCACACAAAACAAGTTGAACCTAAGAAGGAAAAAGTTCCAAAAAAAAAAAAAAAACTCTCATTGGAGTTCTATTTTTCTCTTTCAAATACAAACGTATAGAGAGAAGATGATGTTATTGCGGGATCATATTTGGTGTGGAAGAGCCTAAAAAGAATCTATGATATTGTCTCCAACCATTATCAGAAGTGCATCCAAAAACACCCAACTCAAATTAAAAGAGAAGTTTTACGAGGAAAAAAAAAAAAACTAGAGTTCCATCTTTCTCTTACAAATTATATTATACATTGCTAAGAGATCAAATCTCTTTTTTCTAGAAAAAAAAAACACCTGCACTGCATTGAAAATGCTCTTCCACGATCTTCCTCACTTTTGGAATCCCTCTACCATCCTTTTCCATTCGAAGAAGTTAGTTCCGTTCTTAGAAAACTGAGAAGTTTGAAATGATAAGAAAAAATATAGAAATAGATGGTTGGATTGTATAAAATATATCCTTCCTTAAATGTAGGTATTTTTATATTACCTTTAATAAGAGGAAATCGTGTGACAATAAATGTAGGGATTTATATTGTGTCGGGAGATTTTCAAGACGCCAAGATTATGCTGATCTCGGCGATAAGACGTCACACCCACGTGCCGTCCAGACCCACCTCGGCAAGCAGGGTCAGAGCCTTGGCCGAAACCAGCCTGACTTCGGCTTCCATACTAAGCTCGGCTACGTAGGCTGACATCGGCTGTGCGCCTGACCCCGGCTGAGGGAGTCGGGTCGGCAGCCGAGATAAAAAAAAAAAATCATGGTCTCGCCCCTACGCCCGCCACAATCTTCGCCAGATCGCTGACAAGGCGGCATCTACAGCTGTAGCCAAATCAGGGTAGAGTCCGAGGATGGATCCGATGGGACCTCAACCGCCAAAGGCTTGAGACGCGATCAGGCCCAACATGACATGCATTTAATGCGACGTGGGCTGATCGGACTGGCAATAAATGCTTTGTGGGCTATGATGGACCCGCATTTATTACTTTGTGGGCTAATGAGATCATTCCTATCAAATCTAGGGGCCCACTCGAAGATATCAGGTAAAATCCTCTATAAATAGGATGACATTCCATAACAAAGGTACGCATACACACTCCCTCTTGAGCCGTTACTCTGCCACTCTTCTTCTCCTCCTGCCTCTGTTTAGTTCATATACTAACTTAGGCATCGGAGAGCCTTGCGCCACTTAGGTCAGGGTCCTCTGACCGTTTGTTCCTCCGGCCCCTTTCAGGCTTCGAAGCAGCTGACCTTCATCATACGTTTGGATAAGTCCTACCAGGCACCCAGAATCTTGTGAGATATATTACCTTGAAATCATGTGACTATAAATGTGGTTGCCTTTAATGAGAGGAAATCATGTGACAATAAATGTGGAGCCTAATTTGAAGAGGAAAACGTTATATACAGTCCCATACAATTATGGATTGGGGGGGGGGGGGGGGGGGGGGGGGGGGGTGTGTGTGTGACTATAAATGTGGTTGCCTTTAATGAGAGGAAATCATGTGACAATAAATGTGGAGCCCTAATTTGAAGAGAAAAACGTTATATACAGTCCCATACAATTATGGATTGGGGGGGGGGGTTTCATGAAAAAAAATTAAAATAGTCAAAAATCAACCGGACAAAATGGGATTGATCTTTCATTTAGAAACGGTGGCTTGAAGGAGGGGGGGGGGGGGGGGGGGGGCGGAGTCATGAAAAAAATTAAAATAGTCAAAAATCAACCGGACAAAATGGTATTGATCTTTTCATTTAGAAACAGTGGCTTTCCTGAATATGTATTATGATGGGATGCAATCCTGGTCAATGAAGGTAGTTAGATACAGCGGAATCACGGATCTATGATAGTTGGCTACTACAAAACACGTAAGGAAAGCGTCGGTTTGAATCAGGCATTGGTTTGTAAAAATCCTGATTCACTTTTCAAGATCCAAAGGCAATGATGAACACCTTGGATTGTATGAAGATGATGATGGAGAATTATAGATATAGTGGTAGGAAGAAGAATGGTTGTAAGTGGTGCCAATTGATATCTCTCATGTCTATATATATAGCCCTTTGGCTTATGGGTGATAAGATCTTTATTCAAATTGAATTAAGAAATGATTAGGCTTTCATTTATATCTACTTTTTTGGTAAAAACATTTTAAATCTACTTATGCTTGCTTCCATCATCTGATTTGTGGTTTACTATTGCAGTTCAGCTATGACCTTAGCACATGATATATATATATATAAGGCTTTAGGGAGTTTTTTAAACGGCATGCATGCCTGGATTCGAATAGGAGCTTGATGAATGAAGTTGGCAGCAAGATATTCATCGTCGTCTAATTAATCTGAATCATGCCATTAATCATTCAATCATAGGTGAAATGGGGGCACGCTATATATGACAGGTTGTTTAAGGCAATCATAGGGGCAAATGAGGTGTCTACACTTCCCTGGGAGAGCGACACGTGGGCACATCCTCAAACTTTTAGATACACTGTGGTTCTACTTTAGGACTGACCGTGGATCATCAAGGAAAAACAAATCTCGGCATTCCAAGATTATCCTGTTACCGTAATATCCTTTGGAATGTAATGATTAGCCAACGAAAAAGAACAATTTTTCTTCGTTTTTCCTGCACCCCCAAACTTTCACTTAAATAAAATATTGATACAATTTAATTTAAATAGGATGTGTTTGGGTACCTTCATGAGACCAATTGAGACTCGCGCAGAGTTGAACGTTTTACTCGGACTATCATAGATATTAGACCTTTATAAAAAAAAATCCCACAAATACAAAGATCTATCGTTCTGGCTCGGCACTTACCTACAAAACTTGGGCCTTGTTTGGCATCTCTACTCTTTTTCTGACAGACCATTCAAAATAGAGCTATTAAAAAAAGAGCTATAAAAAAAAGAGAATAGAACAAAAAAACGTGTTTGGTAATGGAACGGGTCTACTTCAAATAGACCGTTTGGTATGCCCTCTATTTGCCTCTTTTTAGAGGGGTTTACCTCTTTTAAAGGGTATCTTCCTGTCATTATGTAAAAATGAACAAATGCACATTTTCCACCTTCATATATTATTTAAAAATTACAACATCAAACACAATTATATAATATCTCCATCATTCCATCATCACACACCATTACTCCAACCAGGTTGAAACTTACACCGTTATAAAATAAAAATCCATCGAGCCAACAAATCAAGACACAACTAAAAATGTTGACAATCCTCATGAAGCAAAGCATATGATAACTACACTAAAGAAAAAGGCACCCATCTGTGGAAATCTCTTAGGTGTGGGTGAGTTAGCAAGGCATCAACTTCATCTCCTTATATATGAATTCAATTTGAATGTGTTATAACCCATGGTCTGCATTCAATAGATCTTGTTTCTGACTGTAGTTCCATAGAGCACTCACAAGCAAACAAAGCAACCGGTCTATCAATCATAGCAGTTGGAGACCATCTAAGTTCGAGACGAGTGTAAGCAGTGACCTAGGAATCATGTAATGAGAAAAGTAAATCTCCTGTCGGGTATTTTTCTCTTTGAAGAAAGCAAAGTTTCTATCCGGCAATTTTTTAGTGGATGTAATCACGTAATGTAATAAAACACGCAAAAATCGTGTTGCTTTCTTCCATTATCATCAGTTTTATCTTGCAAGACATACTTTCTTACATTATCAAAAATGGCTGAGAAAGTAAGTTGGTCTGGTCTCTGGTAGGATGCATGTACATTCAATATTACTACTGGTAACCCTTAACAATTACATTCATCTCACACAATGGACAAATGAATTGGCCTCATTGTTTAGCTAGAGAATGTTCAAGGTGATGACTGTCTTATAAAAGGCCTGAATATCAATATATGCACCATGCTTCTAAATGTCAGCTACAACAAATTTCACATCACAACATCAAAGTTGCTAAATCCATACAATTTATCAAAATTCTGTACTTGAGATATGAAACTAAGAAGCTCCATGAATATGCATTCATAAATGCGTACAATACACTCTCAATTGTTTCTGGACAGACTCCCTATGGGAGTGTTTGTGGTCTACAAGTTCCAAAAGGACCCCATACTAAAAAATGGTCAAGGAAGGGTGGATCACATTCTATTAAGATAAAGAAGACTGAAAATGAACCCAAATGGAATCACACAATGATTTCAAAATTTTCAAAAGGAAACTTCCGAGCAATTAAACCACTTTCTCTCATAATAAAAAACATTAGCAACAATTTTTCATCTTTTTTAGCATTCAGAAAGTCATGAAAATGGAGTTGATATGATTAACAGATACTTAGACAATCCTTAGTTTCATAATATTCTATGTTTTTTTCATGCATACTACTAGATCACAGAAGATGCAATAATATATTTACTTGAACATTTCTAGTTCCAACTGCTATTACAAAATTCCTGTGCCAAACACCATATACCCATCTTGAGCAGAGCTGCGGCTTATATAGGTCTTCATCAATCAATGCAGATAAACTGGGTTTATACACAACAAGGGATCATGCATTTGGAAAACCCAAATTACCCTTTAGTTGTTTTGTTCTTTGCCGTTACCCCTAAACAGACTTGCATGTAACTAGATTTATGACTAAAAACTAAGTATAGGGTGACCAAAGTCCAAAACCATTGTAACTTCTAACGCCTAAAAGGGACGCTACAATGTTTCAATGATCATCCATTTCCCTTGTCTAACAAACAAGGTTATAGAATATTTTTAACAAAATCACATGCATACCAATCCCATAACTACATAAACAAGTAATGCAGTATAGCAATGGGTCTGTTCCAAAGCAAGCAGGAAAGGTAAATTGAGCCCTAATTGAAACAAATCCCACAGATTTTATCAATGCAACAAGAAACTCACAGTTCTCCAACACATAAAATTCTAAATCTCCAAAACCCAGTTAAGCTAATAGTATTTACAAAACATAAAAGAAAACACCATCCCTACAGATTTCAAAATATATAAAAGGAATCAAGTACTTACAATATAAAAAGCTCTCTTCAACAAACAAAAGAGCAAACCCTTCTCCTCCCTCTCCCTCTCCCTCTCCCTCACTATATGTTGACACCAAAAATGTCACTTTGCCTCTTCAAGATCCAAAGAGCTACATGAAGTCGCAACCTGCCATAAATAGGCAATGCTACTTCCAAAAATCAAATCTTGTCAGAATCAAACAAAAACTGCAAGATCCTTCAAGACAGCCAAAAGAGGAGTACACAAGAAGTTTCGGGCCATTACAAAATCATTTGGCCTAACTTCGCTTCTCTGACAGCCGAAAAGGAGCTCTCGGCGGTGAAAGCATCGGAGACACCAAATCTTCGATCAGAGCCGATGGATGGTCTCAAAATACATCCAAAAGGCTCCACGTCAAGTTCCGAGTCAAACCGACAACGTTTGACCCTACATCAACCCTCGAACAGCAAAATCAAGCCTCTCGGCGGCGAGAACCACCGAGGCCATTACTCATCAGATAGAGTACATGGACAGCTTCAAAATGCTTATAAAGGGCTACACGTCAAATTTCAGGTCATTTCGACAACATTTGATCATAGTTTGACGCTCGGAAGCCAAATCAGGCCTCTCGGCGGCAAAGCTCTCCGGGACCATGGTTTCCAAGACAGAGCCAATGGATCATCTTAAAATGACTCCAATAGGTTCCCTGTCAAATTTCAAGTCAATCGAACATCGGTTGACCGCACATCAAACCGCGACATCTTCATCGCGACAAAAGCGAGTCTACTGGTGATAGGACCTCAAACGGCTTCAAAACTTAAACAAAAGCCTATGGTTGGTCTTATTTATTGCTCAGGAGGCTTCACACCAAATTTCAGGTCATTCCGACATCGTTTGACCCATTTTCAGCTTCTGACGGAAAATCGGTAGCTCTCCGCGACAAAGTCTTCGGCTTTCTCAGGAAATTGAAAACTTTGCAAAATAAAATGCAAGGATTCTCATCAGGTTTCCTACAGGGAAATCAGGCCAATAAATGGTCAAAATGTCAAGGAAAAATACAGAAGAAAAAAGAATCGAAAAACAGCAAAAACGGACACAAAACGGGACAAAAAGGGGGGAAAACCCCCCTAGGGTCGCAGGCCCCTGCGACCCTGGGCCAGGGTCGCCGGCGACCTTGGAGCCCGGGGTCGCCGGGAAGGCCCCGGAAACCCCGGTTTTCGCCGTTTTTTTTCGCGATTCGAAGAGCCCAGCCTCTGGTACTTTCCAAAATTCATGCTTTTGAGACACCAAGTCCTCTGACATCCGTCCAAAACACGGGTCAATCATCAAGAGTATCGAAAAACAATATTGATCGCCACCCGGTCAACCAAAAAAAGTGTGCTTTCTACCCAACCGATCGAGAAATCGACAGGACAGATGGCACCGACCTGCTGTTGGCAACAAACACCTGAAATTACATGATCGTCTGATGTCGATCTACATGAAGATCCATCGATGATCATCACCAGAAGAATCCCAAAAGACGCGGCACGGCCCGCGACTCTTCAGATGCTCGGCGACCACTTAATGTGATTAATTGACTAGCTTTATTACAGTCATTAATCCATTTCTTTGGACGGACCAATCAGAAGCAAGCATCCGGGAGTTACAAGTCAAGAGATTCATGGCATTTAACCATGAAACTCCTCCCATCATGGCGATTAAAGGCGATTAAATGCCCTCAATCTCCTCCGGCCAATCAGAAGCCAAGAAAAAGGAGTTACAAAATAAAGAATTCAATTTTGTAACTCCTCCCATCATGCGGCTTAATGACAATAAAAGCCCATAAACCCTCCTAAATGGCTACCAAAAAGCCTATAAATAGGAGAGCACTCCAAGAAGAGACAACAGACAGACAACAGATCGAAGAAGAATCACAGACAAAGCACAGAAATTCAGAGAAGAAAAAGAGAGAAAAACTCTGCGGAAGTTCTACACCGGCCACCGCTACAAGGTGACAAAAGTCCCTTGGGGGGTACCCCCCCCCCAAGGTCCTTGCCTTCTCCTTCTGCCTCCAATGGCTTAGATATGGCTTTTCAGCCCGTCTACTCGGCTTTTTATTGGACATAGGACCTCCTTTTGGTCTTTGTCCTCTAAAAACCTGAGGTTATAGCCAAGCCAAGCGAATCAATAGCATTCTCTGTTCTCATCTGCATGGATGATGGCGAAGCCCACATATGGCTTGCGACCGTCAATCTAAACGGGTCCCCACAATCTCCTGAGAAGTTAGATCCTCATTTTCTTGCTTTTCATTGTAGTTTGTATTTTTTTAAAGAGACAAAAATCACAACTCTTGTCTTCATTATTGATAAGGATTGTAAATCGGCTATAAACGCCAAAATCGGCTATAAACGCCAAAAATCGGCTTAAACGCCAAAATCGGCTATAAATGCCAAAAAAAATCGCCTTTCACGGCAAACCAAGAAAATGTCTCTTTTCTTAAATATATGTGCAATGGAAAACTTGAAAGAAGTTGATTTCCTTTTTACTTGCGAAGGTTGATCTCCGGATCACCACTTGCAATTCCAAGTAAAATAGAAAATCTGGCACACCCACAAAAAAAAAAAAAGAAATGTTGATGCACGCCCTTGCCCCCCGGTTACGAAAGGGTCGGACCCGACGGACTCCCACGTCCGCCGACCTCGGTAAGAACCGAGCAGGAGCGCGGTCCATCAAGCTGGCACACCCGGTGGGACCCGTTTATTTGAGAACACGATGCTAGAAATGAAATATTGCATATCATATATTTTGCTCTATGCTTATATTTCTTTTCTCGATTCCTTGGCTACTTTATAATTGGTGGCCTATGTTGAATTCCGCATCTAAAAAAATGAGATGAGATTTTTTGTTTGGAAATTTCTAATTCTTTGAATTTATTTCCACTCTTTCTCTTTTTAAAAAAAAATAAAATAAAAATCAGATTTTTCAGTTTGGATTCAAATTTGAAGAAACTTTGATCCTCTCCCTTCTGGGCACTGGCGCTCACGGAAATCGCTGAGACCGTGTTCGGATCGGGGATTGGGCCATTGTTTCTCTTCGATGAGTTCATTAAAGATCTAAAAAAATATATATATAAAAATTTTTTAGATTTCTCAATTTGATTCAAAATAGAGAAACCTTGATCCGTTCCTATCGTTCATCGCGCTTGCAGAAATGTTGAGCCTGTTCGACTAAGGTTTTGGGCCATCGTTTCTCTTCGATGAGTTCATTAAAAAAAAAATATATATATATATATATATAAAAAAGACATAGACCACTAAGGTTAAACCAACTGTGTTCTTTGATCATGGTTGATTCAAAGAAAAGCCTTGTCCAGAGTGTGGAGACAGCTTGACTGTTCTAGGCAAGGGTCCTCCAAACGGGTTCATTAAGTAATCCTACCCTTACCTGGGGGCAATTCTATCAATCAAGATTTTATAAGACCGGGTTAGGAGGCCTATGTGTACTCTCTCGTCTTTAAATAAATTTTTTAAAAAAAATAATAATTTTTTTTTTTAAAAATAAAAATTTTAAAATAAAAAATAAAAAATAAAAATTTTTTTTCAAAAAGATTCTTAAAATAAATAAAAAAAATAAAAAAAAAGATTTTTTTTTTAAAAAAAGAAAAGAAAATCTTCAAAATCTTCAAAAAAAAAAAAAAACTTCCGTCATTTTGGGTTTAGATTGGAGAAATCTTGGTCTTCTCCTTTCTGAGCACTGACGCTCGCGGAAATCGCTGAGCCCGTGTTCAGATTGGAATGCCTTTTACTCTCTTTGATGAACCCGATATTGGCTTTTCAAAAAAAAAAAAAACTCGTCATTTTTAGATTTAGATCCGAGAAATTATGGTTCATTTCTTTCTGAGCACTGGCGCTCGCGAAAATCGCTGAGCCCGTGTTCAGATTGGAATACCATCTGCTCTCTTTGATGAATCCAATCTTGACCTTTCAAAACAGAGAATCTCATCTCATAGATGCGGTCTCAAAACATTTGTGTCTAGCGGTACTAGTACGCCCTTTCAGGGTCTACTGTATTGCGACCGGCACATCTGTAACTCCAACTTTATATTCTGCTTACCTCGAGCAAGCTCTGCTTCTCGATAAGTCGAATTTAAGTTCACAATTGCTTCTAGCAGTCACTGGGACGCTCATTCTGGGCTTACCATACCTGCGATCAGAACAATTGTACCCTCTATGGCATTTTGCCTTCTTCATGTTGCTTGGGTCATCTTCCTCTAGCAATTTGAAAAGACGAAACCATAGAACTTCCCATTTATGATCATTATATTCTTGTGATTACTAATGGATGTGGTCTTGTTTCAGAAATTTTCGAAAAACTAACAATGGCAGCTTCACTAACCATTACTTTCGATGAAAACAAGCACCAACTCATGCTTCAACAGAAGCAAACCACGCGCACTTACAAGCGCCCCATCAGCTGCCGAAGCGTCAACTCCCTCGGCAACTCTCTGAACTCCGGGTCAACCTCGACTCCCCGGACTATCGTCTTTGGGACGCTGGGACCATTCCCACTTCCTGAGGAACAAGCTGCTCCTTCAAAGAAGCAGAAACTCGCCTCTCAACGTGTCACTACCGTGACACCAAAGGCGAGCACCAGAAGGCCTGAAGCCCGTGGCAGCCCCACGAAGCCTCGACCTGCAAACAACCAGGTCTATCCCAAGACTTGGTCCCCAAGACCTTCACTAAAACAAAGAAGGTCCCAAACATCTACCAAGCCAGCATTCAGCATGAGCCGGCTTGTTCCTATAAGCCCAAAATCAAATCATGCATCACAAGGCCTCTACAAGCACCTGCTAAGGCCTACAAACCTGTAGTTCGACCCTTCATCTCTACAGGGGCCGAACTTCAAAAATTCAAAGCTTTGCTGCAACAGGCGAAGGACAGGGTTCGCATCCTGTCCTTGCCCAGCTACAAAGAAGACAGGCTCGGCTGCTGCGCCCGAGGGAGCACATCCTTCATCGTCAAAGCCCAGCCAGAGCTGACCGAAGCTCAAATTGCTCGTCGTATACGCCGCCGCGCGTCATACCAGCAAAAGAGACTAGAGAAGCAAAGGACCCAGCCTCCTACACTTCAAGTCTCTCCCAAATGGGTCGAAAAAGAAAGACCCAACCAAGTTGCTGCCGTCCATATGGTTGGAAAAACCAGAAGGCGCCAAAAATCAGCAACAAAAATCCATGTCCGACGTCCGACGACCCGCAATGTCTCAAGGACAAGAAGACATTCAGAAGAATCCCCTGCTCCTTCAAGCAAAGGACAGCAGAGTGATCCTTCCTCAAGCTCTTCATCAAAAAGAATGAGCCCCAGCTCAGTCACCAGGACAGTTCTTCGTTTGAATCACGAAGGATGAATGTCTTGGCTACAAATTCTGAGCCACCACCCCGCAATCCACCTCCAGAGATGCGATCACCCGCATCCAGCAGTTGGAACAGGGCCAACAGAGGATTGAAACTCTGATGGAAAACCTTCTCCTCGCCTTCCAAAATCAGGCGAAACAATGAACCTCCTCCGAATCATCAAGACGACGAGGTAAATGGAGAAGAAAATGAGTCACGCGCCCTTACCAAAAAGGACGTAGACAGTATCGTCGCCAAAGCAAAAGAAGAGGATATACTCAAGGAGCATGGGATCAAGCCACCATATCCCTTATGGATGGACTCGGTCCCGTTCCCCACCAAATTCAAGCATCCTACTCTCCAAACATATACGGGGAAAGGATCAGCCAGACAGCACGTCATCCACTTCAAGATCCTGACGGGAGCTATCGCGGATCAAGATGCACTCAAGATCCCCCTCTTTGCAAGTACCCTAAAAGGTACGGCCTTCGATTGGTACTCCACTCTGCCAGAGGACTCAATCCAAAACTGGGGCCATGCTAGAGACACGCTTCCTGACTCACTTCAAAGGTGAGGATCACCCCGCTACTATGGCTCAGCTGTGCAGCCTAAAACAGGGGGAGAATGAATCAACATATGACTTCATTCACAAGTGGAAAGCAATGGCATACAAATGCTCTAATGTATTGCCACAAGCGTCGCTAGTCGACATCTGCCGAAACAACATGAGAGCCAGAATCCGCTCCATGATCATCGGCAACAAATCAAAAAACCTGGGAGAACTCCTAGAAGCTTCCATGGAAGCTGAAACGGTGATTAAAGACCTCAACAGTCAGAAATCATCAAGAAAGAGCCAACCGCCATTGCAACCTCTAACCAAAGAAAAACGAGGTCCTCAATGTGCAGACCAAGTCAGCTCCTCTGCCACCAAAGAAAGCTGAAAATAAAGTTGCTGGTAAGAGACCTGAACTCTCAGAAGCCATCAAAGAACGAGTAGAGAAGAAATACCCGTTTGATGAAGATGTTGATGAAATCTTCGGGGCTCTTGTGGCAAACGGCAAGCTCACCTTGCCTGAACCAAAAAGACCGGGTGATGTTGGCAAAACCAACGATCCTCGGTACTGTCCATACCACCAGATGATCTCGCATCCTCTCAATCAATGCTTCGTTGTGAGAGAGAAAATAAATGAGATGTGGAAAAAAACGGAGTCATCTCCTTTGACAAAAACTATGGGTCTGCCTCCGTCAGCATGGTGACATGTGGACAAACATCAAAATCACCGAAGAAGAAGATCACTACTTCCTTCTAGGTGATAAACTCAATCCAAGCGTCCGAGGAACTGGTTCCTTACCCGGCACCAGACGGACAACCGATATGGGTACATCCCGATCTCCTGGAAGATGAAAATTGGGAGGTCGTGAAAACAAAGCCTACAGCTCAACAGCGAAGGCAGGCTAGGAACATCTCCTCAAGCTCAAACGGCAAGAGAAGACCCAGCCAAAAACTAGAGGTCAAAGAAAAGGCAGAGGCTTCCTCTACCGCTTCACTGGAGGCAACAGAAACATCCCTTCCAGAGACTTCAAAGGGGGTAAGGAAATTCACTCTCAGTGATTTCATGCCACCTCAATTCAAAGAAGCCATGCACGAGGCATCATACTCTTGCAATTCAGTAGTTAGATTCTCCATTGATGGATACGAATCCAGCGACACCGATGATGGATTCGAATCCAACTACACAGATGAGTGGGAGGAGTCCCTTGGTTCCTGAGTCTCATCTTATGCCAGTAATCTGGTATAACCCCCTACAGCCACAAGGATCCTGGTCTGATGATGAAGAAGACCAAGAGGCTGTACAAGAAAATGCTGCTGACTCAGCACCTCTCATTACTCCAGTGGGAATCAACCATGTTGAGCCACAAAGAGTTGATGAAGAAGAAGATCCGGCTCCCATGCCTGATCTTGAAGAATATGCAAGGATCTTGCAGCGGCTCGCTCTAGAACAAGAGCAAGAACGCGTCAACGAGCCTCCTCGCAATCCAGAGCCTGAAGTCCCTGAAGACCACCAGGTACATCCTCCCTTAACTCCTAAAATGGAGAAAATTATTGGATAGACGATCCTCTTACATACGAGGATGAGTCTGACTCCGATCAGGCAACGTCTCCCGTCAGAGCTTCCTGTAATGTGATAATTCGGGATTATAGCTCTTCCGAAGCATCGTCTGATGAGAGCACTTACACTCTGGCGACGCCTAGCAATATATCTTCTGAAGCCACCTCGTCTCACGTGACTTTCACTGAGATGACACCCTCTCAGGTTTCTTCTCCTGAGACTGTGACTTCAAAGTTCACACCCTTCCTGACTGAAGAATTCCCAGCTATTGATGCTTGGGACGATGAATTAGTCAACGAAGAAGAAAGGTTGCTGGATGCTGTTCAGGACTTGTTCCCGGAAAATGCTCCGTGCAACACGATCACTGAGGATGGCAACTCTGCTGCTGATTCATCCTCAGCAAATGAAAAACGACAGCCTCTTGATCCTGAAGACAATCTTCCAAACAAAGACCCTTCTCAAGAAGCTCTCGAAGTTGGTAGAGGCACCCGCTCTGGCCGGGACTACCACAAAAATTACAACCAATCTTCCTTTACATATGTAAATCCTTCGGGAAAAGATGTTGTAAGCGCCCCTAGTGGCAACAATGATGAACATGCAGGCCCTAAGGAGGCTTTCAAGTATGACTTGATTGAACACTTCAAGCACATACCTGCACGTCTGCACATCCTAGATTTGTTGCGAATGTCTCCGCACACTCGTGATAATCTCATCTCGGAATTACAAAAGCTGAATGAGGATGTCGACAAACATGCCCCGCAAGTCCTCCAAATTGAAATGGATTTACCGGGTCAAAAACTCAGAAGCCTCCTCAACGGGAGAAAAGAAGAAAACTGAGGGATCATGCATTGAATGCCTCTCGGTTAAAAAAGCAGCCAGTGCAACCATCGCCTTCACAAAGGACGACCTCCTACTTGGAGAAACCAGGCATAACCGACCCTTGTACTTCACTGGGTATATCAAGGAAATGCCTATGCACAGAGTTCAGATCGACCCAGGTTCTGCACTCAACCTCATCTCCACATCGGCTCTTGAAGAGTTAGGCATCCCACCCAGCAAGCTGAGCCACACATCCGTATCTATCTTTGGATACGATGGGAGTACTCAAAGGCCTATCGGTAAAATCAGGTTCAAGTTGCAGATCGGTGATCTTATCTCTGAGGTCACAGTGTATGCAATAAAAACCCCTTCATGCTACAACATCCTTCTCGGACGCCCTTGGATCCACGAGAATGGTGTTGTCCCTTCAACTCTACATCAATGCATCAAGTTTGTTGGCGACGACGGCATGATACATCGAGTCTTTGCGGACAGAAAACCCTTCAAAGGTAAGAAGTCCACTTCGCAGACTCACAGATGTATGAAGGTGAAAAAGAAGAAGAGGAGAAGCACACAGCATCCTTTGCCGAAAATCTCCAAAAAGATAAAGGCAAAGCTCCTCAACAATCACCGGAAGAAAACAAACCATCCGGTAAATCTGAAGAGAGCATTCAAACTCCCTTCATCATTTCCCTCAAATCTTCAAAGCCTGTGGTCATCACAACTAAAGTGAAGAAAGCAAAACAAAAGCCTGGGGGCAAATTTGTTGTCTCTTTCGTGTTCATCATGCAAGAAACGGACTCGAATTCAGAGCCAGAAGACGACGCATCGTCAAGCCAAGCTGACACTCAGCAAGTTCAGCCTGCTCTCACTCCAATGGAGATAACTTCTGACATAGAAGATCCTACGTCAGCTTCCTTCGTTGGTCCAGCAACTTCAGCAAAGGAAAAGCCGATCTTCTTCCATAGATCGGATGCTTCTTCATCAAACTCCATGCTTGAACCTTTCCAAAATGAAGGTATGCCTCAACTATCCTTATATAGTTCTGTGGCACAAGCTATTATGAAGAAAATGGGCTATGACGCTCAAAACCCAGTCGGTTTGGGAGAAGGACGCGGTATTCTCACGCCATTGGGGCCCGTCTTGACCAAAAGCCAGCTGGAAGATTGGAGACTCTACGGCTATGTAGAAAAGTCTTCACACGGGTTAGGGTATGATCCCGACACTCCCTTGAGACAATTGACACAAAGGCTTAAAGTGAATATACTGACCAAGCCTCAACATCTCAAGTCCATGAAGACATCGATCTCCCTGGATATCTCTTTGATGAGTCACCTGACAAAGATCCAGGAAGCTCATCCAATTGGCACGATTTCTCCGAAAATGAAGAGGAGTTGTCCGATGGAACAGACATGTGGTCTTCTGACCCAGAAGAACCCTCATCTCCAAAAGAAGTAGCCTACTTCGACCCGGTTTCAACAGGCGATTGGGATCATCTCATAGCAAGCCTTGGGAAAATTACCGATCAAGAAGACCCGTGGAAAGGAACAAAACCTTGGTCTGGAAATGCCTTTGAAAACCCGGAAGGTTTCGTTGAGCTGGAAGCCTCCGAAAATATTGTGGAGGAACCACCTTCGAACCTTCCAACAGAAGATCCTATTCAAAAGATAGACTTGGGAACACCAGATAACCCACGTCCTGTATTCATAAGCAAGAATATAAAGGATGATGAGTTACCCGAGTATATCGCCTTTCTTCGTGAGTTCGTTGATTGCTTCGCATGGTCTTACGCTGAAATGCCAGGCTTAGACCCCAAAATAGCAGTTCACAAACTCAATCTTCAAGAAGACATCAAGCCTGTCGAGCAAGGCCAAAGAAGATTCCGTCCAGATGTGATGGATAAAATTGAACAAGAAGTTCAAAAACTCAAAAGCGTCGGCTTCATCCGTGAGGAACAACATCCTGAATGGTTGGCCAACATCGTCCCCGTGACAAAGAAAAATGGGCAGATCAAGGTCTGTATTGACTATAGAGACCTGAACGGCGCATGCCCTAAAGATGAATTTCCGCTCCCCATACCAGAGGTAATGATCGATAATACCTGTGGATTCGAGCGAATGACATTCATGGATGGTTTCTCTGGCTACAATCAGATAAAGATGCATCCTGAAGATGAAAAACATATATCTTTTCGGACCCCATTTGGCGTGTATTGCTACACTGTCATGCCATTTGGTCTGAAAAAATGCTGGTGCCACATATCAGAGGGCTATGATGAAAATATTCCAAGATATGCAGCACAAGACGGTTGAATGTTACGTTGATGACCTCGCCTTCAAAAGCAAAAGAAAAGAAGATCATCTCGAAAACCTTCGAGAAGTCTTCCTCCGGCTTCGCAAACACGAACTGCGAATGAATCCTTTGAAATGCTTCTTCGGCGTCTCGTCGGGTAAGTTCCTCGGATTCTTAGTTCGGAAAGCTGGAATAGAGCTTGACCCCATAAAAGTTAAAGCCATTCTAGAAATGCCCTCTCCAAGAACCTTGAGAGAACTCAAAGGGCTTCAAGGGAGATTAGCCTACATCAGACGGTTCATCTCCAATCTTTCGGGGAAATGCCATCCATTCTCCCGCTTGATGAAAAAAGGTGTAAACTTTGTCTGGGATGCTGACTGTGAAGCTGCTTTCCAAGACATCAAGTCATACCTGACAAAACCTCCAGTGTTAGCTGCTCCTACCACTGGAAAACCATTCATCTTGTACACAAGAGTCCTTGATCACTCTTTGGGAGCTCTGCTTGCGCAAGAAAATGATCAAAGAAAAGAAGCTGCTCTATATTACCTCAGCCGCATGCTAGTAGGTGCAGAGCATCGCTACTCTCCAGTCGAAAAAGAATGCCTTGCAGTGATGTTCGCCGTACAAAAGCTGCGTCACTACTTGCTTTCCAACACAGTATACCTGGTCTCGAGGGTCAACCTCTTGAAGGTCCTTGTCACAAAGGCAGGTTCTCTCAATGCTCGACTGGCAAAATGGTCCATCCTTCTGTCACAATTTGATATTAGGTACGTACCACAAAAAGCAATCAAAGGCAAGCTCTAGCGGACTTCCTCGCAGAGCATCCATTGCCTAAAGATTATCTGCTCAGAGATGATCTCCCAACGAACTAGTCTACAATGTGGAGACTTTCTCGCAAAGTGCCTCCTGGGACATGTACTTTGACGGTGCAACCAGGACAAATGAAAAAAAAATAGCTGATCTCGGGAGTTGGCATCCTCTTTGTTAGCCCCGACAAATACATGATTCCACACGCTTTCTCGCTACTGGAACCATGCATAAACAATGCAGCTGAATATCAAGCTCTGATCTTAGGATTGGAACTCGCCATCGAATCCGGTATCACCATGCTGGAAGTCTTTGGAGACTCTCAACTGATCGTCAACCAGATGAATCAGAAATTTGAAGTCAGGAAGCCAGATTTGTTGCCTTATTACAACAAGG
The DNA here is from genome assembly GCA_012931725.1 of Litsea cubeba. NCBI lineage: Eukaryota > Viridiplantae > Streptophyta > Magnoliopsida > Laurales > Lauraceae > Litsea > Litsea cubeba. The sequence goes on along the minus strand of CM022951.1, from coordinate 81,060,641 downwards.
CACAATCACTTCTGCAAAAGTTTGACATCTGTCACATCACCCACATTCGTAGAGGTGAAAACATACGTGCAGATGCCCTAGCCGGACTTGCCGCATCCATGGCAATCCAGGAAGGGGAAAACATGCAAATCACAGTGTGCGAAAGAAGAATCCTTCCTCCTCTTAACACACACCAAGCAGTTGCTGAATGCCACCAAGTGGTCGGAAGTCGAATTTCAATCATTCAAACTTCAATCGGCGACTAGAGGGATCCGTTCATTGATTACATTATGTTCGGAATCCTACCTGAAGATCCAAAAGAACGGGTAAGCATCCAAAGGTGAACCCCAAGCTTTCATTTGGATATTCCTTCAAAAATCCTTTACAGGAAATCCTTCAACGGAGTACTTCTACGCTGCTTGTCACAACAAGTGGCTGAAGAAACACTTAAAGAAGTTCATGCTGGTCTTTGCGGAGCTCATCAGGCTGGACCTAAGCTCTATGATCAGATAAAAAGGTTAGGATATTACTGGCCTACCATGGTAGCTGACGCAATGCAATTTGCTGAGCGCTGCCAACAATGCCAAGTTCATGGAGATTACATTCACATGCCTCCAGAATGGCTGCATCCTACAACGATCTCATGGCCTTTCGAAGCCTGGGGTATGGACATCATAGGTCCTATTTCCCCCCCTTCGAGCAAAGGTTATCGCTTCATCTTCGCCGCTACGGATTATTTCTCCAAGTGGTCAGAAGCATTTGCGTTTAACGAAATGAAGACCTCATCAGTCCTTCAGTTCCTGCGCACCAACATCATTTGTCGTTTCGGCATACCCAAAAGATTCGTCCATGATAACGGATCACAGTTCCGGGATCATCGATTCTACAGGTTCTGCGACAAATACAAAATCCAAAGCTGTCCTTCGACTCCATACAATCCGGCAGCAAACGGGTTAGCAGAAGCTTTCAACAAGACACTCTGCAAAATCCTCAAAAAAATGGTCTCTAGTCACAAAAGAGACTGGAGCGACAAAATGTCTGAAGCTTTGTGGGCCTATCGAACCACCGTTCGAGGACCAACCCATAGCACACCATTCTCCTTGGTCTATGGATGCGAAGCTGTCGTACCCTTGGAAGTGCAAATTCCTTCCTTGAGGGTATCCTTGCAAAATGACATGACTCAAGAAAGCAATGTCAAATTGCGACTCCATGAGCTGGACAATCTCGATGAGAGACGGCTCGAAGCTCAACAAAGCATTGAACTTTACCAAGCACGCATGGCAGGATCTTTCGATAAAAAGGTCAGTCAACGCGCCTACAAAAAGAGTGACTTGGTTCTTGCAGTAAAAAGACCAATGGTCTTTGCTCACAAGTCCAAAGGCAAATTTGAGCCAAAATGAGAGGGACCCTACGTCATCGACAAGGTTTTCTCCAACGGCGCATACGCACTCCTAAACATGGAAGGTGACAGATGTATGCTGCCCATCAACGGCAAGTTCTTAAAGCGGTACTACCCTTGAAGACTTACCCAATTGGGTAAGAGCAATGCCTGTACGGCCAAAACCGGTTTCCAGGTACACGCTCGCTAAACCCACCCTTTTTTTTAGAATTTTCATATCAAATGTTGAAATTTCTAGAAATTTAAAACAATGCTTACTTTCATCGTTTCATTGTTAAAAAAAAATAAATATCCAAGTTTAGGAACCTTTCCCTAACTTGACCAAAATTTTCAACCCTTGAACCCAAAATTCATGGTTTGAAACAAAATCCGGATTCAGGGATTTCCACCCTAGTCCACCCTGCCTTTTACCGCCAAAATGGTTTTAGGTCAAAACTTATGACCCTCGTGTCTTTAAAAAAAAATGATTTTCAAAAAAAACCGCGAGGAAGCGACGCTTAGTCGATACTCGCACAAATCGGAAGCATATGAACCATGTTTGACACTTCCAAAATTGCAGGGAAGCGACATTTCGTCGATACTTGCAAAATCAAAAACTGTGGAGACGCAACATTTCAGTTGATATCCACAACCCAAATTTCAAAGGTTCGAAAAAACCTAAAAAAACTGTGGAGACGCAACATTTCAGTTGATATCCACAACCCGAATTTCAAAGGTTCAAAAAAAAAACCTAAAAAAAAAAAAACCATGGAGACGCAACATTTTAGTTGATATCCATAACTCAAAGGTTCGAGAAAATCACAAATTTCAAAAATCGTGGGGAAACAACATCAAGTCAGTACCCGCAAAACCAGAATTTTTGAAAAAAAGCAAGGATGCGACATTCCATCGATACTTGCACCCAAATCCACGAGGATGCGACATTCCATCGATACTCGCAACCGAATGAGCAAGGATGCGACATTCCATCGATACTTGCAAGAACATTCAGCAGGGAGGCGACTTTTAGTCGATATACTTGCATTTTTGAAAACCAAACCGGCTATCAATGCCACCAAAACAAAACAGGCTATAAATGCCACAAACCGGCTATCAATGCCACCAAAACAAAACCGGCTATCAATGCCACAAACAAAAAACTTGGATTTCAAAAAACCCGGCTATCAATGCCACCAAAACAAACCGGCTATCAATGCCACCAAAACTGGCTATAGATGCCACAAAAAAAAAAAAAAAAAAAAAACTCGGCTATCAATGCCACAAGAAAAGCTGGCTCTCATGCCAAAATTGGCTTCCATGCCACAAACAAAAACCTGGCTTCCATGCCAAAACAATCATTTGACAAAAGATTTTCACAAAATGACAACCTTTTGATCAAATCCCATTTAGCAATTACTTTTATCACAAAAAGATTCAAGTGAGCGTAGGGATAACAAAAAAAGAAGAGCATCCCATTTAGCAATTACTTTTATCACAAAAAAGATTCAAGTGAGCGTAGGGATAACAAAAAAAGAGAGTACCAAAAAAAAAATATACATGTGGTACCAAAAAAAAAGAGAAAGTGTTCACAAGCACTACAAAAAAATAAGTACCAAAAAAATACAAGTGGTACCAAAAAAAGAAAGAAGGATGGCTTCTGTAAAAAAAAATATACAGGAGCTCAATCAAAAATGGTATCCAGCCAAGAGTTCAACTCCTCGAGCAAACTTTTAGCCTCAGCCGTCAAGGATTCCAAGGCACGCTTCTTCAGGAACCTGCCATGAGATGCTGGAGTGGGCTGTACCCCTTCTTTCACACCGGGAAGCTTATCCCGAGCAGTTTGCCATCGTTCGCTTTCTTCAGATTTCCTTTCAAGAACTCGATTGGCATCTGCAACCAGGCGAATCAGAGCACTCTCCCTGTCGCGAGCCTCTATTATGGCAGTCCACTTGGCAGCGACTTGTGCCTGCAGATGCTCAAGACGTTTCCTAGCCTCATCGACCTCCCTATCAAGGATGTTAAGGTCATGTGTCAGCCCGATGATGGTTAGCTCTTCTAAGTTCTTCTTTCGGACTGCCTGCTTCCTGCTTTCTGTAGCCTCATCCAGGTCAGACTTAGCCTTATCAGCAGGGTTCAGGAACATCTCCTTGAAGAACTGGTCATCAGCCAAACCTACGGTCTCAAACCACTTGTCACCCAGTGCAATGATCCTATCAACGATCGCCCTGGCACCTGTGACATCCAGACCAGCCTCTTCGGCATCACTGAGAATCTCCTGCACATGCTGGATCATGCCAAATCCGGCTTCCAAGTGCCCAGAAAAGAGAGTCTCAATCCAAAGAGCTCAGAACTCGCACCACCACCTTCTTCGCAAAAAGAAGAGATGGCCCAGCTGAAGATTCGCCCAACTCCGTTGGTCGGCTACTCATATCATCATCTGTTGGAAGAGTAACAAAAGAACTCTTTCCAGCTGAAGCTACTCCTGCTCGGGAAGGAATCTCAGCACGAGGAATCTCCTCAACATTGTCAGAGCTGGTCCCAAGAGTCTCTACCTCTGGATCAACCTCTGGCATCCCTTGCTCTGGAAGCGACGGATCCTCCTCTGTCACTTCAAAACCTGCCAAAGAAACACAAAAAGGTATGAATATAATCCTGTTTGAAAATCATTATCAGGGTTATAACTACAAAATACCTTCTTCGACGACTGGCGGAATACTTTCTTCCTCCATGAACTCATCGGAAGCATCATCAACATTTGCGTCCATCGATGGTTCAAAGTCATCGGAATCCTGTGGCAAGTCAGCTGGCAAGAAATGTGTTAGCAAACCAAGTCACAGACAAAAAAAAAAAGAGAAGTCATACCAATTGGAGACTCTGGAATCACTCCAGAGTCCCTCGGTTCTTCTTCAGGTGCCTCGACAGGATCCGTCACCACCTCATCGACCGGAACCTCAGGCATCATCAAGTCTTCCTCTGCTAAAAAAGAAAAGAAAAGAAAAGCAGAAACAAGAAGCAAATCATAACATGGAAAAAATCCCATGAAAAGAAATGGAAAGAGAAAAAGGAAGAATCATACCCTCACCGACGGTCTCTTCTTCTCGGCTTCTCTTCTCTAGAGGCTCGTCAGCATCCCACTGATACATCCTCATTGATAGTAAGAGGAACTTCCAAAGTTAGGAGAGTCCATCATGCTGCCCCTTGCTGCGATGATGACTCCTCCCCCTCTTACCTCGGCGGGCTCGCTTCTTAGAGGAACCTGCCCCGCTGTCAGAGTCAGGTTTCCCACTTGACTCCTCACTGGATGGTCTACTCTTGCCAGTAGACTCCACGGAAGCTTGCCTCTGTGCCGCTTGCATCCAAGCGCCAAGTTCGGCTTCCTCCTGTTCTAGCTGCTCTAAAAGCCTCATCAGGGTATTTCTCGAACAGCTTCAAAACCAATGACGCCCTGGTCACCGAGAAAGCCTATCTTGTGCTTCTCTCCAGAAAGGAAGGCCCAAACTTCCTATCGCCGGACGCCATCCGACTTTCCAAGGCCCTTTCCAGATGCCAGCTTTACATCAAGCTCCTTCTTGGAAAGCCCCCGATATGCCGAAAAGCTCTCCGCGAACCACTTCGCAAAGCCGGCAGTTCCGGGAAGTCAGCAACACAGGATAAGAAATCATGGCTGTAGTGTTTTCAGCACTATAGAAAGCCCATGCATTTCTCCCGTCTTGTAAGCCTCTAAAGCGCTTCACCATGCTTAAAGGCGCTCCAACAACGCCTTGAGAAAAGCCCAGCTGCAAGGCAAAGCGAGAGGGTACATACGGCTGGATGTCGACGAAAAGATGTCTACGGTACACCATCGTGCCGACACGTATGCTGAAAAGCCACTCTCTCTCTGCATTGGTCAAGGAATAATGCCTTCCCGACCCCGCCCTGGTAGAGTCTCGGGAGGCACCAAAATCAAAAGCCTTCTTCTGCAACTCCGGAGAAAGCTTCACTGAAGACTACCCCATCTCGACGTCCCTGAGCCGTCGGATCCTCATGCGGGCAAACAAAAGTGATTCGGACACGGCTTTGCCCTTAGCCAGTCGAATGATCAGAGGATCATCATCCTGTGCAGCACCCAGCCGGTGGAAGCCAGGACAGTGGTACACATACCACGAATAAAAGATGTGGGCTGAAAATACCCTATTCATAGGAAGCCCAAGCCGAACCAAAAAAGCAGTAGCGTGCAGTTCGGTACACAGGTAGGAGTAAAGAGCTGGCACCAAAGCAAGCTGCTCTCCAAACGCCATCTGACAAGCCGGAAAAATACAATGCGGCCTGATGTGCGTTCCATCTCCTCCAGTAAAAATAGCCTCACCAAAGCCAATAAGTGAGGTAAACAGCGAGATCTCTCCGCAGTGCAAGGTCAGGACATATGGCGTTTGTACTTGCACAGAAATCTATCAACTCTTCTTGCATGGCCAAGATCTTCTTTGAACTTGGAACCTGAGCTCCGGCTTCTTGGGTCACGCTATCAGAAGACTCCCTGCTACCAAAAAAGTTGGGGAATGAAGAGCTAGAACTCTTCCAACTGCTGGATCTAACTTTCAAACCCTCCTTCTCCTTCAAAAAATCATAGAAGGCGACGAGCTGAAAGTACAGAAGCCTGAACTCCTCAGACTGCCCCTCAAGGACGCTGTCAATCGGCATAAACTCCTCATAGAGTTTGCAGAGGATGGGCAATCCAGTAATGACGCTCAGCTCCTTCAAAGAAAAACCAATCTCACCATTCGTCACAACGAAGGTATTGGTTTGTGGGAGGAATGATTCCAGCATAGCCATGAAGGCCTCGTCGGAAAAGATCACGGTCTCCCTAAAGGTGCGGACCGCATCAAAAATCCCAGCTTCCTTCAAAACGGCACTACCGATCAGTAGGACGCAATCAGTCCACGACTTCCACTTGGAGTCAGCATTGAAACGGCCACGGAGTCAAAAAGGCTTGATCCAATTGCTGCCATCACCGCTAAAAATACCAAGGCTCACCGGTCTCAAATCGACCGACGGATAATCAGGACCCTGGTAGCCGCTGGATGGCATCAAAAGGTCCATGTCAACAGGCGACCTCTCCGTATATCCAGGAGAACTGCCAACAAAAACCCCGGTCTTGATTACATTTGTCCTTCTCACCCAGCTTGGAGGATCTTCCCTCTTAGAGCACGTGGGGGCAAGGCTCATGATCGAGACGGTGCGATCAAACGTCGACCGGGTAGCAACAGTCTTCTTCTCACCATCTGCTGTGAAAGAAAACTGAAAACATCTCCTCTGGTATGTCATGTCATCAGGGACTGCATCACCAAAGAAGAAGGTAGGCTTGGGCAAAACGCTCTGATCTTCCATCACCCATGGACGACTGCTTACCATGATCTTATAGAATTCCTCTCCCTTGAGAGCGATCAGTCGCTGCCTCATCTCATCTCTGTTGAGGGAGTCGCACTCTTCCAGATTTCTCTCAACATACTGGACCTTCTCAAAGGCCTGCTGAACGGCCGGATTAGAAGATTGACGAGGTACGCTTGTAGCAGGCTCTTTACCCTTGTTCGTTCTGGAGGAACCACCTGAAAAGGATGGAAAAGAAAAAGATCAAACATCAAAATGACAGAATCTCGCTAAAAAAAAATCTGGCGAAATTTTGACATGATGACGGGGCAATTCCGAAGAAAAGGAACTATCCCGAAGAAATAGAAAGCTTGAAGATGGGCTCAACATCGCTGCAAGCTCCGAAACTCCAAACTTTCGAAACCACAAAGCCTCAGCAAAATCAGGAAGGGCTCAACATCGCTGCGAGCTCCAAATTCCCAAAATTGCGAAAACTTTCAGGTATGCTATCACATCATGCTACAAATTTAATTTACAATCAAATGCATGCATGAACATCTAGGTTTGCAAAAAAAAAATGCATTATCATGATGAGCAAAAAAAAAAAAAAAAAGAAGAAAGAAACTTTCTCAAAAGAAAAAGGAGAAAGAAAAAGAAAAAGAAAAGAAAAGAAACTTTCTCAAAAAAAAAGAGGGGAAAGAAAACAAAAAAAAAAGAAAGAGAAAAAAAAGGGGCTGGCCCACAGGCCGTGGCCCACTGGCCACGTGGCCGTACGGCCAGATCCGTACGGATCTGTCCGTACGGCCCACAAACAAAAAAAAAAAAAAAAACAAAACATGAAAAAAAAGAAAGAAGAAAAGAAAAAAAAAACGTGTGAAAAAAAAAGGAAAACACGTGGAAAAAAAAAGAAAAGAAAAAGAAAGAAACAACAAAAAAAAAAGAAAAGAAAGAACTTTTTATTTTTCCTACAATGGAGTTTTCTTGAAAAAGGGAACTTACTTGAAGCCATTGATGGAGAAGAAGAAGAAAAGTCTTGAAGATCTTGAAGAAGAAGAACTCTTGGTCTTGAAGCCCTCTTGAGATTATTGCAAAAGAAAGTAATAAGAGCAAGAGATCCAACCTCCTCCTTGCTTTTATAAAAGAGAGCAAACCAAAGAAGGAAAGAAGAAAGAGGTAAGTGTTACTAATTAGTAACCTTACCAAATTAAAGAAAGAGATTAGAAAGATTCTTTCCCAAAAGAAAGATATCTTGAAGGATTTTCTCCCAAAAAGAGATCGATGAAGGATTCTTTCCCAAAAGAAAGATATCTTGAGATATCCTATCCCAAAATAAAGGTAATATGAGAGATTCTCTCCAAGTAAAGATATTCTTAGATATTCTCTATCCAAATGAGATATTTTTGGATATTCTTTACAAAAATGACACCATATGAGATCTAAGCCATTTCAAAAGCTTAAGGCCCCATGGGTTAGCCCATATGAGCCAGGTATGACCACCTAGGTATTAAAAAAAAAAAAAAATTTGGGCTTTTAGTCAAAGAGAAACCAAGAGCATACAAAAATGGTTCCATGCCTCTTTTGAGTTGATTGGACCATACAAAAGAAAATTTCAAGCCCCATGAGCTTCCAAAAATCAAACCATCCAGCCTCATATACCAAATTGAGCCAAAATCTTGAAATTGACATTCCACAAAAGTCAAACTAAATCCTGGTCCCCTAACTTGTCACATACAGCCTGTTAGGTCACAAGACCAAAACCAAAAATCAAAACCTGATCCCCTAACTTGCCACATACAGCCTGTTAGGTCACAAGATCAAAACCAAAATTGATCCCCCAACATTCCACATACAGCTTGTTGGGTCACACGATCAAAACCAAACCCGACCCCCCTAACCTACCACATACAGCCTGTTAGGTCACAAGGTCAAAACCCAAATCCACATCCCTGATGTCATCTTCAAAACTTTGCCTTGAGATGGTACGTGATCCCTTTCACTATCATAAAATTCCCCTGGAAGCTCAAAAGGCTACAAATACCAAAAAGAAAGACTGCTCAAAGACTCTTGGTCAAGTCACAGGCTCTCTTTCAAAAATCTCTTCGAGGCACATCGACTACAAAAGTTAAGCAACTCATCGCTGTACCCGAGGGGGCATTTGTTGACACCAAAAATGTCACTTTGCCTCTTCAAGATCCAAAGAGCTACATGAAGTCGCAACCTGCCATAAATAGGCAATGCTACTTCCAAAAATCAAATCTTGTCAGAATCAAACAAAAACTGCAAGATCCTTCAAGACAGCCAAAAGAGGAGTACACAAGAAGTTTCGGGCCATTTCAAAATCATTTGGCCTAACTTCGCTTCTCCGACAGCCGAAAAGGAGCTCTCGGCGGCGAAAGCATCGGAGACACCAAATCTTCGATCAGAGCCGATGGATGGTCTCAAAATACATCCAAAAGGCTCCACGTCAAGTTTCGAGTCAAACCGACAACGTTTGACCCTACATCAACGCTCGAACAGCTAAATTAAGCCTCTCGGCGGCGAGAACCACCGAGGCCATTACTCATCAGATAGAGCACATGGACGGCTTCAAAATGCTTATAAAGGGCTACACGTCAAATTTCAGGTCATTTCGACAACATTTGACCATAGTTTGACGCTCGGAAGCCAAATCAGGCCTCTCGGCAGCAAAGCTCTCCGGGACCATGGTTTCCAAGACAGAGCCTATGGATCATCTTAAAATGACTCCAATAGGTTCCCTGTCAAATCTCAAGTCAATCGGACATCGGTTGACCGCACATCAAACCGCGACATCTTCATCGCGGCAAAAGCGAGTCTACTGGTGATAGGACCCCAAACGGCTTCAAAACTTAAACCAAAGCCTATGGTTGGTCTTATTAATTGCTCAGGAGGCTTCACACCAAATTTCAGGTCATTCCGACATCGTTTGACCCAGTTTCAGCTTCTGACGGAAAATCGGTAGCTCTGCGCGATAAAGTCTTCGGCTTTCTCAGGAAATTGGAAACTTTGTAAAATAAAATGCAAGGATTCTCATCAGGTTTCCTACAGGGAAATCAGGCCAATAAATGGTCAAAATGTCAAGGAAAAATACAGAAGAAAAAAGAATCGAAAAACAGCAAAAACGGACACAAAACGGGACAAAAAGGGGGGGAAAACCCCCCAGGGTCGCCGGGAAGGCCCCGGAAACCCCGGTTTTCGCCCTTTTTTCGCGATTCGAAGAGCCCAGCCTCTGGTACTTTCCAAAATTCATGCTTTTGAGACACCAAGTCCTCTGACATCCGTCCAAAACACGGGTCAATCATCAAGAGTATCGAAAACAATATTGATCGCCACCCGGTCAACCAAAAAAAGTGTGCTTTCTACCCGACCGATCGAGAAATCGACAGGACAGATGGCACCGACCTGCTGTTGGCAACAAACACCTGAAATTACATGATCATCTGATGTCGATCTACATGAAGATCCATCGATGATCATCACCAGAAGAATCCCAAAAGACGCGGCACGGCCCGCGACTCTTCAGATGCTCGGCGACCACTTAATGCGATTAATTGACTAGCTTTATTACAGTCATTAATCCATTTCTTTGGACGGACCAATCAGAAGCATGCATTCGGGAGTTACAAGTCAAGAGATTCATGGCATTTAACCCATGAAACTCCTCCCATCATGGCGATTAAAGGCGATTAAATGCCCTCAATCTCCTCCGGCCAATCAGAAGCCAAGAAAAAGGAGTTACAAAATAAAGAATTCAATTTTGTAACTCCTCCCATTATGCGGCTTAATGACAATAAAAGCCCATAAACCCTCCTAAATGGCTACCAAAAAGCCTATAAATAGGAGAGCACTCCAAGAAGAGACAACAGACAGACAACAGATCGAAGAAGAATCACAGACAAAGCACAGAAATTCAGAGAAGAAAAAGAGAGAAAAACTCTGCGGAAATTCTACACCGGCCACCGCTACAAGGTGACAAAAGTCCCTTGGGGGGTACCCCCCCCCCCCCAAGGTCCTTGCCTTCTCCTTCTGCCTCCAATGGCTTAGATATGGCTTTTCAGCTCGTCTACTCGGCTTTTTATTAGACATAGGACCTCCTTTTGGTCTTTGTCCTCTAAAAACCTGAGGTTATAGCCAAGCCAAGCGAATCAATAGCATCCTCTGTTCTCATCTGCATGGATGATAGTGAAGCCCACATATGGCTTGCGACCGTCAATCTAAACGGGTCCCCCACAATCTCCTGAGAAGTTAGATCCATCTTTTCTTGCTTTTCATTGTAGTTTGTATTTTTTTAAAAGAGACAAAAATCACAACTCTTGTCTTTCATTATTGATCAGGATTGTAAATCAGCTATAAACGCCATAATCGGCTATAAACGCCAAAAATCGGCTATAAACGCCAAAATCGGCTATAAATGCCAAAAAAAATCGCCTTTCACGGCAAACCAAGAAAATGTCTCTTTTCTTAAATATATGTGCAATGGAAAACTTGAAAGAAGTTGATTTCCTTTTTACTTGCGAAGGTTGATCTCCGGATCACCACTTGCAATTCCAAGTAAAATAGAAAATCTGGCACACTCACAAAAAAAAAAAAGAAATATTGATGCACGCCCTTGCCCCCCGGTTACGAAAGGGTCGGACCCGACGGACTCCCACGTCCGCCGACCTCGGTAGGAACCGAGCAGGAGCGCGGTCCATCACTATAGAACAGGATTTATACAAATTCAACAAGTGGGGTTGAACTTAAACTAACCCAATTTAAAACCCTTTCATTATAATGCAATTTTCCACCAGAATGTTAGAAATTGAAGGGAAATTAAATAGAATATGAATACAGAAATGTCAAACCCACATGTGGCGTGAGTGTCACGAGACACAAATTGCAACAAACCCACCTTTTATAATTAACGTAACGAGACAGACGCTATCATTCATGATTCAGAAGTCCATCATCTGATATAGAGACACAATAGAAACTGAGAAATCTTACATTAGCTTTTATGTCTCCGAACTCTGCTTCCTCATCAATTGATAAGAAGCTTTGTGTGGTTTTTGTTTACCAAATCCCTCAAGAACAACAACAAGCACACCTAACCTATATAGTATGCACCTGAAAACCACCTCTACCACCCTCATGCTCCCATCAATCACCTTCAAATTGCTGCCACGGTACACTGAAACATTATCTGGACTAGCCCCAACTCCAAAAATCATCATCACTCACCAATCTTAAAGGTGAATTGTGAATTTCTGCAAATAGATGGTTTCCACATGAGCTTCATGCAATGCTAAAGCCATTCAAATAACTTGATCTCTCAAACAGATCTCATTTGGGAATTTCTTTAAACAGATGGTTTGCACGATCATCTCTATAATTTCCTTCAATCCATCTCCCTTAGTTTCCTACTACAGCTCCAATGATAAGTTTGACCAATTTGAGTACAAAACTCACCTTCTTCTCATCAGTGTCTGCCCATAATCACCAAATTCATGTCACATAAACCATCTCTCAAATTCATTTCACAGAAAACCCATCTCTCAGATTCATGTCAAAAAACTCATCTCTCAGATTCATGCCACAGAAACACATCTCTCAAATCCATGCCACAGAAACCCACCAAACCCATCCCTCAAAATCATACCATGGAAACCACCGAACCCTACAACCAGGACCCCCACCTTCAAAGACCCAATCGAAACCCATCCCAGAACCTCCTTGCTCTTTGATTGAAAAAAAAAAAAAAAAAACAGGAGAGAGATCAAGAAGAGATTGTTTCTTCCTTTCTCCCCTCTTTTTTCTTCCCCCATTCCCGCTCCTCATCTCGTCTAGGATCTCCTTTCCACCATCTTCAAGCGAAACGAGTTTTGTTGCAAGGATTTTCGGTGTCAATAAAACACCATCTGAGGGTAATTTTGTCATAGAAAATACCTTCCGCCTCTATATTCTTAAGAGCCAAAAGCTCTATTTTTCATTTGCCCGGCATTGGAGCATTTGGTTTTCAGAGGATCTGCCTCTAAATGTCTAAAGCAGACAGAGGGCAAAATCATGTACCAAACGCTCTAATTTTCCAAACATCTATAAACTTTAGACATTTAGAGAAATAGAGGCTAGAAATAGTGATGCCAAATAGGGGCTTGGGCTCCTCCATATTTACCCTTACCAGACTTTTGAAAAAAAAAAAAGAAAACAGGGCTCTTACTGGTCTTCATTTTTTTTTTTTTTGGTAGAACTAGAGTTCACTGAGAGAAGTATGGTGGATCTAGACTCTTATAAATTCATCTAGAACCAATCCAATGTTTAGCCTTATTTCCATCCATGGGCTTCACTTGATTGTCATGCATCCAGCTGGACACTTTAAAAAGTGCATGTGTTTGAAACAAAAACAAGAGTCCCAAGAAGGTAATCGTTTGGTGTTACGGAGTAGCTCTTCCTTTAATGAGAGTGAAATCCCAAGAGTTTGACATTCCAAAGCTGAAAGCTCACCATGATAAATTTGATCTATTAGGAAACCTTTGGGAAAAATATTACATTAATAATAGCACATGATAATTACAAACAAGTGGGATGGTTCTAATGTTGGTTTATTATCAATGGATAATCAGACAGACCATGTACAATCAAATGCAAATTATTATATTTATATCTAGACAAATGCATCATTATTTTCTTTTAGTTTTTTGTATACACCCCTTAAGGTTTGTATGATTTGCAAATAGCCCCTGTGGTTTATATTTACACCCCCTAAGGTTTGTATGATTTGCAAATAGCCCCTGTGGTTTATATTTACACCCCCTAAGGTTTTTATTTACAGTTTGCTTTTAATAGATTGCATTTCATGCATCACAATTAGGCCAACCAGCCCCACCGTAAAAGAAAGCAAGACCTCCTCCTTCTACCGGAGATACATATGATAAGTCATAGCATTTGGGTTTGGAAACCTCTATTTCGTAATTATCAGGCTCTTTTCCAATGATATTCTCATCGTAATAGAGACAATTTCTAAAGTAGGCTGCTTTTTGAGTTCCTTTCTCAGGAAGAAGACCACTACCCATTTCAGTCCGAGTATGTTTTCCCCCGGGTACACTATTGTATAATTCTCCTCCCCACTGAATGTAATCTGCACTTTTTTCCATCCTTTTGAACAAAGAACTCGGCCAGTACCCCACCGTTGTATTCTGAACCACTAACCACCAATTACCATTTCCATTTTCCTGCGCAAAAATTGAAGAGATATATGTAAAATCTTGAGTGCTCTCTAATTGCCTAATCGACCTTCAAATAATTAAAGTGGGTTCCAGTTGTTCCAAACTCATTCCTTCGTGTTAGAAAAGAATACGAAGGAAGCAAACAGTAAGCAATGTCTGCAAGTTTTTAATGGATTACCCTGAATATCTTCACTGCAGTAATTATCTGCTCCGCACCATAGGAAGAAACAGGTAAAGCAGCGCCCAAGCTAATATCCTTGTTTGTTTGAACAAAACCAGGGCATTGCAAGTCGTAGCAACCAATTTGATTATCAGTCTGATCACATATACAGGCAAATGAGAAAATAATAGCCCACATGTAATTCAGCTTCTGTAATAAACCAAACCCTAGACCACAATCTCATATATCATAAAAGAAAGTATCGAGTTAGTTTACTTACCACCCAAAATGCATAAAGTCGAGGTGCATCATCTCCAAACATACTTGGAGAAATCTATGAATTCCAAGAGCACAAAAGAAAAGAATAAGCGAAATAAAATAAAAAATAAAAATTCAACCATATATCCATTACTTTGTCATGTGTGTAGTCATGGCTGTCAATCTTGTTTTGGACCTCATTTAAGTTTGGCTCCGACTGCTTTGGCCAATTTAAGATTTTTGTTATATATTTTGATATATTGTTATAAAAAATAGAGGATTTTATCCGAAAAAACACTTGATGTGGCCATAGGACCGAGTCGGACAAATTAGCCAAAGTTGCACCAAATATGACAATTTGTCCGAAAAACCATTTTTACCACTTTTTTCTATCGTCGATATCGACCCTCCCCTCAACAGGTTAGGATCGATATCAACCCTGAGCAGATAAAAAAAAACACCAGATTCGCACGTCCTTCTTCCTCCTCTCTTTCCCAAACCCAACCCAAAAGGAAGACCTAAATGCATTTCCACACTACAAACGCTCAAATCAATTTCATTCTTGAACTAAGAAGAAGAAGAAGGAAATGGCCATCTGCGGCGGTCCCACCCAAGGGTGGGGGGTTGCGTGTTAACAAAAAAAAAAGAAAAAGAAAAAGAAAAGAAAAGAAGAAACTTAAATCAAAGCAAAGAATTCTCATCTTGATATCTGTAGTGCGAGAGAGGAGAAATTACCATCCACCCAGAGCTCACCAAATCCAAGCTATCTTTTCTACCAACAAAGATACTAGCTTGCTACTTTCAATTGGCACCTCCACACGTGGGTTCCATACATTGATAACTCCTTCACCTCCTTGAAGACTCTTGTTGAAACTTAATTTAGCACTCTGTCACATTGCACCAAGTAATCAAAAGATTCTAGTTTCACTTCATTCGCAAACTATTGGTTCTTGGAAATCAAGAAGTACGCTGAAAATAAATAACTCTAATGAATAGTAACTCAAATTATAACTCACTTCCATTTGGGGGGACGCAGCAGCCAAGGACCTCCTGGCTCCAATTAAGTCTCTCTTTCCTGTCCTTCGAATTGGAATTGTTCCTTCTGGACAACTTCCACTTTTATGCCACAACTGTTCTGGTAGTTTTGAAGATGATGACATACTCTCTCTATCATAGAAGCTTGGCCTCATCTGTAATATGATGTGAAAAAAAAAAAAAAACGCATTCCAGCAGTTTAATATTAGGGAAACAATCCTGAAGTATTAAAGGACAATGCACGATAAGGTTTGGGAAAATTAAGTGACATCGATCAACAAAAAATAAGATCATTCTAATCATTCAGTTGGGGATATTTGACCATGTTAGTTTAACAATGAATCTGAAATTTTCCAGATTGCCTGACACTAAACTAAAGTATCCGCTTTAAAATTGCCATCACTGTCCACCTAAAGCATGACATGGTTTCTACAAATTATTACCCTAGTTACACGGGAGCACGGAAGTGAACACTTGAAATCGAATAAGAGTAAAAAATATAGGGAATTGAAAAAACACCTGTATAGTGTGATTTCTGAGCAAAGGATGGTCAAATGCAGGCTGCTTGTAGATATCAACACAATCAATGATATCACCATCTTCACTCTGTAGAAAAAGGAAAAAACATCATCATCTTGGGACTAACGCATTCACTATTTATACGCTATAACAGGAGTGGTACGGGTCACTCAATCTAAGTTGGACTCAATTCAAAATACAAAATTCCATACTTGTCTATAACTTGTCAAACCCACTCCCAACCCCTCTCAAATCCCCTATAAAACCAATTCTTTTGCTGGTGCAATATCTCAAACCCATGACTTAATGATGCAAACCAAAGGTTTCAACCACCAAGACAAGGTAGAGATTGGCTTTAAAATCGATCCATTGTGAGGAATTGGATGTTAGAAACAGAGAAGATAAAAAGTCAAAATGCTAAAAAGAAATGAACCACCTTAATGGTCTTGATTGTAGGCTTATTGAGTTGTTTAAGCTCTCTTCGTATCTCCAAATCTGCTAGGGTTTTTCTTCCTATTGCAGTAGAAGCTCCATGAACATATATCGAACTGTGGGAGTACAAAAACCAACACTATCTTTTCGCAAGTTATATAATATCATGTGTTATAATATGCAAATATTTCAGCATTTGTTGATACATTATTGGGAACCAATGTTCAAAACTATGGTTTAAAGCTATTTATAAAAGAAAATGTGGATTTTCTCACAATGGGAATGTGTGGCTGCACATCTACAACAACATATCCTATATATAGAGCCTTCATCTGGGGAAATATTGCCAAGACGGGAGATGTCTTAGGAACGAATTGTTCTGCTGCCATTTTTCTCCATGCTATTTTTGTCCTCTGGCAACTCAGAAATGATTCAAAGCATTATAGCAAGCTGCCTTCCCTGCATCGAGCTCAAGCTATTCTTCTGGATCGTCTGAAAAGTATGGCTACCTCAGTGTCTGGTCAGAATTTCTCAATGCCTTCTCATCCTATTTTACTTGGGCTGCGTGACTTTCTTTAGCCTTCTCATGCTGCTGGAGACTCTGTTTTCTGATTTTCTAGTAGTTAGTGGTTGTTCAGTGTTATGTTTGTTTCCTGTTCCAGGCATCCTCTACTGTGTCTTGCTTAAGCCGCGCGCGCGCTGTTCCTTTTTTCTGTGGGTGCAGGCTGTATAGTGGTTCTTCTTTCCTTTTTGTTTGTCTTCCTTTGGGATGCAATAGTCTGGGTGTTGGCATTTTTGTTAGCCTCCCTTTCTAATTTTTTGGGGGGCAAATTGCCCCTTCTGTCTTCTTTCTTTAATACAATCTTACCTTTTAGCGAAAAAAACAACATATCCTATCGAAGCTTTACACATGCAATGTCACCAAACATTATATTATTATATATAGGACGGCCTTTTTTTTTTTTTTGGGTGGGGGGTTATAAAACCTCATAGTGCCAGCAAAGCTCTCACGGACACCTCACAACATAGGATCAATACGCAGGAGAGAAAGATTAGAGGGTCGTAAACTCTAAACTAAATATGAGGATGTTGCCAATATGAGACACGAATTTTGTACACCAATATAATATAAAAGTAAGTCCTGCAAATAGCAATAAATCTCTCTTTATTCCCTCTTTTTAACTCCCCTAAAATATTTCTGAATAATAACTTTTTTCTTTCTATCTTTTCAAATTTAAATCTTCTCAAAATTCTTATCATAAATTTTAAATCTTTTCAAATCTCCGGTCTTTCTTTGTTAATACCAATTTTGATTCAAATTGGCAATTTAGTGGAAATCTTTTCCTATAAAATACTAATTATTATAAGTTTGGTGTTCTCCCATTGCTCTAGCCCTTTATTTCTCTCTTCGCCTCTTTGGGATCCAGAATCAGTCCAAGAAATCTCATTCAGATGGGCAATCTAGCTAAATTTCTAAGTTAATTTGGTGTTCTTTCCATTAACCTAGCCTTTATTTCTCTCTCTCCCTCTTTGGAATCCAGAATCAATCCAAGAAAAATAAGGACATTCATGCGTGTAGTTTTAAAATGAGACCCATCTAACAATTGTGATGTAGTTTTCCACAAAATCTGGAATCGTGAATCTGCACTCAATTTTAGTCCCCATAACATAAACTCTCAAAATAAGGTCCGTTTGGCATTGTTTCAATACCGTTCCTGGTTTTGTGCTGAGACCAGGTTGTACCGAGACCAGGTTGTGCCAAAACTGATTTGTTGTAAACTTGTTTGGCAACGTGCTCTTAAATTGTACCATTGAGAACATGATGTGTGGAACTTGTTTGGTAACGACATAATAATTTTTTCTAATAAATAAAATCAAAATTTCATATTTGTCAACAATGTTGAATTTAAATCAATTATGAATATTCATGAATTCATCTTAAACATTAAAAAATAGTAGGGCCCACTCTTACAGGACTATAGCGTGAACCACCCTATTTAGGAATTAGAATGTGGGCCCACCTGTATAAATTACAATCTATATAAGAATCATTATTTATGGGAACCACCTTTAGACTTACAATGTTTTACTCACCTTTAATAACTAGAATATGGGGCCCACCTTGATAGGATTTACAATGCGGTCCCACCTTTATAGGTTTTACAATGTATACCCAAAAATTATTATTGGGAACATGTGACGCACATTTAGAAATTCCAAAGTGGGGCCACATTTTGTGATTGTGAACATGGGTCCCACCTTTAGGAATTATATTAACTAAGGGTCATTTTAGACTAATACATATGATGTAGAACCCACCCACCATTTGACAAATCTTGAAGATTTTATAAGGTAATTTTTTTTTCAAAGCAATTGCAAGTTAATTTACACAATTCATCTCTATTCTTTTTATCTAAAACGCCTGACTAAATTAAGTAGCCCCTTAGCTAATAAATCTAGAACTCAAAATATTAATATGTAAATAAGCTCTAAAATATAAAATAAGAGCTTAATCTTTCAATTTTCAAATGGCCACTAAAACTGATCTAATTAAGAATATACATTTATGGCATATAACAAATTTGCAAGAGAAAATAATTAACTTATTTATTAAAGTTAATACAAATCATTCTTCTAATGCACCATGATGTGCAAAGATTGCATCTGCAATTTCATCTGTTGGCGTGTCATCTCCTGCCTGCCTTGTGTCGTTCTTAACTGTAAAGGTGCAGATAGACCATTATGTTCATTATTCTCACCAGATTTATTTTCAACTATAAACCCTTCATTTTGAAAGCGAATAAAATCTCTATCACTTCGCATTTCCATTTTTATGAAGTTGTGGAGGGTACATGCAGCAATCACAATTTGCCTTTGTCTTCATAAAGAATATGGTGGCATGAGTTTAAGGATATGAAACTTTGCCTTCAAAATGCCAAAGCAACGCTCAATCAAATTCCGCAATGATGAGTGATAATAATTAAATAACTCTTTCTTTCCTGCTGGTCATCGTCCACGTCCCCTATATATTGTGACAAGTGGTATCGCTCTCCTTTATAGGGAACGAGATAACCTGGTGTACAACTATAGCCAGAGTCGACAACATAATACTTACCTATAATGACATCTTTTCATATTTTTATTGTTATTTCATAAAAATAGAACTCATACACGTATATATTGTCATCAAATGAGATTTACCTGTTGGAGGGTGCGGAAAATGTAGTTCCGAATTAGTTATAGCTTCAGCAAACACTCGAGAATCATTTGCTGTTCCTTCCCAACCAGCATACACAAATGTAAATCGCATGTCAAAAGAACATGCACACATTCCATTTTGTGTAACTGAAACCTTTCTGCCTCGATAAGGAATTTGATCCTTTGTAGGAACTGATGCACTCACGTGTGTACCATCAATGGCCCCTACACAATCCTTTAAAAACAAAAAAATGAGCTTAGTTTTCTTTTTAAAAAAGTAAAACATTCCCTTTAATAAAGAAAAATTGGCATAATTTAAAATTACCTTAAACCAAGGATAATAGTTTGGATTGTTGATAATTTCTGGAGGTGTACCAGTAAATGCTGGCGGAATAATAAGTTCCTTTCCTAAATTTACTATTGCCTTTAACACTCTCTTGAAATAATGACTAATGGTCTCGCCTGAATGTTGGAACCTATCTGCCACCATTCGGTTCCGAACGTTATGACCAATGGTCATAAAAAATATGGCTACTTGTTCCTCAACTGATAAGGATTTTGAATCATGTAATAGGTTTCTGATTTTCAATGCATTACATAAGACACGAAAAACATGCTTTTCCATACGAAAGAGACCGTAACATCTTTCCTCATGTCCACACAGGACCTTATTTACAAATTCATATCCAGGTTCACCCTTATCTCTTATGGCTTGTCTAGATATACGTAATTGGTTTAGACCAATCATTAGAAAAATAAAGACATTAAATTTTCCTCGTCACTGTTTGTCCTTTCCCTACGTTGATCCATTTAACCTGAAAAAAATATTTATTATACATGTATCAAGATAATTCAAGCGAAACTTTATAATAAAACATAATCCACATGAATCTTAAATGGAATCCATACACAACAACAAAATAAACTCAATAGAACATTGGATAAATAAGGACAGTTTTAAGATTGGATAAATAAGGACAGTTTTAAGATTTCACTTGGTATAACCAAAACTCACATATGCCTACATAAGCAAAAAAAAAAAAAAAAAAAAGAAAAAGAAGAAGAAGTACACCTCAGAATAACACAGGTGCTGACAATACTTAAACAACATGAGATTCTACTGAACTCAGCAATGTCTAGTCCTTGAAAAACAAATGGTTGAGCCCATCAAATTCTATTGTAGTCATACATCATCAAAACCTACTAGGTAGAAACTAATACATAAATGGGATCGGTCAAAAAATGTGATTAAGTTGCTTCACTGTATGCTCATTTTTGGGAGCTCTCCACAAACAAAGTTGTGTTATTTTTTTAACCTGGAGTTCATTATAAATTAATTACAGTAACCTGATGCATGACCCTCTTGATTGGTTACAAATAATCTGTTTACAATTTTAGTAGTTATAAATGCATATATTGATGAAGTGAAATTCAAAATATAGATGCATATTGACTTACCTTAAGCTTCAGTAAAGTCTATGTTGCCAATGAAAGAAGTTCCAACAGTAAATGTCCTACCCCTATTACAAAAATAACAACAAATTTCACTAAAACTTAGAGGAGATTTTTCAATATATATATAGATGGGGGAGCCATGAGTTTCAGTGTGTGTTGTGTCTGGAGAGAGAGAGAGAGAGAGAGAGAGAGAGAGAAGGGAATAAAACTAAATGTAGGGGTCTTGAAATAATGGATGCAAATGGTAACATATCTCTTTTGTCTTATGAAAGAGTATGAGAAGCAGGGATGTGGTTCAAATGGATCAACCAACAGTCTAGCCCATTGCCATCCTTACTCTAAATTCTGAATTTATGTGAAATTATCCAAGCAATGATAAAGTAAAAAAGGATTTGCATGTTTTGATTTTTTGTATGGTTTTACCTTCTGTATTGGTAACATTTACTTCATTAAGACAATGGAATAGCATAAGCTATACTAAATGAATAAGTATAAATTGAATTTATATACGTCTTATGCTTTGTTTAAATACTTCAGTAGTTCAGAATATGGCTCTGTGCTGTAAGCATTACTGCAGTTGAACAGTTAGATGCATTACTTAACTAATAGATCCTTCTAGGTTATAATTCTGTGCACTTCAACTTGTCAAATGGAACTCGTAATGTCAAAACATGCAATAAAAATGAGTTGGTACTCCGTTTAGGATATATTATTGTAAAAGTAAATTGGACATTATATATAGGCAGACTAGAGATTTTACTACTACGAGGTCTGTTATTTAAGTAAGCATCATTGCACCTATTTTTTCATACTGTTGGAGCCTTTTTTTCTCCTAGGTGTTCCTGTAGATAAAACCATGAAATTCTGCATTTATTATAAAGGTCCAGAAATGGTTTGAATCAGAATTCAAATAGAAATATTAAATTCCAAATGAAAATGAAAGTATTGGGTTAACGGGGTGTAACCACAATTGAAGTTAGTAGTGAATAATGGACAAGGGAATCACATTCTTAATACCATTACTCAATCCCTGTTGGCTGCTATGGTATTCTAGTTTCATTTCATGCAACATTAATTTGATATTACATATTATGCTAGACACTGAAGTTACATTGTCATATATTTCATCATGTCCCAACTATATATACACTTCCATGTGGGTAATATCTGTGAACTCATGAGCAAGCACAAGTGAGAAGAGATGGTTCAGTGTGTCGATTGTGGTTGTGTGGGTCTGTGGTCATGATCTTAAGTAGAGTTTGGTGGTATGGATCTCAAATGGGATGCAGTTTTCTTTTTTATTTTTCTCCAAATATAAACACAAAGCAATATATGGTTATGTGAGCATGTGCCCTAGTTGGACGATAGGGATGGTTTAAATACTGATAATAGAACAATTACCAAACAATCAATGATAAAAAAAAAAAAAAAAAAATAACTGCAGAGAAATCATTAAATAAATTACTCACCATCAAAAGATATAAAAAAGAAGGAAATTTAACGGGAAAAACCCTCTTAAACAGGGTATTATTGCAATTGGCCCCAGGAAAAAACATCAAACAGATTGGGCCCTGAATCCACGTTTTTTTTTTGTCTTTTAGCGCTATAGTCGATATCGACTATCCTTGTGTATAATAAAGACCGAAACTCATTTCTTTCTTGTTCGTCTTCTTCCTCTTTTCCCCCTTTTCCCCTTTCATCTCTTCCTCTCTCTCTTGTTCTCTCTTGCTCTCTGCAACTGATCTCAAATCACAATCTCAAACCACAATCTTTGAGAAGGAGGAAGAATGAAAGAGAAAGCTGGTGGGTGTGTGAAGATGAGATGCACGGAGATGGAGGTGTGCACAGGGGCTGTGAGGGCGGAGTGTAGCAGTGAAGGAGGGGGAAAAGAGAAAAGAAGATGAGGAAAGAAAGGAAAGAGGGGGAGAAGGAAGAAAGAAAGAAAGGACTGTGCATTGGCGTGGAGTGCAGTGGGTGGCAAAGGGCAGTGCAGGGAGAAAGGAGAAGAAGAGGGAGAGAGGGGAAGGAAGAAAGAAAGAAAGGAACAGGCGAAGACTAGATCAGATTTGCAAGTCCAGATCCTCTGAGTTTCTCCTCTTCTTCGATCAAATCAGATTTCTCTGGTTCGTCTTCTACGCCGCAATCAAGACCGAGGAATGGTCTTCTTCTCCGTTCACGGTGGCCGAACCAGTTCTCTATTACTTCTCTGATGTTACTGTATCCAATAGCCTCTTTGCAATGTTCAAGGTTGGGGTGAACTTAGGTGAGGTGTTCATGGCTGATTTGAGGAAGCTTGATAGAGTGAACCCATGGGTTTGTTTAGGGGATGGTGGAAAGGGTAGCAATGGGAAGAAGGAGGGTTCTAATTTCAAGATTCAGAGCCATGGGAGGTGGGTTTTTTCAGCAAAGGTGGGGATTTAGAACTGTCTGAGGTGGAAATGGGTTCCTATAAAAATGGTGAAGATGGGTTGGGAGAGAATGTTTTTAGACCGGGTTATTGCTGCTTGTTTGAAAGAAGAGATGGATTTCATTGATACTATCTTGTGTAGGTGAATTCGTATATTTGTATGTGCAAATTCTCTGTTTACTTGTTTGGATTGGATATTCTTCTTTCACAGGAAAACATGGGTTTCATTAATATTATCTTGTTTGGGTGAATTCAATTATATGTATGTGCAAAATTGTTGTTTACTTGTTTAGATGGGATCTTCTTCTTTCATAGTAAAACTTGGGTTTCATTGATTTTCTTTTTGTAGGGGTTGAATTCAGTAAGTACATGTGCAATTATTTCTATTTAGTTGTTTGAATTCGATCTCATAAGAAAAGATAGGTTCTTTTGGATTTTCTTGTTTTGGTAAATTCTATCAAATTCATATGCAATTGTTCTGGTTACTTGTTTGATTTTGGTCTTCTTCTTTTAGAGGAAAAGATAGGTCTCATTGGTTTTTCTTGCAGGGTAAATCTATTTAATTAGATATGCAATTTTTTTTTTTACTTATTTGAGTTCGGTCTTTTTCTTTCATGGATTTCTGTGGTTCTTTCTTGTTAGGTGAATTCTATCAAATAAAATGCATTTAACTAAAATAAAATAGGAAATCATGTCATTAAGAAGTCAAAATAGTGAAAATAATGTTCTTTCATATTTAAAGAGCCATAAGTAACCAGAAAATGGTGTGGGTTTTCACTTTCAAAAGGATTGTTGACTCTTTTTTTTTTATTTTTCGTGATTTGCAGATTTTGGAGAGAACCAAGCAAAGATTCAAGCTTGGGTTATATTCAAGGCTAATGCATTTTATCCTATGTAAGTATGTAAAAAAGGAAAGAGAGGGAGAAGGAAGAAAGAAAGAAAGGACATGTGCATTGGCGTGGAGTGCAGTTGGTGGCAAAGCGCAGTGCAGGGGGAAAGGAGAAGAAGAGGGGGAGAGGGGGAAGGAAGAAAGAAAGTTAATATGTTGAATCTTCCTAAGTTGTTGAACCTACCGGTTTGATGTAATTTTCTTAACTGGTTAGTAGAAGTTTTTGACAGATTTTTTGGGCAGTAGATGGAGAGGCCAAACATAGATACTTACTTTCTTTACTTCGTAATTGAAATTGTAAAACTTGTGGGCAGTGGTTGTGGAACTTCTATATTTTGGGCACTTGGATTTATGTTGTGGAACTTCATGTACCATTATTTGAAATTGAATGGTTTGTTAATGTATGGTTGTTAATTAAATGTGTGAATGGAATGTACCAATATATTCAGAACAATGTTTAGTACAATGAAATGTGTTTGAAATGTGTTTGAATGTGTTTGAGAACAATATAACCCAATTACAATAATATGCTGTTTAGGAAGGTTATGCTATTAAATCCCCTATTTTTACTATAGGCTGGGTGGGTTTACTTTGCACTTGGCATCTCATCTCTATTTTTCATTTTGTATAGGTCTTATGACTCCCATCCCATTTTGCATATCTGTATTT
Source organism: Litsea cubeba (assembly GCA_012931725.1). NCBI lineage: Eukaryota > Viridiplantae > Streptophyta > Magnoliopsida > Laurales > Lauraceae > Litsea > Litsea cubeba. Next base: position 81,035,699 of record CM022951.1, on the reverse strand, counting down.
ACTGTTGATAGTAGATGGAGGGAGAGAATCATGGGATGATGATGGAGTTAGAAGGGATTTTAGATTGGTCATTTAGTTAAAATTGGCTATGTGTGATATTGGTAATGCTTGAATTTCAAACCAATTGAGGAGATGTATGTGTTCTAATGGATTGGGAAGATAAAAGGGTTGATCATGTTCTAATGGATTGGTTAGAAAAAGGTTAAGCCTCTCGCACATGTAGGGCCTACTATTGGCTCATCTAAGTTGACCACAAAATAGGGACCCGCTATAGTCACGGGTCCCGTCTGTACAATGTAATCTCCACATAGAATATAATTTTTTTCTAGAGCTATATACTTAGTAAGTTATAGTAATTATAACATAGTCGATATCGACTATGACTGTGTTTTTTTATGTTTCAACTAAATAGTCGATATCGACCATAGAAAATAGTCGATATCGACTATGACTGTATTTTTTATGTTTCAGTTAAATAGTCAATATCGACCATGACAATAGTCGATATCAACTATGACTGTGTTTTTTAGGTTTCAGCTAAATAGTCGATATCGACTATGACTGTGTTTTTTAGGCTTCAGTTAAATAGTCGATATCAACTATTGGTCATGTTAAACAAACTAGATAATGGTACATTCCATTGTACTAAACATTGTTCTATATATGAGCATGCTAGTTTTATGGCCTATTTTTATTGCAATTGTAAACAAAGAATCCAAAAGAATTGTCTCTAGCATGACCAAAGGAACTCATTCAACCTCATTATGGGCTCTAAGGTTTTAAGAGCATTCCAAATCATTCAATTGTACTAAACATTGTTCTAAATATATTGGTACATTCCATTCACATAATCAATCCACAACCATTTTGACAAACCATTCAATGTCAAATAATGGTACACGAAGTTCCACAACATAAATTCAACTACCCAAAATAATAGAAGTTCCACAACCACTGCCCACAAGTTCCACAATTTCAATTACGAAGTAAAGAAAGTAAGTATCTATGTTTGGCCTCTCTGTCTAACCAGCTAAGAAAATTACATCAAATTAGCATTCACTTGCCAACTTCTCTTGAATAATTCAATGACAATTCTGCTACAGAATAATTCAATTATCATTTCTTATACCTTTCTTCTCACAATAAAGAAACTACGAGATATGCATATTTACAACACTGCTTACACAAAGCACAGACAACAAATGATACCTCATTCATTTACAGTGAATCAAAACAAACAGAGAAACAGAAAAAATTTCTGGTGTCAAGTAATACAATGCAATCAACTACACTTCCATGTACCCAAAGGATCTCTGCCATACCTCAATAGATGTGAAGTAATACAATACAATCAACTAAGAATCCTCCCCTACCTAATTCATATTCTAACAGAACTCTGGTGTCAAGTAATACAATGCAATCAACTACACTTCCATGTACCCAAAGGATCTCTGCCACACCTCAATAGATGTGAAGTAATACAATACAATCAACTAAGAATCCTCCCCTGCCTAATTCATATTCTAACAGAACTCTGCCACACCTCAACAGACTGCTGATCCTTCCTGGCCAATACCATCTTCTTTCCACCAAAGGCCATCTGGGTTACCCTACAACCTCCAATATCCTTCAACCTCCCCATCAAATTCCTTCTAAAAATATTCTCTCCCAACCCATCTTCACCATTTCTATAGGAACCCATTTCCACCTCAGACCATAGTTTTAAATCCCCACCTTTGCTGCAAAAGACCCGCCTCCCATGGCTTTGAATCTTGGAATTAGAACCCTCCTTCTTCCCATTACTACCCTTTCTACCATCCCCTAAATGATGCAGCAACAATACCATATCATTGCAACAAGACTCGTGGGACCCATGAAATTCTAATTTTAATTAGTTTTATTTTAGTAAGAGTATAATTAGGATTAGTTTCTAATTATTATTTGGTTTCCTAGTTTGGTTGTTTCTTAGGCCTTAAGTATCTTTTCTTATAAATATGACATTGTAGAGATTGGTAATCTCATAGAGAGAATTGAATTAAGAGAAGATTTATCGTTGAAGACTGTTTCTTCCTCGTGTGATTGTTCCCTGGGAACCCTAATTGTGCCCTAGCACTTGCATCCTAACCCTAGGACTGCATCAATTGGTATCAGAGCCCAACGATCCCCGATCGTTGGCGTGTTACCCCTATTCCCATCCCTGCTACCTTCCTCCCGTCAAAAAAAAAAAACACCTTACCCATCTCGCCAAACAGTCCCAGACCCCTCCTTCTTCCTCCAACTCCCGTAACCCATACTACTCCCTGTCGAACCCACCCACTACCCAGATCCATCGTACCCCCTTCCGCAGGTCCCTGTGACCATTCACCCACCGCCGAAACCCCAAATCCACCGCCTGCCATCATCTTTCACAACCCGAGCCCCATTCCACCGGAATTCCCAAACCAGCCCAGAGACACCGAAACCCAAACCACTTCCCAAATTGCATCCCTTCATCAGTCCCCCTACAACCAACCCCCCAACTCCTCGCACGCTCCAGCAGAACCCAACCCCCAATCCAACAACCCACCCACCCTAGCCGAGCCTCCCTACTCATCATGCACCGACGAAAAAAAAAAAAACCACCGGAACCCTCTCCTTCTTCGGCCAGATCCCAACCAAAAAAAAAAAAGGGCAGAAAGAAAGGAAGAAGAAGGGAAGCGAAGCATACCGTGCACCAAGATCGTCCAGCAACAAGTGCATCCTCGTCGCCCATCTCCTTCACAGTCGGCATCGGTTGTTGTTGACGTGTAACGAAGAAGTCTTTCCCTCTCCATCGTCAACCATCAACATCAAGCAGTAGCAGCGCCAGCGTTTTCTCTGGGCTCCTCCTCTTCAACTCTCTCCGATCTCCTCCTTCTATCTTCGTTGAAGCAGAAGCAAAAAAGGGTTCTTCAGCCCTTTTTCTCCCTTTCCAGACACGCAAGTTGAAGCTTCAGCACGGGGCCTCGTTTGAGATAAGCCCATCTTTTCGTTGGGCTTCAATTTCCAGATACGGGCCAAGTAGATTCTGGACCAGGTCCGTTCCGACCCAGGTGTACTTACAGCCCATTGCTTCAAACAGTTTTGATGGGCTAATTAGTGACATCTGCATTTGGGCCCAGTCCATCCCAGGCCTAGTTCAAGTTGATTTTCTGTGATCCTGACCCATTCACACAAGAGGCCCAAGTACCATCAGTAGAACTCGGTCAGCAGCCGATTTGACCAATATCAACCGTTGGATCTTGTTTTTGGCACTATTACAGCCATCCGCGGTCCGATTTCCGATCCGTTTTCGCCAGCGTGATCGTGGAGTGCAGATCTACACATCAGGTCAGTCAGAATTTTCAATTTGCATTAAACAAAAATGCCTCCAAAGAAACAGGTTGACACGGAGTCTTCCTCTCATAATGATGATGATTTGAGGGGAACCGTTGCGCAATTATCGGTAACGGTTAATCAAAATATCCGCAACGATGGTTCAAATGCAAGTTCAAATGCAAGCGACTCTGGAAAGGATTGAAACCCGATTAACCAATTTGGAAACTAATCGGCGTGATGATAATCATCGCGATGATGGAGGACCTCATCGAAATCAACGAGACCCACATGTAGTCAACGTTGATCGTGATTTGGGTATTAAACTTGTGATTCCCGAATATGATGGGAAATTGAACCCAGATGAATTTTTGGATTGGTTAGTGTGCGTTGAAAATATTTTTGCACATAAACCAATGACGGATGGTCATAAGATTACACTGGTGGCTACTCGATTTCGCAATTATGCTGCGATATGGTGGGCCGAATTGCAAAAGAAGCGAAGATACCAGCAAATTGACCCTGTTGACACGTGGGCCGAGATGAAAATTTTGTTAAAGCAAAAATTCTTGCCTGTCAATTACTCCAGAGATCTGCGTTCACGTTTTCAATACTTGAAACAAGGATCTAAGCCAGTTGTTGAGTATTCTGAGGAATTTATGACCATGCAAGCTCGTTGTGGTTTGAATGAAGATGAGGAAGTATTAGTTGACAGATACTTTAATGGGCTGACACTTGACATACAAGATATCCTCACATTCAAGCATTTTGAGAATGTTGATGAGATTGTTCAGCATGCCATCAAAGCTGAGGGAATTGCACATCATCAAGCCAGAAAACTTAATGCCTCTAAGTGGGTTATGCAGAAGAATTCTTCATTTCCAGGTTCTAAACCGATTGAGTCATCGGAGAAAGAATTCACCAAGCCCGAAGGTCAAAATAGGATCACATGCTTTAATTGTCATCAACCAGGGCATCGTGCAAGGGAATGTCCCAAACGTATCCACTTGATTGAAAATGAAAGTGACGCGAAGGATGTCCCAGATGATCCTAAAGAAACAGAGGTTGCAGCTGAGACAGAAGAATTAGAGATTTACACTGCAGTTGACGGTGAATCTCTCATGGTCATCACCGATGCTCCATCAACTACTGCGACGAAGTGGTTGTGAGAAAATATTTTCCGCTCCAAAGGAACAGTCAATGATCAGGAATGCACGGTAGTTATTGATGGAGGCAGTTGTCAGAATATTATATCCCAAGCTTTTGTGGATCGCTTACAGCTGAAAGTTCGAAAGCATCATCGTCCTTATTTTGCTAGGTGGTTAATGACAGGTGATGAAGTGCAAGTCCGATATGCATGTCCAGTTACCATTTCCATTGGTGCAGATTATACAGATACAGTTTGGTGTAATGTGGTACCCATGGATAGTTGTGATATCTTGTTGGGTCGTCCGTGGATGTATGACAAGAATGGAACTAATAGCATGCGTGACAACACATATACATTCATGCATGGTCCCAAGCAAGTCACACTCCGTCCTATGAAGCCGACCCCACCGAAGCAAGGTTCAAGTTCTCGTCTCACGAAGGATGCGCTTCACGTGCACACTATCTGCAGAAGTAACATCAAGAAGAAGAACCGAGTTCGAGGTCGAACTCTTTTCCAACCTGGGAGAATGATGCAGCAACAATACCATATCATTGCAACAAGACTCATGGGCCACATGTGGGACCCATGAAATTCTAATTTTAATTAGTTTTATTTTAGTAAGAGTATAATTAGGATTAGTTTCTAATTATTATTTGGTTTCCTAGTTTGGTTGTTTCTTAGGCCTTAAGTATCTTTTCTTATAAATATGACATTGTAGAGATTGGTAATCTCATAGAGAGAATTGAATTAAGAGAAGATTTTTCGTTGAAGACTGTTTCTTCCTCGTGTGATTGTTCCCTGGGAACCCTAATTGTGCCCTAGCACTTGCATCCTAACCCTAGGACTGCATCACTAAACAAACCCATGGGTTCACTCTATCAAGCTTCCTCAAATCAGCCATGAACACCTCACCTGAGTTCACCCCAACCTTGAACATTGCAAAGAGGCTATTGGATACAGTAACATCAGAGAAGCAATAGAGGACTGGTTCGGCCACCGTGAAAGAAGAAGAAGACCATTCCTCGGTCTTGGATTGCGGCTCAGAAGACGAACCAGAGAAATCTGATTTGATCGAAGAAGAGGAGAAACTCAAAGGATTTGGGCTTGCAAATCTGATCTGGTCTTCGCATGTTCCTTTCTTTCTTTCTTCCTTCCCCTCTCTCCCTCTTCTTCTCATTTCTCCCTGCACTGCCCTTTGCCACCCACTGCACTCCACGCCAATGCACAATCCTTTTTTTCTTTCTTCCTTCTCCCTTTCTTTCCTTTCTTTCCTCTTTCTTTCCTCATCTTCTTTTCTCTTTTCCCCCTCCTTCACTGCTGCACTACGCCCTCACAGCCCCTGCACACACCTCCATCTCCTTGCATCTCACCTTCACAAACCCACTATCTCTCTCTTTTCATTCTTCCTCATTCTCAAAAGATTGTGATTTGAGATCAGTTGCAGAGATCAAGAGAGAACAGAGAGAGAGGAAGAGATGAAAAGGGGGAAAAGGGGGAAAAGAGTGAAGAAGACGAACAAGAAAAAATGGGTTTCGGTCTTTATTATACACATGGATAGTCGATATCGACTATAGCGCTAAAAGACAAAAAAAAAAAAGAGAGAAAAACGTGGATTCCATGGCCCCAATCTGTCTGATATTTTTTACTGGGGCCAATTGCAATAATACCCCCTGTTTAAGAGGGTTTTTTCCCCATTAAATTCCCTATAAAAGAAACATCCAATATGAATCAAATCATAAAAGAATTAAAATTTAAATTACAAACATAGGGTTGTGTGGTTTTGGGCAATAGATAGAAGGGAAAGGGTCGTGCATCTATTAAGGGGTTGGAGAGTGAGAAGACAAAGAAAAAGATGAAGAAAAAAAAAGATAGGAAAAAATAGGAAGAAAGGGAATATGAGCAATAAAAAAAAACAGAGGAGGAGGGATAATATGCAGTGATTGGGTAGGGATAGGAGATAGGAAATAAGATGGGTGGAAAAGAAGAAAAGAATAGAAGAGACAAAGGAGGAGGAGGAAGAGGTGGTAGGTGTACGGGAGAAATAGATATATAGGGGAGGGGGTAAGGTGGAGAGAGAGGGGATTCGGTGTGGTGGCTAGGTGGGGGATAGGAAAGAGGAGAGAACTAAAGGAAAACAAAAGAAAGAGGAGGAACTGGGTCGTTGAATATGATGGTAGTGAGAGAGGAAGAGGGATTGAGAGAGGGAGAAGGATGGCGAGTTGCAGGCCTTAAGAGTATCAGGAAAAAGAAGACACAGAGCAAAAAAAACTTACCGGAGAGGTTTGTAGCTTGGAAATGAAGACGGAACGAGCAGATGAGGGAGAGACGGAAGTCTCTTTATATCGACTGAACACGCGGAGAAATCCTTGAAGATCGATTCGTTCCAGCGGGACTCTTCCAAAAAAAAATGAGAAATTTTCATTTTTGAGTTCTTACTCCCGCCAGCCCGATTTTAGGAATGTGCCAGCCAAAACATCCGCGAGGAACGGGATATTATAGTTACCAAATGTGTTTTCTCGAATTTATCCGGCAGGAACAAAAAAACACCCCGTTGGCACGATGCCAAACAGGGCCTAAGAGTCTCGGATGAATATGACTCTATTCGTCAGCTATCCTAACTCCAAACCGCCCCTAAAAACCCCAGCTATCCTAACTCCAAACCGCCCCTAAAAACCCCAGCTATCCTAACTCCAAACCGCCCCTAAAAACCCCAGCCCCCTCAAACTCTTTTTTTTTTTATTTGGAATATATTCATAAATGAGAACTCTTGGTTCAGCAGTACAACACTCAACTAGTGTCACTAGATGTCTATGGTGTATTCGGCCCAAAGAGGACTTAAAAGAGATCTAAACACAAACAAGTTCTCAAAAAATTATTCTACCAGAACAATGGATTAGTACATACCATGGAAAGAGTTTTTCCCCAAAAATGTGCCTGTTTACTGCACCAAACATGCATATACCCCCTTGCATTGTCATGCACACACATTTGATCAGGATCTAGTGGTTTTTTTTTTTTTAACTAACCCAACCCCATCGGTGACCCATTCCCATAGCAGCCCATCCCTGCAGCAACCTTGCTCCATCACACTCCCCAACAATCGACACCCTAGCCCCCAAACCCAGTAGAGAGAAAAAAGAAAAAAAGAGATCAAGAAAGTATAAATAGAAGAAGAAGAGACAGAGAAGGACATAAAGAACTACAAGCAGTCAAATCAACACCGCACCTCTTGCAAGGTGAAGATTTCTCAAAACCTTAACAAGAACATCACTGTACACGATTCGTATGTATCTCCAAAAGAAATTTTACACATAAACAAAACCAGAGATTTATGCAAAAAAATAGATTTAGAAAAAGTAAAAGACCCCAAATCCAATTGGCAAAAAACAATCCTTTCCTAAAACCTCTCATTAAGTCAAAAAACTCAAATCAAGGACTACATCACAATCAATCAACCCCAAACCAAAAATTCCAATTCTAACATAAACATATATAAAAGAAATAACCAGATTCAATAAAGGGACAACAGCCATATCAATAGATATATATATATATAAAGCCCATAATCAAAAAATCCCTTAGTCCCAAGTTAAACTGAAATACGATTTGGATCTAAATCGACAACTGTATGGACTTTTCAAAGAAAAAAAGAAACAAAATGGTGGCACCAGCAAATGTTAGATGATTCTCTTTCAAGCATTTAGGAAGAAATAAAATTACCAGACAATTCAGTAGTCAAAAGGGAAAAAAAAGTTAGCGGCAAAAGAGAATTGTGTTCTTAAGGAGAAGCACTAATAATAAAATACCTGGTTTGCTGATGAGCCATTTGTGTTTCCTGTTGGAACAGAAAAAAGGAAAATCAGTCTTGGTACTAAGGCATCAGGAAGAATGCAAAAATGAAATCGATCCAATCTTATTATTAGGCATTAAGAAGAATGTAAAAACAAATTACGAGGGACATTATTGGGTTTCCAATTTCTTAATAGGAGTCCTGATAAAAAAATATTCTTAATAGGAGTCCAGAAACATACCTCTGTACTTTTCTTTGATTCAAACTGATTCTTAATGGCTGTCATGAAAAACACAGAAAACAAATTGATCCAAACTGTTCACGCAAAAAAGAACATTTTTTTATCCAAACGGATACTAAATGGGTGTCATGAAGAATGTAGAAAACAAATCGTCAGCAGTTTTGGGTTTCCAATTCATTAATAGGAGTCCGGAAATACCACCTCTGTACTTTTCTTTGATCCAAACTGATTCTTAATAGGCATCAAAAAGAATGAATAAACAAATTGCTAGGGCAAAAATAGATGAATCACAAATTACAAAAAAGAAAGGAATGACAAATCATAAGGAAAACAAATCGAAAAAAGAGATGAATCACAACCTGCTTAGGCATGTTTGCATGTTGCAGAGATGAAGAGCAGAGGAGGAACACAAATCGAAATAAAGAGTTGATTACCTCTCGGATTTTGAGATCTGAAGAAGAAGAAGAAGAGAAAAGAAGGTGTACAGAATGGAGCATTGTTTGGGTGCGGAGAAAACAGATAAAGAAAACCACCACAACAGAAATCTGAGCTGGGACTGGCTTTCTCCACTTTCCATTTTCCCACCCTTTTTCACCTCATCCAAACAGACCTTCGAATCTCAGATGAGGTGGGAATGGGGAGAAAATCAAAGAGTAAGAAACAAACACCACACACAGAGATTGGGGGAGATTTAACCAAGACCCCAAAGTCTAAAACCCAAGAATCTGTTGAGTCCGTTGAATATAACGGGAAATAGAAGGGGAAAAAAAAAAACCAATATCAATGATGAGAATAGGAAAAAAATACCTTGTATTGAGGATTTTCCTGCAAAGTCTTCTGCGCAAGGAGCTCGTCCTTGGGCCTTGGCTAGGACTCCTGCGGCAGAGAGAGAGAGAGAGAGTCCCAACTCCCAAGTGATATTCGACTATACAAGAGAGGTAGTATTTCAAAACGCAGTGAGATAGTATTAGCAGGAGCATATCTCATTACTAGAAGAAGAGGGTCACGTGATAGGGGCTGTTAAGGCGCGTTACTACAATGGGCACTAGTTTTGACTCCTTGCTATGCTGAACTGCACGTAACTTTCCTCGATTCCAGTGCAACTTGTTCTTTTGGAGCTGACGTAGCAAACTACGCCATAGCCTAGAGAGAAGCGAAAGAGGAGAGAGATAAAAAGAGGTGGGACGAAATAATTTCGTGGATTATTTATAAGGAATTTTGTGATTATTTTATATAATTTCCAATGTAAGGTTTACCGTGTCCAATCCAAATGGATACTAGGCATTATGGATCTGTTTGAACGTGGAGGAAAAGTATCAAAATTGAAACAGACTAATTCGTCTTAAGCGCTGTAGCCTGTAGACATAGAGTAATTTGGGACGGTGGTTTATCCATCACCATTGTTTTAATTTGTTGTAAAATATCCGGGATTCAAAACATTAATTTTAACCGTTATAATCATTCATAATGCTCAAACGGACCACATCCCAAACTTCCCAACCGCTGATCCGTCTGGTTCTCTAGATTTGTGCAAAACATCGAATAACCACACATCAATTTTTATGGGCTACTGTGGGGGCGATAATCAACAATCCAGCTCATTAATCTATCTTTGAAAGATTGAAAACGGCTATGCATAAAGTTTTTCAGCCTCAGATTTGACCTATAGCTATCTAGAATCAAGAAATATCTTAGAACCGTTGATTTCACGTGATACTATGAAATAGAAATAAATTGACAGACACTAGATAATCCTTTTTCTCTCTTAGGTTTCAGACCCAAAATCACCATCCATACTGTGGCAATAGCTGAAGGAGTGTAAGAACTACTATGTGATCAAATTTGACACGCTGATCTATCACGGATCTCGACCATCTGCAAAAATACGTGGACTGTTTGGTCTAATTTTTTGAAATTTATGGGCCCCCAATATTTCAAGATCCGAACCTTTTCGTTCTCTTGATAATACGTAGCTTATCCATTGGGTAAAGATTAGGCTCAGATTCCCTTGTGGGTATGGAGAAATTAAAGAAAATTCTTTTATGGTTGGATTTAAAAAATCTATTTCAATCAGTTATGTTGTGTTACCAAATGCACTGGTCTCAAGAACATCTATTTCAAATAGGACCCATTTGAAATAAATCCATTTCATTACGATCCTCTCAAAATCAATAAGAGTTGCGAAGCAAGCCCTAGAGTTTTCCACCATAAGTTAATGATTAGAACTTGAATGCTGGATATGCCCACTATCATTTATGAGTCTGGATCTTCAGTGTTCAACTACTTTCTCTCACGGGAAGCAAGTGCTCGATTGATTTTTAATTTTTCAGTACCCAGCTTAGAGGGATGTGACCCCAGCCCTCTGGTGAGGGGAAATAGACCTTGGATAAGGTGAGGGAATCAAGAAAATTTAAAATAGTCAAAATCTAACGGACAAGTTGGGATTGATCTCCTAATTAGAAACAATGGCTTTCATAAATATACTAGCAACAATGGCCCGTGCTTAGCACAGGCTCAAAAAATGGGATTATATTGCAATATGTGTTTTCCTTAAAATATTATTGCAAAAAATAAAGAAATTCTAAAGAAATAAATACATTATTTTCGTTATTAAAGTCTACAAATAAAAATTTATTCAAAAGGAAAAGAAAAACAATAAACTTAATTAAGTAAGAAGGATAAAATCTTGAAATTTCTTTAAATAGCTGATTTACAGATTTGAATCATTTTTGAATTTTAATCCAATGTAATAAAACTAATTCCAGTAAAAAAAATCCCCATCTTGGTACAAATGCATATGTTAAAATTGAAAGCTAGAATATTTCATATCTATCTATATTATAAGACAAAAACCATGAATGAAAAGTCCCTGCCATGTGTCAACAATCTAAGATTTTATTATTTGACACTTGGCAATACTTTTCTTAAACATTTAGTACACTCTTCTCACATTTTTTTAAATATTTAATATCCATTGATCCTGCCATGTGTCAACAATCTAAAATTTTTATTATTTGACACTTGGCAGTATTTTAGTAATATTTTTAGACCCGGGCTTAGCACGGGTCTTTTTTGCTAGTTGTAAATATAAGAAAACAAGAATGGGTTAGACATATATCTTACCTATTGCCTTACTTGTACTTTTAGTTATCCTCTTTTATGATGGCCTCTCTATTCGCCTTGAGATCAAAATTGAGGGTGAAAAAAATCATTACCTATAATAAAGATAAAAGTAAACAAAACATCTTTAATAAAAGACAAAATTAGCGAAAGGTCCCTATAAGTCTATGTTTTCAGCCTCCAGTACAAGGAAAAACTTTATAAGGTCTTTGGTCCACTCAGCTAGACTTTTTCCAGCCTTAGGTCCCTCTGCACACATGTTTTCATTTTTCAAGACTAAAATACCCCTGTAACTGATGCATCATGGAATGAAGTGGTCCTCAACCTGCAACGTGTCACGATTATGTAGCCTCGGATTGCTTTTCACGTAAACAGCCCGGATCTAGCGCCACGTGGAGGGTTTGACATTAAAAAAAAAAAAGTAGAAGAGAAGGAAAGGAAAGGGATGGAGATACTGTGATTCCATAGGAGAGGAGTGAAGTGAAGCGAGGGAGGGGTTGGTTGAGGACGACCAGGGCGTACGTTTAGAGCAGGGCAGGAGTTGGGTGGAATGGAAGGGAGGAGAAAGCTTGAGGCGTGGGGACATCGGGTCTATTGCTAAACTGGGCAAAATTTCCTGCTATCCCTACTCTTCTCTCTTCTGTCTCCTCTGTGGTGGTCTTATATATAGAAATAAGAAAATGAAGAGGATTCAATGACCAGAAGAGGGGTGGTTGGTTAGGTATAATTGAGATTAGTCATGTTTTGTTTGAAAGGTCAAAGCTTTGGCAGTGGGTATTAGTGCGAGCCACTGGTTTTGAGTGGGATTCGCATTTGTGATTCTAAGATGTGACTGGAGATTTAGTTGTTCACCTTGCCCTTGAGTTTATAGAAATTAGGAAAAGGCCTTGATTGTTTTATAAACTCAATTCATCACCTATGCTACAGAAGTTGAAGTTTTGTGTCAGTTCGGGTCAGGTCAGGTTGATTTTTTGTCAAATTTATCTGATTTTCTGTGAAATTTATCTGAGTTTCTGTTAAATTTATCTGAGTTTCAGGCAAATTTATCTGAGTTCTGTGAAATTTATCTGGATTTCTGTCAAATTTATCTGAGTTCTGAAATAAATTTATCTGAACAGAACTCAGATAATTTCACAAAAATTCAGATAAATTTGTCAAAAACTCAGATAAACTATACAAAACTCAGAATAATTTCATTTTCAGTAAAACCTGCAACTAAGCTCTTCTATCTCCTCTCCCTCACCAGTCCTTGCTCTCTATTCTACAATCTCTCACTTGGAAGAATGCCACTTGGTATCAGAGCTTGGTACCGTGCGTTTCGATGATTTGGATCACGAAGTCACGATTTAGATCGGAGTAGATCGAAGACTTTCGTAAGGCAGATGGCCCTTCGTTTTTATTTTCTGCAACTCGTTGGAAGGAAGAGGATGACTGGCGTTTTTTTGTTGGGCAGATAAATCGTGAGTACGTCATCAGTAAGGGAGAAGTCTTCCCATTTACTTTTTGTGTTGCCTTGAGTTCCGCACGCCAGCAGGAAAAGCACCAAGAGAACACGTCTTGTTTTCTTTTGTATTTTTCTCATCACATCTCGAGTTCTGCGCGTCATCAGGATAAAGAGGAAGACTAACCCACGTGGCTGTTTCCTTCTTTCTCGGGACGCGTGCCAGAAAGGAACAAACGGCTGACGCAAGTGTGTAACGGTTTGGGTTACTTAAAGATAGGGGCAAATTGGTCATTTCAGGTATGAATAAGTGTGAGAGGGACCTTTGGCTGCATGACTTTTTTTGTGGACCTAAGGCAATAAAGTGACATGTTCAGGGACCTGTCGCCGAATGCCCCTTAATAAAATCTAATAGATAGATATAAATTCATACTCACCAGTTTCCTACTAAAACTTAAAAGGAAAATATAAGGAGCTCACCATAAACTTGCATATCTTTGCATGCTGTCATGTTATATATTAAAATCAGTAAAGAAGAAAGAAAAGAGCCGTCTTGCAAAAATATACAATTCAATAAAAATCCAAAAATGTTCCACGTGAAATTAGAATACAATGATTAATATTGTGATATTACGATATTTAGAACTCATGACTCAAATCATTGTAAATTATATTAAAATTATAATATGGTAATATTTGAGAATCCCACTCACAATTTCCTAGAAAAGAGAGAGAACACTGAACTAGATAAAGGCAGAGACAGGTGGATAAATTAAAGAAGTATTCAATGTTGTGTGTGTGTGTTTGAAGAATTCACTGATTAATTAGGCAAATCACAAAGCATAGAATTTAAATATTCAACATAATGATAAACAATTGTTTCTTTAAAACAAGCAATAATGAAAAAAAAATCAATTCAAAAACTATACTTCACTATAAAAAAAAAAAAAAAAAACTTACATTGGGCGGTTTGGATTGGCAGCCTACAATTATTAACTAAAATATAATTTGCTTGAGATGTATAAATCATTCATGCGTCGATGGGATTAGAAGAATAAAGAATTGAATGTTATATAATCAGCAAACTTATCTACCAAAAGTCTCATTAAATAAAGACTCAATCTAGACGAATTTAATGGAAAATGCATAACAAAAATATGACTTATATGACTGATGGGAAGGTGATTGATATGCAAAGCATAAAGAGAAAAATAGAAAAGAAAGGAAAAAAAAGTGTATACAAAACCTTGCTAAAGAGATTAGAGAAATTCATAGGGAAAAAAAGTAAAATCATAGATTCAATCCATATTAGAAAAATCCAAGTTTGTGCAAGTACACCTCCTCGTCCATGAGCAATGCCCCATCATCTTCATTGGTTATACATATCTTCAGCTTTGAAATGAAAGCCTATTATCAGAATACTAAAAAAAAAATTAAGGTGGCAAAAGGACAGTATCTAGCATATTTTTCGGTGAAGGGAATTATATATAGATTTGGAGAATGGAGGGAGAAACCAAAAGGCAATGAAGGTAACATGTGAATGAACGTATTGAGTTTTGATTTATTTGGTCATTTAGAGGCGTTAGAGAGTTTTTGGGAGGAAACTAATCACTCAAGATTTAAGGGATTTTATTGTATTAAATAAGGTTTTAAGGATATAGGAAGAGAACTCTTAATGTTATATTCAAGGGTTGGGTGCAAATTGATGACCATAGAAAAGATCCAAATGTAATTCCTAAAATTTACTATGGAACCGAATTGGCTTTGAATATATGAATTAAAGAGAATTAAATGGGCAACAATGGCATGGCATTAATTATCTCTTAACTAAATTGGATTGATTACTGACAAAATTGCTTTGTATATGAAATCGTGTCATTGAGAGATGGTTTGATTTGAGATTACGTTATTAATTTGAGGTGTTATATATCTATTATTTAAAGCTTTCTTTTAAGGAGTAATAATTCGCTTAGAATCACTGAATGAAATGGAGAGAAGTTACTATAATCAAATGGTCAAAATTAATTGAGCATAAGTCAAAATCAACTGAAAAATTGAGGCTGAGTTCTCAATTGATATTTCGCCTCCTTTCGTATATATAAATTTTATAATGGGCTGCAATCCTGGTCAATATCTCCCATTTTATATTGACGTATATAATTCAAAGCAAACGAAAAAACTAAAGGAAAGAAAGCTTCTTTTATTTCTCAGCTGATTCGGATTACCACTATATAAAACTCCGTAAGCGTCAGGCATTGCAGGCTTTCAATATGGTGTGCATGATTCTTTTTTTTTTTTTTGCAAGAAAAGGTGAATTTTATTGAGGATAGAGGTGACAGCTAGAGGTATGAAAGAGGGTACAGATTGTTAAAACAAGTAGTGGTGTTGGCAGAAGGCCATGGCCACCTGTGTAACTACCAAAGCATGAAAGTGCAACAGTAAACGCAAAAAGAATTTAACAAAACCCAAAGGGACTCCTGCAAGGAGCATTGCTTCCTCCTCTATTTGTTGACATTGTTGTAGGCAACTTATCAACCAATTGCCGTTCTATCATGGGGAATGAGGAATGAGTTGCGACGGACTGCCATCTCTGGGGCCATGATCTCATTGTCCCTTTCCAAGTTGGATGTAGAGACCATGCGAGGACCTCGTCTTATCCCCTGCTTCGTGGCGAAAGGACTTGGTATAGGTTATAGCTCGCCTCTTTTCTTCCTCGATCACCTCTCCTTGATCGCCAGAGGCATGTTAGCTATCTCGCCAGCCCCGACCGATATGTTATAATGTGCCAGCATGTCCGCCACTTGATTGGCCGAACGTTTACAATGATGGAGTGTCATCTCGCCATTGTGCTTAACATGTTCATGGTATGTTTCCACAGAAGCATCATATCCCATGATGATGGCCCGAGGTTTAATGGTTGAGATGAGGACCAGAGGTTTTATGGTTGAGATGAGGACCAGACAGTCGCCCTCTGGCTGAACTCCTGGGGTAGGCCCTTAGGTGATGGGGGGGGGGGGTGCTGGAGAGATGTAACAGGCTCCGTTGCAGTGCCCATCATGGATTTATGATGGAAAGTCCATACTGAACGCTGTGCAATCTAGAGTCCCTGAAACTCTATGGTGCTTCTATTTAACGTTTGGCAGAGCAGTAGCTTCATTTCGATGCTTTTGCTTTGAGTAGAACTTGTAATTGTATATTAAAGACGCTATTTCAATCGCAAGATTGACTTTCAGTTCCTATTTAATTTCAATTTTGACTGATTGCTCAATCCCTTTCCTTCAATCTTGATTCATAAAATATAATGGAATGTTGTGGACTTCTTTAAGATAATGAATTGCGTAAAGCTTTGTGGTGGGGTATTTCCTAAGCTTCTGAGATCAAATTGGTTTTGGCATTAAGCTGCTAATTGGTCCTATCTCCATCTTGACCACGGCTTCGCCAACGAAGGCAAGATGCTAGCCGGGACCCGATATGCCTTGACTTCGGCCATACGTCTCGGCTAGAGCACCATGCTGCCAACCGAGACAGACATTGACATGCCCAGTCACGTTATAAGACACGTGGCTAAATACAGGCATGCGCTAATGAGACAGATGTGCCATCACAGCCGTCCGCAATTCACCGGATCTCTGACAAAGCGGCGTCCAGTGGCTACAGCCATATCAGGGCAGGGCCCAAGAAAGGATCCGATGGGACCTCTACCGCGATAAGTCAAGAGAATCAGGCCCAACATGACTGACATTAAATGCTATGTGGGCTGATCGGACTGTCAATAAATGCAGTGGTGTGGTTGTGTAATGGACCCTCATTTATTTCTTTGTGGGCTAATGAGACTCCACCTGTCAAATCAATGGGCCCACTACCAAATATCTAGTAAACTCCTCTATAAATAGAGAAGTTCACTCCAACTCAGGTACGCGGACATACACTTTCATGAGCCATTACTCTGTCTCTCTTCTTCTCCAACCTTTCTTCAGTCCATGTACTAACTTAGGCATCGGAGAGCCCTGCGCTGCCCACAACTAGGGTCCTCTGACCCTTTCTTTCTCCCCTTTCAGGTTCAAAGGAGCTAATCCCAACCAATCATTTGGATAAGTCCTATTAGGCACCCTCTAATCTTGTGTGTTATATTTTCTGCACTTACAATTGGCTCCGTCTGTGGGGAGCGATTGATAAATCTTTCCTTACACCATGACTAAGAGAGCTGCGAAAGGCGAAGAAACCTCCAAAAACACCCATGCGGGACGATCTTCGCTCGTTCCTCCCCCTCGAAGGAGGTCCAGGGCAAGAACTGATGCAGTCGACGACTTCGATGAACGCCGCTTCATCCAGATCCACGTCGAAGAGCATCACCATTCCGATGCACCTTTGAGGGCAGTTACAGCACCCCTCCGGTGAAAAAAATCCTCAACGCACTACACCATTTGAGGGCTTTTACAGCGCATCATGCGCGCCTTAAATGTAAATTTACGGCTCAAGGGGGTCGTGCCGTAAAAGCTCCTGCCATAAAAGGTTCGATGTAATTACGGCGTGCATATACAGGCCGTAAGTAGGATTAATGCACGCCGAAAATGTTGCTGTTAGGATTTTTTGGACCAGATTTATGGCCTACTAAGCAGGCCGTAAATACTAAACTTTTACGACGCGATCTGAGTGCCGTTAAAGCATTGGTGTGCTTAAGTTTATGGCACACGTAGTACGCCGTGAATACTTAAAACAAAAATGTTTTACACAGCTTGCATTTGTGGGCTGTAAATGGGTTTGTACAATCTGATTAACGGCTCCAAATGCAAGCCATAATTGAGTATATGTTTTTACGACTTGCAAATGCAGGCCATTAAAGAATTGGTGAGTTTCAATTTACGGCACGCAAGACGCGCCTTAATTATTTTTTTTTATAAAAAAATTAATTATTTTTTAATTTAAAAAAAAATGAAATCCACATTTTTTTATTGCTACAAATACAAATTAATAAACTAAAATAAAAATTGTAAACAGAACCTGCAAATAAACACTGGACCTGCAGTTAAAAATAAAGCATTGGACTTGCAGTCTATACAAGCCAGATAGGCCATGGGGAAAAAATACATGAAAAGAATCATCTATTCAAATCAATACCAAAACAATGAGGGAATTATTGTTTGTTCATTTACAAGATTCACAGGACACTAACAATATGAACCCATCCCACCAACCACTGCATTATTTCTATTTAATTGCTTCATGGGTGGAGTAATTACTGCCATAATCCCTACAGAAATACAACAAATCACATATCCTACTCATAGCACTCCAATACAATACAAGGCAAACAACATTTTTCTTCTTATAGGCATAAAATAATACAAAACAGTCATAGGCAACTCGGGTTATTCATTTGTGCTTGACTCTCCAACTTTGAAGGAGTTGCTCGATCAATACCCAAGCCCTCTAACTCGTCCTCGTGGATCAGGACCGAGTACCTTTGCAACAACGTCATCTCTAAAAGAAGAACCATTTTCTTGTGCGTTGTATTTTTTGACTTGTTGATGTATTACAATAGAGCAAGAAGATGTCAGCAATAAGATGCTAATGTTTATCTATCAACAGGCAGAGTATCAATATGAATAATAAGATGCTCATGTTTATACTAAAAAATAGTATTTGCAAAACAGAATTAAAAAACTAAAGTAAAAAAAATCCAGAACATAAAATAATAACCAAAAGTGAATTGCACATTAAATAAGATATCAATTTTAAACGTATAAAAGACAATCAAATGATTAATTATAAAATTTTCTTTGCAGGCGCTGACTATTGGGAGAAAATTCCAGAAAAGAATCCATCGTGACTTCAAATATTCAACTGACCCATATAACTAAATCTAGACAGATGAAAGCTTATAATCACAATTACAAGCAAAAAAAAAAAAAAAACAATCAACTTACAGTAGGGGTGGCAAGCTTCAAAGTGCTTCTATTTTAAACTTTTAAACTTCTATTTCATGCTGATTGCTGGGTCTGGGAGACTTCAACCTCATTAAATAGCAGCATATGAGAAGATAGCATCCAATATGGCTTTAAAAACCTGAAAAAACAAGGGTAGTATAACTCAGATCCTTGCTTGGCCAAGCCATTAGTTACATCATTAGATCTTTGCTTGGCCAAGCCATTATTCGCTAGGTCAATAGGAACTAGCTTTATAACATCATGCAACCCCTACACTCGAAAAATAACCATCATCAACAAAGACTTATCCCATCAACAAAGAAGCATCCATTACTATTGAATTGAAAACTATAAATTCAAAGGAACAACCAATAAATAACATTTATTTAGATCTATTGTAAACCCAACTGGAGCAAACATTGCACATTTCAATAAATGAACTGAATGAACAGAGTAGAGTATCTATTGGTAAAGAATAGGAAATTAAGCAAGGTCAGAAAATACAAAATGGAGTAAACAACACACATTTTTAATGAGCAGAGCATCTACTGTCAATTAATAGGAACTTAAGAACAGAAAACCCAAGTGGAGTAAGCATTACCCAGTTTAACAAATGAACTGTGAATGAACAGGGTCTGAGTATCTACTGGCAAATAATAGAAAATTAAGCAAGGCCAGAAAACCCAATTAGAGTATACATTGCACATTTTCACAAATGAATAGAGTATCTACTGACGAACAATAGGAAATTAAGCAAGGCCAGAAAAAACAAATGGAGTAAGCATTACTTACTAATTTAACAAATGAACTAAAAATAGTTTAAAGAGTTCTTCTAAGCACCAGCAGATTCAATGAAATGAATGTCAATGCAATTAAAAAAAAATAGCTTACCTACCTTATCATAGCACTGGAACTCTCCAAGCTCCCTAAATCACCATGCCCCACAGCAGCTTCTCCGAAGGGCAAGAAGGATATCTCAACTCACCAGCAGGACCCATTCCAACTTGAACTCCCTGAAAATTAAAAAACTAATCAGATCCCCATTTTAAGTGGGGTAGATCATTTTCATCATCACCAAATAACAACCCATGAGTTCAAAAATAGTAACAACTCACTGTTATGATATCTCCCAGAAACTCTCTAAAAGTATCTCTAAAGTTCCTCATAAAATCCGAATATGCTTGAATTGGAGACCTTCCTCTAAGAACAGGAAGAACATCACATCCCAATGAAATGTACTCCTGATTTCTTCTACCAAAACTAAATAATACCTAAATCACTCTCCTACATAAGCCACTTACATTTTTTCTCAAAAACTACTTTGCACAAACCCATGAGGACACATTTTTGCAATGCACAGCATTCCTTGGTGTCAAGGAAAAGCCTCTAATTTTTATGTGAATGTCTTTTTTTTTTTTTTTTGATATAATGATTTTCCATGCAAAAAGAGGAAAAACAACTCAATGTTTTCCTCTATGTTGCATCCATAAAAACAGATCCAATAAACTTGCCAAGATTGGTGAAAAATAATGCATCAGAGGAAGAAGCTTCCATAAGCAAGACTGAGGCCTGAAAGACTGATGAAAGAAATAGGATTCAATGCCAAATGCTACCACATAAGATTATAAAGGAATCTCATGGAAGGAATGTAAGATTTAGAAAATAAAAATATCAGCTCAGAGAGGCCCATCTGAAGACGCAAAAAGCTTTGATGCAGGGTATATAGATTTAGATACATTGACGAATAGAGGCGGCAGGGAAGGGAAGAAACAGCTCACCTCCTACCATTAATGGTATGCTCAGAAGGGGAGTGCCAATGGCATTGTTTAAGCTCATAGTCAGTCCCATTAACATTAATGGATCCAGCATCATCGACCCATTTCAACTGGATTCAGCCAAAAGAAAAAAAGAAAGAAACCTTTAGACTATTGTGCATGGCATGAGCAAAATAAGAACAGCAACAATAATAAATAAATAATCTCTGCGTACCATGATGTCATGGCCTCTGTTCTTGAGTGTTGCATTTGAGGGCTTGTAACTTCGCTTCAGCCTCTCTAAATGGCTCACCACTTGCACCCTTTCATGCATCAAATCTATTGGAGATTGCATCTCTCCATTCTTGCTCTTCAGATGAGCCACACATCCATGATTGGAAGTGGGTTGTTTCCCATATTTATAAATTTGTAGCCCACCTCCTAAGCACTCTATTCTTTTTTAAGTGTTTGGCTCAAGAAACTGTTAAATGGCATGGCACAGGTCCTAAACTCAAACTCAAACCAGGCTTAGGGGGTCACCAAAATCAACAATTGGCTTAGACTACTGGTTGGATATTCAACCAGACTTATCCACCCACCTTACCAAGTAACCTGACCCAACTTGGACAAATCAGTGCAATTTCCGAGAAAGAAATTAAATCATGTTGTAGGGCTCAATGGTAATTGAATTTGAATGAAGAGCACTGGTCAGTTTCAGATACTTGGGCTTGATCCATGACCAAGTAAACAAATCCTCTTGTGAAGTATGATAAAAAGATATTACATAGTAAGTAAATCCTCTTGAGAAGGATTCGCTGGCATCACCATAAGGATTACCTGAGACATCCAACATCCCAACATGCTTTACCAAAAAATGTACTATGATAGGAAAGGAAAAAAAAAAGGGAAGCATAAGATCAATTTCTAAGATTGTATGAATCACTACAATACATAAAAAAAGGAGAGAATGATACAACTAGCATGCATCAATGCATGATGCCACAACTCTCAATTCAACTTCTCCATACAACAGATGAGAAGAAGCAGGGAGTCTAGCAAACTCCTTTGTACCAGACGTTTATGATATTGCCTCAAATTTGGAACTGTCAAAAGTGACTTGAAAAGTTATATGTATTTCCAAACTAGATTCTACATTGTATAAAGAATTGGAAAAAACCTCATGACACTCACTTGCACTATCAGAAGTATAGATGCAACCAAGCGGGAGCTAACCCAAAGTTAAAATTGATTGGAGACTTGGAGTTCAACATCTTTGTCAAATCTATTCCATTTTTTTCTTTTGAAAAATACCAATAGTTTTATTAATAATGAAAAAAAAAGACAAAGTAAAGGGGAGAAGCAAATGATTGTTCCCAAAGATTGGCATTGACTCTTGGAACAATACAAGCTATGAGAACAAATACATCAAGTAAACTTTGTAGTCACGAATGAAGCAACCACCCATTATTTAAAAGCTACAGTTCCATAAAAACACATGCATATCCATAAAATAAATACATATTCACTTGCCTTTGGGTGAGGAAATCCAAAATGCTCAAATCCACAACTTAGCTCAAAATGCCCAAAACCTATGAATAAGAAACAAACACACATAATTAACTGTGTGCATAAGATAAAAGCAACCAAAATCCAATCCAATTCCAACAAAACTGATGAAGAATTCTTGATATTCCAGTACTCCACAAAGTGGAAAACATAAACTCAATTATCATCTGCAACTACAAACCCATTCATTTCCTTTTCACTAGACACAGTACTCACTGCCCAGACTCTCATTAAATCAACAATCTGACCCATTTCAAGCAAAAAAGAAGAAGGAAAAAAATAATAATAATAACACAAACCCATATATGATTGTCTTACAGAAGGGCACTAGTATTAATATGAAGCCCCAAGGCTTTAACTGTGTGTATAAGATAAAAGTAACCCAAACCAAATCCAATTCCAACTGATGAAGAATTCTTCATCTACTCACAAAGTGGAAACCAGAAACTCAATTATCATCTACAACTACAAACCCATTCCCTCTCACAGGACACAGTAGTCACTAGACCCACGACCCACCCTGTTGCTTTCTGGGCTTTACAAAACCTGATTTTCTCCTTTGGGTTTTGGACCTATGCCATGTCTGCTTCTTGGAACCTGGGTTTTCTGCATTAAAGTTCAGGCAGACAACAATCTCTCCTCTTGGGAGAAAAAAATTAATAATAATAAACCACCCCATTTTTATCTTCCACTTGGCCTTTCTGTTTTTAGGGTTTTAACTTTTCTACTACTGTTCTTAAGAGATGCATGTTTTCCCCCTTATTGGAGCAGCTCAAAACATCTGTTGAAGAAACCCTGTGTTAGGTTTATGGGTTTTGGGTTTTGGCTCGTTTTGTAGGCCCAATGCATTAGTATTAGGATTGAGGGGTAATTTAGTATTTGTCTAAAAACTATATATTATCTCTTTTGGTTGTAACCCTAGTCTGGGGGAAAATCTAAGAAGAAGACGAGCTTTGTCCGTGGACGTAGTGTGAAATCACCGAACCACATAAATCTATATTCTCTTCATTGTGGTTTGCATTGTTTGCTTGTTGATCGCACGCTTCCGCACACACGATCACAACAAATTGGCTGTTGACCGTACTGCTGGCATCAGGATGAGGGGATCGTGAGGCATTTCACAGTTAGTGGGACTCCGCAACAGAATAGGGTGGCAGAATGCATGAGCCGCACTATATTGGAGAAAGTTCGGTGTATGTTGTCTAATTCTGGATTAGGCAAAGCTTTTTGGGGTGAGGCAGTTGCTTATGCTTGTCATCTCATCAATAGGTTGCCTTCTGCTGCGATCGAGGGTAAAACACCCATTGAGGTATGGTTTGGAAAACCCGCTACTGATTATGATAAATTGCATATATTTGGTTGTCCTGCTTATTACCATGTCACAGAGAGTAAGTTGGATCCAAGGGCCAAGAAAGCTATATTCTTGGGTTTCAGCAGTGGTGTGAAAGGATACCGGCTA
Source organism: Litsea cubeba (assembly GCA_012931725.1). Taxonomy (NCBI): domain Eukaryota; kingdom Viridiplantae; phylum Streptophyta; class Magnoliopsida; order Laurales; family Lauraceae; genus Litsea; species Litsea cubeba. The sequence continues at coordinate 81,011,918 of CM022951.1, read as the reverse complement.
TGGTGTCCCGATTCAAAGAAACTTGTTCTTAGCAGGGATGTGACTTTTAATGAAGCTGCTATGTGTAAACAGAACAAGCAAAATGGCTCTCAGGAGGAGAGCAAAGCCAATGGTAAATCGAAGCAGGTGGAGTTTGATGTCATCCCAATTGAGTTAGAGGGTGATGATACAGATGAGGAGGAGACTCAAGCTCAAGAGCCTCCACAAGAGCAAGCAGATTCTATTGCAACCAGTAGACCGAAAAGGAATATTTGGAAACCTCAACGGTACTCTGATATGATGGCATATGCACTTCCGATGGTTGAAGAATCTGTTGTACCACCTACAAAGAAGCAAAGAGGCATTTGGAAAACGCAGATATGCTGACCAAGGTGGTCACTAGGGTCAAGTTTAAGGACTTGATCAACATCCTGCGAGTTTGAGCACTTTCAGGTGCATGACGCCTACGGGCGCATTTGGAGGCGTGTGATTGCATGCCAAGGTGGAAAATGTTGTGGCCTGCAAATCTCGCCAAGTGGAAATTTGTTAGGTTTATGGGTTTTGGGTTTTGGCTCGTTTTGTAGGCCCAATGCATTGGTATTAGGGTTGAGGGGTAATTTAGTATTTGTCTAAAAACTATATATTATCTCTTTTGGTTGTAACCTTAGTCTGGGGGAAAATCTAAGAAGAAGACAAGCTTTGTCCGTGGACGTAGTGTGAAATCACCGAACCACATAAATCTGTATTCTCTTTATTGTGGTTTGCATTGTTTGCTTGTTGATCGCACGCTTCCGCACACACGATCACAACACCCTGTTCATTGCTTGCATCAAATGATGGAATTGAGCAAAACCTAGACTTGCACAGTTACTTTTAATTTTTATTTTAGGTTTTCCTTCTTCCTGTGTTCCTTATGTTTTCTATACCCACCAAACTGCGCCATGAAAAGAACCCATGATTGCCATCACCATCAGAAAGTGAAATTCTTACATGGGAATGAATTCTTTTGGGTTGGTGTTTTCTGTACTCTTCTTTATTAGGGTTTTGTGGGTTTCCTCTGTTTTTTCTGCTCTGGTTCTTGTGGAAAACAACATGTGGAATTAAAAAAAAAACACTTCTTTTACACAAAAAACCCAGATTTCAATCATCATTAGAAAGCTTAAATACTCAACAAAAACCGTTCTTGTGGTGTCAGTTGTAGCATCCCAAAAAAACAAAAAATTGGAAAACCCTAAACCCAATCAAACAAATGAAAAAAAAATACCCAAGAAAAAAAATTCAATCATCATCTAGAAAAAAGAGCATCAAACACTCCAAAGGATCAATTCAAGCTCATTTACCTGATCAAACAAGATAAGACAAGAAAGCCAAAGCAAAAAACTAAAACCCAGATAAACCCATCAGCCAAATAAGAAACAAAAACAAACCCAAGAATAAAAGCCAATAATCATTATAAAACCAAAAAAAAAAAGAAAAAAGAAAGAGAGAACAAAGAATAGAAATAGGAAGGGAGTAGACCCACATACCTGGCCCTCTCTCTCCTCCCTCTTCCCCTCAGCCCACTCGGTCACCACTTGCAAACAACAACAACAGGGTTCAAAAAAGAAAATAGAGAAAGAATGGAAGATGGCAAAAGGGAATGAAACCCACATACCTGGGCCAAAGCTAAGCTCCCTTCATTCTCCCTACTGCTTGCACGATTCCCACCTGTAATGGAAGCAATGGGATTTAAAAAAAGAAGAAGAAGAAAAAAAGAAACGAGAAAGAAAAGAAAGAACATAAGAAATAGAATGAGAATGAAACACACATACCTGGCCCTTTCCTCCCTTCCTTTCCTCTTCTCCACCTTGCCAACGTTCTACTCTTCACTTTCCCCCCGCCTCACGTATGGCAGTATCCTCGAAGAAGAGGCCCTCCCTTGGAGAGAGTCCAACGAGATGAATCTCCAGCAGTAGACGGACCCTCGTCTGTCCGATCATCAGGAGGATGATGACGACGAAGACTACGATCCTGGAGAAGACTATGACCCTCTTCTTGAAGAAATTCGAGCGCAGAACAATACTATCCAGGAGAAGGATGCATTAATCCACCAGCTCCAGCAGCAGCTGAAAGGGAGAACAGCAACCTCGAGACGACAAGATCCTTCGGAGAGAGATCCTTGAAGAAGACGGACTGTAGTCCCTGAAAAAGATTTGCGGACTTACCTGGATGAGAAGCTCAGCCGAACTCATGACGAGAGCTCGAGTAACAGTCGAAGCTGCTAAAAAAGGAAGTCAGAAACCATTCCAGAAGTCAGAGCCAACACACAAGAGTGGCTGGACAAGCGCATTAAGCAGGCAGTCCAGGGCAATCTCGAGGTAGCCGGTATCACACGAGACCGGCGGGACATTTATGATTCCGCCGATTTCGGTGCCTCTCCTTTCTCTCGAGAGATAAAGGACTTCCCCCTGCCCAAGAAGTTCATTGTCCCAAGACTCGTCCTATACGATGGGATCTCAGTCCAGCTGCACACCTCTAGCATTTCACTCATAAAAAGTCTATCTGGGGAGATGAGGGGCATCAAAACTGCAGAATCTTTTCCTCCAGCCTAGGAGACCTCCCCTTGAAGTGATTCTGTGCACTCTCAGAAGGGTCAATTTCCAATTGGCGGCAGCTCCATAACTCCTTTATAGAGAAGTTCCAAGCCTACAGAGTCATTCCCAAGACTGACTCTGATATTATGGCTCTGAAAATGAAGGAAGGTGAAAACATCACCCAGTTCACCAAAAGATTCTGGGCAGTTTATAGCCAGATTGAGAACTCGAAAGAAGGAGTTGCAATTTTTGCTTTCCAGAACGCTCTGTTGCCTGGCAATGATCTTCGAAGAGATCTGGCCGGGAATCCAGTGACCACCATGGCAACATTGATGGCCAGAGTGAAGCGATTCATTGCTCAAGAATACAACGAGATCCGAGCTCGAGAAAATCACAGCGTCGCACGCAGAGCCCAAGGAGATCGACCTCCCAAGAAAAAGAATAAGTCATTTTGGAAAGAATAGTCAAACTGAAACTGGACGTCAGCCAGTTCGGCTCGAGTCCCGACATCCACCTCGGCAGGCAATAAGAAGCCCAAACCTGCCTTCAATTCCTACTAAGCGGTGAACACAATTTTCAAAGAACCAATCCATAAGATTATGAACAAAATCAAGATGCAGCCATACTTCAGCTGGTCACAGCCCATGCAAGGTGACCCTTCTTCTCGAGTCCAGAACAGGTTCTGTGCCTACCACAAGCAGAATGGGCACAAAACAGAAGAATGCAGTATCCTGAAGTCGTACCTTGAAAAGCTTATTAAAGACGGACACCTGAGGGATTATGTCAAAGAAGGCGACAGGAACGTCAACCGTGCACAGCGCCGGGATGACAGAGAGCAGGATAGTGATGGGTCGAAAAAAATCATCAATGTCATCCACCTGGCACTTTCTTCTCACAAAGAAAATAACGAAGCTCGTGCCGAGGTCAGGCTGGCCTCTCACGTAAAAGAAGTGATGAGAGCCGAACTCGAACCAGCGGCAAAGAAAGCTCGGCGTGAGCGGCCCAAGATCTGTTTTTCAGACAAGGACCTGGGAGGAGTCCAGCTTCCCCATAACGATCCGTTGATCGTCACTCTCAAGCTGAAAGATTTCAATGTACAGAGGATCCTCGTCGACCCCGGCAGTTCATCCGAGATCCTCTATTTTGATTACTTCAAGAGGATGGGCCTCACAGAAGAAGACTTACAGGAGGCCCGGACTCCTCTGATAGGGTTCAGCGCCAAACCGGTGTACCCCAAGGGAAAGGTCACCCTAAGGGTCCAAGTTGAACGAGCCTCCGTGATGACCGACTTCCTTGTAGTAGACGCGCCTTCTCCTTATAATGCCATAGTGGGCAGGACCTGGCTCCACGGCATGGAGGCGGTCCCCTCTACTTTCCACCAAAAGCTCAAATTACCACTGGAAGACAAAAATGGCAGGATGGAGGTAGTTACGGTTAAAGGAGATCAGCATATGGCAAAGCAATGCATGATGGCCGTAGTTCCTGGAGAAAAAGAGCCGAAGCAAGTACACAAGGCAGAACTGGAGAAAGAGCTGGACAAGGTCGGCAAAGACCCAGAAAAGAAAAGTGTCGAAGATCTTACCGAAATCAAGATCGACCCACATAATCCAGAAATATTCTTTTTGCTCGGAAGCCAACTTACCAACCTCGAAAGATCCGAGCTCCTCGTGTTCCTTATGCGGAACATAGAAGTCTTCGCCTGGACTCCCAACGAAATGCCTGGCATCGACCCCGAGGTCATGTGCCACAGACTGAATGTGGACCCTAAACAAAAGCCCGTGACGTAGAAAGCCCGCAGAATAGGGGTGCCACAGACAGAGGTCGTGGTTGAGGAGGTCGAGAAGTTGCTGAAAGTCGAAGTGATTAGAGAAGTTCAATATCCAGTCTGGTTAGCCAACACAGTGGATGTGAAGAAGAAAACCGGCAAGTGGAGAGTGTGCGTCGACTTCACCGACCTCAATAAAGCATGTCCCAAGACAGCTTCCCACTCCCGAAGATCGATCAGATGATCGACACCAATGCAGGCGATGATAGGATGAGTTTCCTCGATGCTTATCGAGGCTACCATCAGATACCAATGTTTGGACCAGATGAGGAGAAGACTGGATTCATAACCCCTCGAGGCATCTATTGTTACAAAGTGATGCCCTTTGGGTTAAAGAACGCGGGGCAACCTACCAGCGACTTGTCACCAAGATGTTCTAGGCTCAGCTCGGTAAGACTGTCAAAGTGTATATCGACGACATGGTCATCAAATCCAAACAATCTCGTAACCATTTGGAAGATTTGGCTCAAGTTTTTTACATCCTTCGGAGGTTCAAGTTCAAATTGAATGCCTCTAAGTGTGCTTTCGGCGTTGGTTCCGACAAGTTCCTTAGAAGCTTGGTTACACGAAGAGGGATTGAAGCCAACCTAGATCAAATCTCAGCCATCTTGGGACTACAGAGCCCATCAACTGCGAAAGAAGTTCAAAAGCTCACTGGCATGGCTGCCGCACTCAATCGCTTCATCAGCAGATCTTCAGATAAGTGCAGACCCTTCTTTTAACTTTTAAGAAAAAAATTAAAATTTCAGTGGACCCCTGAGTGTAACCAGGCCTTGCAAGCACTCAAAATCTATCTCTCTTCACCCCCCCTTGCTCTCGACTCCAATAAGAGGAGGGAAACTTTATTTATATCTGGCGGTCTCGGACCATGCGGTAAGCTCGGTCCTTATTAAGGAGGAAGATAAGATGCAAAAGCCAATCTATTACACGAGCAAGATCCTCCTTGATGCTGAGACCAGATACTTACAATTGGAGAAGCTCGCTTTGGCGCTCATCAGTGCCTCACGCAAGCTCTCCCATTATTTCCAAACTCACACCATAGTGGTTGTTACGGAACATCCACTAAGATCTATTTTTTAAAAAAAATTGACTTTTCAGGAAGAGTTTCCAGATGGGCCGTCGAACTGGGATAGTACGATATTCAATATCAGCCCAGAACGGCGATTAAAGCCCAAATTTTGGCAGATTTCATTGTTGAATTCATCTCTCCAAGTTCGGCACCGAACTGGGGGGCAGAGGACATGAGGACGAAGTCACAGAGACCGATGAACAATCTTGGAACCGATTTCTTGCATCGGCATGGAAAGTATTCGTTGACGGCTCCTCTACCTCAAAAAAGGCTGGCACTAGCGTTGTCCTCCAATCTCCAGAAGGACTGGTCATCGAGCAAGCCTTGACCCTAGACTTCATAGCGTCGAATAACAAAGCTGAGTACGAGGCTCTACTAGCAGGACTAAACAGCGCCAAAATCCTCGGAGCTCAACAGCTGGTGGTCTTCAGTGACTCACAATTGGTGCCAAGCTAACTGACTAGGGACTACCTGTAACACCCCGACCCGCCTTAATCTCTTTTTAGAGTTAATTAATTTAGACTAATTGCTTAATGGATGTTTTGATTGTGATTGGACTTGATTAGGTAGAATTTGTGGGGTTTGACCATTTACTAGGTAGATTATGACTTTTAGAGTGTTTTGGGTTTTTGTGTGTACTTAGAAATTTTTGGGTTTTAATGTATTGCATAGAGCCTTTCATGGGCCTTAACTTTCATGTCTTGACTCATTTAATTTGGATCCATTTAGGCCCATTCCCAGCCCATTCATTTAACCCAGGCCCTTATTAGAGATTTCAGTCCATTTTGTGGACTTGCATGCAATGCAGGAGAAAATTTGGCTTGAAAGCCCTTACCCAGCCATTTTCCTTCTTCTCTTCTTTTTCCTTCTTCATTCCAGCTGGGAGCTTTTCCCTTCTTCTCCTCTTCAACTTCATTTCTTCCTTCCTCATCTCAAGCAACCATCCAAAGGAGCCTTGCATGAAAAGTATAAATGTTGGATTTTACATAATTTAGACAAATGGATGTTTCCATGAGCCGTATATTGAACCGTAGCTTGTTCTAGTTGATTGGCCTGATAGATGGACCTGTAGGATGTGCACCCTGAACTTTTATCATGACCATTGGGTTGTTTAATTGTGGATATGGATTGAGCAACCGTACCCACAAGGGACCTTGTGTTCTTCGGATTGTGACCGAATCAAATGTGTTTTATTAAGGGATTCGACATCCAAATTATGTAACGCCAAAGGGTCTTTGTAGCCCAATAATGTCGAAATTCTTAATACTACCCCGAGTTGGACGGTGAAGACCACGAGTGTTCCCAAGACCGTAGGCTTGGCTTGATTTCTGTCTTGACTCCGTATATGATCTATATGTACATGCGTTGCATTCCGTTTCCAGTATTCTAGTATGACTTGATCATGCTTCTATTCAGTTATGTATTTTCTGTTACACATCTGTTATATTACATTTATTTCTGGCTTTGTTCAGTATATTTCAGTAAGTACCAATTTATTATCTATATGTCCTGTATCTGACTAACGTTGTTCTGCACCTGATCTGTTGTTTGTACATTGCACTCTATGAGTCGGCACCACTTAGCTTCGACCCTATCTAAGTCGGACCCGGCTAAGTGTGAGTTTAGTAAATTTCTGGCCCTCTGCAGATGGGAAAAATTTATTCTGAGGGTTTACCGGCACCCTAGGTCTACGATGGAGAATTCTGGGTACCTCTGTCTCCTAGTAGCACCGCCCTGTTCTGTTCTGATATTCTGCTCTCATTTTATTTCATGTTATATGATTAACTTGAGAGAACATAGCTTGTGTGGATGTGCCAACTAGTCCTGTTAATATATTTATCTGTTATCTATGACTCGTATGTCTCATGCTAATTCATGCACTGATAAGCCTAGTGATAATTCATTGATTTCTTATGATTTATCCCCGTCTGACTATTCATTTGTTACATGTTATATGGACTGTATATGTTTGTCTTGCTTAGCATAGTCTAATGGTGCTACACTTGGCGTTACAGGTGAATACATCGACGCCACTGCCCCGGAGATCCTTGAGGAAGAGGAATCTCTCCATAATGTAGCAGAGTGGACTCCTGATGATGTCTTCTAGACATCCATACGATGAGAGGGACGTTTAAATGACCCATTGACCGTGGCTAGGATTGCCACATCTTTTGTAGTAGTTTTAATGAACTTGTTAGCTTTTGGGATTGTAAACCTTAACTTAACCTACTTCTCTTCTCTTGAACTTGAACTTTTAAAGTATTGCTTATGGACTCTTATGCTCTATACTTTGATACATGATAAATTGCGGATGGATATCTATTTGACAAAAATATATACAGTTGAAAAATACAGGTATATCGAAAAATATAAACCTCACACGTGATATCCTGTGGGTAAATTCCGTACGTGGGGACCTAGAGTCAATGAGTTTGACTCGAATTTCCACGTGGGCATGTGTTGCGCCTCGGGATGTGTGAAATCTCGGGCTCGAGGCGTGACATACGTAAGTTGGTATCAGAGCATATGTTGTTCTAAGAGTATTTAAAATACTTAGAACGTTAGGGCACGATGTGAGGATACGATAGGACGTTGGGTGTACCAATTCTTTTGGATTTTCTAGGTTTGTTAAGTGTTTGTGCTAACCCAATTATTTAACAGAAAATGCCACCTCGTCGGGCTACCAATCCCCGAAATGATTCTAGTAGCAGTCAGAATCCTGATGCCACACTCTTCGTCGACCTTCAAGGTGTGGGGAATGAGCATGTGGTGGAAGAAGAGTTGCCACCTCCACCACCTCCTCCACCTCCACCGCCTCCAACTAATGATGGTGGATTGAGAGACATCTTGCAAGCTATGTCCGCGCAACCAGTGAGGCAGAATGAGCAGATCATGAATATGATGAATATGCAGGTCCAGCCTAGGGAAAAAGACCCTAACTCACTCTATGAGAAGTTCAGGAAGCGTGGAGCAATTGAATTCATCGGATTGGAAGATCCTTTGATTGTAGATGAATGGATTGTGCACATTGAGAATGTCTTTGAGACTATGGAGTGTACGGGTAGGCAGAAGGTAGCTTTGGTAGCTTCCATTTTTCGAGACGTTGCAGACACATGGTGGAAGAGTGTCCGTACTCCTTACAGAACGATAGTAGATGAAGTTGCTTGGACCACGTTTGAGGCACAATTTTGAAAGAAATTTATTCCAGCTCATATCACCAGACAGAAGAAGGCAGAATTTCAGAACTTGACGTAAGAACTGATGACTGTGGCTGTGTATATCCATGAGTTCACTCGTCTTTCGCGCTTTGCCCCAGAATGTGTTGACACAGAAGCTAAGAAAGTGGAACGGTTCATTGAGGAATTGAGGCCTTCTATTCAGCGTGATGTTATTATGTTTCAGAGACCTACTACTTTCGATGATGCAGTTGAGAGGGCGTATTCTGCGGAGCAACAACAACAGAACATTGTTCTACATGAGCCTAAGCGTTACTTCACTCCTTCTGGCAAGAGTTCACTGCAACAAACCGAGGGCAAGAAATTCAAGCAAGGGAGCAGTTCTCAAGCAAGGCCAGTGTCTTGTGTTCATTGTGGCAAGGCCCACGATTCAAGTCAGTGCAGGAGGATTCTTGGTCTTTGTTATAGATGTGGCTCTTCAGATCACGCGGTCAAGGATTGTCTATGCCCTGTAGGTGATAGGGCTAGAGGGCAGCAGCAGCAACAACATCAGCAACCAGCCCGTCCACCCATTCAAGCTCAGCCAATCAGACAGGCTTTGCCTGGAGCTCAGAGGCCACCTTAGCAATAGCAGCAGAGATAAGTGCAAGGCCAGCAGAGGCCTAGGCAACAAGGTCCAGTTCAACAAAGGCAAGGACAACAAAGGCAGCAGCCACAGCAGCATCCGAATGCAACGGGACGTATGTATGCCATGACCAACGAAGAAGCTGAAGCTGCAGATACAGTTGCAGAAGGTAAGCTGCTTGTTTGTGATCATGAAGCTAGAGTTTTGTTTGATCCTGGATCCACACACTCTTTCATTGCACCGCACTTTGCTATGACGATCAGAGGTAGACCCGAGCAGTGCAGGTTGTACTTGCGATTGTTACTCCAGTAGGCAGGAGGGTAGTTTGTGATTTATTTTACCCGCAGTGTAGAGTGCAGATAGGTGATTTGGTGATGCCAGCAGACTTGGTAGTCCTAGCTATGCACGATTTTGATGTTATTCTAGGAATGGATTGGCTAGCGAAGTATCGTGGTCGTATGGATTGTTTCCACAAGACTGTGACCCTCAGGATAAATGAGTCTAGTGCAGGAGTGATCTTTGAAGGATCTAAGAAGAGGTTAGATGCCAGAATAATTTCAGCTCTTAAGGCAGAGAGACTAATCCATAGTGGCTGTGAAGGATTCATAGCTTTTATTTCAGAAGATAAGCAGCCTAAGCAGTTAGAAGATATCCCGGTAGCATGTGAGTTCCCGGATGTCTTTCCGGATGAAGTGCCTGGTTTGCCACCTATTAGGGAGATAGATTTTACTATTGAGTTAGTGCCGGGAAAAGCCCCAATCTCTAGAGCACCTTATAGGATGGCACCTACAGAGCTGAGAGAATTGAAGATTCAATTGGAAGAATTGCTTGATAAAGGTTTTATTCGCCCTAGTGTTTCTCCTTGGGGAGCTCCAGTTCTATTTGTGAAGAAGAAAGATGGCACCTTAAGGTTATGTATTGATTATAGGCAGCTTAATCAAGTGACTATAAAGAACAAATATCCATTGCCTAGGATTGATGAATTGTTTAATCAATTACAAGGTGAAGCTCATTTCTTGAAGATTGATCGTAGGTCCGGTTATCATCAGTTGAGGATTAGAGAGCAAGATGTTGCTAAGACAGCTTTCCGGACGAGATATGGACATTATGAATTTCTAGTTATGCCTTTTGGATTAACAAATGCTCCGGGAGTTTTCATGTCTTTGATGAATATAATCTTTGCCCCATACTTGGACCAATTTACAGTTTTTTTTATTGATGACATCTTGGTGTACTCTAAGTCTAAGGAAGATCATGCAGAGCATCTGAGGACTTCATTGCAATTGTTGAAAGAAAATCAGTTATATGCGAAGTTGAATAAATGTGAATTTTGGTTGGAGCAAATAGCTTTTCTCAGGCACATAATCTCTAATGAAGGTTTGGCAGTTGACCCAGCTAAGGTAGAAGTAGTAGTGAATTGGCAAAGCCCTATGAATGTAGTAGAGGTCAGGAGTTTTCTAGGATTGGCTGGATACTATCGGAGATTTGTTGAAGGATTTGCTAAGATTTCAGCTCCGTTGACCAAGTTGACTAGGAAGAATATTACTTTTGTTTGGACTCCAGAATGTGAAGCTAATTTTCAGTTGCTTAAGGAGAAGCTCACTACAGCCCCAGTGTTGACTTTACCGACCGAGAGCGGAGGATTTGTGATCTATACTGATGCTTCGAAGGTTGGTTTAGGTTGTGTTTTGATGCAGAATGGCAAGGTAGTGGCTTATGGATCTAGGCAGCTAAGAGAACATGAGAAGAACTATGCCACGCATGACTTGGAGTTAGCGGCGGTAGTTTTTTCCTTGAAATTTTGGAGACATTATCTCTATAGAGAGAGGTTTGAAGTTCACTCTGATCGTAGGAGTTTGCAGTACCTCTTCTCGCAGCAAGATTTGAATCAGAGGCAACGCCGTTGGCTAGAGTTGATGGCTGATTATGACTTTGCGATTCGGTATTTTCCGGGCAAAGGGAATGAAGTGGCAGATGCATTGAGCCGGAAGTCAGGCACTTTGGCCAGTTTGTTCGGAGAATGGGATTTAGTTGAGACTTTCAGAGATTTAGACATTGAGATAGAACTGGTCAGTGAGAAGGTTATGTTGGCAGCCATGTCAGTTTCAGAACCGCAGTTGATTCAGCAGATTAAGATAGCCAATTTCAGGATCCCGAGTTGGTCAGGATTAGAGACAAGATTGCAGACAAGCCAGATTTCAGACTTGAAGATGGTGTTTTGTATTTCCGGGATAGGTTGTGTGTGCCTAATGTTGGAAATCTTAAGGATCAGATTATGGCAGAAGCGCATCATGCGCGGTACTCTATGCATCCCGGTAGTACTAAGATGTACCAAAATTTACGGGGTCGATTTTGGTGGAACAATATGAAGAGAGAGATTGCTGGATTTGTTTCGAGATGTTTGATATGCCAGAAGATCAAAGCAGAACATAGAAAGCCTCCAGGACTTTTGAAGCCATTGAAGAGACCCAAGTGGAAGTGGGAGCACATTACGATGGATTTTGTGTCAGGATTGCCAGAGACTTCGAGACACAACAATGCTATTTGGGTGATCGTAGACAGATTGACTAAGTCTGCACACTTTGTGCCTTTCAAGACAGGAACCAAGATGCATACGATGGCAGATATGTTTATTAAGGAGATTGTTCGATTGCATGGGATTCCAGCTTCGATTGTGTCAGATAGAGATAGTCGATTTATCTCAAGATTTTGGACTTCATTCCAGCAAGCTATGGGCACTCAGTTGACTTTCAGCACGGCATACCATCCGCAGACAGATGGACAGTCGGAGAGGACGATCCAGACTCTTGAAGACATGCTTAGAGCGTGTGTTTTGGACTACAAGATAGAATGGGATTGAGATTTAGCTTTGTGTGAGTTCGCGTACAATAACAGCTTTCACGCGAGTATCGGCATGGCACCGTTTGAAGCTCTTTATGGTAGGAGGTGCAGATCACCGGTTTGTTGGGAGGAAGTCGGAGTCAGAAGCATTATTGGACTAACTATTATTGGTGAGACTAGTGCAAAGGTCAAACTTGCATATGATCGATTGAAGATAGCTCAGAGTAGGCAGAAGAGTTATGCGGATCAACGACGTAGAGATCTTGAGTTTCAAGTGGGAGACAAGGTGTTCCTCAAAGTTTCACCGATGAAGGGCACCATTCGATTTGGGCAGAAAGGCAAGTTATCACCAAGATATATTGGACCGTTCGAGATTCGCAGCAGAGTTGGAGACTTGGCCTACAGATTGATATTGCCTCCTAACCTTGCAGCAGTGCATGATATTTTCCATGTGGCTATGTTGAGTAAGTATGTTCCGGATGCATCGCACATCATTGAGTATGAGCCTTTGGAGATTCGAGTAGATGCAACCTACGATGAGAAGCCTTTGCAAGTGATTGACGTCAAGGAGACAGTGTTGCATACCCGGACGATTCATTGGGTGAAGATCTTGTGGGAGCACCATGGTCCGGAAGAAGCTACGTGGGAATTAGAGGAGCAAGTAATGAGGAAGTATCGTCATCTCTTGACTGAGGTATGATTTACATTTGGAGGACCAAATGTCCTAAGGAGGGGAGGATGTAACACCCCGACCAGCCTTAATCTCATTTTAGAGTTAATTAATTTAGATTAATTGCTTAATGGATGTTTTGATTGTGATTGGACTTGATTAGGTAGAATTAGTGGGGTTTGACCATTTACTAGGTAGATTATGACTTTTAGAGTGTTTTGGGTTTTTGTGTGTACTTAGAAATTTTTGGGTTTTAATGTATTGCATAGAGCCTTTCATGGGCCTTAACTTTCATGTCTTGACTCATTTAATTCGGATCCATTTAGGCCCATTCCCAACCCATTCAGTTAACCCAGGCCCTTATTAGAGATTTCAGTCCATTTTGTGGACTTGCATGCAGTGCAGGAGAAAATTTGGCTTAAAAGCCCTTACCCAGCCATTTTCCTTCTTCTCTTCTTTTTCCTTCTTCATTCCAGCTGGGAGCTTTTCCCTTCTTCTCCTCTTCAACTTCATTTCTTCCTTCCTCATCTCAAGCAACTATCCAAAGGATCCTTGCATGTGAGTTGATTGCATCTTCACTTCATCTTCTCCAAGTCTCCATTGCCTCCAAGTGTACTCCATCATCTTCTTTGGTAAGCTCTTTCTTCATTAATCATTTTCATTTGATTTCTTTCATCCTTAGAAAGCTACAAATCGTGTATGCATCATCCTCTTCCTCATTCATTTCATTCATTTTCGTTTTCACCATTTTTAGGGCATTTGAGCTTTCATATTTGGGGATTTTCGAGTTTGAGAAGGATTAGGTGTGAGAGTTAGCTTCCAAGCACAAAGGCAAGTTAAATATGTACATTGATATGCATGCTTCCTTGTTTGTCTCTTGAATATATGCAATCATGTGTAGATACCCATTTCTTGCTCATAAAATGGATTTTTGTGGATGAATTCTCTTGTTAATGTATATGGGTTTATTGATGGTTTTTATGAGCATTTTGGAAGCTCAAAGATACTCATGTGTAGTGTGTAAAACCTTGAATGAATGCCTTGAATGGCTTGAAAGGAAACAGCACAGTTTCAGATTTTCGGAACACAAGATTTGGCAGTTCGCTCGAGCGAGCGTGAGTGAACGCTCGAGCGAAGGGCTCTCTGGGAGAGTTCGCTCGAGCGAACTTTTGGTCCGGTCGAGCGAACAACTCTCTGTCTGGGGTCCGCTAGTTCAAACATCTGGACGCTCGAGCGAACCTGAAGCCTGCAGTATATAGATTTTCCAATGACCATAACTTTTTAACCGTTTGTCCGTTTTTGGAGATCTACATACTATTGGAAAGCTCATGATGTGTAGAACCCAACAAAAAGAATAATTGTGACAAATGGATATTTCCATGAGCCGTATATTGAACCGTAGCTTGTTCTAGTTGATTGGCCTGATAGATGGACATGTAGGATGTGCACCCTGAACTTTTATCATGACCATTGGGTTGTTTAATTATGGATATGGATTGAGCAACCGTACCCACAAGGGACATTGTGTTCTTCGGATTGTGACCGAATCAAATGTGTTTTATTAAGGGATTCGACATCCAAATTATGTAACGCCAAAGGGTCTTTGTAGCCCAATAATGTCGAAATTCTTAATACTACCCCGAGTTGGACGGTGAAGACCACGAGTGTTCCCAAGACCGTAGGCTTGGCTTGATTTCTGTCTTGACTCCGTATATGATCTATATGTACATGCATTGCATTCCGTTTCCAGTATTCTAGTATGACTTGATCATGCTTCTGTTCAGTTATGTATTTTCTGTTACACATCTGTTATATTACATTTATTTCTGGCTTTGTTCAGTATATTTCAGTAAGTACCGATTTATTATCTATATGTCCTGTCATGTATATGTCCTGTATCTGATTAACGTTGTTCTGCACCTGATCTGTCTCCTAGTAGCACCGCCATGTTCTGTTCTGATAATCTGCTCTCATTTTATTTCATGTTACATGATTAACTTGAGAGAAGATAGCTTGTGTGGATGTGCCAACTAGTCTTGTTAATATGTTTATCTGTTATCTATGGCTCGTATGTCTCATGCTAATTCATGCACTGATATGCCTAGTGATCATTCCTTGATTTCTTATGATTTATCCCCGTCTGACTATTCATTTGTTACATGTTATATGGACTGTATATGTTTGTCTTGCTTAGCATAGTCTAATGGTGCTACACTTGGCGTTACAGGTGAATACATCGACGCCACTGCCCCGGAGATCCTTGAGGAAGAGGAATCTCTCCATAATGTAGCAGAGTGGACTCCTGATGATGTCTTCTAGACATCCATACGATGAGAGGGACGTTTAAATGACCCATTGACCGTGGCTAGGATTGCCACATCTTTTGTAGTAGTTTTAATGAACTTGTTAGCTTTTGGGATTGTAAACCTTAACTTAACCTACTTCTCTTCTCTTGAACTTGAACTTTTAAAGTATTGCTTATGGACTCTTATGCTCTATACTTTGATACATGATAAATTGTGGATGGATATCTATCTGACAAAAATGTATACAGGTGAAAAATACAGGCATATCGAAAAATATAAACCTCACACGTGATATCCTGTGGGTAAATTCCGTACGTGGGGACCTAGAGTCAATGAGTTTGACTCGAATTTCCACGCGGGCGTGTGTCGCGCCTTGGGATGTGTGAAATCTCGGGCTCGGGGCATGACACTACCAAGCTTGCGATGACAAAATGGCGGCCTACCTAGCCCTTGCACAAACGCTCCTCTCTCAGTTCCCGACAGCCGAAGTCAAGCGGATCGGTAGGGATTCTAACTCTCACACCGATACCCTTGCCAACTTAGCCTCCGCTGTCGAAGCAGGAAGGAAAAGAATCATTGAAGTTGAATCATTACTGAGACCGAGCATAGAACTTCACACATTCTCGGTAGCCTTAACAGTGGCCTCTTCATTGGTCTTTGAGGGCCCTAGATGCAATTGTTTTGGGGACATCCACGGAAGGGAGAATCGGAGTGTTATCCAAAAGGACTTCGGCAGTGGGAGCAGAATTCGGCTCAGGCTCCGGGCTTGAATATTTTGGTAGGTTCTGATAAATCGGATGATCGTCGGTGATCCCCGCTTCTTTCAGCGCAGCTCGGCATCCTTGCTCAAACAGGAGAAAGCTTATTTCATCCACTTGCATCTCATAATCATCAGTTGCCTTATCCACTCCTTTTTGGGAAGTTGCATAGACTTCAGCCTAAAGAGAATATTTGAGGTCGGCATTCTCCTTCAGCACTTTCTCCAGCTCGACCTTCTGTTTTTATAGTTCGGTCTCCAGCACAAGCGCCCACTTTGTCTTCACTTCGGCCACCTCCCTCAACTCGTGAGTCTCGACTCTAAGCTTTGCCATATCGGTCACCGCCACCTCCACCACTGCAATGAGGTTGGCGTTAAGTTTCTCCAAATCAGCCAGCTTATTTTGGCAATCCACCAAATCCTTCCCAAGTTTTCCTTCTCAGAGTTAAGCCTCATGTCCATAACCACTTGGAGCCTCTGGACATTCTGTCAAAAAGAAGAATCATGTTAGAAATGAACAACCGAAATAGAACACTTGTGGCAAAATCATTCGAGTACTCACCAACAGGTCCGCCTGAAGTGCCACCAGCAACAAACTCTCATCGTTGGCCTTCCTTAGCCTCTCCATATCCCGAGGAATGGCGCAGGACCTGCAAAGTGCCACAATGACTAGAGGATTCTCGGCCACCCGTTCTTCTACGTTCAGAGGTTTCCAGGGCTTGGTCTCGAGTCTCGGTCTCCATGGAGTTGGTTCGGAAAGACGGGGTGCCGGGACTGGATTAGATCTCTGTTGCCCAGACCTGCTGGTCCGGGGCTCCTTTTCTAGTGGACCCTTGTCCTTCAGAGCCTGCCTAGCCCCGAAACTTTGCTCCCCCGTCTTAGATCTCTTGCTCGGCGGAGATCCCTCCCTTGTATTACTCGGAGATCGCCGTTGAGATTCCGTACCCGGAGCAATACCGAGAGTAGAGGGATCCTCGGCACTGCCCGAACCCGAGGCTCTACGGGCAGCAACAAGAACAGGAGTCGCGGAAAAAGAAGATCGGCCTTTGAATCTGGCCGTTAGATCTTTTGTCTTTAGGGGAGGTAGACTTTCCTCCATCTCCTCTTCTCGGTCTGTGGAAGAATAAGCTTCTACGACCTCTATCAGGTCTGCAACTTCCGGATTGGTGGCACTAGACGCTTCGGCACCGGACGCAGCTCGGCAGGCGACGAAAGCAGCCTGCGGAAGATTTCCCACCTCGGCTACAGTAACAGTCTTGTCTTCCACTTCAGCCTCGGCCCGCCTCTCTGTGGCTCTTCCCCTTGCGGCAGCTCGACCCTCTTGTAATAGCCACCGTACCTCGGCTCGTAGCCAATAGCTTCCAGGCCGACCTATTTTCGTGCCCGGTATGTCTTTCAACCTTCTTATGATCGGCCTCGTTCTTTACCCAGCCATCATGCCTTGCGAGTCGCTCCCTCTCTCGCAAAGCTGCACAGCAAAATAGAACGTCAGTTCGGCGGATCAAAGAATGAAATAAAAATAAGCAAAATCAAAGAGTAACATTTACTTGGAACGACCCCGAAGTGGCGCGGGACCATGTGTGCTCTGTCCGCATCAGCGCCGAACTCCCAATTTCTTGAGACACATAAGAGGTCGTCCCCGGCGTACTTATTTGAGTCCTCCAGGGCCAAGACGAAGCCCTTTCGATATGGCTTGACTCGGAGGTAATAGGTACCCTCCCGAGACTTACAGATGTCATAAACATTCTCGATGTCATGAACACCGAGATTAATTTTTCAGAATCTCATTCAGCTTGGCCGTGCCGATGATGACCTTATAACCATTAGGCATCAGTTGACAGGGGGCAAGAGACTAGGCGCTAAGGCAAGTTTTAAGCAAAGGGTGCAGAGGAAATCTAACTCCACCCTCGATTACGGATATTAGGGAAAAGGGCATCCAACCGCATGAATAAGAATGCTGAACATAATCGACAGGGTCCGACGGCCTGAGGTGAACCTCCTCCGGTATGCCATATAACATCCTAAACTTGACTATAGCCTCAGAATTCTCTAACCAGTGACTATAACCAGCCATCTCTATGGACTGGGATTGAGAAGAAATAATGGAAAGAGAACTTTAGGAGAGAAACCCTGAAAAGCGCAGACGGAGAACAAGACTTATAGATGAATAGATCTGAAGCGAAGTTCGATTCGATCACAGAACCTCCTCCTTGCACAACACTATGTACTCGTCCCGGCTCGGAAAGCTCTGGAGAAACTTCTCTTCTGAAGGCGAAAATGAAGAAGAGGAGGGAACCTCCATTTATAAAAAAAAGAAATGCTTTCTCGAGTCGCCGTCTTTGAAATTCAAGAAATATCGCATCATAAGCCGCATACGTCCCTTTAGTTTGACAACGCAACAAACCAGACGATGACGCGTGTCGTCTCCAGCCTGCTTTTCACATAATTGAGGCGTAATATTAATTACCTCGGGCAGTTGAAGCGACACCTGTTAAGGATCAAACGTCATCGAATCCCTCTAGCAGATTCTTCCTCTCTATAGCTTCCAACCTCAGAGAGTCCGAGACTCTAAGAAGTCAAAATCTAGGGGGCAATTGTGTGGGGTATTTCCTAAACTTCTGAGATCAAATTGATTTCGGCATTAAGCTGCTAATTGGTCTTGTCTCCATCTTGACCACGGCTTCGGCAACGACGGCAAGATGCTAGCCGGGACCCGATATACCTTGACTTCGGCCATACGTCTCGGCTAGAGCACCAGGTTGCCAACCGAGACAGGCATTGACGGGCCAGTCACGTTATAAGACACGTGGTTAAATACAGGCATGCGCTAATGAGACAGATGTGCCATCACAGCCGTCTGCAATCTTCATCGGATCTCTGACAAGGCGGCGTCCAGCGGCTACAACCACATCATGGCAGGGCCCAAGAAAGGATCCGATGGGACCTCTACCGCAGATAAATCAAGAGAATTCGGCCCAACATGACTGGCATTAAATGCTATGTGGGCTGATCGGACTGTCAATAAATGCAGCGTGGGCTGTGATGGACCCTCATTTATTACTTTGGGGGCTAATGAGACTCCACTTGTCAAATCAATGGGCCCACTACCAAATATCTGGTAAACTCCTCTATAAATAGAGAAGTTCACTCCAACTCAGGTACACGGACATACACTTTCATGAGCTGTTACTCTGTCTCTCTTCTTCTCCAACCTTTGTTCAGTCCTTGCACCAACTTAGGCATCGGAGAGCCCTGCACAGCCCACAGCCAGGGTCCTCTGACCGCTTCTTTCTCCCCTTTCAGGTTCAAAGGAGCTAATCCCAACCAATCATTTGGATGAGTCCTATCAGGCACCCTTTAATCTTGTGTTATATTTTCTGCACTTACACTTTGAATTCAGATCCAACTTAGAAAATCTAATGGAAAACTCAAAACTGCCATGTGTTTGTGGTCTATAAGAGGTTTCATGTCATACCCTAATCTCCTTGGATTGACACATTGTCCATAAACCCCTTCCTCCAAAATTTCGAAGCAAATTAAGTCACATTTTGTGTCTCCTAGCATCCTTGGAATGTACATAATCCTCTTCCCCCATAATCCAGAGGAGAAATCTAATTAAGACCTATTTTTTCTTCCCCCAAAATCTCAGAGCAAAATCTAAACGGGACCTTTATTTGCAATCCTCCTTGTGGGACCCACCTAGATGCATGACTATGCATATATAGAGAAGATCTCATCATGGATAAGGGTTAAAAATTTAAAAAGAAAAGCCAGATCCCATCAAATGATCCTAACTACCCTTGATTTAATAGCCTTGAATTTTGATGGTCTTTTAATTATACATATTTTTTAAATTTAACTTGAGCAAATGAAGGTCATATTATTGTTAACTAAGAACATAGCGCCAATTCACAAGAGTACTGTTTGTGAAAGGAATAGTGGTCTGATAAAGATGTTTCCAATTGAGCCACGGGGCTGTTTGGGTTTACTAATGGAGTTAGTGAAATAAAGATTATTTTGAAGAAAGAACAAAATATAAGTGAGTTGTGATGGTATTTTATTTTGAGTTTCTTTGTAATGAAATCTTTTTAACTTTTTATATAGTGTGGAGTTTTTTTGTCTTTTAGTGGAGAAAGCGGGTTATTTTTTTTTTCAATATGGAGGGAAGTTTGATTTAAAGTACTTTTGATGTGACTTTTTTTTAGAAATGAGGGCTTTACTTGACTCTATCAGTAGAGTTGCCAAACAAACCCGAGCTCAACTGCTGGTGGGAATTTGACCTATGTTATATATTTTACTAATATACGTCATTAAAATATTTTCCTTTTTAAAATTTAATAAAATACTAAATAATAAAATATATACAAGCATTGTGTGTGATATATATATCTATATTACTAAAGGGATGTATACACTTACTCACATAAAGACACGTGGCGCAACCTCAAATTTTTTGCAATGTCATTTCCGGAGTTGCCCTTATCCCTAAAATCTCTATATCTATTACACACTAAAAAAACCTAAAATCTCTCAATCAAGAATCATCTTCCACTACTCAAAAGCCTAAAATCTCTCCATCAGATCCCTTAATAAGCTAACAGACCAGATGTGCTAAATTTATATCAATCAATTCATGGGTCCTGGCCCGCATCATTTGATTTTATGGACGGTTAGAATAAAGATGGTGGACCCCATTCATCTGGGGTCCCACTTAAAAATATTTGGTCAATTTGTTAGGTCTATGATTATTTGATCCTTTGATCTTTCTTAATCAATTCATGGGTCTCATCCCGCATAATATGATTTTATGGACGGTTAAAATAGAGATGGTTACAATAGAGATGGTGGACCCCATTCATTTGGGGGGTCCCACTTAAATAGGTTAGGTTTGGTCAATTTGTGAGGTCTATGATCATTTGATCCTTTGACCTTTATTAAGCAATTCATGGGTCCCAGCCCGTATCATATGGTTTTATGAATGGTTAAAATATAGATGGTGGACTTCATTCATCTTTGGGGTCCCACTTAAATAAATTAGGTATGGTCAATTTATGAGGTCTATGATCATTTGAACTTTATCAATCAATTCATGGGTCCTGGCCAGCATCATATGATTTTATGGACGGTTAGAACAGAGATGGTGGACCCCATTCATCTGGGTCTCACTTAAACATATTTGATCAATTTGTTAGGTCTACGATCATTTGATCCTTTGATCTTTTTAAATCAATTCATGGGTCCCATCCCGCATAATATGGCTTTATGAACGGCTAGAATAAAGATGGTGGACTCCATTCAACTGGGGGGTTCCACTTAAATAGGTTAGTTTTTGTCAATTTGTGAGGTCTATGATCATTTAATACTTTGATCATTATCAAGCAATTCACGGGTCCCAGCCCGCATCAGATTATTTCATAGACAGTTAGAATATAGATGGTGGACCCCATTCATCTTGGGGGTCCACTTAAATAGGTCAGGTTTGGTCAATTTGAGAGGTCTATGATCGTTTGATCATTTGATCATTATCAATCAATTCATGGGTCCCGGCCCGCATCATTTGATTTTATGGGCGGTTAGAATAAAAATGGTGGACCCCATTCATCTGGGGTCCCTCTTAAAAATATTTGGTCAATTTGTTAGGTCTATGATCATTTGATCCTTTGATCTTTCTTAATCAATTCATGGGTCCCATCCCGCATAATATGATTTTATGGACGATTAGAATAGAGATGGTGGACCCCATTCGTTTGGGGGGTTTCCCTTAAATATGTTAGGTTTGGTCGATTTGTGAGGTCTATGATCATTTGATCCTTTGACCTTTATCAAGCAATTCATGGGTCTCAGCCCGCATCATATGGTTTTTTGAACGGTTAGAATATAGATGGTGGATTCCATTCATCTTTGGGGTCCCACTTAAATAAATTAGGTTTGGTCAATTTATGAGGTCTATGATCATTTGAAGTTTATCAATCAATTCATGGGTCCCGGCCCGCATCATATGATTTTATTGACGATTAGAATAGAGATGGTGGACCTCATTCATTTGGGTCTCACTTAAACATATTTGATCAATTTGTTAGGTCTACGATCATTTGATCCTTTGAACTTTTTAAATCAATTCATGGGTCCCATCCCGCATAATATGATTTCATGGACGGTTAGAATAAAGATGGTGGACCCCATTCATCTAGGGGGTTCCACTTAAATAGGTTAGGTTTAGTCAATTTGTGAGGTCTATGATCATTTAATACTTTGATCATTATCAAGCAATTCATGGGTCCCAGCCCGCATCAGATTATTTCATGGATGATTAGAATATAGATGGTGGACCCCATTCATCTTGGGGGTCCCACTTAAATAGGTCAGGTTTGGTCAATTTGAGAGGTCTATAGTCATTTGATCATTTGATCTTTATCAATCAATTCATGGGTCCTGGCCCGCATCATTTGATTTTATGGACGGTTAGAATAAAGATGGTGGACCCCATTCATCTGGGTCCCACTTAAAAATATTTGGTCAATTTGTTAGGTCTACGATCATTTGAACCTTTGATCTTTCTTAATCAACTCATGGGTCCCATCCCGCATAATATGGTTTTATGGACGGTTAGAATAGAGATGGTGGACCCCATTCATCTGGGGGGTTCCACTTAAATAGGTTAGGTTTGGCCAATTTGTGAGGTCTATGATCATTTGATCTTTATTAAGCAATTCATGGGTCCCAGCCCGAAACCCCTCTCTCAAAAGGATTAGTCTTCGGGTTCCTCTATCAAGAACTTGGTGGCGCATTCGACGGCAACGGAGGAGTAGGCCCTTCTCATGGAATCGTGGGTTTCGGTCCCGGACATGTGGTGGATCTCTTCCATGATTTCTACGGTTTTAAGGATGGATTCGGAGATGGAGGCCTTGGAGAGGAGGGAGGAGATTCCTCGGAGGATGAATGTTTTCTTGAGGAGGAGATCGGAGTCTGATTGGGGGAGGAGTGAGATAAAAGTGCATGGAATCCAGTCGTCGATTGATTGGCGGAGAAGGAATTCGATGATCCATGAGGAGATGTTGATATCCATTTGGATTAAGAAGAAGAAGAAGAAGAAGAAGGGGTTTGCAACAAAGCTAACTTGGGATTCGATTCCGCCGCCGTCGTCTCTTCTGTAATTGATGATAATTAAGGCATTGGTGGAGGCGATGAGGGTTGTTGGATTGAGAACCCAAGAAGGGGTGGGTCTGGGAGAATGGATTGAAAGGGAAAATGGGGGTTTGGGGAAGGAGAGATTGGAATTGGAGAAATGGATTTTGGGTGTGGAAGAAAGAGGAAGGTGGGCAAGGGCTTTGCATTTGGAAGTGAGGGTCTCCATTGTGGCAGCCGTCTGCATCTTCATCTCCCTCGCGCTCATCACCATCTCATGGGGATGATGCAGATCCAGTGGGTGTATGCTGGGAGGAAGGAAGGAAGGAGGAGAAAAGATAAGGGAAAGAAAAAACATGGAGACGGAGAAGGTGATGGTGCAATGCGAGGAAGAGGAGGGGGTGCTCTTACCTGGTTCTGGATAATGGTGTGAAGGAAAAGGTGATGGAGGCGCTGGAGAAGGTGATGCACTCGACGCCTGTGGCGTTGGAGAGGGTGAGATACAGGAGCTGCGGAGGTGTTCGATGAAATGACGAAGAGAAAGGAGAATGAAATTTCACGTTTATTTCTCTTATTTTTCTCATGGGTGTGGGGTTTGTCATTCATTGATTTTGCTCACTAGGAGATATTGGAGGAGAGGAATTAGAGAACATGGGTGGGGTTTTCATTCATTGATTTTTGTAATTTTCAAACAGATTTCATGTATATATTTTTTGAAATGTAAGGTTAAGACACAATGAACTTGTAATGTTGTGAATGGTTTCCCCTTATTTGAGATGTTTGAAATGTGTTTGAGGTGTTTGAAATGTGTTTGAGATGTCCGAACTCTTGAGCTTTTGAAATGTCTAAGTGAAGGGCTAAAACCTTCCCCATAAAAACTCTCTACTATGACGTCCAAAGATGAAATTGGTATTGGTTGAATCGATGGAAGCATTTTTTTGGAAGGGGGATGCAAGAGTTAATGCGAACTCATCGTCTGGACAATGTAATCTCCACATAGAAGAGATTTTTTGGAAGGGGGATGCAAGAGTTAATGCGAACTCCTCGTCTGGACAATGTAATGTCCACATAGAAGAGATTTTTTGGAAGGGGGATGCACGTGTTAATGTCATCTTGTCCATTTTGATTGGTGTTAATTTTTGGAGCTAATGTGATTGATAGAAGATGTAGCCATGATGAGCTTGCACATTTTGTTGAAGCATTTTTTGGAAGGGCACAAGTGCTAAACATACTTTTTCCTTTTGTAAGGATCGCCCTTTCTTGGAGTTATATGTTGTTGAGAACTTATCTATGATAATAAAATGGTTGTTTGTATTGTCCCGTTATTGATGTTTTTTTTATTTTTTTTCACTTTTATTATTGAAAATGATTAGCCAACCTCATCTAGAGCTACACTTAGTAAGTTATAGTATTATAACATAGTCGATATCGACTATGACTGTGTTTTTTATGTTTCAGCTAAATAGTCGATATCGACTATGACTGTGTTTTTTATGTTTCAGCTAAATAGTCGATATTGACTATGACAATAGTCGATATCGACTATGACTGTGTTTTTTATGTTTCAGCTAAATAGTCGATATCGACTATGACTGTGTTTTTTATGTTTCAGCTAAATAGTCGATATCGACTATGACTGTGTTTTTTAGGTTTCAGCTAAATAGTCGATATCGACTATTGGTCATTTTAAACAAACTACACAATGGTACATTCCATTGTACTAAACATTGTTCTAAATATATTGATACATTCCAATCACACATTCAATAAACAACCATACATTAACAAACCATTCAATTTCAAACAATGGTACAAGAAGTTCCACAACATAAATCTAACTGCCCAAAAGCATAGAAGTTCCATAACCATTGCGCACAAGTTCCACAATTTCAATTACGAAGTAAAGAAAGGAAGTATCTATGTTTGGCCTCTCCATCTACTGCCCAAAAAACGTTCCCAAAACTTCTATTAACCAGCTAAGAAAATTACAAAGGGCGCATGTACATGTCTCGACATGTTGTTTTTGATGAGACTTGTTTTCCTTTTGTTTCCTCCTCCACCATATCTTCAACTTCTTCCTCTCTTCCAGTGGAAATTTGGTTGCCCGCTTGCTCTGGTCCTATCACACCTGCTGCAACTTCTCCGGCCTACACCACTTCCTCTTTCTCCACACTCCTGATCATGACACCTTGCCTATTATTAGTGTTTCATCCACTACTCATCACTCCCCTAGTCAAGGCACCTTACCTGTCACTACTGCTTCTACCCCTGTTCCACTTGCTGCTCCTCTATTTCCACTCGATTCCCAACCCCTGCCTTCTTCCACACACCCTATTGCTCCTTCTGTAGAGCAAACTCAACCAATTACTCCTCATCCTACCACTTATTCTTCTCATCCTACTTCTTGTTCTCACACTGTCTCTCATCCAATGGTAACCAGATCTAAATCCGGTATTAGCAAGAAAAAGGTCTCCCTTACTACACCCCATTCTCTTTCCCTTCCACGCCATGGTAACCAGATCTTGCTTTTGCAATTAATCAACTCTGCCAGCATATGCATCAACCTTCCACATCAAACTTCACTGCTCTCAAAAGAGTTCTTTGTTACATCAAAGGTACTCTTGGATTTGGCATTCACCTTACAAAGAGCTCTCTTTGTTTACAAGCCTTTTTCGACGCTGATTGGGCTAGTGATCAGTCTGATCATCGCTCTACGTTTGGTTTTTATGTCTTCTTAGGAAATTCACCTGTTTCATGGAGTGCTAAGAAGCAGCCTACGGTAGCTCACTCTTCAACTGAAGCTGAATACAGGGGTAGGTCTTGCACATACATCTGCTGAATTGAGTTGGCTTTGAATGTTATTAAAAGACCTATGTATCTTTCTTCCTTCTTGTCCACTGATCTGGTGTGATAGTGTCTCTACATTATCCCTACCTTCTAATCCTATTTTCCATTCTAGAACCAAGCATATAGAGGTGGATTATCACTTTGTTAGGGAGAAAGTTCTTCGCAAGGATTCTCTGTGCAGTATGTTTCATCGATTGATAATGTTGCTGACATTTTCACAAAGGGGTTACATCCTCGCCGTTTTACATATCTTCAAGGCAAGCTTAAAGTGGTCACTAGCCCCTTCAGCTTGAGGGGGCCTGTTAGCAAAACTCAATCATCTTGACCTGGGTGTAACCTGACTAATTATATTCATTCACATAACCCATCATAATTGATGTCCATGACACTAAGTCTTTATTTATTATTCTGTTGAACACCTCCTTTGCATTATCAATTTTGCTGCATTTCACATACATGTTTAGAATCTGATTTACAACTTCAACAATCCATGTGGGGAGCATCGCATTTCATATACATGTCAATGAGGCTTGTCTCAAGAATTTCATCATTATGGTCACAGCCTCTTCGAATTGCATGCGCATGAATGGATTTACCTTCTGGTAGTGCTTCTAACTGTGACGTCGCTTAGAGCAAGCTCGCCAGAGTCACCCGATTAGGATCAACACCCTCTTTTTGCATGTCACACGCAATTCCAAAAGCCTCCATAGCACGACAATCTGATAATTGTGAATAGCTAGTAACCATGGATGTATAAGCAACAACATCCCTATCAGTCATTTCATCAAACACTCGCCGTGCATCCTCAATGCAGACCGCACATTTGGAGTACAACCCTACAAGAGATGAACCCACGAACCGATCAACATTTAGCATTAGCTTGACACAATCCCCATGAATTGCTCTTCCAAATTCCATACTCTGGAGTTCAATACAGCTCTTTAGAGCAAAGTTAATTGCCGAATTGTCTACTCCAATTCCTCGCTTTTTCATAGTCGAATAAAGCCGTAAAACCTCACAGAAATAACCAGCTCTAAAATATGCGATAATGGCCGAATTCCAAAGGGAGAGATCCTGGTTGATAATTTTACCAAACACCCATTTTGCATCTGCTAAGCTACCAAAGCTGGCATCGCACACCCACCTGCATACCCCACCGAGATGGCTCTCCTCCTTTTCCTTTCTTTCTTTCTTTCTTCCTTCCCCCTCTCCCCCTCTTCTTCTCCTTTCTCCCAGCACCGCCCTTTGCCTCCCACTGCACAGTCCTTTATTTCTTTCTTCCTTCTCCCTCTCTTTCCTTTTTCTTCTCTTTCTTTCCTCCTCTTTTTTTTTTCTTTTCCCCCTCCTTCACTGCTGCACTCCGCCCTCACAACCCCTGCACACACCTCCTCTTTCCTTCTTCCTTTTTCTTAAGGATTATTGTGAGATTGAGATCGGTTGCAGAGAACAAGAGAGATTGTGATTTGAGATCAGTTGCAGAGAGCAAGAGAAAACAAGAGAGAGAGGAAGAGATGAAAGGGGAAAAGGGGAAAACGAGGAATAAGACAAATGGGGAATAAAGGGGATACACAGGGATAGTCGATATCGACTATTGCGCTAAAAGACAGAAAAAAAAAAAAGGGAAACGTGAATTTAGGGCTCAATCAGTGTGATCTTTTTTACTGGGGCCCATTACAATAATACCCTGTTTATGAGGATTTTTTCCGTTAAATCCCCTAAAAAAAAACCACTTTTGATATTTAATCCACAGGGTTACACCTTTTGGCGCAGACGGCTTAAAGGATCGTAGACACTTCAGTAGGCTACTGTTCATCACATGGTTACAAATGCAAGTTTAGAGGTCGTGAGAGACCAGTCTATATGACAGTCCAAATTAATTGGAAGTTTGAAAATGTTTTATAGGGGCATGCTTGCGCAGCATGGTAAATCAGTTCAGTAGAAAATATCCTCTCCTATGAAAAGAAAAAAAAAAAAATCCAATCAACCCAATAGAAATTTATTTTTGGAGCAATTGCAAAAAATTTGGATCATTTTTTGAGCTTTTCCACAAGGAAGAGTGGCCACACCAAATCTAAATATTACTGTAGCAAGAAATTTAATTTTCAATCCCTCACTTTTTTCCGCGGAAAAATGGCTACACAAATCTTTAAATTTTGTTGTACACATTACTTATTGTCAAGTTTTTGGGCTTTCGAATCATTAAGTGGTCGTTCGATTTCATTGGTATAAATTACTACAGTACGTATAATTATGCGGCTAATGCTCCCCCATCTAACAATGTTCGTGCAAGCTACTTGACTGATGCACGTTCTTTTTCTTTTTTTTTTTTGTTTGTTGTAAGGGTAATTAGTATTAAAGAGAAAGGAAAAGAATACAAGGGTCAAAATAAAAACCCACAAAAGAATAGAAAACAGAAAAGAAAGAAGGGAAAAGAAAAGACGCAGGAAGGAGAATGCACTTCGGCAGCTGGATGGGAAGATCCACGCGAAGAAGCGGAAGAGACCACTACAAGAAATGTGGGGATAGACTACGCAACACTTACCGACGCTACATAAACGTCGGTGACTTATAATTTTACCGACCCTATGCCCAAAAGATATCGTCGCTAAATTTGTAGCGTAACTTGGAATCTGTTTTGTACAACTTACTGACGCTAATGGCGTCGGCGTCGGGAAGTTCTAGGCGCCAAATCTTTCGCGCTGCAATTTCGTTTCGCGCGTTTGACCCAAAAACTTACCGACGTCGTAAGCGTCGGGAAGTTTATGAAAGAAATATATGGCGCCGGAAAGTTTATAAAAGAAATTTACCGACGCCATATGGCGTCGGGAAGTTTCTGAAAGAAATTTACCGACGCCATGTGGCGTCGGCAAGTTAATTATATACCCACACCCTTCCCCATCTCGCCACTCTCGTTCTGCAACTCCGCCTCCCCGGCCCTGTTCTCTCTGCATCTTTTCTCTCTGCTTCCTCCCATCTCTCTAGCCTTCTTCCCCTCTTTATAAGGTATGATATATTTATATTATCAGTTTTATTTTTTTTATTTTTCTTCAAATAATTTTTCTCTTTTTTTGTTTAAATGTTTGTCAGCATCCACTCACCACCGGCGTCCACTGCTGCTGCCATTCCCAACCCATACCAGCTCTTATTATATCTTATAATCAGTATGTAGTTTTTATTTTTTTTATTATTGATATAATAATTAGTTTAATAATATATTTTTTATAGGTTTTGTTTTATAAATTTTAGAATAGATATGATTATAAATTTCAACCGTTTGACAGATGAATGGTAGATGTAAGGTAAGGATAGCTGTATTCAACACTATCGGTTGCTTACAAGTGAGGTTCAACACTATGGTGATGTAAGGTAAGGATAGCTGTTATGTGGCATGACCCATTAATTTGTCACTGAAGCCCTCTTTTCTATATGGAGTTGGCTTTGTTCTTGGTACTTTCATATGAACCCTATTAGAGCTACATTCTGTCACTAAATTATCTAGCTAACATGTTACTTTGACTCTCCTACTTCCTTTTTCTTGTATAGATATGGCAATGGGTTGGTTTGCTATGGACTGGGGTGAATCCACAGTCCACACCCAATCCTACAGAAACTTGTCCTGCCCCACCCTATCACAAGCGTCTGTGGCACCCTCTCCAAGCTATTTGTTTATTTGTATCCATACTTCACACTATGGCACTATGTCATATATTAATTCTATATTTAAAATAATAATAACTAGATATTTAAAACTAAATTAAAATGACTCAAAAAAAACTAAATTAAAATTTAATTTAATATAATAATAAAACGGTTCCAATCGGAGATGTGGTTTTAAAAAAAATATATATGAAGTTACCGACGCCATTGGGGTCGGTAACTTTAAAAAAAACTGTCAGTCGGTACGCATTTTTTGCGGAAAGTTACCGATGCCAATAGCGTCGGTAATTTTAATTTATACCTGCCGACGCAGTCAACGCGTCGGTAAGTATATTTAGCTACGTTTTTTTCCCTACGCCACAGTTAGCGTCAGTAAATTTATTTACTGACGTCTTTTTAAGTTTACCAACGCGTTGACTGCGTCGGTAAACTACAATTTTGTAGTAGTGGACCATCGAAATCAGGAATTGATGTTGATCCTCATGAAGGCGAAGAGAGCACTTAGTTGATTGCTGGTGAAAGGCTTCAAGATCTGTTTAAGAGAGAATAAGATGACTTCCATGAGATGAGTTTGGATAGAAGGGAGATAGGGCCTCCGGTCTTAAAAAATAGCAGCATTTCTGACCTTCCATAAGCAATGAAGAACTGAAATGAAGATGGCCGCCATAAATTTCAACCCATTTACGTCATTGTCTTTGGAAAGGGTATTCCAGATAGCTGAAGCAGAGCGGCAGGGAGGAACCTGAAGACCCATTGCATGAAGAAGCCAAGACCAGACGGAGATCGCTATATCACAAGAGAAGAAAAGATGTTCCACTGAATCTTCTGCAGCATGACAGATACTGCACCTGGAAGCAAGAGAAAAATCAAGTCGCTTGAGCCTTGCTTCGGTGGGGGTTCTGTTGTGCATCAGGTGCCATCCAAAGCAATTGGTATTGTGAGAGGAGATGTTATTCCAGATCAATTTTGTCCAGGTGAGAGTTTATGCTCTATGTCTGATTATCTGCCATGCAGATCTCATAGTTAACTTGCCGTCATGGGTGTTTCTCCAAGAAAGGATGTCATTGGCAATTAGGCTGGGGCGGAGGTCAGAGAGGAGGGGGGGTAAGGTACTACTGAATATTTCGAGGCAAGAAATCAGAGATAACTCAAGTTCCTGGTTGGAATAAGGAAGAGAGGCGTTGATCCTTGGGAAATTGCTGGAGAGGGAAGGACACAGAAATTGGATCAGCTGTAGTCCAGGAATCATGCCAAACATTAATACTCTGACCATTGCCAAAAATCCAGGACCTGCCTTGGTGAATGATAGGAGCAATGCGTCTGATTTTCCTCCAAATACATGAGCCATGGGAGGAATTGTCTAGACTCCAGATGGGGTGGAATTTGAAGTAGCGGTTCTTGAACCGGATGGACCAAAGAGAGTTTCCTGTAGAAGCTTGCCAGCCTAGCTTGATGAAGGAGGCATGTTAACTGCCAAGATTTTCCTAATACCTAAGCCTCCTTCATCCTTAGGGAGAGTGACTGTAGCCCAGCTGACATAGTGGATCTTTTGATGAGAGGCATTGCCTGACCAGAGGAAGCACCTCATATCACTCTCTAGCTCATTGCATATAGAAGCTGGCAATGGGAGAATGGCAGCAAGGTGAATGGGCAAACTCGAGAGAACATGTTTGATCAGGATTAATTGACCCGCAAAAGACAGAGTTTTAGCTTTCCAAGCTGAAAGCTTAGAGTGAACTATATCCATCAGAGGATGAAAATTTAACTCTAGTAAAACCTAGTGATATTTCAAAAAACACTTTACGTTTTCTTTTAATTATAAAAAGTACTTGATAATTGGATTTTCTAAAGAAAATTGATCATTTGCTGCTGTTGTAACTTATTATGGTGTTTAGGAAAGCTAATATCGAAGTAAACATATGTAGTAACCACCTCTCGTTGATTCCGTTCACTCCTACAAGATCTATACTAAATTTCACTACAGTTGGAGTGAGTGATATAGCTAGATTGATCAAGTTGAAAATTTATTTTATGAAAGCTAAATCATTAGCTGAAGTCACTGCAAGATGGGATTATTTCTCATTCCTGGAACAGATTAAACTTAATTTTGATATTTTAATGATCATGAGGTACCTTGGCAAATATAAGAATTGTACGTAACAATCAACCAGAGTTTAAAATCATATCAAATGGTATAATATTTTCCTACGATAGACGGCATGTGGCTAATATGCGGTCTAGACTTGTAAAGTCGATCGACTTAAATATTAATGCAAGTTTATCAAAAGAAGAAAGGCAAATGAAAGTAGAAAAAGGAAATAGTTATTTTAATGGTTAAACTTATGTATTATCATTTTATTAACACAAAGAGAAGACGTGCTTTGAGAAAATCCCTTGAAGTTTCTTAATTTAGTCACAGGTCATGTTTATTAAACTCATATTTAGATGGAGTGGGCGCATAAATGTGAATTTCTTTTTATTTTTTATTTTGACAGCTCTGCGTAATGGAAGAGCTGTGCTACAGAGCCCGGATTTTTGTGCCCGGGCTCTGGCACGGAGAGCCCGGCTCCCAGGAGGGCCATTGGATCCCATTTGAAGTTGGGATCCAACGGCTCCTAAGGGAGCCGTGCCAGAGACCGGGGCACAAAACCCGGGCTCTAGAGACTTTTTTGAATGGAATTGCGATCGGACCTCGGGTAATGTTAATGTGCCTTCACATGAAAAGAGTAAAATCAGTGGAGTGATTCACACAATTTGCAATTGCTGCCCGGTAGATAGGCCCATGGCTGGGGATGTAATTGACTCAGGTTTGGATCAGGTCCAAGGTGGATCATAACCCATTTATGGGAACTTGAGCCAGACGTGGATCCTGCACAGGTCTACTGTATAGGAACATTAGTATACTATTAGGGTTTTGGTCTCCCACGTAAAGGAATCTTATATGAGAATTGTAGGGTTTTTTTTTTTTTTTTGGTTGCTGCTTTTAATCAAGAGGTCCCACTTTATGGATGTGGGGGTTTGAAAACACCACGCTACCCGGGATTCTTGCTGTTTAAAACCGGGACTTCTTGTGTGACCCCAGACCTCTCATGCCAACTAGTATGGTGAAGCATAGAACCCACCAGCTTCTTGAAAAGCTGACCATTCACTTACCACCTCCAGTTCAGAGCATGGACTGATATTGTTGATTAGCAAACTATATTCACCAAAGTCTGGTGTATACATTACTAATGATCATTGGGTGGATATTTAGATAAAAATAGAGATATATATATATATATATATATATTGATTGAAAGAAATCAAAAGCGTCTAAAAAACACTTAGATTAGCCGGGATCATTAGACCAGTCCCCTCATATTGTCTTTCCGATCATAAAAACTAACACAGCGTGACTTTCTTACCAAACTTTATCTGAGGAACCAGAAGTCTTAAGGTAATTTCTCATTCAAGAAATTCACCTTACTAGATGACCTGCTCAAGTATTTGTCGCTCAGCTTTCTCAATGCATCTCTCTGTGATTTCAGCAGCTCTGGATACAAGAGAAGAATTATTGGAACAGCACAGCCGAAAAACAAAGATGTAACAGCAACCCACAAGCATTCTTTTGATGTCAACACAAACACGGCTGTCATAAATGCAGAAATTGTTGCGAGGACTGCGATCCCTGAGATATAAGAGGATGTCTTTAACGCAGATGAAATCAGGAATTCATCCTCTGAACAGGCATTGGCATAAACGAGCAGTACTGTTGCAGCCATGGAGCAACAAAATGCTAGAGTATCCGAAAGCACGAAAGCCTTAAGTGCCGCCTTTCTTATAAAGACAGGAATACCTTCATCAAGGCCGTTATTCCTGTATCCACCCGGCACAGTTAAAGCAGCAGCGAAAGTGACTGTGGCAATCAGTGCTGTGACAATTGGTAACGTCTTGGCAGCCTTTTTCACGTTTGAGCTGATGCCTACGAATAAGGCTGGAACAGGGTTTGGCGGTACAAGTGGTGGTGGTGGTGCGTGGAGAGGTAGAAATAACAGCTCTTGCCATTTGTGGCGACTAGGGACTGCTCCAAATTTTCTCAATGTGTCACGGATTATTTGCTGTCACATTACATACATAAAAAACTCTTATTAGTTATAGACTTTCAAAATTTTCTCATAACATTTTTTTTTGTAAAACTCCGAAATTGGAGTTCTTCAAATTAACCCAAACATATGCTGTTAAATTCTTAATAGGTTGACCTCACACTTGACTTCTGCAACATGTTCGTGCGCGTGCATGTGTATTTAAGTGTGCATACGCATGTGCATGTGTGTGGGTGTGCGTGCGTGTGTCCGAATACATGTTGCTTCTTATTACATTTTGATTTGGCACTTCACCAAGCAGCCAAGGAGAGGCCTACTATAGGCCTAGCTATAATATCTTGTAGCTTTCTACAATTGCAGTCAACATTACCTGTTCCTTCGTGTCCCCACACATATCCAGAGCTGTGAGGCCATTTTTGTTTGTGACTGCCAAGTCCACGCCCTCGCAGTGAAACAACAACTCCACGATCTCTTTGCTATTGGTCTTAGTGGCCAGATGCATGGGCGTATTCCCTTCCTCATCAGGTTCATTAATCATCTTCTGAAACTCTGGCATTTTTATCAGATACTGAAGGACGGCTTCACTCTTCTTCCCGACAGCAAGGTGAAGGGCATTTTGGCCTTCTTTGTTGATTAGCTCCGCAGAGTCAGGGCAGTGATCAAGTATAGTTGTAATGGCTGTAAATGGAGCTTTTATAGTGGCGATGAGAAGAGGATAATCTCCATTTTTGTCGGGTACATAAGCGAGTGAAGGATTGGCTTTTAGCAAGAGGACAAGGATTTCTGTCCGAGTATGCACCTCAGAATTAACATCACCATAGTAGCCTATAGTTGATGCATAGTGCAAAGCTGTCTTCCCAAAGTCATCTACCATTCGAATGAAATTCTTTTTTCTGGAATGAGGGGCATGATTCAACAAAATCTTCACGACTCCTGTCATTCATTCCTGGAGAATTAGAAAAGAAACTAATTCTGTAGCCTAAAAAATTGGGCTATTTTAATTTATTGGTACAAACGCCGATTGACTGGCCTTCTAGACTCTCTACTGCTTTAGGCCTTTCAAAACAATAAATAAAATAAAATAAAAAAGGCCAAGTAACATGTTTCAAGGTCTAGCCGAACAATCATAAACAAGAGTCTTTTGTAGATTAGCGATTATAAATGAGGCACACAACGTGTGGATCAGGATAACCATCTAATCCAAAAGGCAAAAAGTACGTATCCCCAAATTATCCCTAAATTCTCGGTATTTATTGGCCAAGACATTAAAATATCAGTCTTAACCAATATATCGACCGAGACATTCAAATTCTTAACCCTGCTTGGTTTTACCCCTTCTAAATACATTCTCAACGGTTCTTCTTCCATCTATTTCACTTCCAACACCTTCCAAGCCAATAAAAATGATGGACTTTGATGCGGAAACTCCGACATGCGGCTAGAGATCTATGTGCATTCCGGCGATTGGGAAGCTCTGCGGATCTCTTTGCCTCTTGTCTTTCCTATGAGATGGAATAATACCAACCCTAGGGCTCCCTTATCTTATATAGACAAGTCCCAAAGAGTCACACTTACTAGAGACTTCTTCGAAAAGAAACTCACATCCACTAATCCTATTGAGAATCTTATTAGTGGGACCAGATCAAGGCTTACATTAAGTGAGATTGTATTCTCTGTTGGCATCAGCCTTGCATGATCTAACGTGGGACCCATGGAAGTCTCTAGCAAGTGTGACTCTTTGGGACTTGTCTATATAAGATAAGGGAGCCCTAGGGTTGGTATTATTCTATCTCATAGGAAAGACAAGAGGGGAAGAGATCCGCGGGATTTCCTAATCGCCGGAATGCACATAGATCTCCGGCCACGTGTCGGAGTCTCCGCATCCAAGTCCATCAATTGGTATCAGAGCAAGGTACCATGCGTTTCGACGGTTTGGATCGCGAAATCGCGGTTTAGATTGGAGTAGATCTAAGGTTTCATCGGACAGAGGGCTCCTTCGTTTTTCTCTGCAAACCGAATTCGAGAGGAAGAAGACTTCCTTCATTCTTTGAGTCGCCTCGGGTTTCGTGCGTGTAACTTTGGAGAGGACTTTCTTTACAGGAATGAGAAGAGAAGCACGTGCAGCGTACATCGGTCTTTTTTTTAATCTTGCATCGGTTTGCGTGCGTCATCAAGAAAAGCAACACACTTCCCATTCATTTTCTTTCTTTCCAATGAAAGAGAAGCACGTGGTGGCTGTTTGCTTTTTCATCTCCTCATCGGGACGCGTGCAGGAAAATGAAAGGCAATCACTTTTGTCTTTTGTTTTCTTTACAGGTTAGGCCAGATCAAGACCCAACCTGACCCAGATTAAGCCGGCCCACACCAGCAGGCGCTGGTACACGTGCTGACACAAGCGACCGGCAAGTACGACGTCAGCAAACTACTGACGCAGGCAGGGAGATTTTTCGACCGTCAAAACTTTGCACTGCGATATCTTAAGCATCCGGACTCCGATCGACGAACAGTTTGGTTTTGCGGAATCCTTGCGAGCAGATCTACATAGTAGCAGCAAAAGGAAGACGATCCACGGTTTAAAAAAGGGTGGTTTTTCTCCTTTAACGATCAGTGGTACCTGAACATCTTTTTCAATTCAGTAGTAATTATGTCTTCCAAATCAGCGTTGCATGATCTTACTAAGGCTGATATTTTTAACGGCAAGAACTTAGCCATGTGGAAGCGACGGATAGACGCATTGCTGCACTTTGACGAATTGACATATGTGATTGAATCCGATCCATTCTCCAAACTTGCTGATGATGCCCTAAGGAAGATCATGATGTGTATGAACAATGTGTATTTGATAACAAATCAGCGAGGCATCTTCTGGTCGGATTCATATCCAGCGATTTGGCCTTCTTTGTTCATTAGCTCCGCAGAGTCAGGGCAGTGATCAAGTATAGTTGTAATGGCTGTAAATCGAGCTTTTATAGTGGCGATGAGAAGAGGATAATCTCCATTTTTGTCGGGTACATAAGCGAGTGAAGGATTGGCTTTTAGCAAGAGGACAAGGATTTCTGTCCGAGTATGCACCTCAGAAATAACATCACCATAGTAGCCTATAGTTGATGCATAGTGCAAAGCTGTCTTCCCAAAGTCATCTACCATTCGAATGAAATTCTTTTTTCTGGAATGAGGGGCATGATTCAACAAAATCTTCACGACTCCTGTCATTCATTCCTGGAGAAATAGAAAAGAAACTAATTCTGTAGCCTAAAAAATTGGGCTATTTTAATTTATTGGTACAAACCCCGATTGACTGGCCTTCTGGTCTCTCTACTGCTTTAGGCCCTTCAAAACAATAAATAAAATAAAATAAAAATAGGCCAAGTAACATGTTTCAAGGTCTAGCCGAACAATCATAAACAGAGTCTTTTGTAGATTAGCCATTTATAATAAATGAGGCACACAACGTGTGGATCAGGATAACCATTTAATCCAAAAGTCCAAAAGTACGTATCCGCAAATTATCCCTAAATTCTCGGTATTTATTGGCCAAGACATTAAAATATCAGTCTTAACCAATATATCGACTGAGACATTCAAATTCTTAACCCTGCTTGGTTTTACCCCTTCTAAATACGTTCTCAACAGTTCTTCTTCCATCTATTTTACTTCCAACACCTTCCAAGCCAATAAAAATGATGGACTTAGAAGCGGAGACTTTAACATGCGGCCGGAGATCTATGTGCGTTCCGGCGATTGGGAAGCTCCGCGGATCTCTTTGCCTCTTGTCTTTCCTATGAGATAGAATAATACCAACCCTAGGACTCCCTTATCTTATATAGACAAGTCTCAAAGAGTCGCACTTACTAAAGACTTCTTCGACAAGAAACCCACATCCACGAATCCTATTGGGAGTCTTATTAGTGGGACCAGATCAAGGCTTACATTAAGTGGGATTGTATTCTCTGTTGGCATCAACCTTGCTTGATCTGCGTGGGACCCATGGCATGCGGGCCACACGATTTCCTACAATTGGATGTGGGTTTCTTGGCGAAAAAGTCTCTAGCAAGTGTGACTCTTTGAGACTTGTCTATATAAGATAGGGGAGCCCTAGGGTTGGTATTATTCCATCTCATAGGAAAGACAAGAGGCGAAGAGATCTGCGGGATTTTCCAATCGCCGGAACGCACATAGATCTTCGGCCGCGTGTCGGAGTTTCCCCATCCAAGTCCATCAATTGGTATCAGAGCAAGGTACCGTGCGTTTCGACGGTTTGGATCGCAAAATCGCGGTTTAGATTGGAGTAGATCTAAGGTTTCATCGGACAGAGGGCTCCTTCGTTTTTCTCTGCAAACCGAATTCGAGAGGAAGAAGACTTCCTTCATTCTTTGAGTCGCCTCGGGTTTCGTGCGTGTAACTTTGGAGAGGACTTTCTTTACAGGAATGAGAAGAGAAGCACGTGCAGCGTACATCGGTCTTTTTTTTAATCTTGCATCGGTTTGCGTGTGTCATCAAGAAAAGCAACACACTTCCGATTCATTTTCTTTCTTTCCAATGAAAGAGAAGCACGTGGTGGCTGTTTGCTTTTTCATCTCCTCATCGGGACGCGTGCAGGAAAATGAAAGGCAATCACTTTTGTCTTTTGTTTTCTTTACAGGTTAGGCCAGATCAAGACCCAACCTGACCCAGATTAAGCCGGCCCACACCAGCAGGCGCTGACATAAGCGACCGGCAGGTACGGCGTCAGCAAACTACTGACGCAGGCAG
Source organism: Litsea cubeba (assembly GCA_012931725.1). NCBI lineage: Eukaryota > Viridiplantae > Streptophyta > Magnoliopsida > Laurales > Lauraceae > Litsea > Litsea cubeba. Next base: position 80,973,634 of record CM022951.1, on the reverse strand, counting down.
GGAGATTTTTCGGCCGTCAAAACTTCGCACTACGATATCTTAAGCATCTGGACTCCGATCGACGAACAGTTTGGTTTCGCGGAATCCTTGCGAGCAGATCTACATAGTAGCAACAAAAGGAAGACGATCCACCGGTTTAAAAAAGGGTGGTTTTTCTCCTTTAACGGTTAGTGGTATCTGAACATCTTTTTCAATTCAGTAGTAATTATGTCTTCCAAATCAGCGTTGCATGATCTTACTAAGGCTGATATTTTTAACGGCAAGAACTTAGCCATGTGGAAGCGATGGATAGACGCATTGCTGCACTTTGACGAATTGACATATGTGATTGAATCCGATCCATTCTCCAAACTTGCTGATGATGCCCTAAGGAAGATCATGATGTGTATGAACAATTTGTATTTGATAACAAATCAGCGAGGCATCTTCTGGTCGGATTCATATCCAACGATTTGGTGAAGCAGTTTGAGCACTTTAACACTGCTAAAGAAATCTATGACTACGCTATGGATAAATATAATGAAACCTCCAAATCTCACTTGATGGAGGCATTCAACGCATATGTTAACTATAAGATGCCAGAAGGATCGGCAATAAGGGATCACATTGATCAAATGGCGGTCCGATATAGTAACCTTGCAGCCTTGGGCAAGGAAATGAACGAAGATTTTCAAATCATATATTTGTTGATGAGTCTTCCACCTTCGTGGGAGAATGTGTCTCAGACCCTTAGCCTCCAAAAGGGTGTAACCCTCAGTGAGGCTCAAGCTAGATTGCTTGCTGAAGGACAAATTAAGGCAGGCAGCCTGCGGTGTAACACCTACAAACTCTGTCATGATTGCTAAAACTAAGACTAATAACGGTGCGTTAACCGTCAATATGAAAAATAAAAGGAAATTCAAAGGCAATAAAAAAAAGAAAATGGCCTAAGAATGGTGTTTGCTTTAACTACGGGAAGCCTAGACACTTTAGTTCTCAATGCAGAAAGAAAATGGGTGAGAGTAGCCAGCAAGGTAAAGTGACCAAAGAACATGGTGATTATATTGAGATGGTCACAGAGTCCATGATGGTAGACACCAATGATAAGAATTGGTGGATTGATTCAGGAGCCACCACGCACATATCAAGAACCAAGGCTGGGTTTGTCGAATTCAAAGAGATGAAACCAGGAGATCAAAGTATCTACATGGGGAATGAAACATTCTGTGATGTGTTGGGTATCGGGAAAGTCAAGATTCCCTTACCAACTTGAAAATCTCTATATCTCTCCAACGTTTTCTTTGCTCCAGCTATGAGGAGGAGCGTCATCTCTGTGAGCAAGTTGGCAATGAATGTATTTGAAATCAGATTTAAAGATAAATAGGTTACAATTGGCATGCGCGATCAAGTTTTAGTCAATGGTTTTCTTTCTGATAAATTGTATTTACTGGACACTCTTAATGATGAAATAAATTCTAGTTCTCATTATTCTGTGTGTGTGAATGTGTGCATCGACGGTTTGGCTATGTTATGGCATATGAGATTATGGCACATTAATAAAAATAGAATAAGTAGAATGGTTAGAGATGAACTTTTACCAGATTTAGGTAAAGTGGAGTACCCAATATGTGGACCATGTCTAAGTGGAAAAATGGTCAAGAAACCATTTCCAAAAGGAACTAGAAGTTCAGAAATATTGACCATTATTCATTCTGATATTTGTGGACCATTGAATATCCAAAATAGAATGGGGGAGGACTATTTTATCATATTTATTGATGACTACATCAGATATGGTTATATGTACCTGATTAAACACAAACATGAGGCCTTAAAAATGTTTCAAATATATGCTATCGAGGTTCAAAATCAAAAGGGCAGGAAAATAAAATGGATTAGATCCGATTTGGAGGGGGGGGTGAATATACCTCGGAATTGTTTAAAAAATATTGTGCACGTGAGGGAATCATTAATGAATATTCGATTCCATATACCCCACAAAAAAATGGCGTGGCTGAGAGGAGAAATAGGACCTTAATGGATATGGTACGGTCAATGATCAGCCACGCGAGACTTCCGCTGTATTTGTGGGGAGAAGCATTAAACACAGCACAATATATCTTGAACAGAGTATCCTCCAAAAGTGTGCCCAAAACCCCATATGAATTATGGACTGGTGCCAAACCCAAATTAGAACATGTGAGAGTTTGGGACTGGCCTGTACATGTCCTGCTACCACCATAAGAAAGACATAAACTGCAAGCAAAAATGAAGAAAAATTGTTCTTTCGTTGGCTACCCATTACATTCTAAAGGATATCGTGTGTATGATCACGATAATAGGATAATCATGGAATGCCGAGATGTGTTTTTCTTTGAGGGTCCGACGGTTAGTCCTAAAGTAGAACCACAGTGTGTGGAATTATACGAAATCTCTAAGGGCAAGGGGGTTCAAGCAAGTGGGGGTTTCGACGAAGAGGACATTGGACCTAGAGTTCCTGGCCAGGGCCCACTTGAGGTGATTGAACAACCCGATGAGCCGATCGGCAGGCCGAGGGGTTTGTTGGAAACTGACATATCTAGATGATTATTGCAGTTTATTGGAAACCGTGCAAGATTTGGATCCGAACTCCTACTCTCAAGCAATCAAAGCGCATGATGCGCAGTATTGGTTAGAACATATGAGAGAGGAGATAGAATCAATTGAAAAGAACCAAGTTTGGCAATTGGTTGATCTTCCAAAAGATCGAGAAGCCATTGGATGTAAATGGGTTCTTAGAAAGAAACTAAAGTCGGATGGATCCTTAGATAAATATAAAGCACGGCTGGTAGCTAAGGGATTCACACAAGTGGAAGGAATAGATTACGATGAGACATTTTCTCCGGTCGTAAAATTTCAATCCATACGGACCTTAGCAGCATTGGTAGCATATCGTGACCTTGAATTGCACCAGATGGATGTGAAAACCGCATTCTTGAACGGCGAATTAAAAGAAAAAATCTATATGAAACAACCTGAGGGATTTGTGGTGTAAGGTCACGAAGACAAAGTGTACAAACTTAGAAGGGCATTGTATGGATTAAAACAGGCCTCGAGAAAATGGTATAGAAAATTTCACCAGGCCATAGGTGAAATAGGATTTGTCCCCAATAATGCAGACACATGTTTCTATATTAAATGCAGTGAGAGTAGTTATTAATATTTGTCATTATATGTGGATGACATTTTGATCGCTGATGATCAATTAGAAACCGTAAATGAAATCAAACAATGGTTAAAGTCAAGATTTGAGATGAAAGACATGGGTGAGGCAGAGTATGTCCTTTGCATTGAAATAACCCGTGATCGTCCGAATAGGCTATTGACTTTATCACAAAGATCCTATTTAGGAACTATGTTGAAACGGTTTGATATGGCTATCATGTGTAAACCAATTGATACACCCATCTGCAAGAGCATAAAACTGTCCAGTGATCAGGGACCCACAAACGAGCAGGATAAGGAAGTGATGAGAATGAAACCTTATGCTCAAATTGTAGGCAGCATCATGTATGCGATGCTGTGCACGAGACCAGACCTTGTATTCGCCGTGGGTCTCGTAAACAGATTCCTAAGTAACCCAGGATTACAGCATTGGTATGCAGTTAAGAGGATTCTGCGGTACATCAAAGGAACAGTGAATCTTCGCCTATGTTATTATGGTGAAGTCCTGGAACTGCGCGGCTACTCAGATGCAGATTGGGCCGGTAATTTTAGACCAGAGAAAGTCAACAATCGGCTATGTGTTTACCCTGAGAGGAGGTGCAGTTTCTTGGGGTAGCAAGAAACAGACCTCTACGGCTATGTCAACGGCCGAAGTAGAGTATATAGCCTGCACCTCAGAATTAACATCACCATAGTAGCCTATAGTTGATGCATAGTGCAAAGTTGTCTTCCCAAAGTCATCTACCATTCGAATGAAATTCTTTTTTTTGGAATGAGGGGCATGATTCTACAAAATCTTCACGACTCCTGTCATTCATTCCTGGAGAATTAGAAAAGAAAGTTCTGTAGCCTAAAAAATTAGGCTATTTTAATTTATTGGTACAAACCCCGATTAACTGGCCTTGTAGTCTCTCTACTGCTTTAGGCCTTTCAAAAAAATAAATAAAATAAAATAAAAAAAGGCCAAGTAAGATGTTTCAAGGTCTAGCCGAACAATCATAAACAAGAGTCTTTTGCAGATTAGCCATTTATAATAAATGAGGCACACAACGTCTGGATCATGATAACCATCTAATCCAAAAGACCAAAAGTCCGTATCCCCAAATTATCCCTAAATTCTCGGTATTTATTGGTCAAGACATTAAAATATCAGTCTTAACCAATATTCGACCGAGACATTCAAATTCTTAACCCTGCTTGGTTTTACCCCCTCTAAAAATGTTCTTAACAGTTCTTCTTCCATCTATTTCACTTCCAACACCTTCCAAGCCAATAAAAATACCTACTTTTTGTGGATTTGGTCAGGAAAAATCACATTCAACTCTACCAAGGTTAATATTTTGTGTTTTTTTGTGTTTTTTTACTTTTATAAATATTTATTTATAAATAGCTTAGAACTGATGACTGCATGTTCTTTTTGTCGTGGATGGGTTTCATTCTCTTTGATTTACACATTTTGATGTTAGATCTACTAATTACATGTTTTAGAAATAGGTTTTTTTTTTTAGATCTTGTAGTGCTCTTTGCAAATTAACCTATTTTGGTGTATACATCTAAATCTATTTAATTGTAAAAAAAATTATACAATTTGAGAAAGACAACGATATAGGATGTCATGACTTAGGGAGATCCATAATTTGATTATAGTTGTTACTAAAGGAAAAAAATAATACTTTCAGCGTTTTATAATATTCTAGGTTTTTTGGATATCTTTTAAAAAGGTTTTGGACTAAAGAAATTCACGTTCTGACGACCTCGATGAATCGTCACCGATACTGATGCCGTATCAATTTTTGGGTCGGTCAATATAGCAACGATGCCATGTTTTTTGAAGATTTAGGTGGGGACCCCCTATATACAAAAAATCACCACCATCCTATCATCCATGACCCACAAGTCCGGTCCATTCGTATAAGTGCGTAGTCGATTTAGAGGTCCAGTCAATTCACACGAGTGCAAATCCAAGGGGCGTATGAACTATTGTAGGGGTGTTTGTGTGCTCCACTCAGATGCACCATCAGGTGGGCCCCACTATAGGTGCACACTAAGCATGTGTCATGCTTTATATATATAGGAAATATTCAAGACAAGAACTAGTTCTCACCATGCTTCTCTCAGAACTATTTGTGGGGCCAACCTAGCCACCCATCCAAAACGTGCAACCCCTAATAGTAACTAATCATGATGTTTGGTACCCATCCGATTGGACTGGACCATTGAATGGAGGGTTGAATTTTTTTAATATGGTGACGTTAAATCTGTGGGCCATTGATGAAAGGGTTAAAGGCATGGGATTGGGGTCATACTTGATACATGGAGTGGTCCCACATAGATCTTTACATCCCTCTTGGTCCCATCCCCAAATAGGACCCAAAAAAAGTTCTCACGCTGACTCCGTAAGAGAAGTTCTCACTAGAACAGAAGCCAAATATATATGTTCAAGACTATAAAAATAGATGAACTAAATGTTATTATGGATGAAATGCCCGAGAGTATTTTCTATTAAACTTCTCGGATGTGGACATTTTTCGAGACTGCGGGATAGTCTGCCTTCAATGTTGTTGTGTGGGGATATTTTTGGACCACCAGAGACCACCAGCTCAGCAGGTCTTGGCCTCCCCCGGCCACGCCATTTCTTCCAGCTCATCGGGTCTCGGTCTCAGCTCGGCCATGTGCCCCCACCTCGGCCCATGCCTCCATCTTGGCCAGGCACTCCACCTCGGCATCCCTGCTAGGTCAAGGTCGCTCCCGACCTCGGTCCCGTGACCTCAGTAACACACCCTGACCTCGGTCATAGTGCCAGAGCTAGCCAAAGCAGGGGCTGACAACTGTCCTCCCAAGGACACTCAACCACGTCACATGACATAATACAAGACAAGGGCACGGCCCAAAGTCCCTTACATATAGCCGTCCACGTCTCCCTAAGCGCCAGGGTATGGCCCGATAGGACAGAGCAAGATCAGAAGGGACTGCAACTAGAATAGAGTGGCCATGATGGGACAATTAACCACCTCCCTGCCTCCTCTCTTCCTCTATATCAACGCCTCCTCTCTTCCTCTATATCAACACAGCTACAGCTTCAGAATAGGATGGCCAAAACCACGTCGGTATGCCATCTTCTACCCCAAAAAATCTCCATCTTTTGCTTAGTTCCCATACTAACTTAGGCATCGGAGAGCCCTGTGCTGCACAAGCCAAGGCCCTCTGACCTTCTCTGTTCTTCTTCCTCTTCCCCTTTTAGGTTCCAGGTAGGCAGCGGTTATTCTCTAAGAGCTTTCAACTCCACCCCCTATTCTTGTGAGTCATTTTTATGCACTTACAATTGGCGCTGTCTGTGGGGAATCGATCAAAAAGCCATCTTCCTAAGCACCATGCCTCGAAGACACGGAAAAGGAAAATAACCATCAACACTCCCAACGCAGCTGTCGCCAGTCCCCCACCAGAGGAGGTCCGGGGCAAAGTCTGGTTCAGCGAGCATCCACAGGCCGGAATCTCAGTCAGGTTCATCCTCAATGGGTCGGACAGCACCCTCCCGGCAGGATAGCCTCCGACTAGAGTTTTCCCATTAAAAGGAATCCCAGCCAGACGAACCCCATCATTAGATTGACGACGACAACCCACTTCTCGTAAAGATCAGGGCCCAAAGCCTTGTCATCCAAGCGCAGGACGAGTTGATCTGTCAACTTCAGCAGCAGCTACAAGACAGAGGAGCAACCTCTGCTCCGCCCCTCTAGTTTCTCAAAGAGACGAAGGTAAAAACCAAAAGATTGCCTTAATCGACACATTAAGAAAGCAGTCCAGCAGAACTTAGAGACGGCTGGTCTCACTCGAGCTCGACTAAATTCTCACGATCTCGGCACGACCCTCTACTGTCAGCTTCGATCGCATGACCCTCTACCGTCATTTTTGATGGCACAGTCCTCTACTATCAGCCTTGATCGCACGGTCCTCTACCACCATCAGATCATCTCCTACATCTCAGCGCCGCGCCAGATCTCAATCTCTTGCATCTCGGCCACTTACCAGATCTCGACTTCATGCATCGCGGCAGCAGCACCAGATCTCGCACTCGTGCTGGCATAAGCAATAGCAGCACCGAGTCACATCTAGGCCTCATGCTGGTCCGACCTCGTGCTGGCTACGGGCCTCAAGCAGGTTCGGCCTCATGCTGGTATCGGCCTCATGCTGGTCTCAGCCTCATGCTGGTTCAACCTCATGCAGGTGTTGCCCTCGTGCTGGCTACGGGCCTCACGCAGATTCAGCCTCATGCTAGTCTCGGCCTCATGCTAGTTCAACCTCATGCTGGTGTCGCCCTCGTGCTGGCTACGGGCCTCACACGGGTTCAGTCTCATGACTGGTATCAGCCTCAAACTGGTCTACCGGACTACACCTCTAGTGACGGGCCAGCTGGTCATGTCCCGGTCCTCGGCCTCATGCTGGTCTCGGCTGCGAGCGCTTCTTGGTATCAGTACCAGATCGCCGGCCAACGAGACTATACCTTTGGTGACGATCCAGTTGGTTATGTCTCGGTTCTCAGCTACACTCCAGCTCAGCAGGAAATTCCTCATCCAGTTCGGCAGCAGTGCCAGTCTCCAGCTCGGCAGAATTGCCAGCCTCCTCCTCGGCAGCATCACCGGAATACTTCAAATGAGACTAAACCTCTGGTGACGAGCCAGTTGATCATGTCTCAGTCTCTCAATTGGTGACAAACTAGATGCTGAAGACTACCAAGATAAGCAACTCAACAGCTTCTCCCTTCTTAGCTTCCGACCTCAAAGAGTACTCTAAGAGGTCAGAAGCTGGGGGACTATTGTGTGGGGATATTTCCGGACCACCAGCTTAGCAAGTCTTGCCCTCCCCCGGCCACGCCATCTCATCCAGCTCATCGGGTCTCGGTCTCAGCTCGGCCATGTGCCCCCACCTAGGCCCATGCCTCCATCTCGGCATCCCTGCCAGGTCAATTTCACTCTCGACCTCGGTCCCATGAGCTCAATAGCACACCCTGACCTCGGTCACAGTGCTAGAGGTAGCCAAAGCAGGGGCTGACAGCTGTCCTCCCAAGGATACTCAACCACGTCATAGGACGTACGACAAGACAAGGGCACCGCCAAAAGTCCCTGACATATAGCCGTCCACGTCTCCCCAAGCACCAGGGTATGGCCCGATGGGACAGAACAAGCTTAGATGGGACTGTAACTAGAATAGAGTGGCTATGATGGGAAAGTTAACCGCCTCCCTGCCTCGTCTCTTCCTCTATATCAACACAGCTACAGCTTCAGAACAGGATGGCCAAAACCACGCTGGTATGCCATCTTCTTCCCCAAAGATTCTTCATCCTTTGCTTGGTTCTCATACTAACTTAGGCATCGGACAGCCCTGCGCTGCCCAAGCCAGGGCCCTCTGACCTTCTCTGTTCTTCTTCCTCTTCTCCTTTCACGTTCCAGGCAGGCAGCGGTTCTTCTCCAAGAGCTTTCAGCTCCACCCCCTATTCTTGTGAGTCATTTTTATGCACTTACAGTTGCCATGTTTTTAAAAGCATTATTGTTGTCGCAGGTGGCGTCTAAAGGCTTTAGAATGTGCTCGCCTAAGGAAGATGAAGTTAGCCGAGGCACTTCTCTTTGCGCTAAGACAAGCAAAAGACAAATGTTTCTCAAGGGCCCATGTCTTCTGAAACTATGTTGAAGTAATTATGGTTGTGAATTATGGTTGTAAACCGGTTGGTTCCAGTATGGGTCCATGGTAGACTTGGACATGGAACTGTTATTGAGGAGGCGGACCCAGACCCGAATCGGATTCGGAAATAGGAAACCGGCTTCGAAACCAGAACCATATGTAGGACGGATCTAGGTATAGTCTGAATAAATGGGACTATAGAGACACTAGGATTAATAGACCCATTTGTCGGCTTAACAGCAAATCATGCTGAATAGCAAAATAAGCAGAACCCCGATTGAAATCTCTATAAAAATAGACTCTTCTGATTTTGGGAGACTTGAATACAAAATCCTCTTCTAGGTTTAACTAGAATATTAAAAGGAAGTAGAAAACTAACATCTAGTTCAACCCATATGAGAAATGGATCTTGAAATGCTTCTGCTGAGATTTTTATTTAGAAAACCATCAAAATTAGTACTGAAGGCCTCTAGACCACAAAACCCAATTCCCTCCTCTTTTTTGAAAATGGGGAAAAACAAAATCTTTCAAGAGGTAAGACAAAAGCCCCACTTCTCTGAAGACCTGCTACTGTTTCTAGAGCTTAGTATCATAAAAGGAGAAAAATAAGAACACCTTTTCTAAAACTTAAACCCCAAAAAATGAAACCAGAAGGGGAAGAGGAAAGAGTCTACTCAAACGAGATGGAGAGGCAACAGTCTTCTATAGACTCTAGGAGTCGAAGTGGTAAGTTTGGGAATAAAACCCTAACGAATGGAGAATGGAGGATTGGATGAGTTACCGAAAAATATAAAGTATTTACATTATCTTATGGGCCGGGTCCCGGGTCCACGGGTCTAAACCAATGTGGATCTGGAACCGAACCCGTTTAGGTCCCGGGTCCAAATAAGGATCTGGAATCCAACCCATTTACTTATCGGGACCTAAATAAGGACCCAGACCCGATTTTTAACGGGTTGGAACCTCCGGTTAATTGGAGAATCGGGAACCATGTACATCCCTTTTATGAATGGTGCAAAAGGTTAGTCTTTAAGTATTATGACTTTGGACATTAAATAATGGGTGCTTGTTTTGTTGGGGGCTCTATTGGCACCACGAAAATCTCTCTTCCCACCGCAAAAAAAAAATGATTTTCCAAAACTACCCCTCCCCCCCCCCCTCCTCCTCCTCCTCCTCCTCCTCCTCTTCCCTTCCTCTCCCACTCTCCATCCTCCACCCTCTTCCCTCATCTTCCCCCACCCCCCCAGTCTCCGGTGGGGAGGGAGCCCCGGCCGGCAGCCCGCGACGTGAGCCTCGGCCGACTGGCGAGTGGGAGGGGGAGGGGGAGTGGGGGAGTAGGGGAGGGAAGGAGAGGGATGGAGAGAGGGAGAAGAGGGAAAGAAAATGGAAGGGGAGGGAGGAAGAAAGAGGGAGAGGGAGAGGGGGAGGGGGAGGGGGGGGAGACCGACCGGGGCTCCAGCTGCGGGCTGCCGGCCGGGGCTCCCGCCCCCCAGAGACTGGGGGGTGGAGATGAGGGTGGAGGGTGGGAAAGGAAGGGAAGAGGAGGAAGGGAGGAGGAGGGAGGAGGAGAAGGAGGGAGGAAGAAAGAGGGGGAGGGGGAGGGAGCCCGCCGCGGGCTACCGGCCGGGGCTCCCTCCCCGCCGGAGACTCTGGGTGGGGGGGGGGGGGGGGGGGAGGGGGGGGAGAGGAAGGGAAGAGGAGGGAGGAGGAGGGAGGAGGGGAGGGGTAATTTAGGAAAAAAAAAAATTTTCTCTTCTAGTGCGGTGGGGAGAGAAAAATATACGGTGCCAATAGCACTCCCCTTGTTTTGTGCTAGCTTGGTTTACTCATTTCCCAGGAAATTTCTTGTTTTGTGCTAGCGATAGGTTTACTCATTTCCCAGGAAATTTGAATGGTGCAGTTAATTGGGAATCGTAGCGTTAGTTCTTCTAGTGCTGACTATCTTGAATGGTTTTCCTTGAGCTACATAAGTTTTTTGTTTTTTAAAAGCTACATGGGGTTGAGAAGGGGCAATTGCCCCCAACTCTCAAAAACACATTTTATCATGAAAGCTACTTGCAGTTAGTTCTTCTAGTGCTGATTGTCGGGAACGGTTGGATTTACTTTTTTCCAAAAGACAACACACCAAATCACCTTCCAAAACCTATTTTTCCTTTAGCTCAAGTAAGGTTCCGTATGACACACGTATTTTTTCTTCACGCCCGTTTGGCACTTTACTAGTTTAGTAAAAATCAAGTAAAGCCTCCATTTTTCAAATAAGGGGTTACATCAAAAGTATACTTTTTCAAAATTTCCTCCTTCTTTTTCAAATAAAAGTAAAAAAGTAACCTCAGTCCTCCACTAAAAAAAAAAAAAAACTCCACTTTTCTATTAAAAAAGTCAAAACGTTTCCGTACCAAACAACTAAAAAAAAATCATCATACCCCACTTATATTTTATATTCTCAGTTAATTTGATGCTTTACTTTATCTTTATTTTATGGTAAAATTACCAAATGGGCTTTATTTTGGTCCTTTGCCACTTCTCATAATCGGCATATTTTTACCACTTGGCCACTTAACGTATTATAAAATTTTGTACTATTTAGATTTTAATCCAAAATCTTAATTATATTAGATTAAATCTAATTCTTAAATAAGAAATTTCATGTGATGATAAATAGAAATGCTTAAAAATTCTCTTTAGACTAGTTATATGGCCAAAGGTTCCAACCTTATCAGTTTTGTTAAACTAATAGAAGCCTTTGAGCTTTAAACGATGGGCCAAAGATTAAGACTTTTTGTGAACAACAACCCCATATTATGATGTTAAAGAAAATGATTTTATTAAATATTTTAACTGTAGGGGATGCGACTGCTTCGAGCTTATCCCCCCACAGGGGATAGGCGGGGCGAGGCTCCCTACGCATGCTTTTGTCTCACATCGAGTGTGAGGGCCTTCCACCCTTGGTATATTAGCCGTAGGTACCACCCTTTGGTTACGCTACCCTTTGGGTACGCTACGGCTAATATACCATGTGGCTGTGGTGGTACACCCTTTGGTTACCCTATGGCTAATATACCAAGGGTGGGAGGCCCTCACACTTGATGTGGGACAAAAGCATGCATAGGGAGCCTCGTCTCCTGAAGTGTACCTTTTTGTAGGGGATGCGGCTGCTTTGAGCTTATCCCCCCACAGGGGATAGGCGGGGCCCAGAGCCTCGCGCCTATTGTGTAGGCTTCAGGAGACGAGGCTCCCTACGCATGCTTTTGTCCCACATCGAGGGTGAGGGCCTCCCACCCTTGGTATATTAGCCGTAGCGTAACCAAAAGGTGTACCACCTCGTCTCCTGAAGTGTACACAATAGGTGCGGGGCCGCTTAATTGGGCTGGTCCCTACATTAATTATAATCACGTACTCATAAGTAAATATGTTAAAATGTTATGATTTGTAATTCTTCTCTAGTTTTTTGGACCCCTTATTGAATTTTGTTGGATGTGCAGAGCAATAAAAACTCATCGTTTTTATCATTTTGGAGTATAATCTAATAGCTAGTTTTCTGAGTTAAATTGGATCGAACATATAATTTCAACTTTTCTGATATTATGTTGATGTGTTATTTTTTTTTAAATTCTTTCTCATATTTCTTACTAAGAGAAATTTCTTTGCTCCCCATAAAAGAGAGTTCTGGCTCCACCACCGTCCAGAACTGCCTAGCCTCTTCGATGCGTATGTGCTTTTGTTGGTTTTTGTGTGTGGCTTGGTGTTGCCTTTGTTGTTTGTTATTTGCTTTGATTTCTCTTTTCAACAAAATATACTTAACCAAAGAAAATATAAAAAAAAAGGAAAAAGAAATTGGGATATATAAATATTCCACTCCGACTTAGATAAAAATCCTCAATCTTAGGGGTGAAAATCGGGTCGAGCCGTCCAGGCACGGCACATTCCTGCACGGAAATTTTCCGTTGACCGTGTCGGTACGGCATAGCATGGCCAACGACAGGGATTGTGCTAGGCCAAGCTGGTCCTGGGCCATGACAAGGCACGACATGACCTAGGGCTTGGTCATGCCGTGCTGGGCTAGGGTGCCTGGGCCTCAGCGCAACGCGACACGATACGACATGAGGCCCAGCCTAAAACGGCCCAACAAGAAATTTATATTAAGAAGTTGATTTTTAATATAAATAACACATAAAGCTTAAAATAATTAAGATTTTATATAAATAAAACTTAATGTTTGTGCATTTATTCTAATCATTTTAACTTCATTTCAAGCCGAGAGTCCTAAAAGTCAACAAAACCTCTTTCAATTTATATAAAAAAATATAAAAAATAAGGAGAGCACGTGAGCCGCCGTGGCACGGCCCAGCTCATCTGGAGTACGGCGAGTAAAGTAGGACCTGAGCCGTGCCGTGGGCCGTGCTGGGCATAACCCAGCCAACCTGGACACAGCACGGCACTGCCCGTGAATTTTCAAGGGCTTGGTGCGGCCCCACCTTTAACCCCTGCTCAATCCTTCCCAACCTGATTAAGTTTGACTGGAAACAAAAACATACCTAATCGACCTTTAATAACGGCAATGTGCAAAGGATTCTGGCCATCCGGACCTTCCGTGCTGAATTCTCCTCCGTTCAAAATCTCGATCACAACTTCAAGCAACCCTGCCTCGGCAGCCAAGTAAAGCGGACTTTCTTTAGCGTTGTTTACCTCATGCGCTAGCCTCCTCTCAAATCTCAACAAATGCAATGCAACTTCCCCGTGCCCCTTCTTCAGCGCCTCATGAAGTGCAGTATTGCCTTCCAAGTTCTTCTTCGTCCATACCTCAGTGGCAGTGGCACCATTCCCCCATGAAGTTCCTTCCTCCAACGTCGGCGTAAGAAGCTGTGTGATGCGAATATGGCCAGCCCTGGCTGCCATGTGAAGTGGGGTATCACCTTTGAAGTTGGTCTTAGAGATGAGGGACGCCCAACTTGGGATCATCTGTATCTCTTTTACAATGTTTTCATGGCCAAATTTTACTGCAATGTGGAGGGCCGTGTTCTTCTGAGGAGTACAACTAAGAGTTGGGTCTGGTGGACTGTCTCCTTCCAGGAGAAGCGCCACGTCTCCTTCACTTGCAGCTTTGTATAGCCGGGGATCCATATTCTCTTGCTGTGTCATAATTTGATCTTGTGTAGAAGCTCCTGCCATCTCCTTCGAGTGATGAAGTCAAGTTACCTTCTCTTTCAGCTTGGGAAGTTGGGAACTTAGCGATTTCATGGAGCTCTATATGTAGAAAAACAAACAGGCAAACGAACATCATTCATTGATTCGATTATTGTACTTCCTGTGAAGCCATTGGCCTAGGCTTTTGACTTCTCGTGTATATTTTACAGACTACCCAATGTGTTGACTAGTTAAGTGCAAGTGCAACCTCCCCGGTTAGCACGTCAGAATTCACGGTTGTCGGGGGTTGGGTTGGATGAGGAACAAAGGTTGTGCTGGCTTCCACATGGTCGTGCATTTAGCTGAGGACTCTCGTTAGTCGTTCCTCATGAGTGAATTAATTAGTTGCAAGATGAACAGGGGAGCTCATCTTGAAAGATGAACTGTTTAAAACGAATCCCTCATCTTAGATGGGATATTGGATAATTTTACTTGAGTTGGGTAAGATTGTTTCACTGCCCAGTAATAGTGAGGTATGTAACACTTAACACCTTTTCAAGTGCCAAAATTTTACTGCCAAAATGACCATATATATTTACACATTATTTCACACCTCATTTGTGAATTACATTTGTAAGAGTGGGGATCCTCTATTGCAACTATTACACAGTACCGAGTAGCATCTTTTCAGAAACTTTATGGTGGGGCCCACATAGGGATCATCTGTACCAGGGCCGGCCCAAGGGGCAGGCGGGAGAGGCCGCCGCCTTGGGCCCCCAATAATTATAAAATTTTTAGGGCCCCATATTATTTTATGTATTTGTATATATATGTGTAAATATTTAGTCTAATATGTAAATTGAAAGGCCCAAATTAATAACACATGTGTGTAAATATTTAGCCCAATAAATAAATTAAAAGGCCCAAATTTGAAGCCCACCACATTTAAAATAACCATTATTTAAAAAGCCAAACTTAAGGTCCACCACCATACCACCATAAGATAAGACTTTAAAAGTCAAACATGAGCCCACCACCAAAAGATAAGACCACCAAACTTTTAAGCTTTCCTCATTTCTCGTGAGCATCAGAAAAACTTGATTATACAAGTTTGATTAGTGACTTTGCAGCAAAAAATGCGAGAAGATCTTGTTTTCAGTAATACTTTTTTATTTTATTTTTTTGTTCTAGGTTTATTAGCCTTATTTTTTGGAAGGGAATGTTGGTGTGTGAATTGTAGGCTTTTGGCCAGGGTGGGTAGTTTAAGAGAACTACATTGTGCTTGATCCTTGGGATTAAGTTTAGCCTCCCTCGGTATGTAGGCAATCCTAAAATTATCTGGATGTAGTACTTTTTTGTAATAAAAAATATCAATTTTTTGTTAGAAGATTATAATGAATTAATTTTTTTTTAAATAATTGTATGAGGGCCCCAATTTTTAGAGGTCGCCTTAGAATGGAGATGGAGCTTCTATTTATAGGAGAAGGGGGTGACTTGCATGGACGAGCCTCATGATGGGCTTTGCCACTTGAGTGGCCCTGTCCACTCAGCCCACACTTCATTAAATGCTAGCCTCACCTACCCATTCCTCATTAAATGCCAATCTTATCGGGCCAGGCGGTGGTTGACTTTTGGGCCAAGTCCCATCGGGCCTGGCCTGGAGCCATGCTTTGGGGGCGCACGTATACCGTATAACGTCGTTTTGTCAGGAATGATGGATCGTAGGGCACGCCTTAGCACGTGCCTTCGTCCTGTAAACAATCCCATCAGCGTCTGTCAAATCCGCCGTGCCGAGGTTGGCTACAATGACACGTGCCACCTGACTTCGGGGGTGATCACCTCGGCGAGTGCCGCGACCCTTCCGCCGCGGTCCGTCCTAGTTGAGGGGAGGCATGTTTAAGCTGTCTTAAGACCAGGACTGACTCTGATCTCGGCTTAGTGAAAACATCCCCATACAATTGCCCCCAGCTTTTGAGCTCTTAAAGTATCCCAACTCTTTGAGGTCGGAAGCTGACAAGGACTTGTAGAAGGATTGCCAAGATGTGGCGTGCCGCGATGCCGCACTACTCCTGCGTCCGGATCCGGAGGAAGCCCAAACGGCTCATGGTTTTGAAATCCCATTACGGCTTTGGTTGCGGGCGCCTAATCTTTATCTGTTGTCGCTTCGGTGTCTGATGGACCAGCGCATTCTGCCCGGCTCGGTTCTACCGAGGTCGGCGGACGTGGGAGTCCGTTTGAGTCCGACCCTTTCGTAACCGGAGGGGGGCAGAAGCGGGCATCAACATTTCTTTTGTGTGGGTGTGCCAGATTTTCTATTTTACTTGGAATTGCAAGTGGTGATCCGGAGATCAACCTTCGCAAGTAAAAAGGAAATCAACTTCTTTCAAGTTTTCCATTGCACATATATTTAAAAAAAGAGACATTTTCTTGATTTGCCGTGAAAGGCGATTTTTTTGGCATTTATAGCCGATTTTGGCGTTTATAGTCGATTTTTGGCGTTTATAGCCGATTTTGGCGTTTATAGTCGATTTCACAATCCTTATCAATAATGAAAGACAAGAGTTATGATTTTTGCCTCTTTTGAAAAAATACAAACTACAATGAAAAGCAAGAAAAGGAGGATCTAACTTCTCAGGAGATTGTGGGGGACCCGTTCAGATTGACGCTCGCAAGCCATATGTGGACTTCGCCATCATCCATGCAGATGAGAATAGAGGATGCTATTGATTCGCTTGGCTTGGCTATAACCTCAGGTTTTTAGAGGACAAAGACCAAGAGGAGATCGTATATCCAATAAAAAACTAAGTAGACGGGCTGAAAAGCCACGTCTAAGCCATTGGAGGCAGAAGGAGAAGGCAAGGACCTTGGGGGGGTACCCCCTAATGGACTTTTGTCACCTTATAGCGGTGGTCGGTGTAGAACTTCCGCAGAGTTTTCTCTCTTTCTTTCTCTGGATTTCTGTGCTTTTTTCTGATCTGGGATCTGTCTTGTTTTTTCCGATGATCTCTATGATTTTTTCCGATCTGGAATTCTTTGGAATGCTCTCCTATTTATAGGCTTTTAGGTAGCCATTTAGGAGGGTTTATGAGCCTTAATTGTCATAAAGCTACATAAAGGGAGGAGATTTTTTCCGATCTGGAATTCTTTGGAATTCTTTATTTTGTAACTCCTTTTTCTTGGCTTCTGATTGGCCGGAGGAGATTAAGGGCCTTTAATCGCCTTTAAACGCCATGATGGGAGGAGTTTCATGGGTTAAATGCCATGAATCTCTTGACTTGTAACTCCCGGATGCTTGCTTCTGATTGGGCCGTCCAAAGAAATGGATTAATGACAGTAATAAAGCTAGTCAATTAATCGCATTAAGTGGTCGCCGAGCAGTTGAAGAGTCGCGGGCCGTGCCGCCTCTTTTGGGATTCTTCTGGCGATGATCATCGACGGATCTTCATGTAGATTGACATCGGATGACCATGTAACTTCAGGTGTTGGTTGCCAACAGCGGGTCGGTGCCATCTGTCCTGTCGATTTCTCGATCGGTCGGGTAGAAAGCATACTTTTTTTGGTTGACCAGTTGGCGATCAATGTTGATTTCGATACTCTTGATGATTAACCCGTGTTTTTGACGGATGTCAGAGGATTTGGTGTCTCAAAAGTATGAATTTTGAAAAATACAAGAGGCCGGATGCTTTGAGTCGTGAAAAAATGGCGGAAAACGGGGTTTCCAGGGCCCACTGGGCGATCCCGGGCCCCAAGGTCGCAGGGGCCTGCGACCCTGGGGGGGTTTTCCCCCTTTTGTCCCGTTTTGTGTCCCTTTTTGCTGTTTTTTCGATTCTTTTTTCTTCTGTTATTTTCCTTGACATTTTTTATCATTTATTGGCCTGATTTCCCTGTAGAAAACCTGATGAGAATCCTTGCATTTTATTTTGCAAAGTTTCCAATTTTCTGAGAAAGCCGAAGACTTTGTTGCGCAGAGCTGCTGATTTTCCGTCAGTAGCTGAAATTGGGCCAAACGATGTCGGAATGACTTGAAATTTGGGGTGAAGCCTCCTGAGCAATAAATAAGACGAACCATAGGCTTTTGTTTGAGTTTTGAAGCCGTTTGGGGTCCTATCACTAGTAGACTTGCTTTTGTCGCATGAAGATGTCGCGGCTTGATGTGCGGTCAATCGATGTCCGATTGACTTGAAATTTGACAGGAAACCTATTGGAGTCATTTTAAGATGATCCATAGGCTCTGTCTTGGAAACCATGGTCCCGGGGAGCTTCGCCGCCTAGAGGGTTGATTTGGCTTCCGAGCGTCAAACTATGGTCAAATGTTGTCGAAATGACCTGAAATTTGACTGTAACCCTTTGTAAGCATTTTGAAACCGTCCATTTGCTCTATCTGATGAGTGATGGCCTCGGTGGTTCTTTCCGCCGAGAGGCTCGATTTAGCTATTCGAGGGTTGACGTAGGGTCAAACGTTGTCGGTTTGACTCGGAACTTGACGTGGAGCCTTTTGAATGTATTTTGATACCATCCATAGGCTCTGATCGAAGATTTGGTGTCTCCGATGCTTTCGCCGCCAGGTGCTCCTTTTCAGCTGCCGGAGAAGCGAAGTTAGGCCAAATGATTTTGAAATGGCCCGAAACTTCTTGTGTACTCCTCTTTTGGCTGTCTTGAAGGATCTTGCAGTGTTTGTTTGATTCTGACAAGATTTGATTTTTTGGAAGTTGCATTGCCTATTTATGGCAGGTTGCAACTTCGTGTAGCTCTTTAGATCTTGAAGAGGCAAAGTGACATTTTTGGTGTCAACAAATGCCCCCTCGAGGTACAGCGGCGAGTTGCTTAATTTTTATAGTCGATGTGCCTCGAAGAGATTTGTGAAGGAGAGCCTGTGACTGGACCAAAAGTCTTTTAGCGGTCTTTCTTTTTAGTATTTGTAGCCTTTTGAGCTTCCAGGGGAATTTTATGGCAATGAAAGGGATCACGTGCCATCTCGAGGCAAAGTCTTGAAGATGACATCAGGGATGTGGATTTGGGTTTTGACCTTGTGACCTAACAAGCTGTATGTAGCAGGTTAGGGGGTCGGGTTTGGTTTTGACTGTGTGACCCAACAAGCTGTATGTGGAATGTTGGGGGATCAATTTTGGTTTTGATCTTGTGACCTAACAGGCTGTATGTGGCATGTTAGGGGATCAGGTTTTGGTTTTGACTTTTATGGAATGTCAATTTCAAGATTTTGGCTCAATTTGGTAGATGAGGCTGGATGGTTTGATTTTTCGAAGCTCATGGGGCTTGGAATTCTTTTTTGTATGTCGAATCAACTCAAAAGAGGCATTGAACCATTTTTGTATGCTCTTAGTAAGAGGGATTTCGCTTTGACTAAAAGCCCAAAATTTTTTTTTTGTGTTCGTAGGTGGTCAAACCTGGCTCATATGGGCAAACCCATGGGACCTTAAGCTTTTGAAATGGCTTAGATCTCATATGGTGTGATTTTTGTAATGAATATCCAAAAATATCTCCTTTTGATATAGAATATCTAAGAATATCCTTACTTGGAGAGAATCTCACATGTTCCCTTTATTTTGGGATAGGATATCCCAAGATATCTTTCATTTGAGAAAGAATCCTTCATTGATCCTATCTTTTGGGAGAAAATCTCTCATTGATTTCTTTTTGGGAGAAAATCCCTCAAGATAACTTTCTTTTGGGAAAGAATCTTTCTAATCTCTTTTTTTTGGTAAGGTTACTAATTAGTGACACTTACCTCTTTCTTCTTTCCTTCTTTGGTTTGCTTTATTCTATAAAAGCAAGGAGGAGGTTGGATCTCTTGCTCTTATTACTTTCTTTTGCAACAAACCCAAGAGGGCTTCAAGACCAAGAGTTATTCTTCTTCAAGATCTTCAAGACTTTTCTTCTTCTTCTCCATCAATAGCTTCAAGTAAGTTCCTTTTTTCAAGAAAACCCCATTGTAGAAAAAAAAAGGTTCTTTCTTTTTTTTGTTTCTTTCTTTTCTTTTCTTCTTTTTTTTTCCTCTTTTTTTCACGTGTTTGTTTCCTTTTTTTCACACGTTTTTTTTTTTTCTGCTTTCTTCTTCCTGTTTTTTTTTGCATGTGTTTTTTTCTTCCTTTTTGTGGGCCGTACGGCAGATCCGTACGGATCTGGCCATACGGCCACGTGGCCTATGGGCCAATCCATTTTTCTTTTCTCTTTTTTTTTCTCTCTCCCCTTTTTTTTGAGAAACTTTCCTCTTTTTTTTCTTGCTCATCATGATAATGCATTTTTTTTTTTTGCATACCAAGATGTAAATCTTTTTTTTTGAAAATTGAATTGTAGCATGATGTGATATTATACCTTAAAGTTTTCGCAAATTTGGGAATTTGGAGCTCGCAGTGATGTTGAGCCCTTCCTGATTTTGCGGAGACTTTGAGGTTTTGAAAGTTTGGAGTTTCGGAGTCGCAGCAATGTTGAGCTCATCTTCAAGCTTTCTATTTCTTTCGAGATAGTTCATTTTCTTCGGAATTGCCCCGGAGTCATGTCAAAATTTCGCCAGATTTTTTTTTAGCGAGATTCTGTCATTTTGATGTTTCATCTTTTTCTTTTCCATCCTTTGCAGGTGGTTCCTCCAGAATGAACAAGAATAAAGAGCCTGTTACAAGCGTACCTCGTCGATCTGCTAGATCTTTTCATCCGGCCGTTCAGCAGGCCTTTCAGAAGGTCTAGTATGTTGAGAGAAATCTGGAACAATGCGACTCCTTCAACAGAGATGAGATGAGGCAGCGACTGATCGCTCTCAAGGGAGAGGAATTCTATAAGATCATGGCAAGCAGTCGTCCATGGATGATGGAAGATCATAGTGTTTTACCCAAGCCTACCTTCTTCTTTGGTGATGCCATCCCTGATGACATGACATACCAGAGGAGATGTTTTCAGTTCTCATTCACATCAGATGGTGAGAAAAAGACTGTTGCTACCCGGTCGACGTTTGATCGCACCGTCTCAATCATGAGCCTTTTCCCCACGTGCTCTAAGAGGGAAGATCCTCCAAGCTAGGTGAGAAGGGCAAATGTAATCAAGACCGGGATTTTTGTTGGCGGTTCCCCTGGATATACGGAGAGGTCGCCTGTTGACATGGACCTGTTGATACCATCCGGTGGCTACCGGGGCTCTGATTACCCGTCGGCTGATTTGAGACCGGTGGGCCTTGGTATTTTCAGCGGTGACGATAGCAATTGGATAAAGCCTTTTCGACTTCGTGGCCATTTCAATGCTGACTCCGAGTGGAAGTCGTGGACTGATCGTGTCCTGCTGATTGGTGGCGCCGTTTTGAAGGAAGCTGGGATTTTTGATGCGGTCCGCGCCTTTAGGGAGACTGTGATCTTTTTCGACGAGGCCTTCATCACTATGCTGGAATCATTCCTCCCACAAACCAATACCTTCGTTGTGACGAATGGTGAGATTGGTTTCTCTTTGAAGGAGGAGAGCGCCATTACTGGATTGCCCATCCTTGGCAAACTCTATGAGGAGTTTATGCCGATTGACAGCGGCCTTGAGGGGCAGTCTGAGGAGTTCAGGCTTCTGTACTTTCAGCTCGTCGCCTTCTATGATTTTTTGAAGGAGAAAGAGGGTTTGAAAGTTAGATCTAGCAGTTGGAAGAGTTCTAGTTCTTCGTTCCCTAACTTTTTTGATAGCAGGGAGTCTTTTGATAGTGTGACCCAGGAAGCCAGGGCTCAGGATCCAAGTTCGAAGAAGATCTTGGCTATGCAAGAAGAGTTGAGAGATTTCTGTACGAGTACTAATGTCATATGTCCTGACATTGCACTGTGGAGAGATCTCGCTGTTTACCTCACTTATTGGCTTGGTGAGGATGTTTTTGCTGGAGGAGATGGAACGCATATCAGGCCGCATTGTGTTTTTCCGGCTTGTCAGATGGCGTTTAGAGAGCAGCTTGCTTTGGTGCCAGCTCTTTATTCCTACCTGTGTATCGAACTGCAGGCTGCTGCTTTTTTGGTTCGGCTTGGGCTTCCCGTGAACAGGGTATTTTCAGCCCATATTTTTTATTCGTGGTATGTGTACCACTGTCCTGGCTTCCACCGGCTGGGTGCTGCACGGGATAATGATCCTATGATGATTCGGCTGGCTAAGGGCAAAGCCGTATCCGAATCACTTTTGTTTGCCCGCATGAGGATCCGACTGTTTGGGGTCGTCGAAATGGGGCAATCTTCAGTGAAGCTTTCTCCGGAGTTGCAGAAGAAGGCTTTTGATTTTGGTGCCTCCCGAGACTCTACCAGGGCGGGGTCGGGAAGGCATTACTCCTTGACGAATGCAGAGAAGGAGTGGCTTTTCAGCATACGTGTCGGCACGATGGTGTACCGCAGACATCTTTTCGTCGACATCCACCCGTATGTACCCTCTCGCTTTGCTTTGCAGTTGGGTTTTTCTCAAGGCGTTGTTGGAGCGCCTTCAAGTATGGTGAAGCGCTTTGGAGGCTTACAGGCGGGAGAAATGCATGGGCTTTTTATAGTGCTGAAGACACTACAGCCATGATCTCTTATCCTGTGTTGTTGACTTCCTGGATTGCCGGATTTGCGAAGTGGTTCGCGAGAGCTTTTCGACATATCGGGGGCTTTCCAAGAAGGAGCTTGATGTGAAGCTAGCATCTGAAAAGAGCCTTGGAAAGTCGGATGGCGTCCGGCGAGAGAAAGTTTGGGCCTTCCTTTCTAGAGAGAAGCACAAGATAGGCTTTTTCGGTGACCAGGGCGTCATTGGTTCTGAAGCTGTTCGAGAAATACCTGATGAGGCTTTAGAGCAGATAGAACAGGAGGAAGCTGAACTTGATGTTTAGATGCAAGCGGCACAGAGGCAAGCTTCCGTGGAGTCTACTAGCAAGAGTAGACCATCCAGTGAGGAGTCAAGTGGGAAACCTGACTCTAACAGCGGGGCAGGTTCCTCTAAGAAGCGAGCCCGTAGGAGTAAGAGGAGGGGGAGTCATCATCACAGTAAGGGGCAGCATGAGGACTCTCCTAACTTGGAAGTCCCTCTTACTATCAATGAGGATGTGCCAGTGGATGCTGACGAGCCTCCAGAGAAGAGAAGCCGGGAAAAAGAGACCGTCGGTGAAGGTATGATTCTTCCTTTTTCTCTTTCCATTTCTTTTCATGGGATTTTTCCATGTTCTGATTTGCTTCTTGTTTTTGCTTTTCTTTTTTTTTTTTAGCAGAGGAAGACTTGGTGATGCGTGAGGTTCCAACCGATGAGGTGGTGACGGATCCTCTCGGAGCACCTGAAGAAGAACCGAGGGATGAGTGAATCCAGAATCTCCAATTGGTATGACTTCTTTTTTTTGCTTTTTTTTTCTTTTTGTATCTGTGACTTGGATTGCTAATATTTTTCTTGTCAGCTGACTTGCCACAGGATTCCGATGACTTTGAACCAACGATGGACGCAAATATTAATGATGCTTCCGATAAGTTCATGGAGGAAGAGAGTGTTCCGCCAGTCGTCGAAGAAGGTATTTTGCAGTAATAACCCTGATAATGACTTTCAAACAAGATCATATTCATACCTTTTAGTGTTTCTTTGGTAGGTTTTGAAGTGACAGAGGAGAGTCCGTCGCTTCCTTCAGAACCAGAGCAAGGGATGCCAGAGGTTGATCCAGAGGTAGAGAGTCCTAGGACTAGTTCTGACACTGTTGAGGAGATACCTCGTGCTGAGATTCCTTTCCAAGCAGGAGCAGCTTCACCTGGAAAGAGTTCTTTTGTTACTCTTCCAGCGGGTGATGACATGAGTAGCCGACCAACGGAGTTGGGCAAATCTTCAGCTGGGCCATCTCTTCTTTTTGCGAAGAAGGTGGTGGTGCGAGTTCTGAGCTCTTGGATTGAGACTCTGCTTTCTGGGCACTTAGATGCCGGATTTGGGATGATCCAGCATGTGCGTGAGATTCTCGGTGATGCCGAAGAGGCTGGTCTGGATGTCACAAGTGCCAGGGCGATCGTTGATAGGATCATTGAGCTGGGTGACAGGTGGTTTGAGACCATGGGTTTTCCTGACGACCAGTTCTTTAAGGAGATGTTCCTGGACCCTGCGGATAAGGCTCAGTCTAACCTGGATGAGGCTACACAAAGCAGGAAGCAGATAGTCCGAGAGAAGAACATAGAAGAACTAGCCATCATTGGGCTGACACATGAACTTAACATCCTTGATAGGGAGGTCGATGAGGCCAGGAAACGTCTTGAGCATCTGCAGGCACAAGTCACTGCTAAGTGGGTTGCAATAAGAGAGGCTCGCGACAGGGAGAGTGCTCTGATTCGTCTGCTTGCAGATGCCAATCGAGTTCCTGAAAGGAAATCTCAAGAAAGCAAATGGTGGCAAACTGCTCGGGATAAGCTTCTCGGTGCGAAAGAAGGGTTACATCCCACCCCAGCATCTCATGGCAAGTTCCTGAAGAAGCGTGCCTTGGAATCCCTGACAGCTGAGGCCAGAAGTTTGCTTGAGGAGCTGAACTCTTGGCTGGAAACCATTTTTGGTTGAGCTCCTATTTTTTTTTTTTTAACAGAAACTATCCTTCTTTTTTTTTGTACCACTTGTATTTTTTTGGTACTTTTCTTTTTTTTGTAGTGCTAATGAACACTTTCTTTTTTTTTTTGGTACCACATGTATTTTTTTGGTACTCTTTTTTTTTGTTTTCCCTACGCTCACTTAAATCTTTTTTGTGATGAAAGTAATTGCTAAATGGGATGCCTTTTTTTTTATTTTTCCTACGCTCACTTAAATCTTTTTGTGATAAAAGTAATTGGGATGCCTTTTTTTTTTATTTTCCCTACGCTCACTTAAATCTTTTTGTGATAAAAGTAATTGCTAAATGGGATTTGATCAAAAGTTTATCATTTTGTGAAAATCTTTTGTCAAATGATTGTTTTGGCATGGAAGCCAGATTTTTGTTTGTGGCATGGAAGCCGATTTTTGGCATGAGAGCCAGTTTTGGTGGCATTTATAGCCGGTTTTGGCATTGATAGCCGGGTTTTGGTGGCATTGATAGCCGAGTTTGTAGCATTTATAGCCGGGTTTTTTTGAAAGCCAAAATTTTTTTTGTTTGTGGCATTGATAGCCGGTTTTGTTTTGTGGCATTGATAGCCGGTTTGTTTTGGTGGCATCTATTGCCGTTTTGTGGCATTTATAGCCGGTTTGGTTTGGTGGCATCTATAGCCGTTTTGTGGCATTTATAGCCGGTTTGTTTTGGTGGCATCTATAGCCGTTTTGGTTTTCAAAGATGCAAGTATCGACTAAAAGTCGCCTCCCTGCTGAACGTTCTTGCAAGTATCGATGGAATGTTGCATCCTTGCTCATTCGGTTGCGAGTATCGATGGAATGTCGCATCCTTACTTTTTAAAAATTTTAGTTTTGCGGGTACTGACTTGATGTCGTTTCCCCACGATTTTTGAAATTTGTGGTTTTCTCGAACCTTTGGGTTATGGATATCAACTGAAATGTTGCGTCTCCATGGTTTTTTAGGTTTTTTTCGAACCTTTGAAATTTGGGTTGTGGATATCAACTGAAATGTTGTGTCTCCACGGTTTTGGATTTGCAAGTATCGACGAAATGTCGCTTCCCTGCAATTTTGGAGTGTCGAACGTGGTTCGTATGCTTTCGATTTGCGCTAGTATCGACTAAGCGTCGCTTCCCCGCAGTTTTTTGAAAAACCTTTTTTTTTTGTTTAAAGACACGAGGGTCATAAGTTTTGACCTAAAACCATTTTGGCGGTAAAAGGCAGGGTGGACTAGGGTGGAAATCCCTGAATCCGGATTTTATTTCAAACCATGAATTTTGGGTTTAAGGGTTGAAAATCTTGGTCAAGTTAGGGAAAGGTTCCTAAACTTGGGGTTTTTTTTTTTTGAACAATGAAACGATGAAAGTAAGCATTGTTTAAATTTCTAGAAATTTCAACATTTGATATGAAAATTCTAAAAAAAGGTGGGTTTAGCGAGCGTGTACCTGGAAACCAGTTTTGGCCGTATAGGCATTGCTTTTACCCAGTTGGGTAAGTCTTCAAGGGTAGTACCGCTTTAAGAACTTGCCGTTGATGGGCAGCATACATCTGTCACCTTCCATGTTTTGGAGTGCGTATGCACCGTTGGAGAAAACCTTGTCGATGACGTAGGGTCCCTCCCATTTTGGCTCAAACTTGCCTTTGGACTTGTGAGCGAAGATCATTGGTCTTTTTACCGCAATAACCAAGTCACCCTTTTTGTAGGCACGTTGCCTGACTTTTTTGTCGAAAGATCCTGCCATGTGTGCTTAGTAAAGTTCAATGCTTTGTTGAGCTTCGAGCCGTCTCTCATCGAGATTGTCTAGCTCATGGAGTCGCAATTTGACATTGCTTTCTTGAGTCATGTCATTTTGCAAAGATATCCTCAAGGAAGGAATTTGTACTTCCAAGGGCACGACAGCTTCGCATCCATAGACCAAGGAGAATGGTGTGCTATGGGTTGGTCCTCGAACGGTGGTCCGATAGGCCCATAAAGCTTCAGACATGTTATTGCTCCAGTCTCTTTTGTGACTAGAGACCAATTTTTTTTTGAGGATTTTGCAGAGTGTCTTGTTGAAAGCTTCTGCTAATCCGTTTGCTGCCGGATTGTATGGAGTCGAAGGACAGCTTTGGATTTTGTATTTGTCGCAGAACCTGTAGAATCGATGATCCCGGAATTGTGGTCCATTATCATGGACGAATCTTTTGGGTATGCCGAAACGACAAATGATGTTGGTGCGCAGGAACTGAAGGACTGATGAGATCTTCATTTCGTTGAACGCAAATGCTTCTGACCACTTGGAGAAATAATCCGTAGCGGCGAAGATGAAGCGATGACCTTTGCTCGAAGGGGGAGAAATAGGACCTATGATGTCCATACCCCAGGCTTCAAAAGGCCATGAAATCGCTGTAGGATGTAGCCATTCTAGAGGCATGTGAATGTAATCTCCATGAACTTGGTATTGTTGGCAGTGCTTAGCAAATTGCATTGCGTCAGCTACCATGGTAGGCCAGTAATAACCTAACCTTTTTATCTGATCATAGAGCTTGGGACCAGCTTGATGAGCTCTGCAAAGACCAGCATGAACTTCTTTGAGTGTTTCTTCAGCCTCTTGTTGTGACAAACAGCGTAGAAGTACTCCATTAAAGGATTTCCTGTAAAGGATTTTTGAAGGAATATCCAAATAAAAGTTTTGGGTTCGTCTTTGAATGCTTACCCGTTCTTTTGGATCTTCAAGTAGGATTCCGAACATAATGTAATCAATGAACGGATTCCTCCAGTCGCCGATTGAAGTTTGAAGGATTGAAATCCAACTTCCAACCACCTGGTGGCATTCAGCAACTGCTTGGTGTGTGTTAAGAGGAGGAAGGATTCTTCTTTCGCACACTGTGATTTGCATGTTTTCCCCTTCCGGGATCGTCGTAGATGCGGCAAGTCCAGCTAGGGCATCTGCACGTATGTTTTCACCTCTACGAATGTGGGTGATGTGACAGATGTCAAACTTTTGCAGAAGCGATTGTGCTTTGTTGTAGTAAGGCAGCAAATCTGGCTTCCTGACTTCAAATTTCTGATTCATCTGGTTGACGATCAGTTGAGAGTCTCCAAAGACTTCCAGCATGGTGATACCGGATTCGATGGCGAGTTCCAATCCTAGGATCAGAGCTTGATATTCAGCTGCATTGTTTGTGCATGATTTCCGTAATGAGAAAGCGTGTGGAATCATGTATTTGTCGGGGCTAACAAAAAGGATGCCAACTCCCGAGATCAGCTGTCTTTTTTCTTTTGTCCTTGTTGCACCATCAAAGTACATGTCCCAAGAGGGACTTTGTGAGAAAGTCTCCACATTGTAGACTGGTTCGTCTGGGAGATCATCTCTGAGTGGAGAATCTTTAGGCAATGGATGCTCTGCGAGGAAGTCTGCTAGAGCTTGTCCTTTGATTGCCTTTTGTGGTACATACCTAATATCAAATTATGACAGAAGAATGGACCATTTTGCCAGTCGAGCGTTGAGAGAACCTGCATTTGTGATGAGGACCTTCAAGAGGTTGACCCTCGAGACCAAGTAGACTGTGTTAGAAAGCAAGTAGTGACGCAACTTTTGTACGGCGAACATCACTGCAAGACATTCTTTTTCGACTGGAGAGTAGCGATGCTCTGCACCTACTGTCATGCGGCTGAGGAAATATAGAGCAGCTTCTTTTCTTTGATCATTTTCTTATGCAAGTAGAGCTCCCAAAGAGTGATCAAGGGCTCTTATGTATAAGATGAATGGTTTTCCAGTGGTAGGAGCAGCTAACACTGGAGGTTTTGTCATGTATGACTTGATGTCTTGGAAAGCAGCTTCACAGTCAGCATCCCAGACAAATTTTACATCTTTTTTCATCAACCGAGAGAATGGACGGCATTTCCCCGAAAGATTGGAGATGAACAGTCTGATGTAGGCCAATCTCCCTTGAAGCCCTTTGAGTTCTCTCAAGGTTCTTGGAGAGGGCATTTCTGGAATGGCTTTGACTTTTATGGGGTCAAGCTCTATTCCAGCTTTCCGAACTAGGAATCTGAGGAACTTACCCGACGAGACGCCGAAGAAGCATTTCAAAGGATTCATTCGCAGTTTGTGTTTGCGAAGTCGGAGGAAGACTTCTCGAAGGTCTTCGAGTTGATCTTCTTTTCTTTTGCTTTTGACAGCGAGGTCATCAATGTAACATTAAACCGTCTTGTGCCGCATATCTTGGAATATTTTCATCATAGCCCTCTGATATGTGGCACCAGCATTTTTCAGACCAAATGGCATGACAGTGTAACAATACACGCCAAATGGGGTCCGAAAAGATGTATGTTTTTCATCTTCAGGATGCATCTTTATCTGATTGTAGCCAGAGAAACCATCCATGAATGTCATTCGCTCGAATCCACAGGTATTATCAATCATTACCTCTGGTAAGGGGAGCGGAAATTCATCTTTTGGGCATGCGCCATTCAGGTCTCTATAGTCAATACAGACCCTGATCTGCCCGTTTTTCTTTGTCACGGGGACAATGTTGGCCAACCATTCAGGATGTTGTTCCTCACGGATGAAGCCGTCGCTTTTGAGTTTTGGACTTCTTGTTCAATTTTATCCATC
The DNA here is from genome assembly GCA_012931725.1 of Litsea cubeba. Taxonomy (NCBI): domain Eukaryota; kingdom Viridiplantae; phylum Streptophyta; class Magnoliopsida; order Laurales; family Lauraceae; genus Litsea; species Litsea cubeba. The sequence continues at coordinate 80,944,528 of CM022951.1, read as the reverse complement.
ACATGTGGACGGAATCTTCTTTGGCTTTGCTTGATAGGCTTGATGTCTTCTCGAAGATTGAGTTTGTGGACCGCTATTTTGGGGTCTAAGCCAGGCATTTCAGCATAAGACCATGCAAAGCAATCAACGAACTCACGAAGAAAGGCGATATAATCGGGTAACTCATCATCCTTTATATTCTTGCTTATGAATACAGGACGTGGGTTATCTGGTGTTCCCAAGTCTATCTTTTGAACAAGATCTTCTGCTGGAAGGTTCGAAGGTGGTTCCTCCACAATATTTTCGGAGGCTTCCAGCTCAACGAAACCTTCTGGGAATTCAAGGGCATGTCCAGACCAAGGTTTTGTTCCTTTCCACGGGTCTTCTTGATCGGTAATTTTTCCAAGGCTTGCTATGAGATGATCCCAATCGCCTGTTGAAACCGGGTCGCAGTAGGCTACTTCTTTTGGAGATGAGGGTTCTTCTAGGTCAAAAGACCACATGTCTGTGCCATCGGATAAGTTCTCTTCATTGTCAGAGAAATCGTGCCAATTGGATGAGCTTCCTGGATCTTTGTCAGGTGACTCATCAAAGAGATATCCAGGGAGATCGATGTCTTCATGGACTTGAGATGTTGAGGCTTGGTCAGTATATTGACTTTTAAGCCTTTGTGTCAACTGTCTCAGGGGAGTGTCGGGATCATATCCTAACCCGTGTGAAGACTTTTCTACATAGCCGTAGAGTCTCCAATCTTCCAGCTGGCTTTTGGTCAAGACAGGCCCCAATGGCGTGAGAATACCGCGTCCTTCTCCCAAACCGACTGGGTTTTGAGCGTCATAGCCCATTTTCTTCATAATAGCTTGTGCCACGGAACTATATAAGGATAGTTGAGGCATACTTTCATTTTGAAAAGGTTCAAGCATGGAGTTTGATGAAGAAGCATCCGATCTATGGAAGAAGATCGGTTTTTCCTTTGCTGAAGTTGCTGGAACAACGAAGGAAGCTGACGTAGGATCTTCTATGTCAGAAGTTGTCTCCATTGGAGTGAGAGCAGGCTGAACTTGCTGAGTGTCAGATTGGCTTGATGATGTGCCTCTTCTGGCTCTGAGTCCGAATCCATGTCTTGCATGATAGACACGAAAGAGACAACAAATTTGCCCCCAGGTTTTTGCTTTACCTTCTTCACTTTAGTAGTGATGACCAAAGGCTTTGAAGTTGTCAGGGAGATGATGAAGGGATTTTGAATGCTCTCTTCGGATTTACCGGATGGTTTGTTTTCTTCCGGCGATTGTTGAGGAGCCTTGCCTTTAAATTTCTGGAGATTTTCTGCAAAGGGTGCTGTGTGCTTCTCTCATTCTTCTTTTTCACCTTCATACATTTGTGAGTCTGCAAAGTGGACTTCTTTACCTTTGAAGGGTTTTCTATCTGCAAAGACTCGATGTATCATGCCGTCGTCACCAACAAACTTAATGCATTTATGTAAAGTTGAAGGGACAACACCATTCTCGTGGATCTAGGGGCGTCCGAGAAGGATGTTGTAGCATGAAGGGGTTTTTATTGCATACACCGTGGCCTCAGAAATAAGATTACCGATCTACAACTTGAACCTGATTTTGCCGATAGGCCTTTGAGTACTTCCATCGTATCCAAAGATAGATACAGATGTGTGGCTCAGCTTGCTGGGTGGGATGCCCAACTCTTAGAGAGCCGATGTGGAGATGTAGTTGAGTGCAGAACCTAGGTCGATCTGAACTCTGTGCATAGGCATTTCCTTGATGTACCCTGTGAAGTACAGGGGTCGGTTGTGCCTGATTTCGCCAAGTAGGAGGTCGTCCTTTGTGAAGACGATGGTTGCACTGGCTGCTTTTTTAACCGAGAGGCTTTCAATGCATGATCCCTCAGTTTTCTTCTTTTCTCCCTTTGAGGAGGCTTCTGAGTTTTTGACCCGGTAATCCAATTCAATTTGGAGGACTTGCGGGGTATGTTTGTCGACATCCTCATTCAGCTTTTGTAATTCTGAAATGAGATTATCACGAGTGTGCGGAGACATTCGTAACAAATCTAGAATGTGCAGACGTGCACGTATGTGTTTAAAGTGTTCAATCAAGTCGTACTTGAAAGCCTCCTTAGGGCCTGCATGTTCATCATTGTTGCCACTAGGGGTGCTTACAACATCTTTTCCCGAAGGATTTACATATGTAAAGGAAGATTGGTTGTAATTTTTATGGTAGTCCCGGCCAGAGCGGGTGCCTCTACCAACTTCGAGAGCTTCTTGAGAAGGGCCTTCGTTTGGAAGATTATTTTCAGGATCAAGAGGCTGTCCTTTTTCATTTGCTGAGGATGTATCAGCAGCAGAGTTGCCATCCTCAGTGATTGTGTTGCACGGAGCATTTTCCGGGAACAAGTCCTGAACAGCATCCAGTAACCTTTCTTCTTCGTTGACCAATTCATCGTCCCAAGCATCAATAGCTGGGAAATCCTCAGTCAGGACGGGGGTGAACTTTGAAGTCACAGTCTCAAGAGAAGAAACCTGAGAGGCTGTCATCTCAGTGAAAGTCACGTGAGATGAGGTGGCTCCAGAAGATGCATTGCTAGGCGTCGCCGGAGTGTCAGTGCTCTCATCAGACGATGCTTCGGAAGAGCTATAATCCCGAATTATCACGTTACAGGAAGCTCTGACAGGAGACGTTGCCTGATCGGAGTCAGACTCATCCTCGGATGTAAGAGGATCGTCTATCCACCAACAGTAATTTTCTCCATTTTCAGGGGTTAAGGGAGGATGTACCTGATGGTCTTAAGGGACTTCAGGCTCTGGATTGCGAGGAGGCTCGTTGACGCGGTCTTGCTCTTGTTCTAGAGCGAGACGCTGTAAGATCCTTGCATATTCTTCAAGATCAGGCATGGGAGCCGGATCTTCTTCTTCATCAACTCTTTGTGGCTCAACATGGTTGATTTCCACTAGAGCAATAAGGGGTGCTTGGTCAGCAGCATTTTCTTGTACAGCCTCTTGGTCTTCTTCATCAACAGACCAGGATCCTTGTGGCTGTAGAAGGTTATACCAGATCACTGGCATAAGATGAGTCTCAGGAACCCATTCTTCATCGAAGATGTATTCTCCTATTTCAAGAGACTCCTCCCACTCGTCTGTGTAGTTGGATTCGAATCCATCATCGGTGTCGCCGAACTCGTATCCATTAATGGAGAATCCAACTACCGAATTGTAAGAGTATGATGCCTCCTGCGTGACTTCTTTGAATTGAGGTGGCATGAAATCACTGAGAGTGAATTTTCTTACCCCCTTTGAAGTCTCTGGAAGGGATGCTTTTATTACCTCCAGTGAAGCGGTAGAGGAAGCCTCTGCCTTTTCTTTGACTTCTTGTTTTGACTGGGTCTTCTCTTGCCGTTTGAGCTTAAGGAGATATTTCCTAGCCTACCTTCGCTGTTGAGCTGTAGGCTTTATTTTCACGACCTCCCAATTTTCATCTTCCAAGAGATCGGAATATGCCCATATGGGTTGTCCGTCTGGTGTCGGGTAAGCAACCAGTTGCTCGGACGCTTGGATTGAGTTTATCACCTTGAAGGAAGTAGTGATCTTCTTCTTCGGTGATTTTGATGTTTGTCCACATGTCACCATGTTGACGGAGGCAGACCATAGTTTTTGTCAAAGGTGATGACTCCGTTTTTCCACATCTCGTTTATTTTCTCCCTCACAACGAAGCATTGATTGAGAGGATGCGAGATCATCTGGTGATATGGACAGTATCGAGGATCGTTGGTTTTGCCAACATCACCCGGTCTTTTTGGTTCAGGCAAGGTGAGCTTGCCGTTTGCCACAAGAGCCCCGAAGACTTCATCAACGTCTTCTCTACTCGTTCTTTGAAGGCATCTGAGAGTTCAGGTCTCTTACCCGCATCTTTGCTTTCAGCTTTCTTTGGTGGCTGAGGAGCTGACTTGGTCTGCACATTGAGGACCTCTTTCTTCTTTGGTTTAGAGGTTGCAATGGCTGTTGGCTCTTTCCTTGATGATTTCTGACTGTTGAGGTCTTTAATCACCGTTTAAGCTTCCATGAAAGCTTCTAGGAGTTCTCCCAGGTTTTTTGATTTGTTGCCGATGATCATGGAGCAGATTCTAGCTCTCATGTTGTTTCGGCAGATGTCAACTAGCGACGCTTGTGGCAGTACATCAGAGCATTTGTATGCCATTGCTTTCCACTTGTGAATGAAGTCATATGTTAACTCATTCTCCCCCTGTTTCAGGCTGCATAGCTGAGCCATAGTAGCGGGATGATCCTCACCTTTGAAGTGACTCAGGAAGCGTGTCTCTAGCATGGCCCAATTTTGGATGGAGTCCTCCGGCAGAGTGGAGTACCAATCGAAGTCCGTACCTTTAGGGTACTTGCAAAGAGGCGGATCTTGAGTCAATCTTGATCCGCGATAGCTCCCGTCAGGATCTTGAGGTGGATGACGTGCTGTCTAGCTGATCCTTTCCCCGTATATATTTGGAGAGTAGGATGCTTGAATTTTCTGGGGAACGGGACCGAGTCCATCCATAAGGGATATGGTGGCTTGATCCCATGTTCCTTGAGTATATCCTCTTCTTGCTTTGGCGAGGATACTGTCTCTGTCGTTTTTGGTAAGGGCGGGTGACTCATTTTCTTCTCCATTTACCTCATCGTCTTGATGATTCGGAGGAGGTTCATTGTTCGCCTGATTTTGGAAGGCGAGGAGAAGGTTTTCCATCAGAGTTTCAATCCTCTGCTGGCCTTGTTCCAACTGCTGGATGCATGTGATTGCATCGTCTTGAGGTGGATTGCGGGGTGGTGGCTCAGAATTTGTAGTCAGGACGTTCATCCTTCGTGATTCGAACGAAGAAACTGTCCTGGTGACTGAGCTGGAGCACATTCTTTTTGATGAAGAGCTTTAGGAAGGATCACTCTGCCGTCCTTTGCTTGAAGGAGCAGGGGATTCTTCTGAATATCTTCTTGTCCTGGAGATGCTGCGGGTCATCGGACGCTGGACATGGATTTTTGTTGCTGACTTTTTGCGCCTTCTGGTTTTTCCAACCATATGGACGGCAACAACTTGGTTGGGTCTTTCTTTTTCGACCCATTTGGGAGAGACTTGAAGTGTAGGAGGCTGGGTCCTTTGCTTCTCTAGTCTCTTTTGCCTATACGACGCGCGGCGGTGTATGCGACGAGCAATTTGAGCTTCGGTCAGCTCTGGCTGGGCTTTGATAATGAAGGATGTGCTCCCTCGGGCACAGCAGCCGAGCCTGTCTTCTTTGTAGCTGGGCAAGGACAGGATGCGAACCCTATCCTTTGCCTGTTGCAGCGAAGCTTTGAATTTTTGGAGTTAGGCCCCTGTAGAGATAAAGGGTCGTACTGCAGGTTTGTAGGCCTTAGAAGGTGCTTGCAGAGGCCTTGTGATGCATGACTCGATTTTGGGCTTGTAGGAACAAGCCGGCTCATGCTGGGTTGACTTGGGAGTCAGGTTGGAGATGGGTCTCTCCTCTTTCATGTAAGCAAGAGGATAGAACTGGTTCTCCTTGAGTGGGGCCAGGAATGCTGGCTTGGTAGATGTTTGGGACCTTCTCTGTTTTGGTGAAGGTCTTGGGGACCAAGTCTTGGGATAGACCTGGTCGTTTGATGGTCGAGGCTTCGTGGGGCTGCCACGGGCTTCGGCCTTTCTGGTGCTCGCCTTTGGTGTCACGGTAGTGACACATTGAGAGGCGAGTTTCTGCTTCTTGGAGGGAGCAGTTTGTTCCTCGGGAAGTGGGAATGGTCCCAGCGTCCCAAAGACAATAGTCCGGGGAGTCGAGGTCGACCCGGACCTTAGAGAGTTGCCGAGGGAGTTGACGCTTCGGCAGCTGAGTGGGCGCTTGTAGGTGCGCGTAGTTTGCTTCTGTTGAAGCATGAGTTGGTGCTTGTTCTCATCGAAAGTAATGCTAAGCGATGCTGCCATTGTTAGTTTTTTTTTTCAAAAAATTTCTGAAACAAGACCACATCCATTAGTAATCACAAGAATATAATGATCATAAATGGGAATTCTATGGTTTTGTCTTTTCAAATCACTCGAGGGAGATGACCCAAGCAATATGAAGAAGGCAAAACGCCATAGAGGGTACAATTGTTCTGATCGCAAGTATGGTAAGCCCAGAATGAGTGTTCCCGTGACTGCTAGGAGCAATTGTGAACTTAAATTCGACTTATCGAGAAGCAAAGCTTGCTCGAGGTAAGAAAAATATGAAGTTGGGGTTACAAATGTGCCGGTCGCAATACAGTAGACCCTAAAAAGGCGTACTAGTACCGCTAGACACAAATGTTTTGAGACCGCATCGATGAGATGAGATTCTCTGTTTTGAATGGTCAAGATTTGATTCATCAAAGAGAGCAGATAGTATTTCGATCTGAACACGGGCTCAGCGATTTCTACGAGCGCTAGTGCTCAGAAAGAAATGAACCATAATTTCTCGGATTTGAATAAAAAAATGACGAGTTTTTTTTTTAAAAGGCCAATATCGGGTTCATCAAATAGAGCAAAAGGCACTCCAATCTGAACACAGGCTCAGCGATTTCCACGAGCGCCAGTGCTCAGAAAGGAGAAGACCAAGATACCTCCAATCTAAACCCAAAATGACGGAAGTTTTTTTTTTTGAAGATTTTTTTTAAAAAAAATCTTTTTTTTATTTTTTATTTTTTTAACATTTTTTTTGAAATTTTTTTTATTTTTTATTTTTTATCTTAAAATTTTTATTTTTCAAAATTTTATTTTTTAAAAAAATTTATTTAAAAGAAGAGAGAGTACACATAGGCCTCCTAACCCGGTCTTATGAAATCTCAATTGATAGAATTGCCCCCATGTAAAGGTAGGATTACTTAATGAACCCGTTTGAAAGACCCTTGCCTAGAACAGTCAAGCTGTCTCCACACTCAGGACAAGGCTTTTCTTCAATCAACCATGATCAAATAACGCAGTTGGTTTAACCTTAGTGGTCTATGTCTTCTTTTTTTTATTTATATATATATATATTTTAGATCTTTAATGAACTCATCGAAGGAAAACAATGGCCCAAAACCTTAGTCGAGCAGGCTCAACATTTCTGTAAGCATGATGAACGATAGGAAAGGATCAAGGTTTCTCAATTTTGAATCCAAAATGAAAATTTTGATTTTTTGTTTTTTTTCTTTTTTTTTTGTTTTTTTTTTGTTTTAGATCTTTAATGAACTCATCGAAGAGAAACGATGGCTCAAAACCATAGTCGAACAGGCTCAACATTTCTGCAAGCACAATGAACGATAGGAAAGGATCAAGGTTTCTCAATTTTGAATCCAAACTGAGAAATCTAATTTTTTTGTTTTTTTTATTTTTTATTTTTTTAGATCTTTAATGAACTCATCGAAGAGAAACGATGGCCCAAAACCTGAGTCGAACATGCTCAACATTTCTGCAAGCACGATGAACGATAGGAAAGGATCAAAGTTTCTCAATTTTGAATCCAAACTGAGAACTCTAATTTTTTTTTTAGATCTCTAATGAACTCATCGAAGAGAAACGATGGCCCAAAACCTTAGTCGAATAGGCTCAACATTTCTGCAAGCACGATAAACGATAGGAAAGGATCAAGGTTTCTCAATTTTGAATCCAAACAAAAAAACTGATTTTTGTTTTTTTTTAAATTTTTTTATTTTTTAGATCTTTAATGAACTCATCGAAGAGAAACGATGGCCCAAAACATTAGTCGAACAGGTTCAACATTTCTGTAAGCATGATGTACGATATGAAATGATCAAGGTTTCTCAATTTTCAATTCAAACTGAAAAATCTGATTTCTTGTTTTGAAAAGAGAAATAGTGGAAATAAATTCAAAGAATTAGAAATTTCCAAAAAATCTCATCTCATTTTTTTAGATGCGGAATCCAACATAGGCCACCAATTAGAAAGTAGCCAAGGAATCAAGAAAAGAAGTATAAGCATAGAGCAATAGATATGATATGCAAATATTTCATTTCTAGCATCGTGTTCTCAAATGAACGGGTCCCACCGGGTGGAGCCAGCTTGATGGACCGGCGTATTCTGCCCGGCTCGGTTCTACCGAGGTCGGTGGATGTGGGAGTCAATTTGGTTCGACTCTTTCGTAACCGGAGGGGGGCAGAAGCGGGCATCAACATTTCTTTCGTGTGGGTGTGCCAGATTTTCTATTTTACTTGGAATTGTAAGTGGTGATCCGGAGATCAACCTTCGCAAGTAAAAAGGAAATCAACTTCTTTCAAGTATTACATTGCACATATATTTAAGAAAAGAGACATTTTCCTGATTTGTCGTGAAAGGCGATTTTTTTGGCATTTATAGCCGATTTTGGCGTTTTGTAGCCGATTTTTGGCATTTATAGCCGATTTGGCAATCCTTATCAATAATGAAAGACAAGAGTTGTGATTTTTGTCTCTTTTGAAAAAATACAAACTACAATGAAAAGCAAGAAAAGGAGGATCTAACTTCTCAGGAGATTGTGGAGGACCCGTTCAGATTGACGGTCGCATGCCATATGTGGACTTCGCCATCATCCATGCAGATGAGAATAGAGGATGCTATTGATTCGCTTGGCTTGGCTATAACCTCAGGTTTTTAGAGGACAAAGACCAAGTGGAAGTCCTATATCCAATAAAAAACTAAGTAGACGGGCTGAAAAGCCAAGTCTAAGCCATTGAAGGCAGAAGGAGAAGGCAAGGACCTTAGGGGGTACCCCCAAGGAACTTTTGTCACCTTGTAGCGGTGGTCGGTGTAGAGCTTCCACAGAGTTTTCTCTATTTCTTTCTCTGGATTTTTGTGTTTTTTTCTGATCTGGGATCTGTCTTGTTTTTCCGATGATCTCTATGATTTTTTCCGATCTGGAATTCTTTGGAATACTCTCCTATTTATAGGCTTTTAGGTAGCCATTTAGGAGGGTTTATGAGCCTTAATTGTCATAAAGCTACATAAAGGGAGGAGTAACAAGATTGATTTTTTTATTTTGTAACTCCTTTTTCTTGGCTTCTGATTGGCCGGAGGAGATTAAGGGCATTTAATCGCCTGTAATCGCCATGATGGGAGGAGTTTCATGGGTTAAATGCCATGAATCTCTCGACTTGTAACTCCCGGATGCTTGCTTCTGATTGGGCCGTCCAAAGAAATGGATTAATGACTGTAATAAAGCTAGACAATTAATCGCTGAAACTGGGCCAAACGATGTCGGAATGACCTGAAATTTGGGGTGAAGCCTCCGAGAGGCTTGATTTGGCTTCCGAGCGTCAAACTATGGTCAAATGTTGTCGAAATGACCTGAAATTTGACGTGTAGTCCTTTGTAAGCATTTTGAAGCCGTCCATGTGCTCTATCTGATGAGTGATGGCCTCGGTGGTTCTTGTCGCCGAGAGGCTTGATTTAGCTATTCAAGGATTGATGCAGGGTCAAACGTTGTCGGTTTGACTCGGAACTTGACGTGGAGCCTTTTGGATGTATTTTAAGACCATCCATCGGCTCTGATCGATGATTTGGTGCCTCCGATGCTTTCGCCGCCGGGAGCTCCCTTTCAGCTGCCGGAGAAGCGAAGTTAGGCCAAATGATTTTGAAATGGCCTGAAACTTCTTATGTACTCCTCTTTTGACTGTCTTGAAGGAACTTGCAGTTTTTGTTTGATTCTGACAAGATTTGATTTTTTAGAAGTAGCATTGCCTATTTATGGTAGGTTGCGACTTCATGTAGCTCTTTGGATCTTGAAGATGCAAAGTGACATTTTTGGTGTCAACAGTGTCCGAGGCATTAAATGGAGCACAGAAATTAGGCTGGCGCTACCACGTGTCTCCTTCGGTTTGGCTGGCCCGTCTTTTCATGGCGGCGCGCGGAGCGAAAAGACGCGCCTTCTTCGAAATTCGAAAAGGCGCCATGATTAGGCGCTTTATTTTTGCTATAAATAGGGGAGGCAAGCCTTTCCTTATTTTTCCTTCCCTATCTTCATTTTCCAGAACCTCATTCTTCGCTCCCTGTCTGCGCTGTTCAGAGCTTTCCTCTTCATTGTCCATCTTCGCCTTCCAGAACAGAGAGAGAGCTTCAGAGACTCTCCAGAGGAAAGCTTTCACCGGAGAGAGGTGCTGCCAAAGTTCCGCTTCCGCAGGCTTGAGCACCGTTCTGCTTTTGGCTTTTCGTAAGTCTTCCCCCTTTTGTTCCTATTTCTTCTTTTCACTTAGGGCTCTGTCTAGGGTTTTCCCTGTTCGCCCAGCACTGAATTTCCTTCTTCTAGTTTTTTCATTTGAGAGATGGGTATTTACAGTCATTGGATAGAGTCTGAGAGGAGGTTAGCCGACCTTAGGGTTAAGTATAACATACCGGACGGGGTCCAAGTCATGGCGACCCCTCCTATTGTCCATATTCTTGGTGACTTCTATAATGGCTGGATGCCGTTCCCCCTAGTGGCCGTGATCGAGGGCGGGGTTAGGTTTCCCCTTCGCCCTCTACTTAGGGAATGCCTCAGGGCATGGAACCTCTGCCCCTGCCAGCTGATGCCCAACAGCTTCAAGATCGTAATGGGCACGGACGCGCTCAATACGATCCTGGGCATTGGTCTCGGCGTCCACGATATCGAGGATGCCTATGACATATGTAAATCTGGGAAGGATATGTATTACCTCCGCATCAAGCCGGGTCGGAGGCCATTTGTACAAGCCCTGGAGGATTCCAATAAGTACGCCGGGGACGACCGTTTGATGGTTATGGGCAACTGGGAGTTCAGTAATGATGAGCCCATTGTGGAGAGATTTTTCAAGATTCCTCGTCACTTCGGCACTCCTCCAAGTAATTACATTCCTAGCACGCCTCTTTATAACTTCTGCTTTTTAGTATTGCCAGGCTTTTTAGAGGAGGGCGGCTGCTGGCCGAGACGGCTGGAAACTGAGCAAGTCCTGGATCAAGGCCCTGGAGAGCCACCACGACCACAAGGATAGGTCTGCGTGGAAGCTGCTGGGGTACAAGCCCAGGTACCGTGGCTACAAGAAATATACCGCTCACCGCACGCAAGCCGCGGCGGAGGTAGAGGGGCAGAGTAGAGAGGCCGAAGAGCAGACTGCGGCTGACTCTGAGGGCCTTGCCGCATCCAATTCTAAGACATCCACCTCGGGATCCGACGAGGATAACGCTGAGACGATCGGAAGGATCGTCTTATCAGAGAGCGATTCAGAGGAGGCGATGGAGAGGACTCAAGGCCCTGCCCATCGGCGGTAGAGGTCGGGGTGCTGCATCTTCTTCTCGCGCACCCTCTTCGTCAAGCGCGCCTTCTTCTTCCACTACGGCTCCTCCTGCTCGGACTCCTTTGCTGCTCGCCGTGACCGGGACCGGAACTCCAGTGGTCACCTCCCCCCTGGCCACGCAGGGGGATGACAAGGCCAGGAAAAGGGCCAGGGTCGAAGGCTCGGCGGGGGAGTCTTCGGCAGCCGGCATGGCAATGCGGGCTTCTCCTCCCCCTGGAGGCCGAGCTTCATGCTCCAGCCCGGGAGACCGATGACGGTAGAGGATCGTCTCTCCGGGGGGCCGCTGGTGATTGCCTGTTTGGGCAGTGCCTGCGCTTTGCCGTGGGACATGGAGAAATACGACGAGATGGATGATATCTCCTTGCTGGCATCGCAGATGAAGGCTAGCTTGAGCGTAAGTACAACCTTCTCTAACCTTTTTCCCTTTTAACTATAGCTTTTGCTCACTGGTGGCTTGATTTTCTTGCAGATTGTGCAGATGGCCCAGGTCTCGATGCAACGAGTCCAGAAGTGCCATACCGAGCTCAAGCGGGTCCAGGCAAACTGTGAACAGCACAGGAAAGCCTTGGAGGAGGGTCAAGCAAGGGTGAAGGAATATGAGGAGACGCACCAATCCCTTTTCTCCGAGCTTTACAAGGTGAAGTCGGCTTTTGAGCTGGTTAAGAGGAGGGAGGCTGAGCTGGAGAGAAGGATCGCTGACCTAGAGAGGCAGAAATCCGAACTCGAGTTCAAAAATCAAGCCAAGGTCAGTGCTGCCTTCCAGGACGGTGTCGATGTGGCAGGTGAGGAGTACGCGGCACAGGTCGACGATATACGAGTCTCATCTTGGGAGATGGGGTGGAAAGCGGCCCTGGAGAAGGCAGGGGTCCCCCTCGATCATCCAGCATATGTGAGCCCGGATGAATATCCGCGCCCACGAACTGAGCCGATCCCCGTGGTCGAGCCGGAACCGGAATTCCCCCCATCTGCATTTGAGGTGCTTGTTGCCGCCGTGACCCTAGTCGCGGCTTCCACATTCGAAGCCCCTCCTGCCGCCACGACTCCGACTGCGGATGGCGTCGCGCCCGCTGCGTGAAGCCCTTCTGCCTTTGCTTTCCCTTCTCTTCCTATTAATGTAATGATTTTCTTTTTTGCTGAGGCGCATCGCGCCCTTTATGTAAAGAATCTTATCATTTTCAATGAAAACTTCTTTTGCCCATTCTGTTTTTTTTTTCTTGCACTTTCCTTGATCTGAATGCGCTAAGTGTTTCGCCTCGGCTTCATGGCCGAGCTCCTCATACCTTGGGAACCCGCGATCGATTAGCAGTGCTCAGTAGCTGTAGCCCTTAGAATGCGATGTAGGGCCCCCATTCTGCTGCAGGGGTGACCCAAGGCATTGAGTGTTTTTCGCAAAGATGTTACCTAAAAGTAGAAAAGTAGAAAGAAAACTCCTTTTGCTTTTTCTTTTTTGTACAAGTATATGAGCTCGGTAAATGCCGAGCTGCCTTAGTCCGGGATCATATTGTTTAGGATAGTTATCCAGCGACAAGATGTGTAAGGCGACCCCCCTGGCTCTTCACCAGGGGCCGTGCTAGCTATCTGTTGCGAGGGCCGAGATGCGCTTATCGCACGAATGGAGATGTCCCTCTGGCTCTTCACTAGGGGCCGTGTAAGCTATCTGGCGCGAGGGCCGAGATGCGCTTATCGCACGAATGGAGATGTCCCCCTGGCTCTTCACCAGGGGCGTGTAGTGGTGCAAGGGCCGAGATACGCTTATCGCTCGAATGGAGATATCCCACTGGCTCTTCACCAGGGGGCATGCAGGCTATCTGGCACGGGAGCCGAGATGCGCTTATCTCACGAATGGAGATGTCCCCCTGGCTCTTCACAAGGGGCCGTGCTGGCTATCTGGCGCGAGAGCCGAGATGCGCTTATCGCACGATGGAGATGTCCCTCTGGCTCTTCACCAGGGGCCGTGCTGGCTATCTGGCGCGAGAGCCGAGATGCGCTTATCGCATGAATGGAGATGTCCCTCTGGCTCTTCACCAGGGGCCGTGCTGGCTATCTGGCACGAGGGCCGAGATGCACTTATCGCACGAATGGAGATGTCCCTCTGGCTCTTCACCTGGGGCCGTGCTGGCTATCTGGCGCGAGGGCCGATCGCACGAATGGAGATGTTTCTGCCAAGCTGGAGAGGGCGAAGTCATTCCTTTGCCGATTTTATTTTCGAAGCTAGGATGAGCCTGCACACTGCTGCCTAGCTAGAGAATTGTGGTATTGCCGCGGTCCTTGACTTAGAAAAGTAAGAGAAACTTCTGAGAAGAAATTGTCTTCATTGATTTGCATAAACTGAGTACATTTCAAACGTAAAACTTTTTGAGGTGCGAGGCGTTCCATGGTCGTGGCAGTTGCATTCCATTCATATCCTCAAGTTTGTACGCGGACCGGCCAACAGTCGAGACCACTTTCAATGGGCCACGCCAGTTTGGAGGCAACTTGCCTTGGTTCGGATCCTTGTCCGCAGGCAGTGCCTTCTTCAGGACCAGTTCTCCAATGGAGAACTTCCTTTCCCGAATTCTCTGATTGTAATCTTTTGCGAGCCGTTGCTGATAGGCTGCTAAACGGATGGACGCTGCTTCTCTATGCTCTTCGGCCAGATCCAACCCCAGGGTCAGGTTCTTCTCGTTATGGCTTTGGTCAAAAAGTTCGGATCTGAGCGTTGGAAGGCCGATCTCAAGCGGGATCACTGCTTCCATTCCATATGCCAAGGAGAATGGAGTTTCTGATGTGGAGCGCCTCGAGGTAGTCCTGTACGCCCACAGGACAATCGGTAGCTCTTCCACCCATCTCCCTTTGGCCCCGTCGAGTCTCCTTTTGAGTCCATCAAGGACCACTTTGTTAGAGATCTCGACCTGACCATTGCTCTGGGGATAGGCTGGAGTTGAGTAATGGTTCCTGATGCCGAGCTCCTTGCAGAAGTTTTTGAAGAGGCTAGAGTTGAATTGGTTCCCGTTGTCCGAGACCAAAATTCGAGGAATGCCAAACCTTGTGATGATGTTTTTCCATACGAAGTTTTTGGAGTCTCACTCAGTGATGGAAGATAATGCTTCTATCCACTTGGTAAAATAATCAGTGGCCACTATCAGCCACCTCTTATTCCCTGGAGCTCGGTGGAGAGGCCCTACGATGTCCAGCCCCCATTGGGCAAAGGGCCACGGGCTGGAGAGTGGGCTTAAGTCCTGCGCAGGTTGATGGAGATTGAGTGAGAACTTATGGTACTTCTCGCACTTCATAGCGTACATCTGTGCGTCCTTCTGTATGTATGGCCACCAGTATCCTTGGCTTATAGCCCGGTACGCGAGTGACCTTCCTCCGATGTGACTTCCGCAGATGCCTTCGTGTATCTCAAAGAGGAAGTCTTCAACTCGGCTCGGGTGGACGCACTAGAGATAAGGGCCTGTGAATGACTTTTCTGTACAGTTTTCCATCTGGAGAGAGCCGGAACCGAGCTGCCCTTAGCCTGATTTTGTGAGCTTGAGCTTTGTCCTCAGGGAGTTGGTCGTCCTTAAGGTATGCAATGATAGGGTCCATCCAACTGGGCCCGAGATCAATGCTCATGATTTGTCATGGTGGGTGAAGCTCTATGCTTTGTGATGCCAGTGAGCCTACTTCTACAGTCCTCTTCCTTCCAGCTTCGATGGCGGAAGCTAGGTTGGCGAGCGCGTCGGCGTGTGAGTTAGAATCCCTGCCAATCTGTCTGACTTCTACTTCCGGGAATTGAGAGAGGAGCTTCTTGGCGAGGGTCAAATAGGCTGCCATTCTATCGTCGCGAGCCTTGTTGTCTCTAATGAGCAGGCTCGTCACCAACTGTGAATCACTGAAGATCACCAGCTGTTGAGCTCCAGGAATCTTGGCGCTGTTCAGCCCTGCTAGCAATGCTTCATACTCCGCCTCGTTGTTTGATGCTCGGAAGTCAAGTATCAGGGCCAGCTCAATGACTAACCCTTCTGGAGACTGGAGGACTGCGCCGATGCCAGCCCTCCTAGAGGTAGAGGACCCGTCAATGAAGACCTTCCAAGACGAATCACGAAACGTATTCTAAGATCGCTCGTAATCAGTCCCCGAGACTAAGTCCTGATGACCTCTGCCCCTCAGTTCGAGGTCGAGTGGGCTCGGCGTCAAACTCGGTGAAGTGAACTCCACGATGAAGTCGGCCAAAATCTGCGCTTTGATCGCCGTCCTTGGTTGGTACTGGATGTCGTACTGTCCCAGCTCCACTGCCCATCTTGAAGCTCGTCCGGAGAAATCAGCCTTTTGGAAGACAGACTTGAGCTGGTGCTCAGTAACCACCACTATCGTGTGGGCTTGGAAATAGTGTGAGAGCTTACAAAAGGCACTGACGAGGGCCAGTGCGAGCTTCTCCATCTGCAAGTATCTGGTCTCGGCATCGAGGAGGATCTTGCTTGTGTAGTAAATGGGCTTCTGCTACCCGTCATCTTCTCTGACTAGTACCGAGCTCACAGCATGATCCGAGACCACCAAGTACAAATACAGTGCTTCTCCTTTCTTTGGGGTTGACAGCAATGGAGGTGAGGCCAGGTAAGTTTTGAGCTCCTGGAGAGCCGAGTCGCTCTCCGGTGTCCATTCGAACTTCAGGTTCTTCTTCAGCAGCTGAAAGAAAGGACGGCACTTATCGGAGGACCTGCTGATGAAACGGTTGAGCGCCGCGGCCATGCCAGTGAGCCTCCGGACCTACTTCGTTGTCGCCGGGCTTTGGATACCCAGGATTGAGGAGATCTGATTTGGGTTTGCCTCGATGCCCTGTCTCGTGACGAGGCTTCCTAAGAACTTGCCGGAGCCGACTCCAAAGGCACATTTGGAGGCGTTTAACTTCAAACTGTGCTTCCGGAGAACGTCGAACACCTGGCCGAGGTCTGTCAGGTGGTCTTGAGACTGTCTGGACTTGACGACCATGTCGTCGATGTACACCTCGACCGTTCTACCTAGCTAGTCTCGGAACATCTTGGTGACCAACCTCTGGTAGGTCGCTCCTGCATTCTTCAGTCCGAACGGCATCACCTTGTAGCAGTAGGACCCCCTAGGAGTGATGAATTCCGTTTTCTCTTCGTCCGGCCCGCACATGGGTATCTGGTGGTAGCCGCGGTAGGCGTCAAGGAAGCTCATCCTGTTGTGGCCGGTGGTGGCATCGATCATTTGGTCGTTCTTCGGGAGTGGAAAGCAGTCTTTGGGGCACGCCTTATTAAGGTCGGTGAAGTCGACACAGACTCTCCACTTCCTAGTCTTCTTTTTCACTACCACGGTGTTCGCCAGCCATTTCGGGTACTGGACCTCCCTGATGGCGCTTGCTTCTAGCAGTTTCCCCACTTCTTCGATCACGGCCGCAGATTGCTCTACTCCCGATCTTCGTGCCTTCTGGACCACAGGCTTGACTTGAGGGTCCACGTTCAGCTTGTGGCTCATGACCTCAGGGTCCACGCCAGGCATTTCTTGTGGGGTCCAAGCAAAGACCTCTCTGATTCGCAGCAGGAAGCTAAGCAACTCGGACCTCTCTAGCTCGGTGAGCTGACTCCTAAGCAGGAAGTACCTTTCGGGATCACTGGGGTCGATCCTGAACTCGGTGAGATCTTCAATGCTCTTTTCTTCTGGAGCGCGGCCAACTCTGTCCTGTTCGGCCTCCAGTTCTGCCATATGTACTTGCTTCGGCTCTTCTTCGCTGGGCACGATGGCCATCATGCAACGTTTGGCCATCTGTTGGTCACCCTCGACTGTGACCACCTCAATACTGCCATCCCTTTCCAAAGGGAACTTGAGCTTCTGATGGTAGGAGGAGGGAACAGCTTCTATCTGATGCAGCCAACTCCTCCCCACTATGGCATTGTAGGGGGACAGCGCATCCACGATGAGGACAGCAATGCCAGTGAGCCTCCGGACCTGCTTCATTGTCGCCGGGCTTTGGATACCCAGGATTGCGGAGATCTGATCTGGGTTTGCCTCGATGCCCCGTCTCGTGACGAGGCTTCCTAAGAACTTGCCGGAGCCGACTCCAAAGGCACATTTGGAGGCGTTTAACTTCAAACTGTGCTTCCGGAGAACGTCGAACACCTGGCCGAGGTCTGTCAGGTGGTCTTGAGACTGTCTGGACTTGACGACCATGTCGTCGATGTACACCTCGACCGTTCTACCTAGCTAGTCTCGGAACATCTTGGTGACCAACCTCTGGTAGGTCGCTCCTGCATTCTTCAGTCCGAACGGCATCACCTTGTAGCAGTAGGACCCCCTAGGAGTGATGAATTCCGTTTTCTCTTCGTCCGGCCCGCACATGGGTATCTGGTGGTAGCCGCGGTAGGCGTCAAGGAAGCTCATCCTGTCGTGGCCGGCGGTGGCATCGATCATTTGGTCATTCTTTCGGGAGTGGAAAGCAGTCTTTGGGGCACGCCTTATTAAGGTCGGTGAAGTCGACACAGACTCTCCACTTCCCAGTCTTCTTTTTCACTACCACGGTGTTCGCCAGCCATTTCGGGTACTGGACCTCTCTGATGGCGCTTGCTTCTAGCAGTTTCCCCACTTCTTCGATTACGGCCGCAGATTGCTCTACTCCCGATCTTCGTGCCTTCTGGACCACAGGCTTGACTTGAAGGTCCACGTTCAGCTTGTGGCTCATGACCTCAGGGTCCACGCCAGGCATTTCTTGTGGGGTCCAAGCAAAGACCTCTCTGTTTCGCAACAAGAAGCTAAGCAACTCGGACCTCTCTAGCTCGGTGAGCTGACTCCCAAGCAGGAAGTACCTCTCGGGATCACTGGGATCGATCTTGAACTCGGTGAGATCTTCAATGCTCTTTTCTTCTGGAGCGCGGCCGACTCTGTCCAGTTCGGTCTCCAGTTCTGCCATATGTACTTGCTTCGGCTCTTCTTCGCTGGGCACGACGGCCATCATGCAATGTTTGGCCATCTGTTGGTCACCCTCGACTGTGACCACCTCAATCCTGCCATCCCTTTCCAAAGGGAACTTGAGCTTCTGATGGTAGGAGGAGGGAACAACTTCTATCTGATGCAGCCAACTCCTCCCAACTATGGCATTGTAGGGGGACAGCGCATCCACGATGAGGAAGTCAGCCATCACTGAGGCGCCTCCGACTTGGACTTTAAGGGAGACTCTTCCCTTTAGATAGACGGGCTTCGCGCTGAACCCTATCAGGGGGGTCCGCGCTTCTTGGAGATCCTCTTCGGTGAGCCCTATCTTGGTAAAGCAATCGAAGTAAAGGATCTCGGACGAACTGCCAGGGTCGACGAGAATCCTCTGTACCTTGCAACTCTTCAGCTTCTGGGTCATGATCAACGGGTCATTGTGGGGGAGCTGGACTCCCTCCAGGTCCTCGTCCGAGAACCAGATCTTGGAGGCTGGTCCGAGCTCAGCTGCCATCACCTGCTTCCCATGGGAGGCCCTCCTGGCCTCGGCATGGGCCTGGCTGCTGCCCAGTTTAGCGGGTGGCCAGGTGAATGACGCTTATGATCCTCTCCGACTCGTCACTGACATGATCCTCCTCGGCTCGGTGCCGAGGTCGCTCGTTGCTCCTGCTGTCTGCTCCCTTGCAGTACTCCTTTAGGTGCCCGCTCTTGACGAGCCTCTTGAGATGGTCTCTGAGAGAGTAGCAGTCCTCAGTATTATGTCCGTTCTGCTTCTGGTAAGCGTAGAACCTGTTTTGATCTCTCTTGGAGGGGTCGCTCTGCATGGGCTGCGGCCACTTAAAGTACGGCTTCCCCTGGATCTTATCCAGTATCTGGTGAATCGGCTCTTTGAAGACCATATTGACCCTTTCGCGCGAAGAGTAGGATGGTCTGTGTCTCTTGCCCCCTCCCGAGGTATGAGTCGGGGCTTACGTCTGGCCGCTAGAGTGCTGGTCTCGGCTCATCTCTTCTCTGCGAAAAGTCTTATTTTCCCTTCCGGAGGGCCGATCCTCCTGCCGGGACCGGTCCTTCTGCCGCGGTCGATCTTCCTGCCGAGACCGGTTATTAGTGACGCCAAAACTCTCGTTGGCCCGCGCCTCGTCCTCTTCTTATTCAATGTGCTTGTTCACCCTGGCCGTAAGGGCTGTTACGGAGGGCATAGGGTTTCGAACGAGCTCTTTTCGGAGCTCGCACCCTGGCAGGAGGGCGTGCTGGAAGGACCTAATCGCCACATCTTCAGAGGAGTTGTCGATCTGGCTGTACACCGTCCAGAACCTTTTCGCGAATTGAGTGACGCTTTCACTCCACCTCATCCTGAGAGCCATGATGCCACTGTCAGTCTTTGGGATGACTCTGTGCGCCTGGAACTTTCCCAGGAAGGAGTCCCGCAACTGAGGCCAGCTCGTGATTGACCCTTCCGAGAGCGCGCAGAACCACTTCAGGGGGAGATCCCCCAGGCTGGAAGAGAAGACCCTACAATTGAGGTGTCCGACGTCACCCCCAAACGGACAGCGTTTGGGTGAAATGCCGGAGATGTGCTGCTGGGTCAGAGGTTTCGTCATAGAGGACGAACCTTGGGACGCTGAACTTCTTTAGGAGGGGATACTCGTTGATTTCACTGGAGAAGGGGGACAAGTCGAGGCCGGCAAAGTCGGGGATGTCTGGCTGGTTTTGAGCGGGCTCTAGATTGCCTGCTTGACCAGGAGGTCAATCAGCGCCTTCTGATCTCTCACTTCTGATCTCGGCATTCACCCCCTGTTAATGTGGTTATGGCAGGAACTCCCAGCATGACTCCGCTCGCTGCTTTTCTCGTTCAGATGTTCTCGCAAATCCCTGCCGGTGACGGGATCCTTTCTGCCTACGAGGTCACCGCCCACGGGCTGAGCTGGCGGATAAGGTCGTCCTTCTCCTGGAGGGCGAGGTTCTGAGCCCTGATTGCCGCTTGAGCGGGGTTGGCTCTGTTGTCTTCGTAGCAGCATTCGGATCTGCGTGACCCCGCCGCTGCCGGGGCTTTACCCTTTGAGAGGCGCTCCTGCATGGGAGCATCTCGCCACGGTGGGCTTCCCATCTCTAATGGGGACGATGCAGACTCAGTGTGGTAACTTTCCACCTCTGCGGCCTCCCATCGCGCGTTGCGCTCTTCTGGATGGGTTACATAAGGCAATAGTCCAGGGAGAACCAGTGGCCCTGGAGGGAGGGACTTCGGGTGTTCTCCGCCTCTCTTGTTTCTCGGAGCCATGGCGACTGGAAAGGTTTTGAGAAAGGTTTTGGGAAAGGTTTTTGGGTATGGGTTATTACTTCCCCACAGACGGCGCCAATTATAAGTGCCTAAAAATTACGGACTTTGAACCAGGGATTGGGACCCCTGTCTTGAGTTGTTTGGATGAAGATTAATGTGGCTCCGGCTAGACCTGAAGAGGAAGAGAGGAAAACACGTCAGAGGACCCTGGCTGTGGGCAGCACAAGGCACTCCGATGCTTAAGTCAGTTCAGGGACTGAATATGAGAGATGGAGAGAAAATTGCAGAGTAAGTGTATGCATTATGGGTTGCGTACCTTAGAATGGAGATGGGGGTGACTTGCATGGACGTGCCTCATGATGGGCTTTACCACTTAAGTGGCCCTGTCCACTCAGCCCACACCTCATTAAATGCTAGCCTCACCTACCCATTCCTCATTAAATGCCAATCTTATCGCGCCAGGCGGTGGTTGACTTTTAGGCCAAGTCCCATCGGGCCTGGCCTGGAGCCATGCTTTGGGGGGCGCACGTGTACCGTATAACGCCGTTTTGTCAGGAATGATGGATCGCAGGGCACGCCTTAGCACGTGCCTTCGTCTTGTAAATAGTCCCATCAGCGTCTGTCAAATCTGCCGTACCGAGGTTGGCTACAATGACAGTGCCACCTGACTTCGGGGGTGCTCACCTCAGCGAGTGCCACGACCCTTCCGCCGCGGTCCGTCCTGGCCGAGGGGAGGCATGTTTAAGCTGTCTTAAGACCAGGACTAGCTCTGATCTTGGCTTAGTGGAAACATCCCCATACAGAGACCAAAACCCTCACTTGGCATACACATCTTCTTTTTATATGAGACATCCACGCGTTATAAATTTAAACTCTTTGGATGCAGATCTATAAACCAAGAATTACCAATATGGACATTGTTCAGCATTGGGTTTATTTTTTTACCCAAAAAACAAAACATTGGATTTATTCACAAAAGGCCTAAAATATATAAATATATATATATAAGTATTTAACTCCGAGTCTTTACAATTGAAAGCTAGAAAGCTAGGACTATGATCTACACCCACATCTATCCATCATTCTACTCTTCTAATTAAGAAGAATCTACCGTTGCATGCAGTAGGTAAGTACAGATTGAGTCGGGTCTGATTTTGTCACTAGAAGATTTTCGAATAAATTCTAGAAATGATATAATCTATTTTTTTGAACATTTGATTTTTATATAAAACTTTTGGACGAAGATCTCAACCCATTATTACACATCCTCTTTCTGATCAATATGTTTCTACATTCCATATTGTGACAATTTTTGCAAATGCAAAGTGGGTTGTGCTCTTGGATCTTTAATTGCCTGCTGGGTTCAGGTTTGACTTTTTTTTATAAGCAAACTGCGTATCAACATGAAAAAAAATACCAGCCTCATTGTATTTAAGACTAGTGATTGCCCGTACCTCGTACCTGAAGGCACGACACACCACGTTCTGAGAACAACTAAATCTAATTACTCTTCTTTTGACCACCTAACAACTAACTTGAATTTTGGCACCCTATGAGGGGTAATTTGGTCCACCCTATTTAATGATGTCCTGATTAGGTCCCGAGTCAAAGATCACCAATTATTCCTGGACCTCTGATTGCCCTACAAATTGGCGCATTGCAATCTGTTCGTCAAGGGCTTTCCATTCATACACAAAACTTTGAGATCCGACGGGCGGATCAAAAATCAGAATAGCAGGTCCTGTACCCCCGGAGTGCCCACGTGAAAAATCACCTATCACTTCTAGACCCCTAATCGCCCTGAAAGTTGGCTCATCACGATCTACTCATCGGAGGCTTTTCATCCATATATAGAACTTTAAAATCCGAATGACGGATTTTTAGGTCACAGTGATTATTGCCCAGACCGGACCCCACTGCAGCCCACCTTTTGGGCCTTAAACCTCTGATCCAGACCCTGATTGGGCTCTTAACTAAACTCGTCAGACCTGACCTGAACCTGGCCCAATCCAACTCATTAAACTCCAGCCCAAATCAATCCGAACCCAAATCCAACCCAAACTCATCTAACCTGAACCTAACCCCGGACCTGGCCCAAACTTCTTGACCCGTCGCCCTGATAAGGGAGAAAGAGTCTAGGGATCTGGGGAAGTAGTGTCCCAGATCTCTGGACTCTCAAACCGCCTTAAACCCTCAAGACCTTTCCTCTTAATCTCAGCCCTAGGATTTATATACATAAATCCAATGGTCCAAAATATGGGGAATTCAAAAACTGAGCTCCCTTACAAAAGAAGTTTTTTTATTGCTTTTGACACCTTTTTTATCAATGGCAGAACAATAAGAAAGTAAACACTCTTGCTTTTCTTTTAAATGAAGAAGGGGTGACAATACCTGTAAATAACTTAAACTTACTGCCCCGTTTTGCGCCGTACTAACCAATATGTGAACGTGCTTTTGATGAGGATTGCAAAAACTTGTAAATTTCTCCAACTCTTAGCCCATTTTTTCATTCCCCTCTTAAATCCAACGGTCCAAAAAATCCCTAGGATTTATTTACATAAATCTAAGAGTCCAAAATATGAGGAATTCAAAAACTGCGCTCCCTTATTATATAGATGTGGCTCCCCTGGAACCTTGTGGTACAATTACTGGTGTTTGTTCTCCCTGAAGTGGTGAAAATCACAACATTAGTCATGGTGGGTTGCAAATATCACTTTCCATATGTCTGCTTCTATGATCAAGGACAACAGTGGACTCAAGATTTTCATTTGAGGGGTACATACCCAAACATGCAGCTGGGTTTTGGGAATAAATCTAAGGTTTTCGTGTGGATTCTGGGGGCGGATGTAGGGTTTTTATGTGGATTCTCAAAACCGAGCCAGAACTTTCATTATGGTTTTAGAAGTGAATAGAAGGTCCAACGGGTACAACCGGACCCACATAAATACACTTGGGTCCGCTCGTGAATTCGAAGACCGACCAGCACACTAGATATATACATAACAGTATATAAACGGGACAAGAGAAGACCTACCAAAGGTCAAGTCCAGATTAATTAATTTGTACCTCCCCACAATGTAATCTTAAAATGATTTTTCAAGATTATGAAAAGATTTGTTCATGGATTCTAAATATAAAAATAATAAATACATAAATAGATAAATGAATAAAAATCAATGTTTATTGTTAGTCATGCACGTTGCATGTGCAGTCATTGACCTAAACTGTGTTGATTTTTGAGGACACACATTTTCTCTATTAGCACTCTGAAATATGGAATAGTTAGGTGCCAACCTCCGTACCTCCTCACCGGTTGACTTGGATCATGACCAATGGTTAAGTGCATTTATATATATTTTACAGACTGTCCAAAGTGTTAACTAGTTAAGTGCAAGTGCAACCTCCCCGGTTAGCACGTCGCAATTCACGGTTGTCGGGGGTTTGGTTGGATAAGGAACAAATGCTGTGCTGGTTCCCATATGGTTATTAAGCTGAGGACTCAAAAAGATTTGGTCCCACCATCATCCTTGGGTCTTTATTTATTGATCTTTTTAGGTCATGTGCTCCAAATAAAAGAGATTTGGTATAAGATTATTTGGAGAGATCAGCCGACTAAATTGTTTGGGGGCCCCCCTTTTTAGAAGAAACTTGACGGACGCTGAGGTGGCTCGGTTTTGAGCTATGATGTCACTTATTGGGAATGTCAGTGTCCATGTTGAAAAACCGGCCTTAACACACGTTGAGGTCCCAATAAATAAATCTCTATTAAATATTAATTTGTACATAATTAAACTAATAATTAATCCTAAATTAGAATAAAAAGCAATCAACCACACAATAAGATGAACACGCGATGTATACGTGGAAAACCCTACTCGAAAAAAAAAACCATAGTCCTTATCGTCTAGGCCAACAGACAACCAAGCACTATTAAAACGAAAGTTTATTACAATAAATAACTCACAACCATTTTCCCAATTGCAACTCAACCTAAGGACTGCGCTATCTTGCCGACTGCTAGCTGTATACCTTCACCGTGCTTGAAACGAACACATCGAAGCCTTCTTCAAGATGTCTTTACTTCAGAAGAGTAGAATGGAACCAGAACCAGAGCTTGATCTTTAGCACAACAACTAGAAGCCTTGGGGAAAGATGGATCTCTCAAAATTTTCTCTAGGGTTTTGTAATGATGAGAAGTGCTTTGGAATTGAGAGAGAAAGGCTACATATAAGCCTAGATTCGTGCCTCAAGAGTTCTGATATAATTAGGATAGAACTTGGCCTCTTGAGAGAAAATAGGTAGGACTTTCCGGATGGATCTGTAACTCGTCCAGGTTCGCTCGATAGGACAGGAAGTTCGCTTGAGCGATGATGCTTCTGTGAAGGGTTTGCTCGAGCGAATAGAGCTGTCAGGTTTGAGCCAAAAAAAGCTTTTTCACTGGGATCCTGGACAGTCCATTCTTAAAAAGATTACAACGTTAAGAAACCTGATTTTGTCTATTAACCAATGAATTAGTCAACACTCAAAAACCTTATACATGTAAAAGGCGAAGATAGACTTGTTTGGCACTTTACTTATATGAGCATGTTTGTGAACATAGTTCACCAAGGATCATATATATCTTGTATTACAAGATTTTTGCTAGCATGTCATATCTACTGGTATTAGGTATCACACGCATAAATCAAATTACATTAAGTGGAGGCAAACTCCCAGGCATTTACTATAATCCTGCGTCTCATACACAAATTATCCATAGCCAAATTACCACCAAGTAGGGCTGACCATCCAAAGACTATCACCCTCGGATGGGCTTCCATCTTCCAAAGGCTAGTAAGCATGCCTTGGGAGGGCCTATCATCTCTAGTTGAGGCTATGATAAAGACCATTAAAAAAAAAGGAAGAAACAGAGAAAGTCTCATCCACAAAAGTTTTCCATATATACAGGTGGTAGTAATACTGTACATCTGACTATGATACCCGTACAGGAGAGGTTAATGTTGTATACTCTTTATGTGATGTGCCTTTCCAAGTTTCCTAATCGCTTAGTCTTCAACATTCCCATTTCTTTGAGATTCATATCTAGTTCGTGTTCATTGTGTTAACTCAAATCAATTTAGTCTCATATGAATCTTAGATGTATTCGAGTAATTCTAATCGTCATGAATATGATTAATCTATTGTCCTTAATTCCTGTTGTTCCTATATTATATACTAAACTAGTCAATACCCGTGCTTTGCACGGAAAATGAGTAGCCCCACTTGATGAGAATATTGACTTTATGCTTTGCACGTACGGGAAATGAGATCTTAATATTAATTAATGCTAATTGATTTAATTCTAAAATTTAATACAAAACACGTGGCACATAAGAAATGCCAAGTATCAATTTTCAATAAAGATTTTAGATTTTTCTTAATGAGACACATGGTAGGATGGCTTTTGTCTTATAATAGATATAGATATTCTTATAGGGTTTGTGTAGATTGATTGTTTAGTGGGCTGTTAGCTCATTACTTGCATTTATCTTATGTTCAGATACCGAGGTTGATGATTTTGAATAGATAATTTTGTTTTCACTTTGGATGAGATTTTTGTATTCAAGAGATCGAGCATTAATTTAGATATCTTGTGTAGTTCTTCAGACATTCAGATGTTTAGTTTAATTATTTGACGTGTCTTGTAATAAGACTAGGATTTTTTTTGGTTGAGATTTTTGTTCAGACCTAATTTGATTGCTAGTTAATGATTTGGACTTTAGAATGCTCTGTTGTACCATGTTATTTATATAATTCTGCTGAAAGATTTGACCAAGCTCAGTTTTGTGCGTTTCCTTGCATAAAGATGATGGCAACAAACAATGAATAGTGTCCGACTTTTCCTCACCTTTTCCTGAAAATGTCACTGCACAAACCTGCCCTTTCGGACATCCTATCATATTGGAATGTTTGCCATTTGGACCTACATATACATATAGAAAAAGAAGATTAACCTGGTCGACAAAAAGCACCATTAATTTGTCTAAGACTTCCATGATCTATCCACAAAAAAAATATGGAGTCCATTTTTTTTTTTTTAATGACACGGGTATTTCCATGGTATTTTTATCTAACAGAACAATTCCTCCATACGCCAGCATGACCCCGCAACACGTGCACCAAGTAAGTATAGGGCGGGATTTGAACACAAGATACGAGTACGGACAGCAAACCCACACATTATGCCAGTGAACCATAACCTTGGTGGGTAGGGTCGTTGCATTGACAAAGACTTACTATTAAACCCACTACATGAGTGAAAATACAAGACCTCAAACAAGATATTTAGATCAAGAAATCAGATGGCAGATGACCAAACCCACAACATTACATTAGAACAACATGAGTTCATATGAAAATTCAAGTAAGTCTACCATAGTTTCACCTCCTCTCTCTTATAAGACCCACCCAAATTTTATACTACACCTCCCTTTTCGCAGTCCTCTCCTGACGAATGGCTTCGTGCTTTCAACATTAAACACAAGACAACACAAACTGGAACAGTACAGCCCAAAAACAAAGAAATCATCGCCATCCACAGGCTCTCTTTCCACACCAATACAAACACACCAGTTATAAATGCAGTCATCGTTGCAAGAACTGCAACTCCTGATACATAGGCACACCTTTTTAGCACAGTTTTAAACAGCAATCCATCCTCTGCCATGGCACTAGCATACACAAGAAGTACTGTTGCGGCCATGGAGCTGCAGAAGGCGATAGTATCTGAAAACAGAAAAACCTTTAGTGCCACCTTTCTTATAAAGACAGGTTCGCCTTGATATGGGCCGTCATTCCTGTATCCGCCTGGCACTGCGAAAGCTGCAGCAAAAGTGATTGTAGCAACCAGTGCTGTGACAATTGATAGTGTATTGACCACGGATTTCATATCTGAGCTGACTCCTGTGTCTTCGGGTTGTGGTAGTAGGGGAAGTATGGGTGAAGGGGGAGGGAACCTTCGGCGTGGAGGAGGAGGTGGAGGTGGAGGCGGAGGCGGGGGTAGGGGTACAAATAACTGCTCGTGCCACTGGTGGCGACCAGGGACTGCTCCACGTTTTCTCAATTCGTCACGGTTTATATGCTGTCATGTGTGTAGGACATATTAATGATTTAGGATCTACAAATTCAAGGAACCTTGTATGGGGAATTTAAAAATTCCCAAATCTTGTAAAAAGTTCAAGAATTCCTCAGATTCTAAGCTCAAGTAAGTATTTCAGACTTCAGAATTTGGAGCATTCTAAAAGCGGCACACCTTGAGTGTCCGTCACGAGTCTCTAGGATTTCTCCACTCTTACTAACAATTTGAAGATGGTAGTTACAAGTAGATATACTTTACCTGTTTCATCGTGTAGCCACAAATATCCATTGCGGTGAGGCCCTCCCGGTTGGTGGCTGCCAAGTTGACACCCTCATATTGCAGCAAAAGCTTCACAATTTCATTGTTATCGGTCTTAGCGGCCAGATGCATTGGCGTGTTCCCATCAAAATCACGTTCGTTAATCAGCTTCTTGAACACTGGCATGTTTATCAGATATTTAAGGACATCATCGTTGTTCTTCATGACAGCAAGGTGAAGGGCGTTGTGGCCTTTTTGGTCGACCAGCTCGGCCGAGTCGGGGCAGTGGTCAAGTATAATTTTAGCAGCAAAAGGGCCTCTTGTGGTGGCTATTAGAAGAGGATAGTCGCCATTGTTGTCGGATACATATGCAAGAGAAGGGTCGGCTTGTAGCAAAAGGTTAAGGATCTCTCTTCGAGTCTCAGTCTCAACATATCGGCCTATAGTTGATGCATAGTGTAAAGCCGTCTTCCCAAAGTCATCTACTTTTTGGATGGAATCACTGGCATAAAGCACCAAGATTTTCACAACTCCTGGAAAAGGAATTTTTGCTCACTTCATATATGGCTATTCTGCAAAGCATATATATAATGTATATTTTGATGATGCCTAAATTAGTTTCGGACACCACCGGTCAAGTAATAAATGATAAATGCAGTAATTAAATAAAAGAATGGGGATTATAATGGTTCGGTCAGTGTGACCTATGTCCACTTCAAAGGCAGAAATTGCCGGATATATTATTTCTCAATTGTGCAATGATTACAAGCCGAAATCTTTTCTCCCCCCAAAGTGCTGGTGGGACTTTTCTATTTATATCCTTCCCCTAACAGATGGGGACGACTTTATAGCAATGTTCGCTCTACTTTGATGGAATCTTCGAACTACCCTCGATGGACGAGGCAGGTGAGATATTCTCCGCAGGACTTGATAAAAGCGGGTTAAAGACTGACTATTTTCGAAGCGATGTGGGCTGCCTTGACGTAGCCAGACTTCGTGGATTTGGGCCCGGACCTCAACGGACTAAACGGATCTTCACAGATTTAGGCCCTGGTTCGTCACGGACTAGGTCACTTGGGCCTGACTCATCATCATGGACTGGGTCACTTGGGCCTGACTCATCATTTGCCCCTCAATGCCCCGCGCCCAAAGAAGCTTTGAAAGGGGGGGCATTTCGAATATTTTGGTCTCTCCTCCCTTCCAAGAATTTCTAGCAGTCTTTCCTTTTTCTACTCAGATGTGTTTTTGGGAGAGTCTTGTAATTTGGGGCTTATCTTGAAACCCTAGGCTATAAACTCATTCTTTGAAAACCTTAGGCATTCCAAAGGATCAGGAAAAGGTTGGAGTTTTCAAGATAATGAAGCACCTAAGTGGAGAAAGGCCATCCCAGAAGAAGAAGATGAACTTGTAACTTGCAGGAAAAAATGCCCCAGGCATTGTCAGCGACCAGGCCTCCGGTGTGAATCGTGCAGTGGAGAAGATCCCCCTGGGCGCCAGCGTGGGAGAAAAGACAGCAGCGCGCGAAGGGACAGCAGGCGTCGCACCCCACCCGGCTGCGGCAGCAGGCGAGGGGGCGGCGGGCGCTGGGCGTCGGGCCCCTGCGACTGGCGTCGCCCAGGTCGCGGCAGCGGGCAAGGGGACAGCAGCACGACGCCTGGCGGTAGGCGTCGCCTAGGCCGCGGCAGCGGGCAAGGGGTCAGTGGCTGTCGCCACCCTGGCCATCGCGGCAGCAAGCGAGGGGACAGCAGCGCGACGCCCAGCTACGGGCGTCGCCCAGGCCACGGCAGCGGGTGAGGGGACAGTGGCAGGCGCCGCCCTGGCCACGGCAGCGGGCGAGGGGACAGTGGCAGGCGCCGCCCTGGCCGCGGTAGCTAGCGAGGGCGCCCCTGCTATGGGCGCCGCAGCCCGGGTAGGTGTGGGCGTCGCTGCCCGAGCGGGCGCTGGCATCGCTTCAAGGGCAGAGACGATTGCAGCGCATGTTGGCATGGCGGGCGGCTCTGTTGTTGGTCCGTTGCGCATGAAGGAAATTGGAGATAGCCCTCCTACCAATGTGTTTGGGAAGTCGCGTCCTCACCATAAAAAGTATCCAGGAAAAGTTGTCATGTTGACGATGACGGATCCAAGGTGAGCCCTCTTTTTTGCGTGTTCAACACTGATGGTGACATTTTGAAGATTGCAGTTTCTTATCATATTCCTCCCATCGTGTTGTGTCACCAGGCCGAGGTGGATGAGCCTGCTTGCGATGACTCCTCTGGTGACATTATCATCATGAGGAGATGCTCGAAGCTGGGCTGAGGTTTCCCATGTCCTCCTCCATTTGCTGCATTCTCCATTACTTTTCATTGACCCCGGGGCGGTTAGCACCCAATGGCTGGAGGGTTTTGCTCGGCTTTCTTGTACTATGGAGGAAAGTACATCACGAGGACGCTTCTCCTGCGGAGTTTCATGCTGCCTACAATTTAGTTGAGTCCCCTGCCCCTAACAGGGGACGGTACTATTTTACCCCCAGGGGTGGCAAGCTGCTCACGGGATTGCATTCCAATTGCCACAGTTGGAAATCCCATTTCTTCTTCATTGGTGGAGAGTGGGTCTCTGAGGTAGATCGGCCTTTGGTGCCCATACGATGGGCTGACGCCAAAAGACTCGGTACGTCCTTTGATTGCTTCTTCTTTTACATTTTTTATGCATGTACGTGCTCATTGTCTTCTTGCAGATCCGCCAGTGCTTTCCGCAGATTAGGAGCGGAAGCTACAGGCTGTGAGAGTTCACCCTGACAAGGACTTGGGAGTTCTCTTTCCCAAAGAGAGTGGTAGGACTAGTGGACCCCCTCTGGACCCTTCTTCTTTGGTAGGACTGGTGGACCCCATCCGGAATCTTCTTCCAAAAGAAAAGGTACGTCGCTTCTACGTTAGCAATAATTTTTCATTCACCTGATATTCTGTATCTAAGTAACACTTTTGTTTATACAGCAATAGACAGATACGTGATTTTGGCCCGCCTCTCTGGTAGGAGTACCCCTCCCTCCAAGGCGGCGAGGATAGATAACGCCTCTCCAGGGACCTCTCCACCAGCGACTTTGGAGGTGAGTTCTCCTCTATCCATCCTTGCAACGGGGTCTGGGGCGTGTCCCCATCGGGTGGTTTTTCCCATGGTGCCTTCCCACTCAGCGACTTCCTCAACCAAGACTCTTGCTCCGAAGTCTTCCTCTCGGGCCACGCCTTCTGCCCCTCAATTGTGTCCTCCAGGCTCGGGAACTTCTATAGGGGCACCGGCTTGGGCTGGCCCCATCTGGGCAACCCGCTGGTGATCCGAGAAAAGCTTGGGAGATTTGTGTTTCCGCTCGAGGTTATGCAGATTAATGCTTTGGGCACCGAGGGGGTTATAAACATGTTTTTGGAAGGTCTGGCTCAGGTAAAGGTTTACTATTCCCTTTTCTGCAGAGATTTATATATATATATGCTCTATCTCATTTCCTTAGTCCCTCATTTTTCAGGCCTCTACTGCATCCGTCTGTTTGTTGTCAAGGGTTCGAGCTCATAGTCAGTGAAAAGGGATAATGAGACTATGCAAAAGGAGCTCTCCGCTGCTCAAGGAAGGACGACTGCTCTTGAAGCTACTAGAAGGGCTTCCGAGGCTGATCTTACGGCGGCCCGCGAGAGGGCGACCGGGCTTGAGACTGAGCTTGTGAATGCCCGTGAGAGGGCTTCGCTTAGTGAGGCTGAGCTTGCACAGACCCGTGAAAGGGTGATACTCAGAGAGACTGTTGTGGAGAAAGAGATGAGGGTGGCACATGAGAGAGCTTCTCAAGCTGAGGAGAGGGCTGCCATGGCTGAGAGGGGGTTAGCGAATGGCCTCGCTGATGCCTTCATTGACGGCTATGATGAGCTCCGATGGAAGATTTCCGCTGCTTTCCCAGATATTGACCTCTCAATATCTGGATACAGCCTCTCCCGGAGGGAGTTGTTTTCAGTCGCAAAGGATTCACTCAAAACAGGGGCTTTTAAAGGACTCCAAAGAGATGAAACTACCAGAGTATCTGGTGGGGACGAACAGATCTCCATGTCCGTAAGGAACGGAAGGGGCCACTGATTTCGGTTTTTCTTCTTTGGCAGACTCATCTCCCCCACTTAGGTGAACGCGAAACAGGAGAAGAGCCTCTATTTATAAGGGGGAGAAGGGCTCAGTATTCAAGGACTTATTTATGAGGTGAGGTCTCCCATGCCTCGCGTGTGACGCACGACACCTCTGAATTGACCGGCCGATTGGATGGCGACAGGTGGAGTCATCTGCTTATTTTCCGCATCGGTCGCACCGCTGTACTTACTGCTATTTATGAGCCTCGGAACGCAGGATACCAAGGCGGACAACAATGAAAACCACTGGGTATCCTCTTTCCAACTCAGGCAACCCTCCTACCACAGTATTTAGCCGGACTCAAACAACAAGAAATCGGACTCAAACAACAAGATTCATAGGGGAGCAAGAGTTAAAAAAAAAAAAAAGAGACAGCACAACTTTTTAACTTGTTTTTCATTCAAAAGATAAGAAGGTTACAAATGAGTTAGGGATACAATCAGAAATCAGAAAGCATCAAAAATTACACGAGAGGATCATTCGCCTCGGCAACGGGCGCGGTCGTTTCGGAGACGTCCGTGGGAGGAAGAGACGGAGTACCACCCGAAGGAGCGTCGACAGCAGGCGTTTCGACCAGAGGATTCTCAAGAAACGGGGCAGGACTCGATTCAGGCTCCGGGCTTGAGTACTTCGGGAGATTTTGGTAGACCGGATGATCTTCGGGAACTCTCGCTCCTTTCAATGCAGCTCGGCACCCTTCCTCGAACATGATCGAACTTATCTCACCCACCTGCCTCTCGTAGTCCTCCGTAGCCCGATCCGCCCCTTCTGGAAAGCAACGTGGATCTCGACCCGGAGTGACGACTTGAGGTCAGCACTCTCCTTCAGCGACCGCTCCAGTTCGGCACGCGGCCTCGCCAATTCGGCCGTTGACTCGGCCTTTTGTTTTTCCAACTCGGCCTCTAGTTCGAGCGACCTTTTCGTCTTCAACCAAACCTCCCCCCTCAGCTTGTGGGTCTTTTCTGTAAGGTCAGTGATGCTGGCCAACGCCACATCCATCTGTGCATTCAGCTCGGCATTGCTCTTCATCGAGTCGACCAGTGTGCTTCGACACTACACCAAGTCCTTTCCAAGCTTCTCCTTCTCTGACTCCAACTGGGAAACCCTGGAGACATT
Source organism: Litsea cubeba (assembly GCA_012931725.1). Lineage (NCBI taxonomy): Eukaryota > Viridiplantae > Streptophyta > Magnoliopsida > Laurales > Lauraceae > Litsea > Litsea cubeba. The sequence continues at coordinate 80,911,465 of CM022951.1, read as the reverse complement.
TTTGTAGCTCCTTTCTATCACCAATTGAAGCCTCTGAATATTCTGCATAAGAAAGTCAAGTCAAATATGAAAAGCCGAAACGGAGTTAGTCAAAGGCTATCTAAGAAATATTACTATAAGAGAGGCCTAAATCGCCGAAGCCAGCAGACCTCATTATCAAACTTCGCGTGATTCTCCATGTCACGCGGTAGGGCGCAGGCCTTTGCAAGCACCCCAATGGCTAAGGAATTCCCCGCGACCCGGTCCTCCAAATTTAAGGGCGTCCCGGGTCGGGTCTCCATCCTCGGCCTCCATGGGGCCGGCACGATAAGGCGAGATCCTGAGGCCGATCCGGAGCCTTGCCCCGAAGGTCCGCTGATTTCTCGTCCCGTCTAGGGAGGATCCCTGTTCGCTGGCGCTCTCTTTTCAGGAGGAGCCTTCCCTCAAGGGACGCGCACAAGCACTTTGCCCTTTGGCGCCTGCTCAGCCCCCGAGTCCCTTTCCCTTGCCTTAGACTTCTTGCTCGGCGAAGATCCGTCCCTCGTACTTTCAGGAGAGCGTCTCCGATCTCCCACGTTCGGGGTGATGACAAGGGCGGAGGTAACTGCAACACCACCCGAGCCCGAAGCTGCGCGGGTGCTGGCAGAAGAAGGCGCAGCGGAAGAAGAGGACCCGCGCCTGAATTTGGCCGTCAGGTCCTTGGTTTTCAACGGGGGTAAGTCACCTTCCATCCCCTCTCCTTGATCGGATGAATAAGCCTCTACGGCCTCTCGCAAGCTTGCTGACCCTGAACTAGCGGAGGTGGACGCCTCGGCACCGGATGCAACTCGGCTAGCAACCGGATCAATCAGCAGAATACCCCCAGGCACGGCCAAAGTGACGGAAGGGAAATCAGTCTGCGGCCTTTCCCCCGACGTTGCCTCGACCCTTTTATAGTGATCACGGTACCTCGGCGTGCAGCCTAGCAACTTCCAGGCCACTCTGTTCTCGTACCCGGTGTACTTTTTGACCTTTTTATGGTCAGCCACGTTCTTCTTCCAGCCGACACGCGTCGCTCGATGTTGCCTCTCTCGAAGTTCTGCACAATAAGACAAGACATCAATTCGGCAATTTGAAGGATGAATAAAATGAGCACAAAATGAAAGGACGATAGTTACTTGGGACGACCCCGAGGTGGCGCGGGATCATGTGCGTTCTGTCCTCACTGGCACCGAACTCCCAATCCCCCGAGACGCAGAAGAGGTCATCCTTGTCGTTCTTATTCGAATCTTCCAAGGCTGAAACGAAGCCCTTCCGGAACTGTTTCACCCGGAGGTAGTAGTTGCCTCCCCCTACCTTGCAGATGTCATATGCGTCCTCGATGTCATGCACACCGAGGTCGATCCCTAAAACCTCGTTTAGCTTGGCCGTGCTCATAATGACCTTGTAGTCGTTGGGCATCAACTGACAGGGGGCAAGAGACCAAGCACTGAGGCAGGCCCTAAGCAGAGGGTGTAAGGGAAACTTAACTCCACCCTCGATTACAGAAATCAAGGGGAACGGCATCCAGCCGCCAGACAAACAACGCAGAGCGTAGTCGGAAGGAGTCGCCGGCCTAAGGCAAACCTCCTCCGGGATGCTATACGCCTCCCGGAACCTAGCTATACCCTCAGGGGTCTCTAACAGAAACTTGCGATCGGCCATTCTTACAACTTGGGGTTGAAGAAAGAAGATGAGAAAAAACCCTAAAAGAACCTAGACTGAGAGAAACTTACAGATGAACGAGTCATAAACGAAGATCGATCCGGGCACGCGATATCCACAGCGTTACGCAATCGTCCTCGCCTGAGAACCTCTAGAAAGGTCTTATGAAAGTGAAGGTAAAGAAGAAGAGAAAACAGAGTAGAAGAAGACACCCTTATTTATAAGGGGGAGAAAACCTTCCTTGGGCGCCGTTTCGAAGTTTGAAAATGAGTCGCATCGCGAATCGCGCCTGTCCCATCAATTTGACGGCACAACCACTCATGAACCGACGCGTGTTACTGCCGGCCCGTTCCTCATAATGACTGAGACGCGCAGTATTAATTACCTCGAAGAATTGAAACGGCGCTGGATAATGACCGAACATCTCCCATCGAGCTCTTTATAGCTTCCGACCTCCAAAGGCTAGGGGCCCTAAGAAGTCACAAGCTAGGGGGCAATTGTGTGGGGAGATTTTCAAGATACCAAGATTATGTTAATTTCGGCGATAAGATGCCGATTAAACGCGCCTACGTGCCATCCAAGGGCATCTCGACATTTGTGTCGGAACACTGGCCGAGATCAGGCTTGCCCCGGCTGCGCACTTTGACCTCGGCTACGCCTTCTGACCCCGGCCGTAGGAGCCGGATTGCCCATTGAGAAGCGTTGTGATCGCCTCCTTACTTCTGCTACGTCAGCAGCCACGTGACTGAGTACGAGCATGCGTGAATGAGACAGATGGGTCATCCCAGCCGTCCACAATCTCCATCAGATCCCTGACAAGGCGGCATTCAGCGGCTGTAGTTACATCGGGGTAGAATCCGATGATGGATCCGATGGGACCTCAACCGCCAATGACTCGGGACGGGATCAGGCCCAACCTGCTATGCATTCAATGCGATGTGGGCTGATCGGACTGGCAATAAATGCATTGTGGGCTATGATGGATCCTCATTTATTACTTTGTGGGCTAATTAGATCATTCCTATCAAATCTAGGGGCCCACTCCAAGATATTAGGTAAAATCCTCTATAAATATGAGGACGTTACAAGACAAAGGTATGCATGGACATCCCCTCTTGAGCCGTTACTCTGTCTCTCCTCTCTTTCGACCTTTATTCTAACTAAGGCATCGGAGAGCCCTGCGCTGCCCCAGTCAGGGTCCTCTAACCGTTTGTTCCTCCCCTTTCAGGCAGCTAATCTTCATCATATGTTTGGATAAGTCCTACCAAGCACCCCGTAATCTTGTGAGTTATAATTTTTGCACTTACAAGAGCCAATGTGTATCTTTATATGCTATTTTTTCAACAAATGAAGAGACCAAGAAACATTACCTAATCGACCTTTAATAACAGCAATATGCAGAGGAGTTTGTCGTTGTGGCCCTTCAGAGCTGAAATTTCCTCTGACCAATATCTCCGTTACAACTTCCTCTAGCCCTGCCTCAGCGGCCAAGTAAAGTGGACTCTCTCCTATCAAGTTCACATCACGCGCTAGCTCACCCATCCCCTGATCAAATCTAAGCAGATGCAATCCCACATTCTCCTCATGGATTGCAGTACTACCATCCATGTTCTTCATCCTCAACGCTGCACCACCAAGTTCTCCGGACAAGGCTCCTTCCACCGAAGTGGGTGTAAGAAGCTTTGTGAGGCTGATATGGCCGGCCCTTGCTGCCATGTGAAGTGGGGTGTCACCTTTGGAGTTGGGCTGAGAGATGAGGGATGGTTGGAGTTGGATCATCTTCTTCACAATCTTTTGATGGCCAAACCTGACTGCAATGTGGAGGGCAGTGTTCTTCTGAGGCGTTAGGCAGAGAGTGAGGTCTGGAGGGCTTTCGCCTTCCATGATACTTGTTAGAAGCTCTATTTTACCTTCACTTGCAGCTTTATGGAGCCTGGGATCCATTTTCTCAGGAGTTTTAGTGCTGTCTTGTGCAGTACTCTCCATCTACGTTCGACTGAGGAGCTGAATTGAGGTCAAGTTTTTCTTCCCATGGAGTAGGTGAAGCTACAGGTACTTGGTATTTCAAGATGGGAAACAGCTCTCTCTCTCTCTCTAAATAAAGAATATTAATTTTTGTTGACTTGGTTTGTATATGTGGAGCCATTGACCTAAGCTGTAATGTTGAGTTATAGATATCCACTAATTTTAATCGGGCCTCATTCGAGTTTAGCTTCTAACCTCCCCGGCTAGTGCCTTCAGTCCTCCACAAGTCAAAAACCAGACAATTAACCTGTTGCAGCTGGCAACCGTATAAAGAGAATATTATTACATTTTCTTTACATCGACTTTCAAAATAAAGACATTCTACTTTCCATACATTGAAACCTATTTGGATAGGAAAAAAATAGTTGAAGTGAAGTTAAATGGGCACTAAAAATAGAGTAAAGTGAACTTTATTAAATTTTTTGGTAGAAATCAGATTTTATTCAAACAAAGAAAAAACAGCTAGAACAAAAGGGGGGGTATAGCATCAAAAATAAAAACAAAATAAAACTCCCATCCTATTTATGCTGCAAAAACGTCTCACATGAGAGCTAGACCCATGGCACAAGATATTCCAACTTGTCTTCTCATCTAATAAGATCTTTCTCATCACTAACAAATTTCTAAAATCAAGGAATCCTAATAGTATTGAAAGACTGGGAAAAGCGGGGGGGGGGGGGGGGGGGGGGGGGGGGGCACCGATGGAAGTTCCAAATCTATGCACAGCTTCTTGGGGGCGACTTTCTCTATTTTGCATCATTGGACCCCATCATTTAAATTGCTACTGAAGTGACCTGCTTTGCTCTGGCCCTTGTGTGGGTAGGAACTAGTTTGGGCCTTATTGTCCCTACTCAATCAGAGCAATTTATAATTGGTTTGGAGGTTATTTTGGACCATTTATACTGTCCAAATTATGTATCAACCAACCCCACTGATGGGGCCCTTAAAAACCCAGTCACAGTGCCGTTTGATCTGTCCAATTTTCCCCAAGTGAGTTTTTTCTAGAAAACATGTAAAAACAAGCGGTTCTTGATTTTATCCCTTGGATCTCTATCTGTCCTATTCTGATTCTGATAGAGAAGTAAAAAATATATAAATGAACGAATGAATAAAAAGTAATGTTTAATTGATTGGGTATGTACGTTGCTTGTGGAGTCAAGCCGTCAAGGTCCTACACTCCCAACGTTGTAAATGCTTTCATGGGTGTTAAGCATTGTCGCAGAAATACAGTTAGATTAGTTGGGGTTATAATTAGGATTGAAGACTTTTTAAGTTTTTTTGTTGGGAGGATTGAAGACTCATAACAGAGCAAAATTGACTCTCAGAAGACGAGGTGATCTTTCATCGTACGATTCGGTGGCCTTGGGCAAAGCTCCCGTACAGCCGCGCTGCATCTTAGTATGATGCAGCGCCTGGCATATGCAAGTGTGTGGGGCCCACTTTTAAAATATCCAATCCATTCATTGGTTCTAACATTTAGAATTGGTTATATTTATAAAATATTATTCAAATTAACAATATGCACACCATCGGATTAACTAAATCATGAACACATGATTCAACTTTATATATTTTCTCTCCTTATGAAAATAAAAGTGGACACATATTCAAAATCTAACATGTCAATCTATCGGTAGCCCCCAAGAATACACTTAAAGTTATATAGGTAAAGAATATGATGTGTGTATACAACAAAATACAGTTTTGCCAACGCAGTCATCGCGTCTGGAAAGGTAGGTTTTGCGTAGGCAAAGGATTTCCCAACGCATTTCAGTGCGTCGGCCGCGCGTCGACAATTATGTGTAGCCAAATCCATAGCCGACGTTATTTTTACTGCGTCGGCAGATCTCTGTACAATTACCAACGTACTGCAGCGTCGTCCAATACGTCGGCAAAAAGATGCGCGTTGGCAAAAAATATTGTTTCTTGATTCGAAAACCATATTTGCCAACGCAATACCAGCGTCAGCAAAATAAACGCGACGCTGGTCGTGCATTGGGAGTTCCTAGTAATGGCCGACGCTGGCAGCGTTGGGAATTCATAATAATGGCCGACGCTGGCAGTGTGTTGGGAATTCATAGTAATGGCCGACACTGGCAGTGCGTTGGGAATTCATAATAATGGCCTACGCTGGCAGTGCGTTGGGAATTCATAATAATTGCCGACGCTGGCAGTGCGTTGGGAATTCATAATAATTGCCGACGCTGGCAGTGCGTTGGGAATTCATAATAATGGCCGACACTGCTAATGCGTTGAGAGGCCGACGCACATACCACGTTGGGAAATGTTGTAATACTTTTTTCATTTTTGCAACGCACATTGGTGCGTCGGAAAATATTATTTAAAAAATATATATTTGTATTTTTTCCTGTATATATATCACATATAAAAATTTGAATACATGTTCAAACCGACAAACTTGATGCACAAACTAATTTAAAATAGATTCATCAATAATTCCAAATAATATCTACAACCAAATTTCCGACATATAAACCAAAATAAACTCATAAATCTCTAAAATATACAAATATTACTACTTCATTATTTACAAAAGATTCTAACATCCACAAATGTCTGTGACCAAAATAAACATAGTAGATCCCTAAGAGTCTACAACCAGCATGATAAAATCCAAAACCAATCTGCAAAACAAAAAACGAACACCATCAGATACAAGTTTAATAAACTTCCTACACAAGAGGATTTTGATATCTAACATCAGAACACAAGAGTTTTGAGCAAAAAATGTTGGTTCCATAACTCATACAACGAGATCAACAAGTAATCAATACTACATCAAACTTCTTGTGAAATCTCACAAAATGGAAGACTTGCATAACTCATACAACAGTATCAACAAGCCACGCATTGATTTCATGCTCATACAGCAGCAGAAGCAATACTTACCCACCAATGCTAAATTAAACACTGAATTCGAAAAGGATACCATGTGCTTAAGACATTGGCAACCATAAATAAATACATCAAAACACATTCGGAACAGAAAAGAGAAAACTTACTTCTCATAGAGATCAAGTGTCCTGATGGCAACATCTAAAGCAAATTTTCCTTGGTTTGTCTTACCAATCTGACAGTATACATGAACTGTAGTCCCTGAGTATAGACGATGATAGGATCAGGAGGGAAAGGAGTTAGCCCGTCATGAGAAACAAAAGAGATATTATATGTACATACCATCTGGTGTAACGCCTCCTGTATAATCAAATAAACCAACAACAACAACATGTCCTAAATAAAATAATCCTAAAGAAACAGGTTACAAGTAACAAATACCCACCAATACTGACACCAGAATCACAGTTGCTCGATCTCTGGTTTGTTCTTTTCCACAATTTTAAAGCACTCATAAGCTGGATATGTATATCCTAGGACCATCCTGCAAACAGAAATTCATCCACCAAATAGAAATTCACACAATGGAGATAATAACAAGACAAGTGAAGCATTTCAGTAAGTAGCAATGTGACATACACAAGCCCTCTGGTGAGGAATGATCCCATCATTTCTGATACCTAAGATGCAAAATAGAAAACACAATTTCATAAGTTATTTGAGGGCAGAAAGTAATAATTAGTTAAATAAAGTAAGCTGCATACTTAAAGGCCATTTTCATCTCTATATACATTCACTCAAAGTAAAACAGTATTGTTCTTGTTTTAACTGAAACAAAAATGGAATCACTTGAAAAATAGAAGATCCATGAAAAAATGTAACATCAAAGAAGTAAGGGTGTGTGAAAAATGCAAATTTGAATAAGTTTAACTGCAATGCTTTGGTGATGATAGTAGGGTGGTGAAACAGGCTCTTTCAATTATACAAACATATAAATTGAATACATACAAATCAACAAAATCATAGAATCATAATGTTATAGATCCCACATTAAGCACATCATATGACAGTTCTTCATAGTTAAACCAAACACGTTAAGCACATCATATCACTAATTTTGCCATGTTAAACCTAACATCAAGTTGATTTGTTGACTTCATAGTTTATAGCCACCCAGCACCCAACATGGATATTATAAATATGAACGACAACTTAAGGTTGCCTGTAGTGCCTGCAACACATAAAGTCAACATGGACCGATAAAGAAACTCAGTGGTTACACACCTCATACCCTACAACAATGACAAGATAAGCCCAGACCTCTTAGCCCAAAAGGAACACAAGTGAACAAGAAGCCATCAATAGGGAGGGGAGGGGAGTCTGTGTGTGTGGCTGGCTTGAATTCGTAATCAGGTAGCCCCACTAGGAGGTGCGTAGCGTGAACACCTTGCTGACCACATGTACAAATTTACATACACTGGCGTACCAAAAGCAAAAAAATAAAGCCCTTGTGAGGGTGCCTTCATGTGGGAATGAAAAGAAAAACCAACCACTGGCATACCAAAACATTAAAGAAAAAAAAAAGAAAAAACCTTTTGAGGTTAGCAAAAAAAAAAAAAAAAACAGAGAAAAAGAAACCCAACCCATCCATGCATTCACATCTCAGTTATATCTATATAATTATAACTACCTCTCAGTGTATGTGATGATTTGACAATAGTGACAAATGAATCGGTTCCCAATAATGTTTGAATGGTCATACCCATTAGGCAATGTGCATAACTTGGCGGGACCTCTATTGCTATAAGTCTCACTTGCCCAACTGCTTACTTTTTTTGCTCATGCCAATAATCAGACATGTCCCACAGCACAAGATCGAGTGATCAGAACAGATCAAGTGGCAGGCACCACACTAGATCAATGGCCATATTGCCTATTCACAGTTTCAACTTACTGGTTGAATTCACAATTAAAACTCAAACCTGCCCTAAATCCGACTGAATATCTGAAATTTACTACCAAACCCGTCTGCAATCCTACTGAATATTTTCTTCTTGGAGGCCCTTGCATAATAATAGATTGCAGTAGATCACAAAATTACAATATCATAACTCATAAGTCATCTTCAGCTCATCTTTCTATCTCACCATTTAAAAGTGCATCCATTCTATGAAAGACCAAGGACATAGATGCTAGACTATAATGGCATTGGAAGCAACGTTTATTAAAATATGAATGGTTGGAGATCCTGTGTGTAAATTCATTTTGATCAAGTCATAGTCTTTTAATCTAATGTAGTCTCCATTATGTGGTAGATAGCTACAAGCAATACTCTATCCTAAGAAGATTCTTTGGAATTCTGGGGGCCTCCCAAACATTAAAGATGGGTAGGTCAAGAAACTAACATAAAGTATACATGCCCTAGAAGAAAGCTTCATAAGCAGCAATCTCAATTCAAGTCTCATGATCTGGTGCGCTGAACTTGTAAGGCAATGAAAATGCAAGGAATCCACTTGGGCAAGCTGTAATCAAGTTTTCCACCCTCCACCTCCACTATGTCGACTGTAAAAACCCATGAAAAACACCACTAATTCCTCATGATTCCCTCCAAAGGATGCAAGAAAAAACTAGTAACATAGAACTAAGTTTTCATAAAACTTACCCAACACTGCAAAAGAGAACCTAGAGATAGAAACCTGGGTTTCCATGAATCTCTCCTAAAAGGGCAACAAACCCATAAAAGAAGAACTGGGTCCTCAGGAAATTCACTCTAACAGCACACCCCCAAGAAACAGACAGCTGAGATTTCATGAATCTTTTTGTCTCACAAAACAGACGAAACACAGAGGTGGGCTTTTTCAGCAACCTCTTCCTGATTAGAAAACCCAACTGGGCACCCTGCAATTGTCACCAAAAGAGGTAAAAGCTCCCTAGAAACAGAGACTTAGAGCTCCAGCCCCCAAAACATATACCCAACAAAAATGCCAGAGAACAACACATGGAGAGAGAGGGAGAGAAGAAATGGGTATTATAGACAGAAAGGAAGAGAGAGATTGAGAAAGAGAGCGTTGTAAAGATGAGATTTTGACCATGAAAGCTCAAAAGGAAGAGGCTTTGGGATATGGATATAAAGGAGGGAGAAAAAAAGAAGACGACACGGCATGAAAAGTGCCTCCTGGTGCAGAGGTTCCGCTATACCTCTTTGTTCTCTGATCGCACACATTACAACATAAAGTCCAAATATCAAATCGGCTCTCCTCGACTCAATCCAACTCTTAGTACAGACATCGCACAACATGTAAATCTGAGAAGAAAATTACCTGAGTTTTCAAGGCATTTATTTTCCTTTTCTCTCATTTTTTTCTTCCTCTTTCCTCCTCTTCTTCATTCCCTTCCTTTGTTTTATGTTGTCTGGAAACCAAGAGAGAGTCGAGAGAGAGGTTGAGGGTTTTAGATGATGGGATGGACGATGGTTCGAGAGAGACGAGGGTAAGGGTTAGAGATTTGGGGTTTTTGAATGGAGAGGAATTTCAGTCCTCAGGCGATGGCCGAGAGAGAGGGACGAGATCTCGAGAGTGGGATGGTGAGAGAAGAGGTGGATCGGCTGAGAGAGATGTAAAGGATGGCGTGAGGGGATGTTGGGGGATGGCGTGAGAGGGATGGAGGGGGCTCGTGAGAAGAGGTGAATCGGCTGAGAGAGATGAAGGAGGTCGAGAGATGGAGGGTTGCAGGGGAGAGACAGTGAGAGAGACGGTGCAGGGGAGAGAGGAGAATGGCTTGCGCAGATGATGGGCGAGAGTGAGAGAGGGATGTTAGAGTGAGACGGTGAGGGAGATGAGGGATCTTAGCGACAAAGGGTTGGGAAACTTTAACCGGGGCCACTTATGGCCGCAACAAATAATTTTTAGCATCAGCCACCACATGATGGACGCTAAAAACTCATTTTATCCTCTACGTATTGGCATCTGCTACATGTTTGACGGTAAAAAAAAAAAAAATTGCCCGACTAGCGACGGTCATATCGAAGGCCGCAGGTAAAAGTAATTTAAAAATTATATTACAGCGGGGTCAGTTTTGGCCACCGCTATAAGTGTCTTATAGCGAAGAATTTTATCAGTCGCCGTTATAAGTTTGACGTTAAAAATGTATTTCTTGTAGTAAGGCCGCCGCAAAAACTTAGACACTAAAAACTAAAAAAATTTCCACCAAAATTTGGCACCATTAGAGTGGGATTTATACATGCAGCCATGTTATGGGCACAGCTAAAAGTTAATTAAAATTGATTTTTAGCAAGAACGGGTTGGGATTTTTATATATTTTTAAGTGGTGCTTATGGGCTCAAAATACAGGCCTTATGTTGGGTGGGGGCTTTTCTTATATATGAGTTCGACCCTCAATAAATAACCACCATACATTTATAAGGTATCGTCAAATCTCATTTTGATTGGAGGTTATCTCATCGTACGGTTGAACACAAAAAAAAAAAAAGGGTTAATAAAACAACATTTTTTTAGCCATGGTTTTTTGTTTGGTCAATCTTACAGTGGTTCCAATTCAATTCTAAAATAAAAATTGGGATACCCAATAAATAAATGCGTTTGATCATTTTGAACGACTCTGATTAATATGGGCACGAGTGGGACGCATCCAAAAAAGTTCCCAGCATACTCCGCTAGAAGATATTGTAGTTGCCCCCATAATTTAAAAAAAAATAAACATGAAAGAGGAGAGAGTAGAGAGTTAGGAATAAATCAAAGCGATTAAAACAGTGTGCTCATATTATTTTGGCAAAAAAGAATTTTACTAAATGGGGCTTTGCGGACGCAGACCTATGCGTCTCCAGTAGACAAAATAAATATTTTCCACAGCTTTTGCCAACGCGGTCTTACTTGTGTTGATAAAAGTAGCAATTCTCTGTGACTTTTACCAAGGCATTCCAAATATGCATCGGAAAAAAGAATTTTACCAATGCCAATTTTCATTGCGTCGGCAAATAGTGTCGGGAAACTTTTTCCACAGCTTTTGCCAACGCGGTCTTATTTGCGTCGGTAAAAGTAGCAATTCTCTATGACTTTTGCCAACGCGGTCTTACTTATGTCGGTAAAAGTAGCAATTCTCTGTGACTTTTGCCAACGCAGTCCAAATATGTATCAGGAAAAAAAACTTTTACCAACGCCAATTTTCACTACATCGGTAAATAATGTCGGGAAAGTCTTTCCACAGCTTTTGCCAATGCGGTCTTACTTGCGTCGGTAAAAGTAGCAATTCTCTGTGACTTTTGCCAACGCGGTCTTACTTGTGTCGGTAAAAGTAGCAATTCTCTATGACTTTTGCCAACGCAGTCCAAATATGCATCGGAAAAAAGACTTTTACCAGCGCTAATTTTTACTGCGTCAGCAAATAGTGTCGAAAAAGTTTTTCCACAACTTTTGCCAACGCGGTCTTACTTGCATCGGTAAAAGTAGCAATTCTCTGTGACTTTTGCCAACGCAAATTTTCACTGTGTCAGAAAATAGTGTCGGGAAATGTAAGTTTGTCATAGATGGGGCTTTGCCGATGCAATAATGCATTGGCAATGATGCAAATAAAAACTCAGAGCTTTCCCAACGCACATCTGTGCGTCGCCAGTAGGCGAGATAATTGCCAACGCATTATTACATCGCCATTAGAAAAACACGCGTTGGCAAAACTTTTCCTCTCTTTTGGGGGGATTTTTTGTTGTTCCTTTGTGGTTACCACAGCTTTTCCCAACGCGGTCTTACTTGCGTGGTAAAAGTAGCATTTTTATGACTTTTGCCAACGCAGTCCAAATATGCATTGGCAATAAGACTTTTGCCAACGCAAATTTTCACTGCATCGGTAAATAGTGTCGGGAAATGTGCAGGTAAAAAGCGATGGATGGATTGGATATTTTAAAAGTGGGCCCCACCCACTTGCATATGCCAGGCGCTGCATCATACTAAGATGCAGCGCCGCTGTATTGGAGCTTTCCCCTTATTGAAATTCGACAGGTGAGCTTATCATTTACTCTTTCAAAAAACAAACAGAACCTTGTTGCAACTGCCAAAAGTGCGAAAAGATGATTGTATTTAATTTCACCAGTAACCCATTTGTCCTTGTAAAACCCGAGAGGATGGCCGATTTTAGTTTGTATAGACCTCTTAATTTTTTATTTTTTATTTTTTTAGTTTTTTTCTTCACACGCACCTGTGCAGTGACTCAGTGAGGATTGCTGTTAGCCCAATTTGACACTTACATACAAGCATCAGTTACAATGGGATTTGTTCAGAAAATGCTTAGAAACACTTAATTTTGCTATTATATTATTTTTTTGTTTGATCTAATCACTTGTTAGGGAGTAATACTTTAGGTGTGAGGATCATGATTCAATCATTTAAGGGCCTGTTTCTTTACTAGAATTCCTAGAATTCATGTCTGGATGTTGTCTGAGAATTCCAAATGCTGGAATTCTAAAATGCCACTGAATTTTCTCATTTCTGAATTCTACGTTTCATTTTCATCTGAATTCTTGCCTGAGAATTTCTAAATTTTTGAATTTCATAGAATTCATGTTTCATTGCTACATAAATTTTAGAATGGAATTACACATTTTATGCATTGTAGTACATGGGACCCACATTTTGTGGTTGTGAACTTAGGACCCAACTGTAAGAATTATAATGTGGACCCACCTTAGGTATATGGTACATGGGCCATCTTTTAGAAACGAAAGTGTGGGACCCAGTTTTAGAAATTTGAACATGGACCCAACTTGATAGGAATTGCATGGGCCCAATTTTTATAATTGTGAATATGAGGCCCACTTTATTGTTGGTAAGAGGGTTCACAATTGGGTGCCGAAGATCCAACCAAACTTCTCGGAGTTCCGAAATTTTGAAATGCTCTTGGAGGGGTTAGTATTTTGGAATTCCACTTTTTTGGCATTTGAAAATACTGGCTGCCATGAATACTGGGAATCCCACCAAAATTACATTGAATTTCTGACAGAAATTCTTGAATTCACAGACAGCCTGAATTCCTATCAGAAATGCTTGTAAAGAAACAGGCCCTTAGTCACAGTGACACTGAGTTGTTTTGTTATTGATCTATCAGTCATTTGGCATTATACGTTTATGTAAGGTCAAAAAGCAAGTGCCAGATGTTCAGCGAAAATGGCAAAATGATCGCTCGCTATAGCAAGTGAGGCGGACCAAGCCCGGTCCGATCCAAACCGAACTCTTTTTGTAATTTAAGTTGGAAAATGTTTGATATTCTAAGTGAATCTGAAGTCTTAGGTATGAGATCTCTAGAATGGTCTACTCAATAAATCAACCCAATAGTGTGCAGAAACAATAAACTATGCAGTGGAAAATAAACTAAAAAATAGCACACACCGTAAGGAAATCAGATTTAGCGTGGAAAACACTAACCGAGTGAAAAATCACAGATCCTAACTGGATCAATAATTAAACACTAAGAATCTCTCAATTACAAGAAACTTAGATTTCCTCCCAAGTATTCCCTACTTAAGGACTGAAATTACCTTATGTCGCTTCGCGCTTCAACAACTTCACACCATCGGTTGCAGCAGACTCAATCTAGTGCTAGACTCCTCAAATCTTCTACAAAGGATGCAGAAGAATCTGGCTCTCTAAAGAACTTGTCAGTACAACTTTTCAATAAATCTCTAGAGAAGATTTCTCTCAATTAGATCTATTCAAAACTTGAGAGATGATGTGTGTCTATCTTTAGGTTGTGAGAAACACCCAATATATAGCCCCAAATCAGTGCAAGAGACTCCTAATGATAATACAATCAAAATATCAATTTGTCTCAAACTTCTCATAAGAGTCCGAATCAGATTGGGCTTCGTCTGTCATGCTCACTATAGCAAGACCACTTTTTGGAATTTGGCTCTGACAATCATTTTCTTCCTTACAATCTCCCCCTTTTGACAAATCTTGAACAAGACTCCCTAGAACAATACAATATGATCTACCCAAAATACATTGAATTTTAAACAAAATAAAATCAGCACTGTAGATCTTGATTTGCCTTAGCTTGTAAAGCTCCCCCGGTATTTGTCCATAATTGACAAACAAATATCATCATGCAGCTTTTATCAATCTGGATACAGGAGCTCATCGTCAATTTTGACTGCTCCTCGTACTATGATCTTCGCATCAACACTAGAGGTGGGAGCTTGACCTCCTTTATCAGGGCTTTTTATACTTAGCCACATACAATTGTGTACTTTGATATATCAGCACAGTGTGAGCAAACTTCATAGGCAAATGAAATCTTCTAACCCAAATTGGAGTCGTATTGGGTGGAAAAAAATTCTTCCCCCATTGCTTGGTCTTAGGTAGACTTTGCAGTTTTTTGCAATGGAGACAAATGTGTCATTTATTTCCACAATGGTAACAAGTGGATGTGCGTGCAGCACCTGACACATTCTTTTTCATGAAACTACTTGACACATTATTTAGATGTGCAGTATGTGAAGTTGTATGTGCAACACTTGAAACAAAAATAGTTTTACCTTCAGTATTCGAAGTGGATGCACCATAATCGTAACCGACACCGTTTCTGTCAAAAGGAGACTTCTGACTACACAAGATGTCTATAAGAGTCATCGAACCAGTGTTCATCTTATTTAGCGTAGCTTGTTTAACTTCTAGTTCAGATAGAGTGATCTTCAGTTTTCTTTGTAAATTTCTTTTTCAGATTTAACAGTTTACAACTCCATTTTCATATTTTCAATGTCTTGTTCAGCCTTTTCAATTTTTTTACTTTCAGTAGTCAGATTTTAAGCCAAGCAGTTTTCTGACTTTCCAAGAGGCGAATCTTTTCAAGTGCTTGCCTAAATCATTCTTTAATGCAGAATTTTCTTCTTGAGCGGCTTCTAACTTGATTATGACCTTCTTACCATACTTGGTCATCCTCACACAATCATTAAACGCGGAGTGATATTTTTTTCCCAATCTTGTTCTTGATCTGACACCTCATCTTCATTATCATCATCAAACAGAGAAAGTCTAGCCAAGAATTGATTGAGTACTATTTTAGAAACCTCTTAAGATCAAACACAGCAATTTAGTGCAACTTGTTCTGATACCAATTGAAGATCTAGGTATGAGATCACTAGATTGTTCTTCAATAAATCAGCCCAATAGTGTGCAAAAACAATACACTATGCAGCGGAAAATAAACTCAAAAAAAAAAAGCACACACCATAATGACACCAGATTTAGCATGGAAAACCCTAACGGGTGAAAAACCACGGATCCGAACTAGATCAATAATCAAACACTATGAATCTTACAATTACAAGAAACTTAGATTTCATCCCAGATATCCCCTACCTAAGGACTAAAGTTACCTTGTGTCGCTTCACGCGTCTACGACTTCACACCGTTAATTACAACGGACTCAATCCAGTGCTGAACTCCTTAAATTTTTATGCAAGAAGATAATCTTCTACAAAGGATGTAGAAGAATCTGGCTCTATAGAGAACTTGTAGCACAACTCTTCAATAAATCTCTCAAAGAAATTTCTTTTAATTAGATCTCTAATTCAGAACTTGAGAAATGATGTGTGTCTGTCTTTGGGTTGTGAGAAACACCCAATATATAGCCTCAAATCCGTTCAAGAGACTCCTAATGATAATACAATCAGAAGGTTTGTCTCAAACTTCTCATAAGAGTCCGGATCAGATTGGGCTTCGTCCGCCATGCTCGCTATAGCGAGCAAAAGTCTCGCTATAGTGAGACCACTTTCTGGAATTTGGCTCTGACAGCCATTTTCAGCCTTATAGGATCATTACTAGGAGTCTTATGCATGGATTTCAGCCTATAAATTGGTGATCCTCTCACCCCAAAAAAGATACACCACCTCTCTCATTAATTTGAGTAAGAGATATCTTTGAAAGAGAATTATTCTCTATAACCATTGAGAGATTTTTCTGAATGGTTGGTCTAGAAGTTTTGTTGCTTCTACTCTCTTACAGAAGATTGATCATTAGTTGACAAGGTGCGAGGAGATCAAGTAAGAGAACAATGCACGGTGGAAGTCATAGCAATGGAAATTGTGCAAGAACAATTACGTATAGTCCTTAGGTCGAGGTACTGAGTAAGGTAAAGGAGCTGTGAGTATATCTTATAACTGTTCATGAGTTCTTAATTTCAAGATTGTGGTTTTTCGCCCTGAAAAGGGTTTCCATGTTAAATATTGTGTCTGCCTTCTTGTGGTGTGTGATTGGTAGATTTATGTGCTAGTTCTATCTTATTTGATTGGTTACATCCGCTGTATTAGTTTGATTAATTAGACTAGCATTTATTCTAGTGGGTTCTGCAGAACTTTCAATTTATTTTACTTTGAATATTTAAAACTTACAACTAAGATCATTCGATACGGAAAATAATTTTTTCTCAGCTTTTTTTTTCTTTCTCTTTTCATGTCTAAGGGTTCGAACTCACAGCATTCATGCTTCACATGTCCCTGCTGACGGAGCCGAGCCAACACATATTTTGCTCAACTTTGGTGACACTCGTATCTATCCATCCCTCTACTCTCCTTGGTTTTGATGTACCCATCATGGCACATGTAGGGTTAGCAATGCATTAAGTTGTGCTGGTCTGGTTGGTCTGGTTGACACTCAGATTGATGGACTAGCAAGTGGGCCACATGGGCGCATAGGATAATTCTCCTACATTTTTAATATAATTTGGATTGAGGATTGAATGTACTTCTAAAGACTAAAGCCCGGCCTTAAGAATGTAGGCACCAAAATTCTGGCATATACATGTGTAAGTGCACAAAAATTACTCACAAGAATAGGGGGTGCCTACACGGACTTATCCACAGAAGATTGGGTGAAACACCGATGCCTAAAACCTGAGAAGAAAAAGAAGAACAGTAGGTAGACGACCTAGCTGCAGGCAGCACAAGGCCCTCCGATGCCTAAGTCAGTTCAGGAAACTCAACATAGGATGGAGGTTTTGGGAAGAAGATGATACCAGCGTGTGGTCTCTTGTCATGCTTTTCTTTGAACCTGTTCCTGTTTATATATTAAAAGAGGAGGAGGCAGGGAGGTGGCTCTATCAGGGAGCTGTCCCATCATAGCCCACTCTTTAATATCAGTCCCATCTTAGCCCATCCCGTCCCATTGGGCCATATCCCGGCGCATTGGGAGTCTTGGACGCCATTCTATCAGGGGCTATGGGCAATGCCCTTGTCTTGTCGCACGTTCTGTAACGTGGCTGAGTCTCCATAGAGGACAGCTGTCAGTGCTCAGTACTTTTACTAAGATGAGGCTCTTGGTCGAGATGGAGCGTCTGGCCGAGGTGAGGACCTGGCAGAGATGGAGGGTCTATCTGAGGTGAGGACCTGGTAGAGATTGAGGCACCTGGCTCTCTTGCCGAGGTAGAGGGACTAGCATTGCTGGCTAGCTGGTATTTGGTTGGCACTGTTGCCGAGGTGCCGAATTTGGCAAAAATGGTAAAAAGGCCTTTTTTGGGGTCCAAACGATGGAATTTGGCCTAAAAATGAGAAGTCCATTGCGTGGTAATGGATTTTGAAGATCTCGTTGTTTCCTTTCAAAATGGGGTTCCGTTCGCGATTCTGACTCCAGGGCCCTCATTTTGCCTAGTACGTTTGGGCGCTGCACAGTGATTTCGGTGTCTGGAAAACCCCCCAACAACATGTATATAAATGTTGTGGGTGTTTCGAGTTGAAAAGGTCGAACTGGACCTATACTGTTGTAGCGTTATCTCACCATCTGATTCGACCTAATTTGGCCCAAATCAACCCTAGATAAACAGTGGAACCTTTAAAATATTTTCCTATTTTATGAAAAATAGTTTAGATTCAAAACATAAAACTTGGAACCAATAAGCCTTACCCTTTGTCAATTTTCTAGGTGCCGACCCATTTATTCACTATGCATTTATAGATTTCTCATTTACAAGTTTTGTAATAAAACAAAGAAGAATCTTCAAAAAAGTATAAATAGTTTACCTCATTTTAAGAAAAACACATGAAGATTTAATATTTATAAGTTATAAAAGTTTTTCGTATTTCTTTCAATCAAGTAATCACCAGAAAAATCGTAAAATGACAAAATACCCTTATGTCATTTTTTAAAATTTTTCTTAGATAAATCGTTTGAGAGAAATGATCCAGTCCAACCTACATGACCTAGGGAGACCCACTTCAGCAAATAAAAAAAATGTATTTTGGGGAGGGAAAAGGTTAATAAAAGACAAAAACTTGTCATAAAGGAAGGGTAGTGAGCATGATGAGCTGGATTATCGTAAATGGGCTGGGTTAAATGGGAGTGAGTTGGACTTGGTCCAAGCTATTTTGGGCTTAGGTGTAGGCAACTTGCAATCCTCCTTATCGATCCCCCTCAAGCTGGAGTGTGGTCTAAACAACATGCCAAGATTGGTCCTCTAAATGTGAAGACTTCGCTTTGGCAATGGCTTTGTAAAAATATCGACAATTTGATATGTAAGGAGACAAATCAAGAAACCAAAATGCCTAAAGCAACATTTTCTCGAAAAACAGTGACAATCTAATCTCTATAGTCTTTGTTTGAGCAAGAAAGACTGGGTTAACAGTCATATGTAGAGCACTTTATCACAGAAAAGCATAGGAGGTTATGTCAAAAAACTGAAGGTTTTTTTAAGACCACTAGAATGAATTACTAGTTCTAATTTAATTAAACAATTAGCGAAATAAACCGTTCAGACAATATAGAACTAGATATCTACCAATCACACACCACGAGAAGGCACACACAATATTTAGCGTGGAAACCCTTTCCGGGGAGAAAAACCACGAACTAGAAATCAAGAGTTCACAAACAGTTTACAAGATATACACACAGGCTCCTTTACCTCAGTCTGTACCTCGACCTAAGGACTGTAGTTGTTCTTGCACAGAATCTACTAACACGACTTTCACCGTGCACTGTTCTCTTACTTGACTCCTCGCACCTTATCCACCAAGATGATCAATCTTCTACAAGAGAGTAGAAGCAGCAAAACCTTCTAGAGTAGCCCTTCAAACGATCTTAATGGCTCTAGAGAAACAAGGAAGTCTCTCAGGGTATTCTAACCTCAGATCAAGAGAGAATTAACTTCTTGTGTGTTCACTTTGAGTTGAGAGAAACACCCAATAAATAGGCCCAAGTTCATGCAAGAGACTCCTAGTAATAACCCACTAAGAATTGCAAACCATCTCAAACACTATGATAGAGTCCGGATCAGACTGGCCTTTCCCATCCAAGCTCGCTATAGCGAGCATGTACCTCGCTATAGAGAGACACCATTCTGACGCTTGGGCTAGTTTTGGTTCTGGCAGCATGTTCTGTCATATTATGTCAAGTCTTTTGACTTTTTGGCCTAACAAACCCCAATGTCTCAAAGAATATATGTCGAGACAAGTTCAACCGTTGTAGAATTAATTGTTCAATATTCAGGTTCTGGACTTGATCTTGTAACTGTAGCTTGCTTCTTTGTCACCAAGAAATGTAGTTCGAGCATACATAGACATAGCACCTAATAAGAGGACAACGAGTAATTGGAAAACCAGCCCAATAAATATTTAAAAAGATATAAAGGCCTAAAAATGACTGAGATAAAATTCAAAGCCCATAATTTATAGTGCTCTTGATCCAGCACAAGACTTTCTTTACCCTTTCAAAATGAGAGAAATTGAGTAGTTGCATAAACCGATAGGCCAGATTAACAAAATTTGTCAGAGGGTGTTGTACGTGTAAGATATTGCAGTACAACATGCAACTATACTTCTGTAGAAAGTGTAGGAGAAAATTATGAAGATTTTGGGCGGATTTCACAATAATCATGTACAGAAAATACGAGAAAGAACAATTTATACAAAATTGAGACTTTTCATTCATTTCTCAAACCTATATTAACTGAGTTCAAGCTCTGCCATTGTGGATGCGACTTGTTCACAAAATACACTTTACAACTCCTCCATTTGGTCTTAGATGATTTTTAAAATGGAACAAAATACATAAAATTACAAGAAACATGAAAGAAACAACATAATTTCAACCAAAAGCCCATGTCCGATTAGTCTATTTGATTAGACATGGCTTCCTCTAGATAGAATCTCACTCGCTTCTCTGCCATTGAATTGGGACAACTTTTACGAAATGGTTTGATAGGGTGGAGTTTGATTTTGACTAACAGTCATCTTTGAAATCCATCACTTATCTATCAAGGATTTTGTTTGTATAACCTATGAAAGTTTCTGGTTTTTGTGCCAATGAATATCCGAGATTGTATCATTTTGATTTTTGCAGAGTTTGGAGCAGAATTTCACCTTTTAAAAGAGTATAGTTATAGAAAGTGATGAGTGGTTTTTGGTTTGAAAGTGTGACTGACTAGGTTTCTTGAGAGTTCTCCGGGTCGTGTCTGAGAATGTTTGAATGCTTGCCCAAAGGAGGTATTTAGAGGCCTCTCAAGCGGTTAGAGTAGTTTCAAGGATTTTCAATTTGAAAACGTGTGCCTAATAACTAATTGAGTCCCATGTCTGACACTATGCATTGGGTCGCACATGGTCAGAAACTGTCAGAACTCCATGTCCAACTGTATGTATGTCCTTATTTGGCTGGAGATGAACAGCATGTCCATGTTTGTTTATTTTGTTGCTTGATGTCGGCTTCAAATGTCTTGAAACTTGAAGGCTTCCAAAGCTTGTTCTTGAACATTGAGCGAGATTTCTTCATCTTTTGATTTCTGAGGGTTAACCAAATGTGATGATTTCAGGTCCATATCTGACCTTATAAAAAAAAAAAAAAAAGAGGGCCCATATCTGATCAAGTATGCTTGGACTGCCTTGATTTGCCTACTACTTGAATTTGTGTCCAGATGGTCCTGGATGTTCTTTGAAACTTTCCCCACGCTAGCCCAAGTTGGAAAGATACTAATTCTAGTTGAACTCTAAAAGAAAAGTTACTACTTCTATTTGAAGTGAGACTTCTAATAGTGGTAATAGTATATTACTAATTATTAATGAAGTGAGACTTCTATTATAATTAAGAAATAAGAGAAAGTTACTAATTAATTTGGAATAAGACTTCTAATGGAAAGTAGTAAATAGAGGTTTGCAAAAACCATAAATAGTGGAGGAACCCCTTGGACGTACACACTTGTTAATTCCAAGGTGATTCACGCCCAGCCCATAAGTATGCAAGTTGTTGCACACTACTTCCTCTCTATTCCTCTTCTAGTTTCCTTCTAGCTACCTTCTAGTTCCTAGTAATTTTCTCTTGAAGATCCCACCCATCTTCTTAGAAAAGAGATCTGAAAAGGGACATAGCGTGGCAGATCAAAAGGTCTTGGAGATTCTGAAATTGATCATTGAAAGAGTTTCAACATCAATAAAAAGACGCAACTCGTCGATTAGAGCACAACCGAGCTCCAAAGGTATAATCTATTTCCTTGTATGTTATATATTTTGTATGTTTGTTGCTGGTTTTCTTTCTTGTAGAAATTGATTTACTAATCTTGATATGTGAGATGAGGGTTTATATCTTGGATTGATTAGTAGCCTTCTGGAGTTGATCCCTGCATCAAGTGGATCAAAAGTTTTGAAACCTATCCTAGAGGCCCGCCTAATTTCCAACAATTGGTATCGGAACCTTACCACATCTCTAATCATGTTAGATCAGTAAGCCTGATCTAATCTTTGCATGAGATGCGAAGAGGATAGATCAAGGGCTATTTACGGATCAGTTTTGATGGTTTTGCTTGGATAATTAATGAATCCATGTTTGGATAGTCAGAAAGTGGTTTAATAATGTTGGATGGATGATAGGAAGCCATTGGAACACTTTGGAAGTGATTTGGTAAAGTTTGGACACGAAATAAGAAAACCCCAAATTCTGCCTTCGTCAGTTCGGTCGATCGAAACCCGTGTTCGGTCGACCGAGTGCATGCAGGTCGGTCGACCGAAGACACTGCGCAGAAAGTGCAGATTTTTGGATTTTTCAGTTTCGAGTTATTTTCGTAGTCCTATTTTTCCAGCATTGTTTGGCAGCCTATTTGTGTTTGTATGATTGTATAAGATGCTAACTTGCAGGTGATTGTCCTCTCCATATGGCCCACAAGATTTTGCTTTCTATTTATGATTATTGGTTTATTTAAGGCCAAGTGTAAAGGGAACCATGGTTTTCTTGGTTTCCCATGAAAGGGCAAGGCATGGTGATTTCCCTATAGCCCTTTTATTTCCATGTTTAGATTACCAAGTAAGTCTCATCGTAGAGACATAAGTATTTATGTGATTTTTCTAAATTTATAAATTCTGGCAATGTCCGAGACGAATAAGGAAAGTGATGTTGGACTCCTAATCAAAAAGTTTGAAGACTACCAAAAGTGCTTTGGAGTTTCTTAAAAGTTTGAGGAATTGCAATTTTTGAAAAGTCTAAGAAATCTAAGAAGTCTATTCCACTTGGGCCATATGAAGGAGAGGACTAGCTTCTAATTTTAGCGTTTTCTTTTTATGGATAAATGCTTTATTTAGAATGTTTCCAAATCTGATCCAAACATAGCAAGTTACTAAAATTGGTCAAATCAAGTTATTTTTGGAAAGAGTTCTAATTAGTGTTGATGACTCATGAGATGACACATTGGTAAAACTAATTTTAGAAACCGGACTTTCCTTATAATAACTTGACTTGGAACCAATCTTAAATCATATCATGAGATGATTTGATATACATATTTATATGTGGGCCCTAATACCTTAAAAGGAAAATCTCAATTCTAAAATATTAAGTGGGAGCGGGGCATTTAAATTGAGAAATCCCCATGGTTTTCCACCATAGGTCCATTGTAAGGAAAGTATTAGCCTCGCCACCAAGAGTGTGGCCCTTCCTTTGAAGGGCTTTTATTTGTCTAGCTACTAGATATGGATCTGGATAGTATTGGTGAGACGTGGTGGGGGTTCACTCCCATAGGAGGTCCTACCCAAAACGGTTTCACCCAATATTAGTTGGTGGGTCACAGTTAACTAAAATAATAATGTAGTATCCCCTAGGATTTGCATCATGTATTTTAGAAACCAAAGTTTATTAGGAGTCATACATTATTTGGTATGAGATACCTAGATGATAATGAATGATGGGGATCATGGATAGTTAGTCTTAATTCTAATTTTGACGAACTTTGATCCGCACCAATCCAAGGACATTTGCACTCCCCTAGGAGGCATGCCCTAAGGGATTGGGATTCCGATATATTCTAAATTTATTGGTTATGAGGATTCCCACATAAATTTGGTGTAGAATACTAAATTCCTAATGTCATTCATATTCTTTTATTGCATATATGGTTATGTGCTTTAGTTTATACAGCATGCATTCGAATATTTTTAATCCACTTGCGACCATCGTCAACCATCATAAATTGGTGGGATCCAACTATGTGACCTGGAAAAGAAATCTAGATATTGTCCTGACTGCTTCAGGATACAAATATGTCCTTACCACAACCCCCCCTTAATGAGCCTATGCCAGATGCACCACAGGAACAAAAAGAACTTTATGCTAAGTGGACCAAAGACGATGAGATGGCCAAATGTTACATACAGGCATCCATGTCTAGTGTTTTGCAACACCAACATCAATCCTTTAAGACTGCATACGATATGATATCGAACTTGAAAGAGATGTTTGCGGAACAGGGCAGGTTTGCTAGGCAGGTAGCTATGAGGGTGCTTATAAGCACCAAGATGGCTAAGGGTACACCAGTACAGGACCACATGTTTAAAATGATGGACTCATTGAATGAGTTAGACATAATGGGTGCCGCGATTGATGCAGAATCGCAGATTGACATAATCCTTGAGCCACTACCAGATTCATTCAACAATTTTAAGGTCAATTATAATATGAACAAAATAAATCTGACCCTAGCTGAGCTGTCCAGCCAGCTAGTAGTGACTGAAGGAATTATGAAAAGCCAAATGCCCTTATGACAGAAAAGTCACATGCCAAGTCCAAGCCGAAAGGCAAAGGCCGGAAAGGCAAGAAGAAATCAGTTCCCAAGGGTCATAAAGCGGAAAATGGTGCTACTGGTGGTGTGGCAAAGGCTAAGGGTAGGAACAAAGGGAAAGTATTTCCACTGTGGTATGACAGCGCATTGGAAGAGGAATTGTCCTGATTATCTGTCTAAGAAAAAGACACCATGTATAATTAAGTCACTTGTTACTGAAGTTAGTTTTGCAACTAGTACTTCAGAATCCTGGTGTTTTGACTCCGGTGCAACTAATCACATATGTAACTCGTTGCAGGGGTTTAAGGAAACCAGGAGGCTAAGTGACGGGGAAATCATTGTCAACCTAGGATCTGATGCTAAGGCAGGAGCGGTTTCAGTGAGAGTTATTACTTTAGTATTTTCAAATAATAAATTTATTTTTTCAATACTCTTTATGTACCGTCTTTAAGGCGGAACTTAATTTCATTTCTAGTTTGGTGAATAAAAGTTATTCTATTACTTTTGGTACTGAAGTTGTCATAAAGAGAAACGGTACTTTCATATGTTCTGCAAGGTAATCAATGGGCTTTATATGTTAACTCCCACAATGTATGAGATACATGATACCAAAATAATTAATAGGCCATCATTAAAGAGGAAGTCACCTTCATCTAATCCAACAAAACTTTGGCACCTGAGGCTAGGTCATATAAACNCGACTCCTGTCATTCATTCCTGGAGAATTAGAAAAGAAACTAATTCTGTAGCCTAAAAAATTGGGCTATTTTAATTTATTGGTACAAACGCCGATTGACTGGCCTTCTAGTCTCTCTACTGCTCTTACTGCTTTAGGCCTTTCAAAACAATAAATAAAATAAAATAAAAAAGGCCAAGTAACATGTTTCAAGGTCTAGCCGAACAATCATAAACAAGAGTCTTTTGTAGATTAGCGATTTATAATAAATGAGGCACACAACGTGTGGATCAGGATAACCATCTAATCCAAAAGGCCAAAAGTACGTATCCCCAAATTATCCCTAAATTCTCGGTATTTATTGGCCAAGACATTAAAATATCAGTCTTAACCAATATCGACCGAGACATTCAAATTCTTAACCCTGCTTGGTTTTACCCCTTCTAAATACATTCTCAACGGTTCTTCTTCCATCTATTTCACTTCCAACACCTTCCAAGCCAATAAAAATGATGGGCTTGGATGCGGAGACTCCGACATGCGGCTAGAGATCTATGTGCGTTCCGGCGATTGAGAAGCTCTGCGGATCTCTTTGCCTCTTGTCTTTCCTATGAGATGGAATAATACCAACCCTAGGGCTCCCTTATCTTATATAGACAAGTCCCAAAGAGTCACACTTACTAGAGACTTCTTCGAAAAGAAACTCACATCCACTAGAATCTTATTAGTGGGACCAGATCAAGGCTTATAAGTGAGATTGTATTCTCTGTTGGCATCAGCCTTGCATGATCTAACGTGGGACCCATGGAAGTCTCTAGCAAGTGTGACTCTTTACTTGTCTATATAAGATAAGGGAGCCCTAGGGTTGGTATTATTCCATCTCATAGGAAAGACAAGAGGGGAAGAGATCCGCGGGATTTCCTAATCGCCGGAACGCACATAGATCTCCGGCCACATGTCGGAGTCTCCGCATCCAAGTCCATCAATTGGTATCAGAGCAAGGTACCATGTGTTTCGACGGTTTGGATCGCGAAATCGCGGTTTAGATTGGAGTAGATCTAAGGTTTCATCGGACAGAGGGCTCCTTCGTTTTTCTCTGCAAACCAATTCGAGAGGAAGAAGACTTCCTTCATTCTTTGAGTCGCCTCGGGTTTCGTGCGTGTAACTTTGGAGAGGACTTTCTTTACAGGAATGAGAAGAAAGCACGTGCAGCGTACATCAATCTTTTTTTTAATCTTGCATCGGTTTGCGTGCGTCATCAAGAAGCAACACACTTCCCATTCATTTTCTTTCTTTCCAATGAAAGAGAAGCACGTGGTGGCTGTTTGCTTTTTCATCTCCTCATCGGGACGCGTGCAGGAAAATGAAAGGCAATCACTTTTGTCTTTTGTTTTCTTTACAGGTTAGGCCAGATCACACCCAACCTGACCCAGATTAAGCCGGCCCACACCAGCAGGCGCTATACACGTGCTGACACAAGCGACGGCAAGTACGACGTCAGCAAACTACTGACGCAGGCAAGGAGATTTTTCCACTGTCAAAACTTTGCACGCGATATCTTAAGCATCCGGACTCCGATCCGAACAGTTTGGTTTTGCGGAATCCTTGCGAGCAGATCTACATAGTAGCAGCAAAAGGAAGACGATCCACCAGTTTAAAAAAGGGTGGTTTTTCTCCTTTAACGATCAGTGGTACCTGAACATCTTTTTCAATTCAGTAGTAATTATGTCTTCCAAATCAGCGTTGCATGATCTTACTAAGGCTGATATTTTTAACGGCAAGAACTTAGCCATGTGGAAGCGACGGATAGACGCATTGCTGCACTTTGACGAATTGACATATGTGATTGAATCCGATCCATTCTCCAAACTTGCTGATGATGCCCTAAGGAAGATCATGATGTGTATGAACAATGTGTATTTGATAACAAATCAGCGAGGCATCTTCTGGTCGGATTCATATCTAGCGATTTGGTGAAGCAGTTTGAGAACTTTAACACTGCTAAAGAAATCTATGACTACGCTATGGATAAATATATGAAACCTCCAAATCTCACTTGATGGAGGCATTCAACGCATATGTTAACTATAAGATGCCAGAAGGATCGGCAATAAGGATCACATTGATCAAATGGCGGTCCGATATAGTAACCTCGCAGCCTTGGGCAAGGAAATGAACGAAGATTTTCAAATCATATATTGCTGATGAGTCTTCCACCTTCGTGGGAGAATGTGTCTCAGACCCTTAGCCTCCAAAAGGGTGTAACCCTCAGTGAGGCTCAAGCTAGATTGCTTGCTGAAGGACAAATTAAGGCAGGCAGCCCACGGTGTAACACCTACAAACTCTGTCATGATTGCTAAAACTAAGACTAATAACGGTGCGGTAACCGTCAATATGAAAAATAAAAGGAATTCAAAGGCAATAAAAAAACGGAAATAGCCTAAGAATGGTGTTTGCTTCAACTACGGGAAGCCTAGACACTTTAGTTCTCAATGCAAAAAGAAAAGGGGTGAGAGTAGCCAGCAAGGTAAAGTGACCAAAGAACATGGTGATTATGTTGAGATGGTCACAGAGTCCATGATGGTAGACACCGATGATAAGAATTGGTGGATTGATTCAGGAGCCACCAGGCACATATCAAGAACCAAGGCTGGGTTTTGTCGAATTCAAAGAGATGAAACCTGGAGATCAAAGTATCTACATGGGGAATGAAACATTCTGTGATGTGTTGGGTATCGGGAAAGTCAAGATTCCCTACCAACTGGAAATCTCTATATCTCTCCGACATTTTCTTTGCTCCAGCTATGAGGAGGAGCGTCATCTTTGTGAGCAAGTTGGCTATGAATGTATTCGAAATCAGATTTAAAGATAAATAGGCTACAATTGGCATGCGCGGTCAAGTTTTAGTCAATGGTTTTCTTTCTGATAAATTGTATTTACTGGACACACTTAATGATGAAATAAATTCTAGTTCTCATTATTCTGTGTGTGTGAATGTGTGCATCGACGGTTTGGCTATGTTATGGCATATGAGATTATGGCACATTAATAAAAAGAATAAGTAGAATGGTTAGAGATGAACTTTTACCAGATTTAGGTAAAGTGGAGTACCCATATGTGGACCATGTCTAAGTGGAAAAATGGTCAAGAAACCATTTCCAAAAGGAACTAGAAGTTCAGAAATATTGACCATTATTCATTCTGATATTTGTGGACCATTGAATATCCAAAATAGAATGGGGAGGACTATTTATCATATTTATTGATGACTACATCAGATATGGTCATATATACCTGATTAAACACAAACATGAGGCCTTAAAAATGTTTCAAATATATGCTATCGAGGTTCAAAATCAAAAGGGCAGGAAAATAAAATGGATTAGATCCGATTTGGAGGGGGGTGAATATACCTCGGAATTGTTTAAAAATATTGTGGACGTGAGGGAATCATTAATGAATATTCGATTCCATATACCCTAAAAGAAAAATGGCGTGGCTGAGAGAGAAATAGGACCTTAATGGATATGGTACGGTCATGATCAGCCACGCGAGCACTTCCGCTGTATTTGTGGGGAGAAGCATTAAATACAACACATATATCTTGACAGAGTATCCTCCAAAAGTGTGCCCAAAACCCCATATGAATTATGGACTGGTGCCAACCCAATTTAGAACATGTGAGAGTTTGGGGACTTGGCCTGTACATGTCCTGCTACCCACCATAAGAAAAGACATAACGCAAGCAAAATGAAGAAAAATTGTTCTTTTCGTTGGCTACCCATTACATTCTAAGGATATCGTGTGTATGATCACGATAATAGGATAATCATGGAATGCCGAGATGTGTTTTTCTTTGAGGTCCGATGGTTAGTCCTAAAGTAGAAACCACAGTGTGTGGAATTATCGAAATCTCTAAGGGCAAGGGGGTTCAAGCAAGAGGGGTTCCGACGAAGAGGACATTGGACCTAGAGTTCCTGGCCAGGGCCCACTTGAGGTGATTGAATCAACCCGATGAGCCGATCGGCAGCCGAGGGTTTGTTTGGAAACTGGCATATCTTAGATGATTATTGTAGTTTATTGCAAACGTGCAATATTTGGATCCGAACTCCTACTCTCAAGCGATCAAGCGCATGATGCGCAGTATTGGTTAGAAACATATGAGAGAGGAGATAGAATCAATTGAAAGAACCAAGTTTGGCAATTGGTTGATCTGTCCAAAAGATCGAAAAGCCATTGGATGTAAATGGGTTCTTAGAAAGAAACTAAGTCGGATGGATCCTTAGATAATATAAAGCAAGGCTGGTAGCTAAGGGATTCACACACGTGGAAGGAATAGATTACGATGAGATATTTTCTCCGGTCGTAAAATTTCAATCCATACGGACCTTAGCAGCATTGGGAGCATGTCGTGACCTTGATTGCACCAGATGGAATGTGAAAACCGCATTCTTGAAACGGCGAATTAAAAGAAAAAATATCTATAGAAACAACCCGAGGATTTGTGTTGTAAGGTCAACGAAGACAAAGTGTACAAACTTAGAAGGGCAATTGTATGGATTAAAACAAGCCTCGAGAAAATGGTATAGAAAATTTCACCAGGCCATAGGTGAAATAGGATTTGTCCCCAATAATGCAGACACATGTTTCTATATTAAATGCAAGTGAGAGTAGTTATTAATAGTTGTCATTAGTATGTGGATGACATTTTTGATCGCTGATGATCAATTAGAAACCGTAAATGAAATCAAACAATGGTTAAAGTCAAGATTCGAGATGAAAGATACGGGTGAGGCAGAGTATGTCCTTTGCATTGAAAGTAACCCGTGATAATCCGAATAGGCTATTGACTTTATCAACAAGAGATCCATATTTAGGAACTATGTTGAAACGGTTTGATATGGCTATTGTTAAACCAATTGATACACCCATCTGCAAGAGCATATAACTGTCAAGTGATCAGGGACCCACAAACGAGCAGGATAAGGAAGTGATGAGAATGAAACCGTATGCTCAAATTGTAGGCAGCATCATGTATGCGATGCTGTGCACGAGACCAGACCTTGTATTCGCCGTGGGTCTCGTAAGCAATTCCTAAGTAACCCAGGATTATAGCATTGGTATGCAGTTAAGTGGATTCTGCGGTACATCAAAGGAACAGTGAATCTTCGCCTATGTTATCAAGGTGAAGTCGTGGAACTGCGCGGCTACTCAGATGCAAATTGGGGCCGGTAATTTAGACCAGAGAAAGTCAACAATCGGCTATGTGTTTACCCTGAGAGGAGGTGCAGTTTCTTGGGGTAGCAAGAAACAGACCTCTACAGCTATGTCACGGCCGAAGCAGAGTATATAGCCTGCACCTCAGAATTAACATCACCATAGTAGCCTATAGTTGATGCATAGTGCAAAGTTGTCTTCCCAAAGTCATCTACCATTCGAATGAAATTCTTTTATTTTGGAATGAGGGGCATGATTCTACAAAATCTTCACGACTCTTTGTCATTCATTCCTGGAGAATTAGAAAAGAAACTTCTGTAGCCTAAAAAATTAGGCTATTTTAATTTATTGGTACAAACCCGATTGACTGGCCTTGTAGTCTCTCTACTGCTTTTGGCCTTTCAAAACAATAAATAAATAAAATAAAAAAAGGCCAAGTAAGATGTTTCAGGTCTAGCTGAACAATCATAAACAAGAGTCTTTTGCAGATTAGCCATTTATAATAAATGAGGCACACAACGTCTGGATCATGATACGCATCTAATCCAAAAGACCAAAAAGTCCGTATCCCCAAATTATCCCTAAATTCGCGGTATTTATTGGTCAGAACATTAAAAATATCAGTCTTAACCAATATTCGACCGAGACATTCAAATTCTCAACCCGGCTTGGTTTACCCCTCTAAAAATGTTCTTAACAGTTCTTCTTCCATCCATTTACTTCCAACACCTTCCAAGCCAATAAAAATACCTACTGTGTGTGGATTTGGTCAGGAAAAAATCACATTCAAACTCTACTAATATTAATATTTTGTGTTTTTTTACTTTTATAAATATTTATTTATAAATAGCTTAGAACTGATGCCTGCATGTTCTTTTTGTCGTGGATGTGTTTCATTCTCTCTTTGATTTACACATTTGATGTTAGATCTACTAAGTACATGTTTTAGAAATAGGTTTTTGTTTTTAGATCTTGTAGTGCTCTTTGCAAATTAACTTATTTTGGTATATACATCTAAATCTATTTAATTGTAAAAAAAATTATACACTGTGAGAGAAGACAACGATATAGGATGTCATGACTTAGGGAGATCCATAATTTGATTATAGTTGTTACTAAAGGAAAAAACATAATACTTTACATTATGTTATAATATTCTAGGTTTTTTTGGATAATCTTTTTAAAAAGGTTTTGGACTAAGAATTCACGTTCTGACGACCCTCGATGAATCGTCACCGATACAGATGCCGTATCAATTTTTTGGTCGGTCAATATAGCAACGAGGCCATGTTTTTGAAGATCTAGGTGGGGACCCCTTATATACAAAAAATCACCACCATCCTAATCATCCATGACCCACAGTCCGGTCCATTCGTATAATTGCGTAGTCAATTTAGAGGTCCAGTCAATTCACACGAGTGCCAATCCGAGGGGCGTATGAACTATTGTAAGGGGTGTTTGTGTGCTCCACCTCAGATGCACATCAGGTGGGCCCCACTATAGGTGCACACTAAGCATGTGTCATGCTTTATATATAGGAAATATTCAAGACGAGAACTAGTTCTCACCATGCTTCTCTCAGAACTATTTGTGGGGCCAACTTAGCCACCCATCCAATCGTGCAACCCCTAATAGTAACTAATCATGAGTGTTTGGTACCCATCCTATTGGACTTGACCATTGAATGGAGGGTTGAATTTTTTAATATGGTGACGTTAAATCTGTGGGCCATTGATGATAGGGGTTAAAGGCATGGGATTTGGGGTCATACTTGATACATGGAGTGGTCCCACATAGATCTTCACATCCCTCTTGGTCCATCCCCAACTAGAACCCAAAAAAGTTCTCAACGCTGACTCCGTAAGAGAAGTTCTCACTAGAACAGAAGCCAAATATAGATGAACTAAATGTTATTATGGATGAAATGCCCGAGAGTATTTTCTATTAAACTTCTCGGATTTGGACATTTTTCGAGACTGTGGGATAGTCTGCCTTTCAATGTTGTTATGTGGGGATATTTCTGGACCACCAGAGACCACCAGCTCAGCAGGTCTTGGCCTCCCCCGGCCACGCCATCTCTTCCAGCTCATCGGGTCTCGGTCTCAGCTCGGCCATGTGCCCCCACCTCGGCCCATGCCTCCATCTCGGCCAGGCACTCCACCTCGGCATCCCTGCCAGGTCAAGGTCACTCCCGACCTCGGTCCCGCGACCTTAGTAACACACCCTGACCTCGGTCACAGTGCCAGAGCTAGCCAAAGTAGGGGCTGACAACTGTCCTCCCAAGGACACTCAACCACGTCACAGGACATATGACAAGACAAGGGCACGGCCCAAAGTCCCTGACATATAGCCTTCCACGTCTCCCTAAGCGCCAGGGTATGGCCCGATGGGACAGAGCAAGATCAAATGGGACTGCAACTAGAATAGAGTGGCTATGATGGGACAATTAACCACCTCCCTGCCTCCTCTCTTCCTCTATATCAACACAGCTGGCCATCTTCTTCCCAAAAAAATCTCCATCCTTTGCTTAGTTCCCATACTAACTTAGGCATCGGAGAGCCCTGTGCTACACAAGCCAGGGCCCTCTGACCTTCTCTGTTCTTCTTCCTCTTCCCCTTTCAGGTTCCAGGTAGGCAGCGGTTCTTCTCCAAGAGCTTTCAACTCCACCCCCTATTCTTGTGAGTCATTTTTATGCACTTACAATTGGCGCTGTCTGTGGGGAATCGATTAAAAAGCCATCTTCCTAAGCACCATGCCTCGTAGACACGAAAAAGGGAAATAACCATCAACACTCCCAACGCAGCTGTCGCCAGTCCCCCGCCAGAGGAGGTCCGGGGCAAAGTTTGGTTCAGCGAGCATCCATACGCCAGAATCTCAGTCAGGTTCATCCTCAACGGGTCAGACAGCACCCTCCCGGCAGGATAGCCTCCGACTAGAGTTTTCCCATTAAAAGGAATCCCAACCAGACGAACCCATCATTAGATTGACGACGACAACCCACTTCTCGTAAAGATCAGGCCCAAAGCCTTCTCATCCAAGCGCAGGACGAGTTGATCAGTCAACTTCAGCAGCAGCTACAAGACAGAGGAGCAACCTCTGCTCCGCCCCTCTAGTTCCTCAAAGAGACGAAGGCAAAAACCAAAAGATTGCCTTAATTGACACATTAAGAAAGCAGTCCAGCAGAACTTAGAGACGGCTGGTCTCACTCGAGCTCGACTAAATTCTCACGATCTCGGCACAACCCTCCACTGTCAGCTTCGATCACATGACCCTCTACCGTCATTTTTGATGGCACAGTCCTCTACTATCAGCCTTGATCGCACGGTCCTCTACCACCATTAGATCATCTCCTACATCTCAGCCGTGTGCCAGATCTCGATCTCTTGCATCTCGGCCACTTACCAGATCTCGACTTCGTGCATCGCGGCAGAAGCGCCAGATCTCGCACTCGTGCTGGCACAAGCAATAGCAGCACCGAGTCGCATCTAGGCCTCATGCTGGTCCGACCTCGTGCTGGCTATGGGCCTCAAGCAGGTTCGGCCTCATGCTGGTCTCGGCCTCATGCTGGTTCAACCTCATGCAGGTGTGGCCCTCGTGTTGGCTACGGGCCTCACGCAGATTCGGCCTCATGCTAGTCTCGGCCTCATGCTGGTTCAACCTCATGCTGGTGTCGCCCTCGTGTTAACTGGCTACGGGCCTCACACGGGTTCATTCTCATGACTGGTATCAGCCTCATACTAGTCTACCGGACTACACCTCTAGTGACGGGCCATCTGGTCATGTCCCGGTCCTCGGCCTCATACTGGTCTCGGCTGCGAGCGCTTCTCGGTATCAGTACCAGATCTTCGGCCAACGAGACTATACCTCTGGTGACGATCCAGTTGGTCATGTCTCGGTTCTCAGCTACACTCCAGCTCAGCAGGAAATTCCTCGTCCAGTTCGGCAGCAGTGCCAGTCTCCAGCTCGGCAGTACTGCCAGCCTCCTCCTCGGTAGCATCACCGGAATACTTCAAACGAGACTAAACCTCTGGTGACGAGCCAGTTGATCATGTCTCAGTCTCTCAATTGGTGACAAACTAGATGCTGAAGACTACCAAGATAAGCAGCTCAACAGCTTCTCCCTTCTTAGCTTCCGACCTCAAAGAGTACTCTAAGAGGTCAAAAGCTGGGGGACTATTGTGTGGGGATATTTCCGGACCACCAGCTTAGCAGGTCTGGGCCTCCCCCGGCCACGCCATCTCATCCAGCTCATCGGGTCTCGGTCTCAGCTCGGCCATGTGCCCCCACCTCGGCCCATGCCTCCATATCGGCATCCCTGCCAGGTCAATGTCACTCTCGACCTCGATCCCACGAGCTCAATAGCACACCCTGACCTCAGTCACAGTGCTAGAGCTAGCCAAAGCAGGGGCTGACAGCTGTCCTCCCAAGAATACTCAACCACGTCACAGGACGTACGACAAGACAAGGGCACCTCCAAAAGTCCCTGACATATAGCCGTCCACTTCTCCCCAAGCACCAGGATATGGCCCGATGGGACAGAACAAGCTCAGATGGGACTATAACTAGAATAGAGTGGCTATGATGGGACAGTTAACCACCTCCCTGCCTCGTCTCTTCCTCTATATCAACACAGCTACAACTTCAGAACAGGACGGCCAAAACCACGCTGGTATGCCATCTTCTTCCCCAAAGATTCTTCATCCTTTGCTTGGTTCTCATGCTAACTTAGGCATTGGACAGCCCTGCGCTGCCCAAGCCAGGGCCCTCTGACCTTCTCTGTTCTTCTTCCTCTTCTCCTTTCAGGTTACAGGCAGGCAGCGGTTCTTCTCCAAGAGCTTTCAGCTCCACCCCCTATTCTTGTGAGTCATTTTTATGCACTTACAGTTGCCATGTTTTTAAAAGCATTATTGCTGTTGCAGGTGGCGTCTAAAGGCTTTAGAATGTGCTCGCCTAAGGAAGATGAAGTTAGCCGAGGCACTTCTCTTTGCGCTAAGAAAAGCAAAAGACAAATGTTTCTCAAGGGCCCATGTCTTCTGAAACTATGTTGAAGTAATTATGGTTGTGAATTATGGTTGTAAACCGGTTGGTTCCAGTATGGGTCCATGGTAGACTTGGACATGGTACTGTTATGAGGAGGCGGACCCAGACCCGGATCGGATTCGGAAATAGGAAACCGGCTTCGAAACCAGAACCATATGTAAGGCGGATCTAGGTATAGTCTGAATAAATGGGACTATAGAGACACTAGGATTAATAGACCCATTTGTCGGCTTAACAGCAAATCATGCTGAATAGCAAAATAAGTAGAAGCCCGACTGAAATCTCTATAAAAATAGACTCTTCTGATTTTGGGAGACTTGAATACAAAATCCTCTTCTAGGTTTAACTAGAATATTAAAAGGAAGTAGAAAACTAACAACTAGTTCAACCCATATGAGAAATGGATCTTGAAATGCTTCTGCTGAGATTTCTATTTAGAAAACCATCAAAATTAGTACTGAAGTCCTCTAGACCACAAAACCCAATTCCCTCCTCCTTTTTGAAAACGGGGAAAAACAAAATCTTTCAAGAGGTAAGATAAAAGCCCCACTTCTCTGAAGACCTGCTACTGTTTCTAGAGCTTAGTTTCATAAAAGGAGGAAAATAAGAACACCTTTTCTAAAACTTAAACCCCAAAAAATGAAACCAGAAGGGGAAGAGGAAAGAGTCTATTCAAACGAGATGGAGAGGCAACAGTCTTCTCTAGACTCTAGGAGTCGAAGTGGTAAGTTTGGGAATAAAACCCTAACGAATGGAGAATGGAGGATTGGACGAGTTATCGAAAAATATAAAGTATTTACATTATCTTATGGGCCGGGTCCTGGGTCTACGGGTCTAAACCAATGTAGATCTGGAACCGAACCCGTTTAGGTCCCGGGTCCAAATAAGGATCTGGAATCCAACCCATTTATTTATCGGGACCTAAATAAGGACCCAGACCCGGTTTTTAACGGGTTGGAACCTCCGGTTAATTGGAGAATCGGGAACCATATACATCCCTTTTGTGAATGGTGCAAAAGGTTAGTCTTTCAGTATTTTGTACATTAAATAATGGGTGCTTGTTTTGTGGGGGGCTCTATTGGCACCACGAAAATCCCTCTTCCCATCGCAAAAAAAAAAAAAAAGATTTCCAAAACTACCCTCCCCCCTCCTCCTCCTCCTCCTCCTCCTCTTCCCTTCCTCTCCCACTCTGCACCCTCCACCCTCTTCCTCATCTTCCCCCACCCCCTAGTCTCCGGTGGGGAGGGAACCCCGGCCGGCAGCTCGCGACGTGAGCCTTGGCCGGCTGGCGACTGGGAGGGGGAGGGGAGTGGGGGAGTAGGGGAGGGAAGGAGAGGGATGGAGAGGGAGGGAGAGAGGGAGAAGAGGGAAAGAAAATGGAAGGGGGAGGGAGGAAGAAAGAGGGAGAGGGAGAGGGAGAGGGAGAGGGGGAAGGGGAGGGGAAGGGGGAGGGCGACCGACCGGGGGCTCCAGCCGCGGCTGCCGGCCGGGGCTCCCGCCCCCCAGAGACTGGGGGGTGGAGATGCGGGTGGAGGGGGGGAAAGGAAGGGAAGAGGAGGGAGGGAGGAGGAGGGAGGAGGAGGAGGAGGGAGGAAGAAAGAGGGGGAGGGGGAGGGAGCCCACGCGGGCCACCGGCCGGGGCTCCCTCCCCGTCGGAGACTCTAGGGGGGGGGGGGGGGGAGGGGGGGGGGAGAGGAAGGGAAGAGGAGGGAGGAGGAGGGAGGAGGGGAGGGGTAGTTTAGGAAAAATATTTTTTTTTCTCTTCTAGTGCGGTGGGGAGAGAAAAATATGCGGTGCCAATAGCACTCCCCTTGTTTTGTGCTAGCTTGGTTTACTCATTTCCCAGGAAATTTCTTGTTTTGTGCTAGCGATAGGTTTACTCATTTCCCAGGAAATTTGAATGGTGCAGTTAACTGGGAATTGTAGCGTTAGTTCTTCTAGTGCTGACTATCTTGAATGGTTTTCCTTGAGCTACATAAGTTTTTTTTTTTTTAAAAGCTACATGGGGTTGAGAAGGGGCAATTGCCCCCAACTCTCAAAAACACATTTTATCATGAAGCTACTTGCAGTTAGTTCTTCTAGTGCTGATTGTAGGGAACGGTGGATTTACTTTTTTCCAAAAGACAACACACCAAATCACCTTCCAAAACCTATTTTTCCTTTAGCTCAAGTAAGGTTCCGTATGACACACGTATTTTTTCTTCACGCCCGTTTGGCACTTTACTAGTTTAGTAAAAATCAAGTAAAGCCTCCATTTTTCAAATAAGGGGTTACATCAAAGTATACTTTTCAAAATTTCCTCCTTCTTTTTCAAATAAAAGTAAAAAAGTAACCTCGGTCCTCCACTAAAAAAACAAAAAAAAAAAAAAACTCCACTTTTCTATTAAAAAAGTCAAAACGTTTCCGTACCAAACAATTAAAAAAAAATATCATCATACGTACCCCACTTATATTTTATATTCTCAGTTAATTTGATGCTTTACTTTATCTTTATTTTATGGTAAAATTGCCAAATTGGCTTTATTTTGGTCCTTTGCCACTTCTCATAATCGGCATATTTTTACCACTTGGCCACTTAATGTATTATAAAATATTTTTGTACTCTTTAGATTTTAACCCAAAATCTTAATTATATTAGATTAAATCTAATTCTTAAATAAGAAATTTCATGTGATGATAAATAGAAATGCTTAAAAATTCTCTTTAGACTAGTTATATGGCCAAAGGTTCCAACCTTATCAGTTTTGTTAAACTAATAGAAGCCTTTGAGCTTTAAATGATGGGCCAAAGATTAAGACTTTTTGTGAACAACAACCCCATATTATGATGTTAAAGAAAATGATTTAATTAAATATTTTAACTGTAGGGGATGCGGCTGCTTCGAGCTTATCCCCCCACAGGGAATAGGCGGGGCGAGGCTCCCTACGCATGCTTTTGTCTCACATCGAGTGTGAGGGCCTCCCACCCTTGGTATATTAGCCGTAGCGTAACCAAATGGTGGTACACCCTTTGGTTACACTGTCCTTTGGTTACGCTACGGCTAATATACCATGTGGCTGTGGTGGTACACCCTTTGGTTACGCTATGGCTAATATACCAAGGGTGGGAGGCCCTCACACTCGATGTGGGATAAAAGCATGCGTAGGGAGCCTCGTCTCCTGAAGTGTACCTTTTTTGTAGGGGATGCGGCTGCTTCGAGCTTATCCCCTCACAGGGGACAGGCGGGGCCCAGAGCCCCGCGCCTATTGTGTAGGCTTCAGGAGACGAGGCTCCCTACGCATGCTTTTGTCCCACATCGAGTGTGAGGGCCTCCCACCCTTGGTATATTAGGCATAGCGTAACCAAAGGGTGTACCACCTCGTCTCCTGAAGTGTACACAATAGGCGCGGGGCCGCTTAATTGGGCTGGTCCCTACATTAACTATAATCACGTACTCATAAGTAAATATGTTAAAATGTTATGATTTGTAATTCTTCTCTAGTCTTTTGGACCCCTTATTGAATTTTGTTGGATGTGGAGAGCAATAAAAACTCATCGTTTTTATCATTTTGGAGTATAATCTAATAGCTAGTTTTCTGAGTTAAATTGGATCGAACATATAATTTCAACTTTTCTGATATTATGTTGATGTGTTATTTTTTTTTTTAATTCTTTCTCATATTTCTTACTAAGAGAAATTTCTTTGCTCCCATAAAAGAGAGTTCTGGCTCCACCACCGTCCATAACTGCCTAGCCTCTTCGATGCGTATGTGCTTTTGTTGGTTTTTGTGTGTGGCTTGGTGTTGCCTTTGTTGTTTGTTATTTGCTTTGATTTCTCTTTTCAACAAAATATACTTAACCAAAGAAAATATAAAAAAAAAAGGAAAAAGAAATTGGGATATATAAATATTCCACTCCGACTTAGATAAAAATCCTCAATCTTAGGGGTGAAAATCGGGTCAAGCCGTCCAGGCACGGCACATTCCTGCACGAAAATTTTTCGTTGACCGTGTCGGTACGGCATGGCATGGCCAACGACAGGGATCGTGCTAGGCCAAGCTGGTCCTGGCCATGACAAGGCACGACATGACCTAGGGCATGGTCATGCCGTGCTGGGCCAGGGTGCCTGGGCCTCAGCGCAACGCGACACGATACGACATGAGGCCCAGCCTAAACGGCCCAACACGAAATTTATATTAAGAAGTTGATTTTTAATATAAATAACACATAAAGCTTAAATAATTAAGATTTTATATAAATAAAACTTAATGTTTGTGCATTTATTCTAATCATTTTAACTTCATTTCAAGCCGAGAGTCCTAAAAGTCAACAAAACCTCTTTCAATTTATATAAAAAAATATAAAAAATAAGGAGAGCACGTGAGCCGCCGTGGCACGGCCCAGCTCATCTGGAGTACGGCGAGTACAGTAGGACCTGAGCCGTGCCGTGGGCCGTGCTGGGCATAACCCAGCCAACCTGGACACAGCACGGCACTGCCGGTGAATTTTCAAGGGCTTGGTGCGGCCCCACCTTTAACCCCTACTCAATCCTTCCCAACCTGATTAAGTTTGACTGGAAACAAAAACATACCTAATCGACCTTTAATGACGGCAATGTGCAAAGGATTCTGGCCATCCGGACCTTCCGTGCTGAATTCTCCTCCGTTCAAAATCTCGATCACAACTTCAAGCAACCCTGCCTCGGCAGCCAAGTAAAGCGGACTTTCTTTAGCGTTGTTTACCTCATGCGCTAGCCTCCTCTCAAATCTCAACAAATGCAATGCAACTTCCCCATGCCCCTTCTTCAGCGCCTCATGAAGTGCAGTATTGCCTTCCAAGTTCTTCTTCGTCCATACCTCAGTGGCAGTGGCACCATTCCCCCATGAAGTTCCTTCCTCCAACGTCGGCGTAAGAAGCTGTGTGATGCGAAGATGGCCAGCCCTGGCTGCCATGTGAAGTGGGGTATCACCTTTGAAGTTGGTCTTAGAGATGAGGGACGCCCAACTTGGGATCATCTGTATCTCTTTTACAATGTTTTCATTGCCAAATTTTACTGCAATGTGGAGGGCCGTGTTCTTCTGAGGAGTACAACTAAGAGTTGGGTCTGGTGGACTGTCTCCTTCCAGCAGAAGTGCCACGTCTCCTTCACTTGCAGCTTTGTATAGCCGGGGATCCATATTCTCTTGCTGTGTCATAATTTGATCTTGTGTAGAAGCTCCTGCCATCTCCTTCGAGTGATGAAGTCAAGTTACCTTCTCTTTCAGCTTGGGGAAGTTGGGAACTTAGCGATTTCATGGAGCTCTATATGTAGAAAAACAAACAGGCAAACGAACATCATTCATTGATTCGATTATTGTACTTCCTGTGAAGCCATTGGCCTAGGCTTTTGACTTCTCGTGTATATTTTACAGACTACCCAATGTGTTGACTAGTTAAGTGCAAGTGCAACCTCCCCGGTTAGCACGTCAGAATTCACGGTTGTCGGGGGTTGGGTTGGATGAGGAACAAAGGTTGTGCTGGCTTCCACATGGTCGTGCATTTAGCTGAGGACTCTCGTTAGTCGTTCCTCATGAGTGAATTAATTAGTTGCAAGATGAACAGGGGAGCTCATCTTGAAAGATGAACTGTTTAAAACGAATCCCTCATCTTAGATGGGATATTGGATAATTTTACTTGAGTTGGGTAAGATTGTTTCACTGCCCAGTAATAGTGAGGTATGTAACACTTTACACCTTTTCAAGTGCCAAAATTTTACTGCCAAAATGACCATATATATTTACACATTATTTCACCTCATTTGTGAATTACATTTGTAAGAGTGGGGATCCTCTATTGCAACTATTACACAGTACCGAGTAGCATCTTTTCAGAAACTTCGTGGTGTGGCCCACGTAAAGATCATCTGTACCATTCAAGATGAATCTCATGGATCCCCTCAATGCATATATCCTCTAGTTTCACAATCATTCCCACCGTCCATTTGAACATCATAATAGAAACATGGCTTGGCTCATACTACAAAAAAATTAAAGTTATTTTTAGTGGAGAAAACTTTTACTGGTGAAAAAATCCGCATTTACCAGCGGTTTTTTTCCTCCCCTAAAAGTCCACTAAATGTAAATTTTAGCTGCGGGGAATTTTTTTTCTATCACTAAAAGTGTCAAAAAAGCTTGGACGGTATGTGTCGAGGCAAAAACAGCACTTTTAGCATTAAAACTGAGTTTTTCTGCCGCTGAAATTGTAGCATTGCAATGTTCTAACATGCATGGTGTTAATCATGTTTCTGTCATGTTATCTGGCCAATCGGATGGTAGGACCCACTCTTTTTAGGCTAAAACTCTGAGGATATGTAATTTGAGAGGATGTACATTCACCTTGAACGGCCCGGATAATCTCTGTGTTGGCCCCGCTATGGAGTTAAAAAATGTTACTCAGTACCATGTAATAGCTGCGAGAGAGGATTTACGACTACATTCGTGACCTGATGATACATAATGTTTATGCATGTGAAATGTAAATAAGTGCAAACAAAAAGTAAACCTTTTTGTCAAATTAACCCATTTTTACTCCTCTTCCACTCTACTTCCCGTTAAACAAACCAAGCCAAGAGTTAAAACCTAAATGGCAATAATATTTGAATACTTTCAAGGCACTTTGTACTTTGGGGGAATTTTCTCTTGTGGACATCCTGGTTGGCATCCTTTTCAGTCAAGAAGTTTTGCTTTTTGAAAGCCCACCATCTCTTTGATGGTTGGATCAATTTGTCCCCATTCGAATGTTCTCACAGGAGAAAGTTTTGCTTTTGCTTTGAAAGGAAATTTTCATTTAGGGAGTACTCCTGAATATAGGAAGGTCAGGGCTTGAAGATCCCAAAAGAGTGTCACGAGGAACTCGAGTAGGAGACCAAAACCCTCACTTGGCATACACATCTTTTTTTTATGCGAGACATCCACGCGTTATAAATTTAAACTCTTTGGATGCAGATCTATCCACCAAGAATCACCAATATGGGCACTGTTCAGCATTGGGTTTATTTTTTAACCAAAAAAAAAAAAAAATTGGATGTAGGGGATTTAACGGCATAAACCCTCCTATACAGTCTATTGTTGCAATTGGCCCCAATAAAAAACATCAAATAGATTGGGCCCTGAATCCACGTTTCTCTTTTTTTTCTTGTCTTTTAGTGCTATAGTCGATATCGACTATCCCTGCTACTAAAGACCGAAACCCCTCTCTCAAGAGGAATAGTCTTCGGGTTCCTCTCTCAAGAACTTGGTGGCGCATTCGACTGCAACGGAGGAGTAGGCCCTCCTCATGGAATCGTGGGTTTCGGTCCCGGACATGTGGTGGATCTCTTCCATTATTTTTACGGTTTTAAGGATGGATTTGGAGATGGATGCCTTGGAGAGGAGGGAGGAGATTCTTCGGAGGAGGATTGTTTTCTTGAGGAGGAGATCGGAGTCTGATTGAGGGAGGAGTGAGATGAAAGTGCATGGAATCCATTCGTCGATTGATTGGCGGAGAAGGAATTCGATGATCCATGAGGAGATGCTGATATCCATTTGGATTAAGAATAAGAAGAAGAAAAAAAAAGGGTTTGCAACAAAGCTAACTTGAGATTCGATTCCGCCGTCGTCCTCTCTTCTGTA
The DNA here is from genome assembly GCA_012931725.1 of Litsea cubeba. Classification (NCBI taxonomy): domain Eukaryota; kingdom Viridiplantae; phylum Streptophyta; class Magnoliopsida; order Laurales; family Lauraceae; genus Litsea; species Litsea cubeba. The sequence goes on along the minus strand of CM022951.1, from coordinate 80,868,331 downwards.
ATTGATGATAAGGCATTGGTGGAGGTGATGGGGGTTGTTGGATTGAGATTCCAAAAAGGGGTGGGTCTGGGAGAATGGGTTGAAAGGGAAAATGGGGTTTTGGGAAAGGAGAGATTGGAATTGGAGAAATGGGTTTTGGCTGTGGAAGAAAAAAGAAGGTGGGCAAGGATTTTGCATTTGGAAGTGAGGGTCTCCATCGTGGCACCCGTCTGCATCTTCATCTCCCTCACGCTCATCACCATCTCATGGGGATGATGCAGATCCAGTGGGTGCATGCTGGGAGGAAGGAAGGAAGGAGGAGAAAAGATAAGGGAAAGAAAAAACATGGAGAAGGAGAAGCTGATGGTGCAATGCGAGGAAGAGAAGGGGGTGTTCTCACCTGGTTCTGGATGATGGTGTGAAGGAGAAGGTGATGCACTCGACGACTGTGACGTTGGAGAGGGTGAGATACAGGCGCTGCGGAGGTGTTCGACGAAATGACGAAGAGAAAGGAGAATGAAATTTCACGCTCATTTCTCTTATTTTTCTCATGGGTGTGGGGTTTGTCATTCATTGATTTTGCTCACTAGGAGATATTGGAGGAGAGGAGTTAAAGAACAAGGGTGGGGTTTTCATTCATTGATTTTTGTAATTTTCAAACAGATTTCATGTATATATTTTTTGAAATGTAAGGTCAAGACATAATGAACTTGTAATATTGTGAATGGTTTCCCCCTATTTGAGATGTTTGAAATGTGTTTGAGGTATTTGAAATGTGTTTGAGAAGTCCAAACTCTTGAGCTTTTGAAATGTCTAAGTGAAGGGCTGAAACCTTCCCCACTAAAACTCTCTACTATGATGTCCAAAGATGAAATTGGTATTAGTTGAATCAGTGGAAGCATTTTTTAGAAGGGAGATGCAAGAGTTAATGCGAACTCCTCGTCTGGACAATGTAATCTCCACATAGAAGAGATTTTTTGGAAGGGGGATACAAGAGTTAATGCGAACTCCTCGTTTGAACAATGTAATCTCCACATAGAAGAGGGTTTTTGGAAGGGGGATGCACGTGTTAATGTCATCATGTCCATTTTGATTGGTGTTAATATTTGGAGTTAATGTGATTGATAGCAGATGTAGCCATGATGAGCTTGCACAATTTGTTGAAGTATTTTTTGGAAGGGCACAAGTGCTAAACATACTTTTTTATTTTGTAAGGATCGCCTTTTCTTGGAGTTATATGTTGTTGAGAACTTATCTATGATAATAAAATGGTTGTTTGTATTGTCCCGTTATTGATATTTTTTTAATTTTTCCACTTTTATTATTGAAAATGATTAGCCAACCTCATCTAGAGCTACACTTAGTAAGTTATAGTATTATAACATAGTCGATATCGACTATGATTGTGTTTTTTTATGTTTTAGCTAAATAGTCGATATCGACTATGACTGCGTTTTTTTTATGTTTCAGCTAAATAGTCGATATCGACTATGACTGTGGTTTTTATGTTTCAGCTAAATAGTCGATATCGACTATGACTGTATTTTTTAGGTTTCAGCTAAATAGTCGATTTAGTTTTCAGCTAAATAGTCGATATCGACTATGACTGTGTTTTTTAGGTTTCAGCTAAATAGCCGATATCAACTATTGGTCATTTTAAACAAACTAGACAATGGTATATTCCATTGTACTAAATATTATTCTAAATATATTGTTACATTCCAATCACACATTCAATCCACAACTATACATTAACAAACCATTCAGTTTTAAACAATGGTATATGAAGTTCCACAACATAAATCCAACTACCCAAAACCATAGAAGTTCCACAACCACTGCGCACAAGTTCCACAATTTCAATTACGAAGTAAAGAAAGGAAGTATATGTGTTTGTCCTCTCCGTCTACTGCCCAAAAAACGTTCCCAAAACTTCTACTTACCAACTAAGAAAATTACACAGGGCGCGCGTACATGTCTCAACTTGTTGTTTTTTATGAGACTTGTTTTCCTTTAGCTTCCTCCTCCACCATATCTTCATATTCTTCCTCTTTTCCAGTGGAAATTTGGTTGCCCGCTTGCACTGGTCCCATCACACCTGCTGCAACTTCTCTTACACCACTTCCTCTTTCTCCACACTCCACTGATCATGGCACCTTGCCTATTACTAGTGTTTCATCCAGTATTCATCACTCCCCCAGTCAAGGCACCTTCCCTGTCACTACTGCTTCTTCCCCTGTTCCACTTGCTGCTCCTCTATTTTCACTCGATTCCCAACCCCTGCCTTCTTCCACACACCCTATTGCTCCTTCTGTAGAGCAAACTCAACCAATTACTCCTCATCCTACCACTTCTTCTTCTCATCCTACTTTTTGTTCTCACACTGCCTCTCATCCAATGGTAACCGGATCTAAATCTGGTATTAGCAAGAAAAAGGTCTTCCTTACTACACCCCATTCTCTTTCCCTTCCACGCCATGAGTATTATGACTATGTGGAACCTACGTCCTGCACTGAAGCTTCCAAGCATGAAGTCTGGCGTCGTGCTATGGCAGAGGAGTTCTCAGCCCTTCAACGATGAGGCACCTGGTCGCTAGTCCCATACTCTCCATCCAAACACATTGTTGGGTGTTGATGGGTCTATAAAATTAAACATCACCCTGATGGGTCCATTGCAAGATATAAAGCTCGATCGGTTGCTAAGGGATTTCACCAAGAATATGGGGTGGATTATACGGACACTTTCAGTCCTGTTGTCAAACCTACCACTATTCGCATTGTTCTTGAGGAAGCAGTCCACTATAATTGGTGTTTCACTAATGTGTTCTTGCATGGTCTGCTCAATGAGGAGATTTATATGTGTCAGCCTCAGGGCTTTGTTGATCCGTGCTTCCCTAGTCACATTTGCAAGCTTCATAAGTCCCTCTATGGCCTCAAGCAAGCGCCCCGCGCCTGGTATGATCGTTTTTCTAGTTATTTAGAGGGATTGGACTTCACCAAGACGTACACTGACTCTTCTATGTTTGTCCGATCATACAAAGGCTCAATTACAATCATCTTATTATATGTTGATGACCTAATCATTAAAGGCAATAACAAGCTGTATATTGATTTTTTGATCTCTCAACTAAACTTGGTTTTTGAAATGAAAAACCTTGGGCGCCTTCATCACTTATTTGGTATTGAAGTAAATAGGTCTCCCTCTGGTCTTTTTCTTTCTCAGACTAAATATGCAAGAGATCTATTACAAAAAGCTTCTATGCTTGACTCAAAACCCATTGGTTCTCCTTCTCTATCCAAGCCTTCTTCTTCCACTACTACTACTATGCCAAATCCTTATGTTTATAGGAGTCTTGCTGGTTCACTACAATATTTGTCCTTTACCAGACCTAATCTTGCTTTTACAATTAATCAACTCTGCCAGCATATGCATCAGCCTTCCACATCAAACTTCACTGCCCTCAAAAGAGTTCTTTGTTACATCAAAGGTACTCTTGGATTTGGCATTCACTTTACAAAGGGTTCTCTTTGTTTACAAGCCTTCTCCGACATTGATTTGGCTGGTGATCAGTCTGATCGTCGCTCTACGTCTGGTTTTTGTGTCTTCTTAGGGAATTCAACTGTTTCATGGAGTGCTAAGAAGTAGCCTACGGTAGCTCGCTCTTCAACTGAAGCTGAATACAGGGGCCTTGCACATACATCTGCTGAATTGAGTTGGCTTCGAATGTTATTAAAAGATCTATGTATCTTTCTTCCTTCTTGTCCACTGATCTGGTGTGATAGTGTCTCTGCATTATCCCTAGCTTCTAATCCTGTTTTCCATGCTAGAACCAAGCATATAGAGGTGGATTATAACTTTGTTAGGGAGAAAGTTCTTCGCAAGGATCTCTTTGTGCAGTATGTTTCATCGAATGATAATGTTGCAGACATTTTCACAAAGGGGTTACATCCTCGCCATTTCGCATATCTTCGAGGCAAGCTTAAAGTGGTCACTAGCCTCTTCAGCTTGAGGGGGCCTATTAGCAAAACTCAATCATCTTGACCTGGGTGTAACATGACTTATATTCATTCACATAACCCATCATAATTGATGTCCAAGACACTAAGTCTTTATTTATTATTCTGTTAAACACCTCCTTTGCATTATCAATTTTGCTGCACTTCACATACATGTTTAGAATCTGATTTACAACTTCAACAATCCATGTGGGGAGCATCGCATTTCATATACATGTCGATGAGGCTTGTCTCAAGAATTTCGTCATCATGGTCACAGCCTCTTCGAATTGCATGCGCATGAATGGATTTACCTTCTAGTAGTGCTTCTAACTGTGACGCCGGCCGCTTGGAGCAAGCTCACCAGAGTCACCCAATTAGGATCAACACCATCTTCTTGCATGTCACACGCAATTCCAAAAGCCTCCATAGCACGACAATCTGATAATTGTGAATAGCTAGTAACCATGGATGTATAAGCAACAACATCCCTATCAGTCATTTCATCAAACACGCGACGTGCATCCTCATTGCAGAGCGCACATTTGGAGTACAACCCCACAAGAGATGAACCCACGAATTGATCAACATTTAGCATTAGCTTGACACAATCCCCATGAATTGCTCTTCCAAATTCCACACTCTGGAGTTCAATACAGCTCTTCAGAGCAAAGTTAATCGCCGAACTGTCTACTCCAATTCCTCGCTCTTTCAAAGTCGAGCACAACTGTAGAACCTCACAGAAATAACCAGCTCTAAAATATGCGATAATGGCCGAATTCCAAAGGGAGAGATCCCGGTTGATAATTTTATCAAACACCCATTTTGCATCTGCTAAGCTACCAAAGCTTGCATCGCACACCCACCTGCATACCCCATCGAGATGGCTCTCCTCCTTTTCCTTTCTTTCTTTCTCCCTTCCCCCTCTCCCCCTCTTCTTCTCCTTCCTCCCTGCACCACCCTTTGCCACCCACTGCACACGTCCTTTATTTCTTTCTTCCTTCTCCCTCTCTTTCCTTTTTTTTTCTCTTTCTTTCCTCCTCTTCATTTCTCTTTTCCCCCTCCTTCACTGCTACACTCCGCCCTCACAACTCCTGCACACACCTCCTCTATCCTTCTTTCTTTTTCTTAAGGATTGTTGTGAGATTGAGATCGGTTGCAGAAAACAAGAGAGATTGTGATTTGAGATCAGTTGCAGAGAGCAAGAGAGAACAAGAGAGAGAGGAAGAGATGAAAGGGGAAAAGGGGGAAAAGAAGAAGAAGACGAATGGGGAATAAAGGGGATACACAGGGATAGTCGATATCGACTATTGCGCTAACAGACAAAAAAAAAAGGAAAACGTGGATTTAGGGCCCAATTAGTGTGATCTTTTTTATTGGGGCCAATTGCATTAATACCCTGTTTATGAGGGTTTTTCCCGTTAAATCCCCTTGGATTTATTCACAAAAGGCTTAAAATATATATTTAAGTATATATATAAGTATTTAACTCCTAGTCTTTACAATTGAAAGCTAGGACTATGACCTACAGCTACATCTATCCATCATTCTACTCTTCTAATTATGAAGAATCTACCGTAGCATGTAGGAGGTAAGTACAGATTGAGTTGGGTCTGATTTTGTCACTAGAAGATTTTCGAATAAATTCTAGAAATGATATAATCTATTTTTTTGAACATTTGATTTTTATATAAAACTTTTGGACGAAGATCTTAACCCATTATTACACATTCTCTCCCTCTCTCACTTTTGATCAATATGTTTCTGCATTCCATATTGTGACAATTTTTGCAAATGCAAAGCGGGTTGTGCTCTTGGATCTTTAATTGCCTGCTGGGTTCATGTTTGGCTTTTTTTATCAGCAAACTGCGTATCAACATAAAAAAAAAATATCAGCCTCATTGTATTTAAGACTAGTGATTGCCCGTACCTAAAGGCACGGCGCACCACATTCTGAGAACAACTAAATCCAATTACTCTTCTTTTGACCACCTAACAACTAACTTGAATTTTGGCACCCTATGATGGGTAATTCGGTCTACCCTATTTAATGATGTCTTGATTAGGTCTCGAGTCAAAGATCACCTATTATTCCTGGACCTCTGATTGCCCTAGGAATTGCCTCATTGTAATCTGTTCGTCAAGGGGTTTCCGTCCATACATAGAACTTTGAGATCCGACGGGCGAATCAAAAATCAGAATAGCAGGTCCCGCACCCCCGGAGTGCCAACCTGAAAAATCACCTATCACTTCTAGACCCCTAATCGCCCCGAAAGTTTGCACATCGCGATCTACTCATCGGGGGCTTTTCATCCATATATAGAACTTTAAAATCCGAATGACGGATTTTTGGGTCACAGTGATTATTGCCCAGACCGGACCCCACTGCAGCCCACCTTTTGGGCCTCAAACCTCTGATCTAGACCCTGATTGGGCCCTTAACTAAACCCGTCAGACCTGACCTGAACCTGACCCAATCCAACCCATTAAACTCCAACCCAAATCAATCCGAACCCAAATCCAACTCAAACCCATCTAACTTGAACCCAACCCCAGACCTGGCCCAGCCTTCTTGACCAGTCGCCCGGATAAGGGATAAAGAGTCCAGGGATCTGGGAAGTAGTGTCCCAGATCTCTGGACTCTCAAACCGCCTTAAACCCCCAACACCTTTCCTCTTAATCTTAGCCATAGGATTTATATACATAAATCCAATGGTCCAAAATGTGAGGAATTCAAAAACTGAGCTCCCTTACAAAAGAAGTTTTTTTATTGCTTTTGACACCTTTTTTTATCAATGGCAGAACAATAAGAAAGTAAACACTCTTACTTTTCTTTTAAATGAAGAATGGATGACAATACCTGTAAATAACTTAAACTTGCTGCCCCTTTTAACGCCGTACAAACCAAGATGTGAACGTGCTTTTGATGAGGATGGCAAAAACTTATAAATTTCTCCAACTATTAGCCCATTTTTTCATTTCCCTCTTAAATCCAACGGTCCAAAACATCCCTAGGATTTATGTACATAAATCTAAGAGTCTAAAATATGGGGAATTCAAAAACTGAGCTCCCTTATTATATAGATATGGCTCCCCTGAAACCTTGTGGTACAATTACTGGTGTTTATTCTCCCTGAAGTGGTGAAAATCACAACATTAATCATGGTGGGTTGCAAATATCACTTTCCATGTGTCTTCTTCTATGATCAAGGACAACAGTGGACTCAAGATTTTCATTTGAGGGTACATACCCAAACATGCAGCTGGGTTTTGGGAATAAATCTAAGGTTTTCGTGTGGATTCTGGGGGCGGATGTAGGGTTTTTATGTGGATTCTCAAAACCGAGCCAGAACTTTCATTATGGTTTTAGAAGTGAATAGAAGGTCCAACGGGTACAACCGGACCCACATAAATACACTTGGGTCCGCTCCTGAATTCGAAGACCGACCAGCACACTAGATATATACATAACAGCATATAAACGGGACAAGAGAAGACCTACCAAAGGTCAAGTCCAGATTAATTAATTTGTACCTCCCCACAATGTAATCTTAAAATGATTTTTCAAGATTATGAAAAGATTTGTTCATGGATTCTAAATATAAAAATAATAAATACATAAATAGATAAATGAATAAAAATCAATGTTTATTTTTTTTTTTTTTTTTTGATCGGTAACGGTAAAATATATTAAAGACTTAAGAAAGGTACAGTAAAGAAGATGGAAATAAAAGACATGCGAAGGTATTAGAGCTAAATACCAACACAAAACAAGAAATTACAAAGGAGCAAGCAAAGCTACCTCTCTTTCTACCCCCAACTTAGCCAAAGCATCCGCCATGCCATTCCCCGACCGATGCACATGATGAAACTCAACATTTAGTCATGCACGTTGCATGTGCAGTCATTGACCTAAACTGTGTTGATTTTTGAGGACACACATTTTCTCTATTAGCACTCTGAAATATGGAATAGTTAGGTGCCAACCTCCGTACCTCCTCACCGGTTGACTTGGATCATGACCAATGGTTAAGTGCATTTATATATATTTTACAGACTGTCCAAAGTGTTAACTAGTTAAGTGCAAGTGCAACCTCCCCGGTTAGCACGTCGCAATTCACGGTTGTCGGGGGTTTGGTTGGATAAGGAACAAATGCTGTGCTGGTTTCCATATGGTTATTAAGCTGAGGACTCAATAAGATTTGGTCCCACCATCATCCTTGGGTCTTTATTTATTGATCTTTTTAGGTCATGTGCTCCAAATAAAAGAGCTTTGGTATAAGATTATTTGGAGAGATCAGCCGACTAAATTGTTTGGGGGCCCCCCTTTTTAGAAGAAACTTGACGGACGCTGAGGTGGCTCGGTTTTGAGCTATGATGTCACTTATTGGGAATGTCAGTGTCCATGTTGAAAAACCGGCCTTAACACAAGCTGAGGTCCCAATAAACAAATCTCTATTAAATATTAATTTGTACATAATTAAACTAATAATTAATCCTAAATTAGAATAAAAAGCAATCAACCACACAATAAGATGAACACGCGATGTATACGTGGAAAACCCTACTCGAAAAAAAAATCATAGTCCTTATCGTCTAGGCCAACAGACAACCAAGCACTATTAAAACGAAAGTTTATTACAATAAATAACTCACAACCCTTTTCCCAATTGCAACTCAACCTAAGGACTGCGCTATCTTGCCGACTGCTAGCTGTATACCTTCACCGTGCTTGAAACGAACACATCGAAGCCTTCTTCAAGATGTCTTTACTTCAGGAGAGTAGAATGGAACCAAAATCAAAGCTTGATCTTCAGCACAACAAGAAGCCTTGGGGGAAAGATGGATCTCTCAAAATTTTCTCTAGGGTTTTGTATTGATGAAAAGTGCTTTGGAATTGAGAGAGAAAGGCTATATATAAGCCTAGATTCGTGCCTCAAGAGTTCTAATATAATTAGGATAGAACTTGGCCTCTTGAGAGAAAATAGGTAGGACTTTCCGGATGGATCTGTAACTCGTCCAGGTTCGCTCGATAGGACAGGAAGTTCGCTCGAGCGATGATACTTCTGTGAAGGGTTTGCTCGAGCGAATAGAGTATCGCTCGAGCGACCACTGTCAGGTTTGAGCCAAAAAAAAGCTTTTTCACTGGGATCCTGGACAGTCCATTCTAAAAAAGATTACAATGTTAAGAAACCTGATTTTGTCTATTAACCAATGAATTAGTCAACACTCAAAAACCTTGTACATGTGAAAGGCGAAGATAGACTTGTTTGGCACTTTACTTATATGAGCATGTTTGTGAACATAGTTCACCAAGGATCATATATATCTTGTATTACAAGATTTTTGCTAGCATGTCATATCTACTGGTATTAGGTATCACACGCATAAATCAAATTACATTAAGTGGAGGCAAACTCCCTGGCATTTACTATAATCCTGCATCTCATACACAAATTATCCATAGCCAAATTACCACCAAGTAGGACTGACCATCCAAAGACTATCACCCTCGGATGTGCCTCCATCTTCCAAAGGCTAGTAAGCATGCCTTGGGAGGGCCTATCATCTCTAGTGGAGGCTATGATAAAAGACCATTAAAAAAAAAGGAAGAAACAGAGAAAGTCTCATCCACAAAAGTTTTCCATATATACAGGTGGTAGTAATACTGTACATCTGACTATGATACCCGTACAGGAGAGGTTAATGTTGTATACTCTTTATGTGATGTGCCTTTCCAAGTTTCCTAATCGCTTAGTCTTCAACATTCCCATTTCTTTGAGATTCATATCTAGTTCGTGTTCATTGTGTTAACTCAAATCAATTTAGTCTCATATGAATCTTAGATGTATTCGAGTAATTCTAATCGAATCTTAGATGTATTCGAGCAATTCTAATCGTCATGAATATGATTAATCTATTGTAGGCCTTAATTCCTGTTGTTCCTATATTATATACTAAACTAGTCACTGCACGGAAAATGAGTAGCCCCACTTGATGAGAATATTGACTTTATGCTTTGCACGTACGGGAAATAAGATCTTAATACTAATTAATGCTAATTGATTTATTTCTAAAATTTAATACAAAACACGTGGCACATAAGAAATGCCAAGTGTCAATTTTCAATAAAGATTTTAGATTTTTCTGAATGAGACACATGGCAGGATGGCTTTTGTCTTATAATAGATATAGATATTCTTATAAGGTTTGTGTAGATTGATTGTTTAGTGGGCTGTTAGCTCATTACTTGCATTTATCTTATGTTCAGATACCGAGGTTGATGATTTTGAATAGATAATTTTGCTTTCACTTTGGATGAGATTTTTGCATTCAAGAGATCGAGCATTAATTTAGATATCTTGTGTAGTTCTTCAGACATTCAGATGTTTAGTTTAATTATTTGACGTGTCTTGTAATAAGACTAGGATTTTTTTTGGTTGAGATTTTTGTTCAGACCTAATTTGATTGCTAGTTAATGATTTGGACTTTAGAATGCTCTGTTGTACATGTTATTTATATAATTCTGCTGAAAGATTTGACCAAGCTCAGTTTTGTGCGTTTCCTTGCATAAAGATGATGGCAACAAACAATGAATAGTGTCCGACTTTTCCTCACCTTTTCCTGAAAATGTCACCGCACAAACCTGCCCTTTCGTACATCCTATCATATTGGAATGTTTGCCATTTGGACCTACATATACATATAGAAAAAGAAGATTAACCTGGTCGACAAAAAGCACCATTAATTTGTCTGAGACTTCCATGATCTATCCACAAAAAACATATGGAGTCCTTTATTTATTTTTTTAATGACATGGGTATTCCCATGGTATTTTTATCTAACAGAACTATTCCTCCAAACGCCAGCATGACCCCGCAGCACGTGCACCAAGTAAGTATAGGGCGGGACTTGAACACAAGATACGTATAGGCAGCAAACCCACACATTATGCCAGTGAACCATCACCTTGGTGGGTAGGTGTGTGGGGAGATTTCCAGAGCTACAGGATTAAGCTAATCACAGCCATCAGATGGGTTTAAGCATCCTCACGTGCCATCCGCGTGCCATCTACGTGGCACCGATCTCATCCCGGCTACCAGGACAGAGGCCTTGGCCGACATCAAACATCTCCAAGCCACAAGCGCCGAACTGGACCGCCTCGGGCATCATCTCGGCAAAGAGTCCATCTCGGCAAGGCCACCCCGGATGCCATCTCAGTAAAGAACCCTACCTCGGCTAAAGCTACCTCGGCTGAAGAAGCCAGGACAGTAGCCGAAGCAAGAAAGAATCTTCGCTTGGGCCCCTCATCCCCCACGTCATCAGGCACGTGGAGGGATTGGGTCACGAGCTAGTGGGACAGATATGACATCCAGCCGCCCACTATCTTCACCAGATCGCCACATGGCAGCATCCAGCGGCTGAGGCCACATCAGGGCAAGGCCCGAGGGAAGATCCGCTGGTACTCCTACCGCCAAAGGCGCCCAACACAATCTGGCCCAACAAGACACGCATTTAATGCAATGTGGGCTGACCCGACTGGCATTAAATGCTGAGTGGGCCGGATTAGACTGCATTTATTACTTTGTGGGCTGATCATGACTTTCCAGTCAGATCATGGGACCCACACCAAGATATTCTCTGAGAAGATACGATCCAAACCTCTATAAATAGACCTCCAAACACCATGCAAGGTACGCATAATCCCACTCACAGAGCCCTCACTCTGCCTCTCTTCTCCCTCTCCTTCCATTGTTCCAGTTCACATACTGACTTTGGCATCGGAGAGCCTTGCGCCGCTCAGGCCAGGGTCCTCTGACCGTTTGCTACTCTCTTTCAGGCTTCCGGACGGCATTCAGAAATCCCAGACATCATCATCTTCACGGATAAGTCCTGTAAGGCACCCTCTTATTGTGGGTCATAATTTTCTGCACCTACAATTGGCGCCGTCTGTGGGAAAGTAATATCCCAACCTCTCAAAACCTTTCCAACCTTCTCCTAATCTTTCCAAACAATCCTTCTTCACCTCAACCTCTCAGAAGCCATGCCTCCGAAAGCTAAGAAGGGCGTAGAATCCTCAAGAGCAGCGCTCAAGCTGCCACCACCGCCAGCGGACGTCCCTCCTCAAGGACGCCCCCACACGGTGCATGGCACGACTGCAGGCGAGGGCCGCTTAGGCTCTCAGCTCTTTATCGAGTTCCCACTCCAAGAGGGACTCGAGGCCTCGATCTCACCAGAAGAAGTCGCGCCACCCGGACGCAAGGATCGTCAGCACGAGCGTCCCCGGAAGGACAAAGCCGTGGCCGTAGGAGAAACGCGCCACGCACAACCCCCTGAGGAGGTTCCCGAAGCTGCCCTCCTCCAGAAGCAACTCCAGAAGCAAGAACGGATGATTCGCGAGCTTCAGCAGCAGCTGAAGGCAGTGCAAACTGCCTCCTTGAGGGAGGTCTCGGAGCCTCAAGGGAAAAAGAAGGATGCTCCCAGCAAGGCAGCCCAGCCTCCCCGTGAGGAACTCAGACCTCATCTGGACCAGAAACGGAGCCAGATCCATGACGAAGGCTCGAGCAACAGCCGAAGTCACCACAGCCGAGGCGGCCGAACCCATAGCCGTCGTAGCCCGAGCCATCCCAAGCGGAAGACCCGAGCTCAGACTCCAGAGAAGGATGACGAGCAAGAGCGGTTTGACAAGCGCGTCAGATTGGCTCTCCAGCGCAACTTGGACATGCGGGACCAGAAGCAGCTCTGTGGTCACACTGATCTCGGGGGCTCTCCCTTCACAAAAGAGATCGAGCACACCCCCTTGCCCAAGAAGTTCTCCATCCCGCGGTTCGTCCCCTACGACGGACTGTCCGATCCATCTGCGCACCTCCGACACTTCTCCCAGAAGATGTCCATTTGGGGAAACGAGGGTCATCTAAACTGCAAGATCTTCTCCTCCAGTTTGGGTGACCTCCCCCTGAAGTGGTTCTGCTCCCTCCCGGAGCAGTCAGTTTCCAGTTGGAAGGAGCTCCAGCTCTCCTTCCTGAAGAAGTTCCAGGCCTATGCCGTCGTCCCCAAGAAGGAAGGGGACCTCATCGCCCTGAGAATGAAGCAGGGCGAAACCCTCGCCAAGTTCACCCACCGATTCTGGGCGATCTACAGCCAGATCGAGGACGCGAGAGAGGCGATAGCCATCTACGCCTTCCAGCATGCCCTGATCCCCGGCATCGACGTGCGGAAGGACTTGGCCGGGGACACCCCAGAGTCCATGTCAGAATTGATGTCCCGGGTGAAGCGCTTCATCGCCCGGGAGGAAGACGAGATCCGAGCTAAGGATCGCGACGGGCATCCGGAGCCCGAACAGAAAAACAGCCAGCCTCGGCAAAGAGGCGGGAGATCCTCCCAGAAGCAGGAGCCCAAGCGGGACTGGGCCTCTAGTGCGACGAAGCCTTCGTCGTCCAGGTCTGGGGGCAATTGGAAGCCCAGACCTCCCTCCAGCGCCAGCCAGAGCGTCAACGTCGTCTTCAAGGAGCCGATCTACCGCATCCTGGCCAAAATCAAATCCAAGCCATTCTTCAAGTATCCTCCGGCCCTGAAGAGTGAACCCACCGAAGGAGCCCGAAGCAAGCTCTACTGCTCCTTCCATAAGGGCAACGGGCACAGGACCGAAGAATGCAGGACTTTGCAGTGGTATCTGGAAAAGCTGGCCAAAGAGGGCCACATCCCAGAGTTCATCAAGGAAGGAGATGCCGGCGGCAGTGAGGGCCGGATCCACCAGAGCGCAACCCAAGCTCCAGACAGCGAGGACTCAGAGAAGATCATCAACGTGATCCATCTGGCGTCCTCAGCTCCCGCTTCCTCATCCCGGGGAAGCTCCCAAACCCGTGCCGAAGCCAGGCGGGCTTCGCACGAGAAAGAAGTAATGAAAGCCGACCTCGCCCCGGCGTCCAAGAAAGCCCGCCGCGACAGACCAGTCATCTCGTTCTCGGATCGAGATCTAGAGGGAGTCCAGGTCCCTCACAACGACCCCCTGCTCCTCACCATGAAGCTGAGAGACTTCACCGTAAAGAGGATCCTCGTCGACTCCGGCAGCTCCTCCGAGGTCCTCTACTACGACTGCTTCAAGAGGATGAAGCTCTCCGAAGCAGACCTCACGGAGGTTCGTGCACCTCTGCTAGGGTTGTCCGCCACACCAGTCTACCCCAAGGGTAGAATCACCTTGGAAACCCAAGTTGGCGGAGCCTCCGTGTCGGCCGACTTTCTGGTTGTGGACGCCCCTTCTCCCTACAATGTCATTCTGGGTAGAACGTGGCTCCACAAGCTAGAGGCAGTTCCATCTTCCTTCCACCAAAAGCTGAAGTTCGTCCATGAGAACGAGGAAGGCAAGATGGAAGTAGTCACAGTGAAGGGAGACCAGCAGCAAGCCAGGCAGTGCATGCTGGCCGCAGTCCCGGCCGTGAAGGAGCCAGAGCGCGTCAACCTGGCCGAGTTCGAGAAAGGCCTCGATGAGATCGGCCGAGACCCTGAGAAGAAAAGCATCGAGGACCTGGCCGAGGTCAGACTGGATCCGGCAGACCCAGACCGGTTCTTCCTGATCGGCACCCAGCTGTCGGACGAAGAAAGGGCCGAACTCTCCCGGTTCTTGATGCAGAATGTGGACGTCTTCGCTTGGAACCCAAGTGAAATGCCCGGGGTCGACCCTGAGGTCATGTGCCACAAGCTCAACGTCGACCCCGACCACAAACCAGTAGTGCAGAGGGCCCGCAGGACCGGGCTACAGCAGACAGATGCGGTCGTCGAAGAGGTCGACAACCTGCTAAAAGCAGGGGCAATCCGAGAAGTACAGTACCCGGTATGGCTGGCCAACACGGTGGTCGTCAAGAAGAAAACTGGGAAGTGGAGGGTGTGCGTGGACTTCACCGACCTGAACAGGGCTTGCTCTAAGGACAGTTTCCCCCTCCCGAAGATTGACCAACTGATCGACGCCACCTCTGGTCACGACCGAATGAGCTTCCTTGACGCCTATCGAGGCTATCATCAGATTCCGCTCTACGAGCCCGACGAGGAGAAAACATCGTTCATCACCCCCCGCGGCACTTACTGTTATAAAGTGATGCCCTTTGGGCTGAAGAACGCGGGGGCGACCTATCAGCGCCTCGTCACGAAGATGTTTCAGGCCCAGCTCGGCCGATCGGTGGAGGTGTACATCGACGACATGGTCGTCAAATCTGTTCGCTCCAGCGACCATCTGACGGATCTCGGCGAAGTTTTCGGCATCCTTCGCGCCTACAAGCTCAAGCTAAACGCTTCCAAGTGCGCCTTCGGCGTAGCCTCTGGCAAGTTCCTCGGCAGCTTGGTGACGCGGAGGGGGATAGAAGCCAATCCGGACCAGATCACTGCCATCCAGGGCATCCAGAGTCCCTCCACCACGAAAGAAGTTCAGAGGCTCACAGGAATGGCCGCCGCACTTAATCGCTTCATCAGCCGATCATCAGATAAGTGCAAGCCTTTCTTCCAGCTTCTTAGAAAAAACTTGAAGTTCCAATGGACCCCCGAGTGCGACCAGGCATTGGCCGCACTCAAAACTTATTTGATGTCACCACCATTACTCTCTACCCCAACTCGAGGGGAGATTCTGTATTTGTACCTTGCGGTCTCGGATCACGCAGTGAGCTCCGTCCTCATCAGGGAGGACGAGGGAGTCCAAAAGCCGATCTATTACACGAGCAAGACACTGCTCGATGCCGAGACCAGGTACCTCCTGTTGGAGAAGCTTGCGTTGGCTCTCATTACCGCCTCCCGCAAGCTCTCCCATTATTTTCAATCCCACACTATTGTGGTGATCACGGAGCACCCACTCCGTTCATTGTTCAAAAAAGCTGACTTTTCAGGGCGCATATCAAAGTGGCCAGTTGAACTGGGGCAATATGACATACAGTACCGTCCCCGAACTGCGATCAAAGCCCAGATTCTGGCAGACTTCATAGTCGAATTCGCCTGCCCCAACCCGGCTCCGATCCAGCTCGGCACGGCACTGGGGGGCACAGGGCAAGAGCCAGTAGAAACAGAAGTCCAGCAGTCTCTCACCTCGGCATGGAAGATCTTTGTCGACGGGTCGTCCACCTCCAAGAGAGCTGGCGCCGGCATAGTTCTCCAATCGCCAGAGGGACTGGTCATAGAGCAGGCTTTCACCCTCGACTTCAAAGCGACGAACAATGAGGCAGAGTACGAAGCACTGATCGCAGGGTTGAACAGTGCCCGAATCCTCGGAGCCCAGCACCTGGAGATCTTCAGCGACTCTCAACTGGTAACTAGCCAGCTCGCTGGAGACTACCAGGCCAGGGACGACAGGATGGCGGCCTACTTAGCTCTGGCAAAAAAGCTACTCTCCCAATTCCAGAAAGCCGAGGTCAGGCAAATATCCCGAGATACCAACACGCATGCAGATGCGCTTGCGAACCTGGCCTCCGCTGTTGAAGCAGGAAAGAAGAGGACCATCGAGGTCGGGTCAGTATCAAGGTCAAGTCTAGAACTCCATTCATCTCGGCTTGTCCTCTGTGCTGACCTCGGCCCCAGCTGGATGGATCCAATCGTCGCCTACTTGAAGGATGACCAGCTCCCCGAGGACAAGACAGAAGCCCACAAGATCAGGCTCAAAGCAGCTCGGTTTTGGCTCTCTCCAGAAGGCAAACTCTACAGAAAATCCTTCACGGGTCCGTACCTCCAATGCGTCCACCCGTCCAAAGTGGACGACTTCCTGTACGAGATCCATGAAGGAATCTGCGGCAGCCATATTGGAGGTCGGTCATTGGCCTACAGAGCAATCAGCCAGGGTTACTGGTGGCCCTACATGCAGAAGGACGCCCAGGTCTACGCCAGGAAATGCGAGAAATGCCAGAAGTTCTCCCACTCACTCCATCAGCCAGCACAGGATCTGAGTCCCCTCTCTAGCCCATGGCCCTTCGCCCAATGGGGCCTGGACATTGTGGGGCCTCTTCACCGAGCTCCAGGGAACAAAAGATGGCTGATAGTGGCTACGGACTACTTCACGAAGTGGATAGAGGCTGAACCGTTGTCTTCCATCACGGACAGGGACTCCAGGAACTTCGTTTGGAAAAACATCCTTACGAGGTTCGGCATCCCCCGGACCCTGATCTCGGATAACGGGACTCAGTTCGATTCCAAATCCTTCAAAGACTTCTGCCAAGAGCACGGCATCAGAAACCATTACTCCACCCCGGCATATCCCCAGAGTAATGGCCAGGCAGAAATCTCCAACAAAGTGATCCTGGACGGCCTGAAGAAGCGACTGGACAAGGCAAAGGGCAGATGGACAGAAGAGCTTCCGAGCGTATTGTGGGCATACCGAACAACTCCAAGGAGGTCCACCTCGGCAACACCTTTCTCTCTGGCCTACGGGATGGAGGCAGTCATTCCCTTGGAAATCGGCCTTCCTACCCTGAGGACAGAGCTGGTCGACCAAGGCCGAAATGAGACGAACCTGGCAATGGAGCTGGAGCTGGCAGACGAACGACGAGAAGCAGCAGCCCTGAGACTGACCGACTATCAGCAGCGGTTAGCCAGGGCATATAATCAGAATGTCAAGGAGAGAAGGTTCACTGCGGGAGAGCTCGTTTTAAAGAAGACCCTGCCAGCTGACAAGGAACCAAATGAGGGGAAGCTTGCCCCGAACTGGCATGGCCCGTTCAGAGTGGTCTCACTGGCGGGAAAGTCAGCATACAAGCTTGAAGACTTGGATGGCAAGCCGCTACCGAGACCGTGGAATGCATCCCACCTGAAGAAATTTTATTTCTAAAGATGTAATGGACTTCAGAATCAATAAAAGCGGCTTTTGCCTTGTCGTCAATCTGTCTCCCTGGTCGACTCCGGCAACACAGGCTCAACGCCTTGGAAATGGCTTCGAGTTCCTACACTCAGCCTTTCCTAAAATCCCGTGTCTTGGACACACAGGCTCAACGCCTTGGAAATGGCTTCGAGTTCCTACACTCAGCCTTTCCTAAAATCCCGTGTCTTGGACACACAGGCTCAACGCCTTGGAAACGGCATAGAAGAGTTCCTACACTCAGCCTTTCCTAAAATCCCGTGTCTTGGACACATGGGCCCACCGCCCTGGAAGAGACCTCGAGTCCCGACTCGGTCGCTTCCTAAAGCTCCTAGCCTTGGGCCATGGAGAGGCTTAGAGTTCACACTCAGCCGAGATTGGGCCCACCGCCCTGGAAGAGACCTCGAGTCCCGACTCGGTCGCTTCCTAAAGCTCCTAGCCTTGGGCCATGGAGAGGCTTAGAGTTCACACTCAGCCGAGATTGGGCCCACCGCCCTGGAAGAGACCTCGAGTCCCGACTCGGTCGCTTCCTAAAGCTCCTAGCCTTGGGCCATGGAGAGGCTTCGAGTTCACACTCAGCCGAGATTGGGCCCACCGCCCCGGAAGAGACCTCGAGTCCCGACTCGGTCGTTTCCTAAAGCTCCTGGCCTTGGGCCACGGAGAGGCTTCGAGTTCACACTCAGCCGAGATTGGGCCCACCGCCCCGGAAGAGACCTCGAGTCCCGACTCGGTCGTTTCCTAAAGCTCCTGGCCTTGGGCCACGGAGAGGCTTCGAGTCCACACTCAGCCGAGATCGGGCCCACCGCCCAGGAAGAGACCTCGAGTCCAGGCTCGGTCGATTCCTAAAGCTCCTAGCCTTGGGCTATGGAGAAGGCCTCGAGTTCAGATACTCGGCCGGATTCCAAAGATCAGGGTTTCTACACCCCTCAAAAATCACTGCCAAGCTCATGCCCATGCGGCCGAGACCAGTGGGATGATGACTCCACTTCGGCACAATGCAGCTCGTCTCGGTCAAAGCCAGCCCTTTCGGCCGAGGTCAGTGCCAGCATTCAAACAAAAACCCAAGCATTCCAGAACAGCGCAAAGTAATGAGAAAAAGAACTCAGAAGCACTGTACACAGCTTGGGTAATCAGAAAATTCCTTTTCATTCATTGCAAACTGCTTCGTTACAAGAAATACATAACAGAAAGCAAAGTACAGAAAGGAGGACCACAGTCCTCTAAAAACAGAAAATAGAGAGAGGCTAGGAGACTCTGATCTTCACTGACTCTTCAGGCAGAAGGCTCGAGGACGCCGGATCGCCGCCTGGAGCTTCTGAGCGATCCTGAGCCTCGCTGAGCTCAGCAACACCCTCGGTGGCCAGAGGGACCAGCCAAGCTTGAAGAAACCTCCCGGACCAGCAGAGCTTCAAACCGCCTGCCGTACGACGGGCGCACAGGGTCGTGTTGGACGAGGATGCGCCACCATCCCCTTGCAGCGCATCCTCACTCTGTCTGGCCAAGGGCCAGTGGCCATGGACCCGCGTTCAGAGAGCGCGCGGCCCACGGGGAGTTCTTTCAGAGAGCGCGCAGGCCACGACAGCCTTCCCCCCTCGGGGGCAGCCGTCCAACGGCGCAGGGATTTCCCCCGGATCAAGTAATCTCAGGCACCTCCCAGACATGGTTCCTATGTTCCTTCCTTCTCCCATGGCGAGCCTGTTCCCCCTATTTATAGGATGGAAGAAGGCTCAGTCTCCAAAAGGAGTTATGGGGCGAAGTCCCCCAAGCGTTGTTGGGAAGGCGCGACTATTGACCAGCGAACCCTATGGCGCCACGTGGAGACATCCGTCAGACTCCCTCGTCTGCCGCGCCATCATGTTCATTGCTATTCAAGATCACCTAAGATACGGAGGATCAGCGCGAATACCAATGAAGATCACCTAAGATACGGAGGATCGGCGCAAATACCAAAAAAGATCACCTAAGGGAGCTGTCTACCAAACTCAAGCAATTGACGAACCAAGCTAAAAAAAGAAAAAAAAAAAAAAAAAAAAAAAAAAAAGAGAAAAGCACGAGTATTTCAGAAAACCTTCATTTGTATTGAAGTTTCACTCATTACAGTGTTCAGCAAATACAAATCGAAGAAAATTACAAAGCACAAAGCAAAAGAGCAAAAATCCCGAGGTCCTGATGTCCCGAGGTCATGACCGGTCTGTTGCACGAGCTGCAGCGTCAGAGGCTTCGCCGGATGGACGGGCAGAGGTCGGCACCGGAAGCATGTACGGAGGAGGCTCCCGAAAGGAGGGGTGGCCCTCCGAGATCCCGACCTCCTTCAGGCCAGCAAGCCACCCTTTCGCCCAGGCCTTATCCCTCACAACAAGAACCCTTTCCTTGTAGTGGGCGGTGACCTGCGCTTTGGCGTCGTCGAACGCAGCGTCGCACTCGGATTCGAGCTTCGCCTCGGCTTCATCCGCCCTCCTGGACTCGGCTTCGAGCTTCGCCTCGGCTTCGTCCGCTCTCTTGGCCTCGGCTTGAAGCAGGGCCGCATAATCATCCCCCATCTTCGAAATAGAGACCTCGAGCTCGGCCGACCTAGTCCTCTCCGCCTCGGCTTCCTCCCTCGCCTGCTCGAACTTCGCCGCGTATTCCTCTTCTACCTTGGCCAACTTCTGGCTCACAGCGTCCAGGGACTCCTGCAGGCCGTTCTTCTCCACGGTCAGCTCGGCAGCGTCCGTGCTATATCTGCAGATCCGTTCAGCAACGGCCATGGACTTCTGTGCCGCCTGTCAAAGAAATAAGGTGTACATGTTAGATCCAAAGAGCATCAGATGCTAAATCGCTGGTTCGACGAAGCGAAATGAAGACTCACCGCGAAGTTGGACTGCAACATCGACAGGATCAGCTTCTGATCGCTGTAACTATCCAGACGCTCCATGTCCCGGGGAAGGGCGCAGGCTCGCCCTAGAGCCTCCAGGACCTGGGGATCGATCTTTGAAAGAACGCGATCCTCCATCGTCATCGGCCTTCCCGGCTGAAGCATGAAGCTCGGCTCCCATAACGGCGGCCCCTGGGGCAACGGGGCAGCTGCCGAGCTAGGGCCCTCATCGGTCCTCGGCATCTTCGACGGCCGAGATCCCTCCTGCTCGACCTCGGCTGGGGGCGAGCGCACCCCTAGATCAACAGGGCTAGGGGGCGCGTGAACCTCCGCCACCTCTGCAGGAGAAGCTACCCGAGCCCTCGGAGACGGATGCTCCGGCAAACTCACCGGATCCTGGGGGGCTCGGGCGTCCTCCACTCCAAGCGCCAAGGCCTCGAGATCCTCGAAGGACAAGCGCCTGGTGTGCCTCATCTCGGATCCTGGCGAGGGAGATCGGGCAGATTGACTCGATTCCCTTCCTGAGACCTGGGGAAGTCCCGATCCCGCTAAGGAAGCTAGGATTCCAGACGCTGTCCTAACTTCAGACGACGCCCGCGAGGGCTCTGCGACCTCCGGAACGGCCTGCTCCTGACCAACCCCGGATCCGGCACCTTCACTCTGGATCGGCTCTACGGTGCCCCTCAGATATCCGCGGTACTTCGGCTTATACCCTAGCAGCGACCAAGCCGCCCTGCCGTCGTGACCACTGTACCGCTTCACCAGACGGAGCCAGGCATCGTTCCTCTTCCAGATGTATCTGGCAGCCCGCTTCCTCTCCTTCAAAGCTGCAGCAATCAGAAGCGTAAGCACGGCAGAACAAAAAGAAACTTATGAAAAAAGAAAAGAAACGAAAGGCGTTTACTTGGAATGGTACCGAAGTGGCGAGGGACCTGGTAGCCCCTATCGGTGTCAGCCTCCCCAAACTCCCAGTTCCCCGAGACGTACAGCAGATCGTCTCCAGCATACTTGCTCGAATCCTCCAAGTATCGGACGAAGCCGTCCCGGCCTGGCTTAGCCCGGAGATAATGAGAATCTCCGGACCTGCATATGTCGTAGACATCCTCAAGGTCGAAGACGCCGAAGTCGGTGCCCAGGACCTCATTCAACTTGACCGTGCCCATCACGATCTTGAAGGCATTCGGCAGCAGTTGGCAGGGGCAGAGACACCACTGACTAAGGCATCTCCTAAGGAGTGGGTGAAGTGGAAATCGAACCCCGCCTTCTATCACAGCCACCAGCGGAAAAGGCATCCAACCTCCCGAAAAGTCGCGAGGGTTGTAGCCACGGGGTTCAGCACCCCTGACTTGGACATCAGCAGGGATCCTAAAGGCTGATCTAAAGCCCTCGATCGCTGCCTCGCTCTCTAACCAGTGGCTGTAAATCCCCATTCCTATCCCAGTCTAAAACCAGAGAAACCCGCAGAAGAAGAAGCAGAGCAGGAGGAACTTACGGAATCAGAACAAAGATGCCGAACAGCGAAGAGACTCAACCTCAGCAGCGCACCACTCCTCAGATGAGGCTCCCTCGACAGTAGCTTGCCCACCTTTGACGCTCGCCTCTGATTCAGAATCGCAAACGAAGAATAGAGCAGACCTCAACTGCCCTATATATAGCAGAGAGGCCCCCCTTTTTTGCAGAAACCCTAATCGGGCGTGCCAAGGGGCGCCCCCCTGGGATTTCGTGCGAATCATTTCGAAAATTTATTACGCCTCCCTGAAGCGGCGCGCAAATCATTTCAAAAATTGATTGCGCCCCCTGACGAGACGGCACGTACGACCTTGAAGAGACAGGCAACCAGCCAGGAGACGACACGTGGAGCCGTCGAACTGTCTTCAGCATTGAATAGGGGACGCCATTTATCACCTCGAACATCCAAAGCGACAGCGAGTCAGGGCCGAAAGAGGCTCTCCCCCAGATAGACCCGGCACATAGCTCCCGACCTCACGGCACTGACGTTCTACGCGAGCTCGGAAGCTAGGGGGCAATTGTGTGGGAGATTTCCAGAGCTACAGGATTAAGCTAATCACAGCCATCAGATGGGTTTAAGCATCCTCACGTGCCATCCGCGTGCCATCTACGTGGCACCGATCTCATCCCGGCTACCAGGACAGAGGCCTTGGCCGACATCAAACATCTCCAAGCCACAAGCGCCGAACTGGACCGCCTCGGGCATCATCTCGGCAAAGAGTCCATCTCGGCAAGGCCACCCCGGATGCCATCTCAGTAAAGAACCCTACCTCGGCTAAAGCTACCTCGGCTGAAGAAGCCAGGACAGTAGCCGAAGCAAGAAAGAATCTTCGCTTGGGCCTCTCATCCCCCACGTCATCAGGCACGTGGAGGGATTGGGTCACGAGCTAGTGGGACAGATATGACATCCAGCCGCCCACTATCTTCACCAGATCGCCACATGGCAGCATCCAGCGGCTGAGGCCACATCAGGGCAAGGCCCGAGGGAAGATCCGCTGGTACTCCTACCGCCAAAGGCGCCCAACACAATCTGGCCCAACAAGACACGCATTTAATGCAATGTGGGCTGACCCGACTGGCATTAAATGCTGAGTGGGCCGGATTAGACTGCATTTATTACTTTGTGGGCTGATCATGACTTTCCAGTCAGATCATGGGACCCACACCAAGATATTCTCTGAGAAGATACGATCCAAACCTCTATAAATAGACCTCCAAACACCATGCAAGGTACGCATAATCCCACTCACAGAGCCCTCACTCTGCCTCTCTTCTCCCTCTCCTTCCATTGTTCCAGTTCACATACTGACTTTGGCATCGGAGAGCCTTGCGCCGCTCAGGCCAGGGTCCTCTGACCGTTTGCTACTCTCTTTCAGGCTTCCGGACGGCATTCAGACATCCCAGACATCATCATCTTCACGGATAAGTCCTGTAAGGCACCCTCTTATTGTGGGTCATAATTTTCTGCACCTACAGTAGGGTTGTTGCATTGACAAAGACTTACTATTAAACCCACTACATGAGTGAAAATACAAGACCTCTAGATATTTAGATCAAGAAATCAGATGGCAGATGACCAAACCCACAACATTACATTAGAACAACATGAGTTCAAATGAAAATTCAAGTAAGTCTACCATAGTTTCACCTCCTCTCTCTTATAAGACCCACCCAAATTTATACTACACCTCCCTTTTCGCAGTCCTCTCCTGACGAATGGCTTCGTGCTTTCAACATTAAACACAAGACAACACAAACTGGAACAGTACAGCCCAAAACAAAGAAATCATCGCCATCCACAGGCTCTCTTTCCACACCAATACAAACACACCAGTTATAAATGCAGTCATCGTTGCAAGAACTGCAACTCCTGATACATAGGCACACCTTTTTAGCACAGTTTTAAACAGCAATCCATCCTCTGCCATGGCACTAGCATACACAAGAAGTACTGTTGCGGCCATGGAGCTGCAGAAGGCAATAGTATCTGAAAACAGAAAAACCTTTAGTGCCACCTTTCTTATAAAGACAGGTTCGCCGTGATATGGGCCGTCATTCCTGTATCCGCCTGGCACTGCGAAAGCTGCAGCAAAAGTGATTGTAGCAACCAGTGCTGTGACAATTGATAGTGTATTGACCACGGATTTCATATCTGAGCTGACTCCTGTGTCTTCGGGTTGTGGGTAGTAGGGGAAGTATGCGTGAAGGGGGAGGTGGCGGGGGAGGTAGGAGAAGTATGGGTGAATGGGGAGGGAACCTTCGGCGTGGAGGAGGAGGTGGAGGTGGAGGCGGAGGCGGGGGGTAAGGGGTACAAATAACTGCTCGTGCCACTGGTGGCGACCAGGGACTGCTCCACGTTTCTCAATTCGTCACGGTTATATGCTGTCATGTGTGCAGGACATATTAATGATTTAGGATCTACAAATTCAAGGAAACTTGTATGGGGAATTTAAAAATTCCCAAATCTTGTAAAAAGTTCTAGAATTCGTCAGATTCTAAGCTCAAGTAAGTATTTCAGACTTCAGAATTTGGAGCATTCCAAAAGCTGGAAGATATTCACATACTGTACACCTAGAGTGTCCGTCACGAGTCTCTAGGATTTCTCCACTCTTACTAACAATTTGAAGATGGTAGTTGTAGGTGCTGAAAATTATTACCCACAATAAGAGGGTGCCTTACAGGACTTATCCGAGAAGATGATGGTGTCTGGGATGTCTGGATGCCGTCCGGAAGCCTGAAAGAGAGTAGCAAACGGTCAGAGGACCCTGGCCTGGGCGGCGCAAGGCTCTCCGATGCCAAAGTCAGTATGGGAACTGGAACGATGGAAGGAGAGGGAGAAGAGAGACAGAGTAAGGGCTCTGTGAGGGAGATTATGCGTACCTTGCATGGTGTTTGGAGTTCTATTTATAGAGGTCTGGATCGTATCTTCCAGAGAATATCTTGGTGTGGGTCCCATGATTCGACTGGGAAGTCATAATCAGCCCACAAAGTAATAAATGCAGTCTAATCCGGCCCACTCAGCATTTAATGCTAGTCGGGTCAGCCCACATTGCATTAAATGCGTGTCTTGTTGGGCCAGATTGTGTTGGGCGCCTTTGGCGGTTGGAGTACCAGCGGATCTGCCCTCGGGCCTTGCCCTGATGTGGCCTCAGCCGCTGGATGCTGCCATGTGGCGATCTGGTGAAGATAGTGGGCGGCTGGATGTCGTGTCTGTCCCACTAGCTCGTGACCCTATCCCTCCACGTGCCTGATGACGTGGGGGATGAGGGGCCCAAGCGAAGGTTCTTCTTGCTTTGGCTACTGTCCTGGCTTCTTCAGCCGAGGTGGCTTTAGCCGAGGTAGGGCTCTCTGCGGAGACGGCATCCGGGGTGGACTCTTTGCCGAGATGATGCCCCGAGGTGGTCCAGTTCGGCGCTTGTGGCCTGGAGATGCTTGATGTCGGTCAAGGCCTCTGCCCTGGTAGCCGGGATGAGATCGGTGCCACGTAGATGGCACGCGGATGGCACGTGAGAATGCTTAGCCCCATCTGATGGCTGTGATTAGCTTAATCCTGTAGCTCTGGAAATTTCCCCACACAATTGCCCCCTAGCTTTTGAGCTCGCGTAGAACGTCAGTGCCGTGAGGTCGGGAGCTATGTGCCGGGACTATCTGGAGGAGAGCCTTTTTCGGCCCTGACTCGCTGTCGCTTTGGATGTTCGAGGTAATAAATGGCGTCCCCTATTCAATGCTGAAGACAGGTCGACGGCTCCACGCGTCATCTCTTGGCTAGTTGTCTGTCTCTTCGAGGTCGTACGCGCCGTCTCGTCAGGGGCGCAATCAATTTTTGAAATGATTTGCGCGCCGTTTCGTCAGGGGCGTGATCAATTTTTGAAATGATTCGCGCGAAATCCCAGGGGGCGCCCCTTGGCGCGCCCAACTAGGGTTTCTGGAAAGGGGGCCTCTCTGCTATATATAGGGCAGTCGAGGTCTGCTTTACTCTTCGTTTGCGATTCTGAATCAGAGGCGAGCGTCAGAGGTGGGCAAGCTACTGTGAGGGAGCTTCATCTGAGGAGTGGTGCGCTGCTGAAGTTGAGTCTCTTTGCTGCCCAGCATCTTCATTCTATTTCCGTAAGTTCCTTCTGCCTTGCCTCTTCTTCTGCGGGTTTCTCTGCTTTTAGACTGGGTTAGGAATGGGGATTTACAGCCACTGGTTAGAGGGGCGAGGCAGCGATCGAGGGTTTCAGGTTGGCCTTTAGGATCCCTGCTGATGTCCAAGTCAGGGGTACTGACCCCCATGGCTACAACCCTCGCGCCTTTTTGGGAGGCTGGATGCCTTTTCCGCTGGTGGCCGTGATAGAAGGCGGGGTCCGATTCCCCCTTCACCCCCTTCTCAGGAGGTGCCTTAGTCAGTGGCGTCTCTGCCCCTGCCAACTGCTGCCGAATGCCTTCAAGATTGTGATGGGCACGGTCAAGTTGAATGATGTCCTGGGCACCGACTTCGGCGTCTTCGACCTTGAGGACGTCTATGACATATGTAGGTCCGGGGATTCTTATTATCTCCGGGCTAAGTCAGGCCGGGACGGCTTCGTCCGATACTTGGAGGATTCAAGCAAGTATGCCGGGGACGATCTTCTGTACGTCTCGGGAAACTGGGAGTTTGGGGAGGCGGACACCGATAGAGGCTACCAGGTCCCTCGCCACTTCGGTACCATTCCAAGTAAACACCCTTCGTTTCTTTTCTTTTTTTCATAAGTTTCTTTTTGTTTTGCCGTGCTAATGCTTCTGATCGTTGCAGCTTTGAAGGAGAGGAAGCGGGCTGCCAGATACATCTGGAAGAGGAACGAGGCCTGGCTCCGTCTGGTGAAGCGATACAGCGGTCACGACGGCAGGGCGGCTTGGTCGCTGCTAGGATATGAGCCGAAGTACCGCGGGTATTTGAGGGGCACCGTAGAACCGATCAAGGGTGAAGGTGCCGGACTTGAGGTCGGTCAGGAGCAGGCCGTTCCGGAGGTCGCAGAGCCCTCGCGGGTGTCGTCTGACGTTAGGGCCACGTCTGGAACCCTAGCTTCCACGTCGGGATCGAGACTTCCCGAGGTCTCAGGAAGGGAATCGAGTCAACCTGCCCGATCTCCCTCGCCAGGATCCGAGATGAGGCACACCAGGCGTTTGTCCTTTGAGGACCTCGAGGCTTTGGCGCTTGGAGTGGAAGACTCCCGAGCCCCCCCGGAGCCGGTGAGTTCTCCGAGGCATCCGTCTCCGAGGACTCGGGTGGCTTCTCCTGCAGAGGTGGCGGAGGTTCTCGCGCCCCCTAGCCCTGTCGATCCAGGGGTGCGCCCGCCCCCGGCTGAGGTTGAGCAGGAGGAAACTCGGCCGCTGAAGATGCCGAGGACTGACGCGGGCCCTAGCTCGGCCGCTGCCTCGTTGCCCCAGGGGCCGCCGTTATGGGAGCCGAGCTTCATGCTTGGGCCGGGGAGGCCGATGACGATGGAGGATTGCATTCTTCACAAGATCGATCTCCCGGTCCTCGAGGCGCTAGGGCGAGCTTGCGCCCTTCCCCGGCACATGGAGCGGCTGGACAAGTACAGCGACCAGAAGCTGATCCTGTCGATGTTGCAGTCCAACTTCGTGGTAATTCTTCATTTCCCTTCGTCAAACCGGCGATTTAGCGTCTGACGCTCTTTGGATCTTTTAACTCGTATATCTTGTTTCTTTGACAGGCGGCACAGAAGTCCATGGCCGTTGCTGACAGGATCCGCAGGTACAGCGCGGACGTTACCGAGCTGTCCGTGGAGAAGAACGGCCTGCAGGAATCCCTGGACGCCGTTAGCCAGAAGTTGGCTAGGGTGGAAGAGGAGTACGCGGCGAAGCTCGAGCAGGTGAGGGAAGAAGCCGAGGCGGAGAGGACTAGAGTGGCCGAGCTCGAGGTCTCCATCTCGAAGATGGGAGACGATTACGCGGCCCTGCTTCAAGCCGAGTCCAAGAGGGCGGACGAGGCCGAGGCGAAGCTTGAATCCGAGTCCAAGAGGGCGGATGAAGCCGAGGCGAAGCTCGAGTCCGAGTGCGATGCTGCGTTCGACGATGCCAAAGTGCAGGTCACCGCCCACTATAAGGAAAGGGTTCTTGTCGTGAGGGATAAGGCCTGGGCGAAAGGGTGGCTTGCCGGTCTGAAGGAGGTCGGGATCTCGGAGGGCCACCCCTCCTTTCGGGAGCCTCCTCCGTACACGCTTCCAGTGCCGACCTCTGCCCGTCCATCCGGCGAAGCTTCTGACGCTGCAGCCCGTGCAACTGACCGGCCATGACCTCGGGACCTCGGGATATTTGCTTTCTTGCTTTTTGCTCTGTAATTTTCTGCAATGAAGCAGTTTTCAATGGATAAGGAGGAATTCTCTGGTTACCCAAACTGTGTACAGTGCTTTTGAGTTCTTTTCTCATTTCTTTGCGCTGTTCCGGAATGCTTGGGTTTTTGAATGCTGACACTGACCTCGGCCGAAAGGACTAGCTTTGGCCGAGACGAGCTGCATTGTGCCGACGTGGACCCATTTCGTTGATCTCGGCTCGGTGACCGTGAGTTCGGCAATGGCCTTCTGAGGGGTGTATGAACCCGGACTTTAGGGAACTGTCCTTGGCCGAACTGCCGTTGTGAGGGGTTTATGAACCCGGACTTTAGGAAACGGCTGAGTGTAGGAACTGCAGGCCATTTCCAAGGCGTAGAGCCTCGATTGTGTCCAAGACATGGGGGCTTTAGGAAAGGCTGAGTGTAGGAACTCTTCCATGCCGTTTCCAGGGCGTATGTACCCAAAGTGTGTCCAAGACACGGGGGCTTTAGGAAAGGCTGAGTGTAGGAACTCTTCCATGCCGTTTCCAGGGCGTAGAGCCTGTGTGTCCAAGACACGGGGGCTTTAGGAAAGGCTGAGTGTAGGAACTCTTCCATGCCGTTTCCAGGGCGTAGAGCCTGTGTGTCCAAGACACGGGGGCTTTAGGAAAGGCTGAGTGTAGGAACTCTTCCATGCCGTTTCCAGGGCGTAGAGCCTGTGTGTCCAAGACACGGGGGCTTTAGGAAAGGCTGAGTGTAGGAACTCTTCCATGCCGTTTCCAGGGCGTAGAGCCTGTGTGTGTCCAAGACACGGGGCTTTAGGAAAGGCTGAGTGTAGGAACTCTTCCATGCCGTTTCCAGGGCGTATGTACCCAAAGTGTGTCCAAGACACGGGGCTTTAGGAAAGGCTGAGTGTAAGAACTCTTCTATGCCGTTTCCAGGGCGTAGAGCCATGATTGTGTTCAAAACACGGGGCTTTAGGAAAGGATGAGTGTAAGAACTCTTCTATGCCGTTTCCAGGGCGTAGAGCCATGATTGTGTTCAAAACACGGGGCTTTAGGAAAGGCTGAGTGTAGGAACTCTTCCATGCCGTTTCCAGGGCGTAGAGCCTATGCTGCCGGAGTCGACCAGAAAGGTGACAGATTGATGACGGGGCGAACGCCATTTCCATTGATTCAGAGATTCATTACATCTTTTAGAAATTGAATTTCTTGGGATACAGATGGATACAGAGGACGCCAGATGGATCACGTAATGATCTTCTCCGAATCCTCGTTGTCTGGAATCTGGGCTGCGCTCTGGTGAGCTCGGCCCTCGCTGCTGCCAGCATCTACTGCCTCAACGAACTCTGGAATGTGGCCCTCTTCGGCCAGCTTCTCCAGATACCACTGCAGAGAGTTGCAGTCTTCGGTCCTGTGCCCATTGCCCCTATGGAAGGAGCAGTAGAGCTTGCTTCGGGCGCCTGAGGTGGGCTCATTCTGCATGGGCGGAGGGTACTTGAAGAACGGCTTGGACCTGATCTTGGTCAGGATGCGGTAGATCGGCTCCTTGAAGGCGACGTTGACGCCCTGACTGGCGCTGGTGGGAGGTCCGGGCTGCAAGGTGCCCCCAGACCTGGACGACGCAGGCTTCGGCGAACTGGAGAACCAAGCCTGCTTGGGCTCCTGCTCCTGGGAGGGCCTCCCGCCTTTCTGCCGAGGCTGGCTATTCTTCTGTTCGGGCTCCGGATGCCCGTCCTGATCCTTAGCTCGGATCTCGTCTTCCTCCCGGGCGATAAAGCGCTTCACCCGGGACATCAATTCTGACATGGATTCTGGGGTGTCCCCGGCCAAGTCCTTTCGCAAGTCGGTGCCAGGGATCAGGGCATGCTGGAAGGCGTAGATGGCTATCCCCTCCCTCGCGCCCTCGATCTGGCTGTAGACCGCCCAGAATCGATGGGTGAACTTGGCGAGAGTTTCGCCCTGCTTCATTCTCAGGGCGATGAGGTCCCCTTCCTTCTTGGGGACGACGGTGTAGGCTTGGAACTTCTTCAGGAAGGAGAGCTGGAGTTCCTTCCAACTGGAAACTGACTGCTCCGGGAGGGAGCAGAACCACTTCAGGGGGAGGTCACCCAAACTGGAGGAGAAGATTTTGCAATTCGGGTGACCCTCGTTTCCCCAGATGGACATCTTCTGGGAGAAGTGTCGGAGGTGTGCAGATGGGTCGGACAGTCCGTCATAGGGGACGAACCGCGGGACGGAGAACTTCTTGGGCAAGGGGGTGTGCTCGATCTCTTTTGTGAAGGGAGAGCCCCCGAGATCAGTGTGACCACAGAGCTGCTTCTGATCCCGCATGTCTAAGTTGCGCTGGAGAGCCAATCTGACACGTTTGTCAAATCGCTCTTGCTCGTCGTCCTTTTCTGGAGTCTGAGCTCGGGTCTTCCGCTTGGGATGGTTTGGGCTACGACGGCTATGAGTTCGGCCGTCGCGGCTGTGGTGACTTCGGCTGTTGCTCGAGCCTTCGTCACGGATCTGGCTCCGTTTCTGGTCCAGATGATGTCTGAGTTCCTCACGAGGAGGCTGGGCTGCCCTGCTGGGAGCGTCCTTCTTTTTCCCTTGAGGCTCAGAGACCTCCCTCAAGGAGGCAGTTTGCACTGCCTTCAGCTGCTGCTGGAGCTCGCGAATCATCCGTTCTTGCTTCTGGAGTTGCTTCTGGAGGAGGGCAGCTTCAGGAACCTCTCCAGGGGGTTGAGCGTGGCGCGTTTCTCCTACGGCCACGGCTTTGTCCTTCCGGGGACGCTTATGCTGACGCTCACTGCGTCCGGGTGGCACGACTTCGTCCGCTGAGAGCGAGGCCTCGACTCCCTCCTGGATTGGGATCTCGACAAAGAGTTGGGAGCCCAGGCGACCCTCGCCTGCGGATGTGCCTTGGATCGTTCGGGACCGTCCCTGAGGAGGGACGTCCGCTGGCGGTGGTGGCAGCTCGAGCGCTGCTCTTGAGGATTCTACGCCCTTCTTAGCTTTCGGAGGCATGGCTTCTGAGAAGATGAGGTTAAGAAGATTGGGAAGGTTGAGGGGTTGGGATATTACTTCCCCACAGACGGCGCCAATTGTAGGTGCTGAAAATTATGACCCACAATAAGAGGGTGCCTTACAGGACTTATCCGAGAAGATGATGGTGTCTGGGATGTCTGGATGCCGTCCGGAAGCCTGAAAGAGAGTAGCAAACGGTCAGAGGACCCTGGCCTGGGCGGCGCAAGGCTCTCCGATGCCAAAGTCAGTATGGGAACTGGAACGATGGAAGGAGAGGGAGAAGAGAGACAGAGTAAGGGCTCTGTGAGGGAGATTATGCGTACCTTGCATGGTGTTTGGAGTTCTATTTATAGAGGTCTGGATCGTATCTTCCAGAGAATATCTTGGTGTGGGTCCCATGATTCGACTGGGAAGTCATGATCAGCCCACAAAGTAATAAATGCAGTCTAATCCGGCCCACTCAGCATTTAATGCTAGTCGGGTCAGCCCAGATTGCATTAAATGCGTGTCTTGTTGGGCCAGATTGTGTTGGGCGCCTTTGGCGGTTGGAAGTACCAGCGGATCTGCCCTCGGGCCTTGCCCTGATGTGGCCTCAGCCGCTGGATGCTGCCATGTGGCGATCTGGTGAAGATAGTGGGCGGCTGGATGTCGTGTCTGTCCCACTAGCTCGTGACCCTATCCCTCCACGTGCCTGATGACGTGGGGGATGAGGGGCCCAAGCGAAGGTTCTTTCTTGCTTTGGCTACTGTCCTGGCTTCTTCAGCCGAGGTGGCTTTAGCCGAGGTAGGGCTCTCTGCGGAGACGGCATCCGGGGTGGACTCTTTGCCGAGATGATGCCCCGAGGTGGTCCAGTTCGGCGCTTGTGGCCTGGAGATGCTTGATGTCGGTCAAGGC
Organism: Litsea cubeba; assembly: GCA_012931725.1. Lineage (NCBI taxonomy): Eukaryota > Viridiplantae > Streptophyta > Magnoliopsida > Laurales > Lauraceae > Litsea > Litsea cubeba. The sequence continues at coordinate 80,835,975 of CM022951.1, read as the reverse complement.
CTCTGCCCTGGTAGCCGGGATGAGATCGGTGCCACGTAGATGGCACGCGGATGGCACGTGAGAATGCTTAGCCCCATCTGATGGCTGTGATTAGCTTAATCCTGTAGCTCTGGAAATTTCCCCACACAGTAGTTACAAGTAGATATACTTTACCTGTTTCATCGTGTAGCCACAAATATCCATTGCGGTGAGGCCCTCCCGGTTGGTGGCTGCCAAGTTGACACCCTCATATTGCAGCAAAAGCTTCACAATTTCGTTGTTATCGGTCTTAGCGGCCAGATGCATTGGGCGTGTTCCCATCAAAATCACGTTCGTTAATCAGCTTCTTGAACACTGGCATGTTTATCAGATATTTAAGGACATCATCATTGTTCTTCATGACAGCAAGGTGAAGGGCGTTGTGGCCTTTTTGGTCGACCAGCTCGGCCGAGTCGGGGCAGTGGTCAAGTATAATTTTAGCAGCAAAAGGGCCTCTTGTGGTGGCTATTAGAAGAGGATAGTCGCCATTGTTGTCGGATACATATGCAAGAGAAGGGTCGGCTTGTAGCAAAAGGTTAAGGATCTCTCTTCGAGTCTCAGCCTCAACATATCGGCCTATAGTTGATGCATAGTGTAAAGCCGTCTTCCCAAAGTCATCTACTTTTTGGATGGAATCACTGGCATAAAGCACCAAGATTTTCACAACTCCTGGAAAAGGAATTTTACTCACTTCATATATGGCTATTCTGCAAAGCATATATATAATGTATATTTTGATGATGCCTAAATTAGTTTCGGACACCACCGGTCAAGTAATAAATGATAAATGCAGTAATTAAATAAAAGAATGGGGATTATAATGGTTCGGTCAGTGTGACCTATGTCCCACTACAACATTCTGCATTATTACCGGCGTTTTTTCCCGGCGCAATCAGTAAACGCCGGGGAAAGTATAACTTTCCCCGGCGAAAAAGCTTATTTCGCCGGCAAATGATAATGTTTTCCCGGCGCAATATTTTCGCCGGCAAATGTTAAAATTTTACCGGCGAATCATTATTTTCGCCGGCAAAGTGTAGTCTTTTGCGGGAAAGGCTATGTTTATTGCCGGCGAAATACTTAGATCGCCGGCAAAGTTCACCTGCCTAATGTAAATTGTTCATTTAACTTATGCCGGCACAGTAATTTCGCCGGTAAAGCCTTCAGTATTTCTTTTTCGGAGGAATGAAAAATTGTTTGGAGTCCAAATACATCTTTCTATTTCCCGCGCCCGCCCTAAAAGGCTATATCCATTTCCAGCGCCACACCCCCCCCCCCCCCTCTTTAAATCTCGTTCCAAGCTCTGCCTGCCCCCTTTCCATTTCCAGCGGCCGCTCAATCCAAGTGCATCTCTCTCTTTCTTCGTGATCAACTCAACTCTCTTTCTTTTTTGCATTAGTGTTTGGGGTTCATCTCGTTCTGGTGCATTTGATTTCCTCCACCAGCGTCGACGCGTCGCAGCTCGCCACCGCTTGAGAAGATGGCCCCATCGAGATCTGTTTCGTCTCTCCCGGCTCCGTCGGATGGCATGCTATTTGGGTTTTTTTGGTTGATGCCCTTCTTTCTGTTTGGAACGATGCAAAGCACTGGAATAGAATGCCTTCTCAGGTTAGTGCTCAGATCATCTTCTTAGATCGGATGAGAGGGCTGGCCAGCAATATGCAAGGGCATGTCTCTTCCATTCCTCATCCTGTCCTGCGTAGTTCGGGCTTCGTTTGAGCTTCCTCTTGGTTCAGGTTCTGTTTCAGTGCAGGTCCCCTGCTTCCTCACCCGGCCCTGATTCCTCTGCTTCCTCCCGCTTTGCTGCTCTATTGTCTGTTCTCTTCCTTGAGCCTTGTTCATGCATATGCACTTAGCAGCTCTCCATTACACTTCTTGTCTTGTGGACTAAAATCTTTATCTGCCAATGTGCAATTCAATGTACAGGTTCACTGCGATCCAGAGTTATTAGCATTTGAAATCATTGTCTGATCCATGCTACCTACCAGAAGATAAACATTAGAGTTAAAAAAAATTCCAAGTACCACCTGCATGATGGATTTTCTCAGCCTACAAATGGATCTGAAGGCCAGCAAAAAAATCATCCCACATGGATGTTAGCCAAAGAGGGTGGGTTTTGATTCTGTATTTATCACTTTGCAGCTTTATATTTTTGTTTTTGCTTTTTTCCCCTTTTTCCATGCTTTAGTCCTTGTGTGATATTAAAATGAGTAGAAAACTCAAATAAAATCAAAAGATTACAAGCATGCTTTCACATAGTTTTAAAAGCTTTTTCTACAAGCATCAATTAGAAAAATGCCCCACTGAAAGACTGAATTTTTTTTTATATGGTTTCTCCTACCAATGCATTATTGGAATCCCAAATACTATTTTATTTTCCTCATATAGCTGGTTGCTCTCCAAACCCCACATGATCATAGTTAAGGGAATCTGTACTTTTTGGAACACTCATTTTCCTCTTTCTCATCAGTATTATAATATCAATATTGTAGGGGCATGAATCAGTAGTGTTACTGAGAGAGAGAGGGAAAAAGAGCAAAGGAGGGACTGTTGTGTCTATTAGAAAAAGGCTGTTTCTTTTGGAGGGAAATGATTCGGTTGAATCATGTCTACTTCCCCACAGGAACGACCCACTTTACTTATCCTTCTGCATGGCCCCTATGCTTGATGGTCTTAACAGTCAATCAGGTGGGCTACTTTGATTAGCCTCAAATTGTTGATGTTGGATTGGTCTGGATGGCTCAGGGCCATGATCCATTTACCAATCTATCTACGGTATACTCAGTTTTAGTTTGCAGAAACTAGATCCAAACCGCCCACTTAATAGAACCTTTTTGCGAAATCTTGATTCTTCCAAGTTTCTACTTTTCTCTCCACTTGAACCTACTCCATGACAGCTGAACACCTGCATGAGCAATGAATGCTACCACACAAGACGCCTGGGAGATTTCCCTCTTCTGGGGTCTGTTGAATCCAGCAGTGCCCAATTTAAAGGGGGCTTTCTGGATTTGCAGACAGTAGTGAATGCCCTAAATTACATATAGGGGTTGATTTCACAGCTGGCAGAATTCTCGGAGTACTTTCATGAAGATCTTATCTTCATGAAGAATCTTATCATATTTTTATGGGTGGTGATTTCATTTCAATCCCATGAAAAGTCTTTATCTCTACATAGGTAAGTATGCCCTTAAGTTCTGTATTTGGCAAATCCGAAAATCTAGTATCCATCTTTGGCAAGCGAACCATCAGTATCGGTATTATCATCCTACCTGGCTTTTTATGAGAAATCTTTGACTTGCCTCCAGTGAACCGAAGTCCTTTCTCTTTGATAATGATCTTTTCCATCTTTGTTATTGGCTATTGCTACTTAACTCTTTAAAACTATTCTATCCCATTCATAAACTGTTTTTCCCCCTCTCAGCCCTTGCCCAGTACCAAAACATTTAGTTTTTTTTTTTTTTTTTGTTCTTTTCTTCAGCTTCCATCACTATTATTTGTGGATTTAATTTCACCATGTAGTTCTTTGAATTTTCAACGAGATAGGGTAATTACATATTGTTTGACTTCAATTGTCAGACTTCAGAGGAACCATTTCCATTTACATGACTACGATTCATAGTATGAGTTGGAAATCATATAGTGTGTGGTCACTATTATTTTCTTTCCTTTCATTTTATAAAGGCTCTGGTGTTTTTGGTTCTTTTTCAGCTCTCAACCCAGAAAAGTGGGTTGAATTTAAGCTGCAAGATACTGCACGGGTTAGCCACAACAGTCAGCTATTTAGGTAATCCTTTTTTCCTACATTTTAATTTTTATTCATGTATGTTTTGGTTGTAGAAGGCTATGAGATGGTAGCCTCGATGACCTGAATTATTAAGGTTTATTTATTTTTTGTCTTTTCTTTTGAATGGTAATTTTCATTGATGTAAATAGTTGTGCTACAGCATAAGAGATCGATACTGACAAGTACGTTAGTAGCTGCCCAATCCCCACCCCACTCATGCAAGAAGATAACATGTGCATAGGAAGGACGGTCATTCCAATCAAGGTTCTTTCATAAGCTCATTTGCAAAAACCAAATGATGGCACATGACTTCCTGTTCTGCCAAAAGATCTGCTTCCTCATTAGCGCTACACTTTACATGGGCAAAAGATGCCTGTGCGGACCAAAATTAAGAACTTAATTTAGTTGGTGGAAGATTTGCATACTCCATAACTGACTGAGCGGACCAAAATTAATAACTTAATTTAGTTGGTGGAAGATTTGCATACTCAATTACTGACTGAGCCACAATACATATTGTGGGTTTTACATGTGAAAGGTGCACGATATTGCAACCTTGAGGTTGTGGGCTCAAGTCAAGTCATGTTATAAATCAGTTATGGAGGGAGGGAATGGAGGGCTATTGTTTGTATATTGTTGACACATGCATATAAGAATGTCACGAGCATCATCTATCATTCTGAACAGCTTGATCCCATTCTTGATTTAGCCCAATATGGTGAATTGGTGATGCCTAATGGGAAGTCAAATGGTGAATTAATACTTAATTTCTATCACTGGACTCCCATTGGGATTACATACGACCTTCCATTGGAAAATTAATCAATTTGTTGACATTTTATGGGTGTTTATCTGACTATGGTGCTGTTGGTACAAAAGCATGATGAAATAAAACAACCGCTGTGTCTTCAAAAACCACACTATTCTATGCTCGAGTGCTGATGCCTTTTGCTACGAATCTTTGGGCTGCTCCATCAGTGTTCAACATATGCTTTGTACAAAAGGAAAAACATTGATCTAGCTGGTGTGTGTCTTTGAATATTTTTGGTATTGTGCACTAAGGTTATGAGGAAAATCTTCTTCATTCAAAGAACAGCATGAAGATGCATGACAGATATTAGTCAATTCTCTTAATGCATGATGTTTAAATTTTAATGATCTAGTGGTGGCTTTTCAAGGTTCTTTAAAATCTTTTATTCCATAAATCTAGAAAAATAATTGCCAGCTTATAGTGCATGAATTTGTTTCTTTTGGCTTATTTGCTATGAATTCATTTGTTTACATCATCTTAAATTGCCAAATTTTCTAACTTTATTTTCTGGATCATTCACAAAATGACAGATTTTCATTTGATCCTGCTGCCAAGTTAGGCCTTGATATTGCTTCATGTATCATTACAAGGTATTCTCCACCCAATTTTTCCTCTCGAATGTCAGGATTTTTTTGGCAATTTCTTAAGTATTTCCATTATCAGAATTAAGAAGCAAACTAGAGCAAAGTCCCTAGTGTATTTCCTTGCTTTGCATACCTCTGCGCTATGATACCTGGAACTTCATAATAGGCAGCGTACCATGTCATGTCATATTCATATTTCACTTTGTGTAAAATCCAAGTCCCTATCATATCCATGACATGTCCTTACTGTCCTTACCATATCCATGACTTATCCTGCACTACTTATTGCTTTTCTGATATGATTAGCTTTTTGCTTGGATAAAGTGAACATAATTCTAATTGACAAGTAGATATTGTTTTTTGTTTCAAGTTGCATTCATTCTGTTTTATCCTATTCATCCATTCCAATTGCATATTGTAAGATCTTTTTCTGTGTCCTTTTATGCACGAGGATTGATATTGTGAAATAGAAGTTTGCTTTGACAATGTATTCATAGACACTGATGTGTATGTTGCGAGTTCACTAAAGATGGGAGCTTGGTAGACATTGATGTGTGTGTTGCAAATTCACCAAAGATGGGAACTTTGTAAGACTCTTTTTATATTCTTGAGAATCAAATTTCTCTTTAGATCATGTATTTTCATTGTATGATGCAACTTGCCTTACTTTGACATTTGTGTGTGTGCTTATTTGTTTTCAAATATATGAGAAAATATTTTTAAGAATAATTTCTTTAGATTTTTTCTAATAAAGAATGCTTACTTGTGACTCATTTATTTCTTATCTACATCCTATTTAATTAAAATACTTAAGTATTTCAATCTATCAGTGTGGATTTGCTCATTGTCTATGTAGAGTTCTAGGATAGGGTGAATCATTTTGTTTGAATGAGTTGGATCTTTTTGTATCTGATTGAGAGAAATCATGATATTGTTGAAAGCATTGTTGGTTAAAATTTATTGCCGTAGTTCTTAGTTCTTTGTCTCTCCATGTTGCAAACTATTTCCAGTTGTCTAAGTTCCTTGAAGTGTAAAATATGCTTGGACTATTGCTAATAATTATGCTGGTCACTTTTCTCGTTTATGATATGATTTTCATATTCATTTTCAGATTCTGAGAACTCTTGTAGATTTTCAGAAAATGGCATCAACAAGGAAACAAACATCAAATTTAAAACTGCTCTGTGTTACATAGGTAGTGTTTAAACTTCTCTTTGTTACATAGGTAGTGTTTGGACAGTGCACGTGCCTTGCACGTGCAGGGCTCCACTAGTAACTATCTTATAATTTTGATATGAGAAATGATCCAGTATATCTGAATACACCTTGGATCCCTTTAATTTCTTAGAAGTCTTGGATGTGAAGTTTTGTTTGTGGAGGCTAATTGTTGGGCCATAACTGCCCCCTCATTGACAAGTTATGAACTTGAATATCACTCTAGTTGGATTGAATGAATTGGATCATTCAAGGAATTGCATTTCAATTTCTTGGAAGATGAATCATGCCTTAGCTTGACTCAATCATGCAGCGAGTGTCCTTACAAATGATATTGTGAAAATCACTCTATTATAGTAATGTTTGTGTCCCCACCTTTCAAGGGGAGATTGAGATCCAATGGTTTGCATCCATAAAAAAGGCTGGCTTCATTCATACTTAGCTTTTAGGAACAAGAATAAAATGCATATGGCGAGTAGAGTACTATTAAGGGCATGAATGTATAGACACTGGTTTACTGCATCTCATGAGCATGCCTTCACTCTACAAACTTGCACGCGCTGAAAAGATCAAAGGTATGTGCTAGGAACCCTGTTACCTCTTTATATGGAATTGATATAGTTTCATATTGTGGAAACTAATTAATTCAACTAACATACATTTCTCAATGGATTCCAAGTTATAATCCTAAAGAAAAGAGTTAGCGCCATGAAATCCTTTCATCGTCCTTAACATTGTGGGATGAACATGGATATCAAGTAGTGGGGTATGTGATTAAATCATGAAATAGAGTAGGCAAAAAGCCCTTCTGTGGGTGACTCAGGGATGTGATGTTCTCCTATGTGATAATGGTTATGTGAAGGGTAGTGAATTACTATATTTCAAAATGCTGAGGGGTAAGGTACTTGATGTCTAATTAAATTCCAATTGCCTAAAGCACGAATTTTTGTAAGCCTTAACAGGTGGGGTGTATGCTTTATGAGCATGTTTACAGAAATAATTACATAGATTTTAAAATCTGTTAATATAAATAAAACATCAGAGTTTGGGTTTTGAAGCCTTTTAATGAGTTAGCTAGGGTTAAATTAGGTTAATTCTAGTTACATTACTTTCTACTAATTACTTTTAAGATCTTAAAATAAAAATTATCCTTCCCCTTTTACAAAATATAAAATATGTTCAAGTGATTTGCATCTACCTGATATGAGGAGTGGCTGAAACAAGGTACACACTCTTCATCTGGACTAAAAGCTTCAAAGAGGCCTCATACGATGAGGCGTAACCCCCAAATGCAAGCCACACCCCAAGTGGATTCTTCCACAACTTACCTCCACAGGCAAGTGGAGTATACCACATTAAACCATTGGTGCATTTTCAACTCATTGGATGTTATTCCATAGTGTTGGTTTGAAATTCATTGACAGAAGATGGTAACCATACCTTGATTTCTTTTTTTTAGTTTTCTTTTTTTTTACTCAACAGATGATACATTACTTCATTGCACTTATCTAGTATCTATTTTGTATTCCAGGTTTCACAGGCATAGATGATCCAAATGAGCCACCCTTGAATTGTGAGGTACAAGTCAATTAATTGCAGTGTTTCAAAAACCAGACCAAATCTGTATATTGGAGCTGTCACCTTATACACAACTCTGTATCTTTCAGATATTTTATATCTTTTGCAACTGGTGTGGATTGTCCAATTAATGTGTTTTGTGAAGTCTTGCTCATTTGAGTTTGAAGTGAGTTATTTTGACTTGTTCCAGATGGTGATTTACTTTTTTCACATGTCTGTGAAACAAATGGTTCAGATCATGTGATTGTTGTGATTTTTGGGCTGATGTACACACAAGGCCAAATTTGAAAGAAATTAAAAAATTAATTTTTTTTATAAAATATAAATGTTTTGCCGGCGCAAAAAAAAGCGCCGGCAAAATATTTTAAAAAAATTATATAAATGTTTTGCCGGCGCAAAAAACGCCGGCAAAAGTTTTCTAAAATTTATTTTTGAAAAAAAAATATTTTTCCCGGCGCAAAAAAACGCCGGCAAAAGTTTTTCTAAAATTTATTTTAAAAAAAAACTACTTTTCCCGGCGCAAAAAAACGCCGGCAAAAGTTATTTTGAAAATTTATTTTTGAAAAAAAAACTACTTTTACCGGCGCAATAAACCCTTTCCCGGCGAAAAATAACGCCGGCAATGGACAACTTTTTCCTGGCGCCGCTATATTTCGCCGGAAAAGGATATTGCCGGCGAATTACCGGCGCAACAGAAAACGCCGGGAAAGGTTTTTCCCGGCGTTTTAGTGACCTTTGCCGGCGCTTTTTAAGCGCCGGCAAAAGTGAAAATTGTTGTAGTGTCCACTTCAAAGGCAGAAATTGCCGGATATATTATTTCTCAATTGTGCAATGATTACAAGCCGAAATCTTTTCTCCCCCCAAAGTGCTGGTGGGACTTTTCTATTTATATCCTTCCCCTAACAGATGGAGACGACTTTATAGCAATGTTCGCTCTACTTCGATGGAATCTTCGAACTACCCTCGATGGACGAGGCAGGTAAGATATTTTCCGCAGGACTTGATAAAAGCGGGTTAAAGACTGACTATTTTCGAAGCGATGTGGGCTGCCTTGACGTAGCCAGACTTCGTGGATTTGGGCCCGGACCTCAACGGACTAAACGGATCTTCACAGATTTAGGCCCTGGTTCGTCACGGACTAGGTCACTTGGGCCTGACTCATCATCATGGACTGGGTCACTTGGGCCTGACTCATCATTTGCCCCTCAATGCCCCGCGCCCAAAGAAGCTTTGAAAGGGGGGGGGGCATTTCGAATATTTAGGTCTCTCCTCCGTTTCAAGAATTTTTAGCAGTCTTTCCTTTTTCTACTCAAATGTGTTTTCGGGAGAGTCTTGTAATTTGGGGCTTATCTTGAAACCCTAGGCAATAAACTCATTCTTTGAAAACCCTAGGCATTCCAAAGGATCAGGAAAAAGTTGGAGTTTTCAAGGTAATGAAGCACCTAAGTGGAGAAAGGTCATCCCAGAAGAAGAAGATGAACTTGTAACTTGCAGGAAAAAATGCACCAGGCATTATCAGCGACCAGGCCTCCGGTGTGAATCGTGCAGTGGAGAAGATCCCCCTGGGCACCAGCGTGGGAGAAAAGACAGCAGCGGGCGAAGGGACAGCAGGCGTCGGAGCCCACCCGACTGCGGCAGCAGGCGAGGGGGCGGCGGGCGCTGGGCGTCGGGCCCCTGCGACGGGCGTCGCCCAGGTCGCGGCAGCGGGCAAGGGGACAGCAGCGCGACGCTTGGCGGTAGGCGTTGCCCAGGCCGCGGCAGCGGGTGAGGGGACAGTGGCGGGCACCGCCCTGGCCACGGCAGCGGGCGAGGGGACAGTGGCGGGCACCGCCCTGGCCGCGGTAGCGGGCGAGGGGGCCCCTGCTGTGGGCGGCAGCCCCGGTAGGTGTGGGCGTCGATCGCTGCCCGAGCAGGCGCTGGCGTCACTTCAAGGGCGGAGATGGTTGCGGCGCGTGTTGGAGTGGCGGGCGGCTCTGTTGCTGGTTCGTTGCGCATGAAGGAAATTAGAGATAGCCCTCCTACCAATGTGTTTGGGAAGTCGCGTCCTCACCGTAAAAAGGATCGAGGAAAAGTTGTTGACGATGACGGATCCAAAGTGAGCACTCTTTTTTGTGTGTTCAACACTTATAGGGACAGTTTGAAGATTGCAGTTTCTTATCATATTCCTCCCATCGTGTTGTGTCGCCAGGCCGAGATGGATGAGCCTGCTTGTGATGACTCCTCTGGTGACATTATCATCATGAGGAGATGCTCGAAGCTGGGCTGAGGTTTCCCATGTCCTCCTCCATTTGCTGCATTCTCCATTACTTTTCATTGACCCCGGGGCGGTTAGCACCCAATGGCTGGAGGGTTTTGCTCGACTTTCTTATACTATGGAGGAAAGTACATCACGGGGACGCTTCTCCTGCGGAGTTTCATGCTGCCTACAATTTAGTTGAGTCCCCTGCCCCTAACAGGGGACGGTACTATTTTACCCCCAGGGGTGGCAAGCTGCTCACGGGATTACATTCCAATTGCCACAGTTGGAAATCCCGTTTCTTCTTCATTGGTGGAGAGTGGGTCTCTGAGGTAGATCGGCCTTTGGTGCCCATACGATGGGCTGACGCCAAAAGACTCGGTACGTCCTTTGATTGCTTCTTCTTTTACATTTTTTATGCATGTACGTGCTCATTGTCTTCTTGCAGATCCGCCAGTGCTTTCCGCAGATTAGGAGCGGAAGCTACAGGCTGTGAGAGTTCACCCTGACAAGGACTTGGGAGTTCTCTTTCCCAAAGAGAGTGGTATGACTAGTGGACCCCCTCCGGACCCTTCTTCTTTTGGTAGGACTGGTGGACCCCATCCGGGATCTTCTTAAAAAAGAAAAGGTACGTCGCTTCTACTTTAGCAATAATTTTTCATTCACTTGATATTCTGTATCTAAGTAACACTTTTGTTTCTACAGCAATAGACAGATAGGTGATTTTGGCCCGCCTCTCTGGTAGGAGTACCCCTCCCTCCAAGGCGGCGAGGATAGATAACACCTCTCCAGGGACCTCTCCACCAGCGACTTTGGAGGTGAGTTCTCTCTATCCATCCCTGCAACGGGGTCTGGGGCGTGTCCCCATCGGGTGGTTTTTCCCGTGGTGCCTTCCCACTCAGCGACTTCCTCAACCAAGACTGTTGCTCCGGAGTCTTCCTCTCAGGCCACGCCTTCTGCCCCTCAATTGTGTCCTCCAGGCTCGGGAACTTCTACAGGGGCACTGGCTTGGGCTGGCCCCATCTGGGCAACCCGCTGGTGATCCAAGAAAAGCTCGGGAGATTTGTGTTTCCGCCCGATGTTATGTAGATTAATGCTTTGGGCACCGAGGGGGTTATAAACATGTTTTTGGAAGGTCTGGCTCAGGTAAAGGTTTACTATTCCCTTTTCTGCAGAGATTTATATATATATATGCTCTATCTCATTTCCTTAGTCCCTCATTTTTCAGGCCTCTACTGATCCGTCTGTTTGTTGTCAAGGGTTCGAGCTCATAGTCAGTGAAAAGGGATAATGAGACTATGCAAAAGGAGCTCTCCGCTGCTCAAGGAAGGACGACTGCTCTTGAAGCTACTAGAAGGGCTTCCGAGGCTGATCTTACGGCGGCCCGCGAGAGGGCGACCGGACTTGAGACTGAGCTCTCAGCCACCCACGAGAGGGCGGCCAAGGCAGAGACTAAGCTTGTGAAGGCCCGTGTGAGGGCTTCGCTTAGTGAGGCTGAGCTTGCACAGACCCGTGAGAGGGTGATACTCAGAGAGACTGTTGTGGAGACAGAGATGAGGGCGGCACACGAGAGAGCTTCTCAAGCTAAGGAGAGGGCTGCCATGGCTGAGAGGGGGTTAGCGAATGGCCTCGCTGATGCCTTCATTGACGGCTATGATGAGCTTCGATGGAAGATTTCCGCTGCTTTCTCAGAAATTGACCTCTCAATATCTGGATACAGCCTCTCCCGAAGGGAGTTGTTTTCAGTCGCAAAGGATTCACTCAGAACAGGGACTTTTAAAAGACTCCAAAGAGATGAAACTACCAGAGTATCTGGCGGGGACGAACAGATCTCCATGTCCGTAAGGAACGGAAGGGGCCACTGATTTGGGTTTTTCTTCTTTGGCAGACTCATCTCCCCCACTTGAGGCACTGGTGAACGCGAAACAGGAGAAGAACCTCTATTTATAAGGGGGAGAAGGGCTCAGTATTCAAGGACTTATTTATGAGTTGAGGTCTCCCATGCCTCACGTGTGACGCACGACACCTCTGAATTGACCGGCCGATTGGATGGCGACAGGTGGAGTCATCTGCTTATTTTCCGCATCGGTCGCACCGCTGTACTTACTGCTATTTATGAGCCTCGGAACGCAGGATACCAAGGCGGACAACAATGAAAACCACCGGGTATCCTCTTTCCAACTCAGGCAGCCCTCCTACCACAGTATTTAGCCGGACTCAAACAACAAGATTCATAGGGGAGCAAGAGTTAAAAAAAAAAAGAGACAGCACAACTTTTTAACTTGTTTTTCATTCAAAAGATAAGAAGGTTACAAATGAGTTAGGGATACAATCAGAAATCAGAAAGCATCAAAAATTACACGAGAGGATCATTCGCCTCGGCAACGGGCGCGGTCGTTTCGGAGACGTCCGTGGGAGGAAGAGACGGAGTACCACCCGAAGGTGCATCGACAACAGGCGTTTCGACTAGAGGATTCTCAAGAAACGGGGCAGAACTCGATTCTGGCTCCGGGCTTGAGTACTTCGGGAGATTTTGGTAGAACGGATGATCTTCGGGAACTCCCGCTCCTTTCAGCGCAGCTCGGCACCCTTCCTCGAACATGATCGAACTTATCTCACCCACCTGCCTCTCGTTGTCCTCCGTAGCCCGATCCACCCCTTTCTAGAAAGCAGTGTGGATCTCTGCCCGGAGTGACGACTTGAGGTCAGCACTCTCCTTCAGTGACCGCTCCAGTTCAGCACACTGACTCACCAATTCGGCCGTTGACTCGGCCTTTTGTTTTTCCAACTCAGCCTCTAGTTCGAGCGACCTTTTCGTCTTCGACCAAACCTCCCCCCTCAGCTTGTGGGTCTTTGCCGTAAGGTCAGTGATGCTGGCCAACGCCACATCCATCTGTGCATTCAGCTCGGCGTTGCTCTTCATCGAGTCGGCTAGTTTGCTTCGACACTCCACTAGGTCCTTTCCAAGCTTCTCCTTCTCTGACTCCAACTTGGAAACCCTGGAGACGTTTTTGTCGCTCCTTTCTATCACCAATTGAAGCCTCTGAATGTTCTGCATAAGAAAGTCAAGTCAGATATGAAAAGCCGAAACGGTGTTAGTCAAAGGCTATCTAAGAAATATTACTATAAGAGAGGCCTAAATCGCCGAAGCCAGCAGACTCTCATTATCAAACTTCGCGTGATTCTCCATGTCACGCGGTAGGGCGCAGGCCTTTGCAAGCACCCCAATGGCTAAGGAATTCCCCGCGACCCGGTCCTCCACATTTAAGGGCGTCCCGGGTCGGGTCTCCAGCCTCTGCCTCCATGAGACCGGCACGATAAGGCGAGATCCCGAGGCCGATCCGGAGCCTTGCCCCGAAGGTCCGCTGATTTCTCATCCCGTCTCGGGAGGAGCCCTGTTCGCTGGCGCTCTCTTTTCAAGAGGAGCCTTCCCTCAAGGGACGCACACAAGCGCTTTGCCCTTTGGCGCCTGCTCAGCCCCCGAGTCCCTTTCCCTTGCCTTGGACTTCTTGCTTGGCGGAGATCTGTCCCTCGTACTTTCAGGAGAGCGTCTCGTTCTCCCATGTTCGGGGTGATGATAAGGGCGAAGGTAACTGCAACACCACCCGAGCCCGAAGCTGCGCGGGTGCTGGCAGAAGAAGGCACAGCGGAAGAAGAGGACCCGCGCCTGGATTTGGCCGTCAGGTCCTTGGTTTTCAACGGGGGTAAGTCGCCTTCCATCCCCTCTCCTTGATCGGATGAATAAGCCTCTACGGCCTCTCGCAAGCTTACTGACCCTGAACTAGCGGAGGTGGACGCCTCGGCACCGGATGCAACTCGGCTAACAACCGGATCAATCAGCAGAATACCCCCAGGCATAGCCAAAGGGAAATCAGTCTGCGGCTCGTCCCCCGACGTTGCCTCGACCCTTTTATAGTGATCTCGGTACCTCGGCGTGTAGCCTAGCAGCTTCCAGGCAGCTCTGTTCTCGTACCCGGTGTACTTTTCGACCTTTTATGGTCAGCCACGTTCTTCTTCCTACCGACACGCGTCGCTCGATGCTGCCTCTCTCGAAGTTCTGCACGATAAGAAAGTTCTGCACGATAAGACAAGACATCAATTCGGCAATTTGAAGGATGAATAAAATGAGCACAAAATGAAAGGACGATATTTACTTGGGACGACCCCGAGGTGGCGCGGGATCATGTGCGTTCTGTCCTCACCGGCGCCGAACTCCCAATCCCCCGAGACGCAGAAGAGGTCGTCCTTGGCATTCTTATTCGAATCTTCCAAGGCCGAAACGAAGCCCTTCCGGAGCTGTTTCACCCGGAGGTAGTAGTTGCCTCCCCCTGCCTTGCAGATGTCATATGCGTCCTCGATGTCATGCACACCGAGGTCGATCCCTAAAACCTCATTTAGCTTGGCCGTGCCCATAATGACCTTGTAGCCGTTGGGCATCAACTGACAGGGGGCAAGAGACCAAGCACTGAGGCAGGCCCTAAGCAGAGGGTGTAAGGGAAACCTAACTCCACCCTCGATTACAGAAATCAAGGGAACGGCATCTAGCCTCCGGACAGACAACGCAGAGCGTAGTCGGAAGGAGTCGCCGGCCTAAGGCGGACCTCCTCCAGGATGCTATACGCCTCCCGGAACCTAGCTATACCCTCAGGGGTCTCTAACAGAAACTTGCGACCGGCCATTCTTACAACTTGGGGTTGAAGAAAGAAGATGAGAAAAAACCCTAAAAGAACCTAGACTCAGAGAAACTTACAGATGAACGAGTCAGAAACGAAGATCGATCCGGGCACGCGATATCCACAACGTTACGCAATCGTCCTCGCCTGAGAATCTCTGGAAAGGTCTTATGAAAGTGAAGGTAAAGAAGAAGATAAAGAAAACAGAGTAGAAGAAGACCCTTATTTATAAGGGGGAGAAAACCTTCCTTAGGCGCCGTTTCGAAGTTTGAAAATGAGTCGCATCGCGAATCGCGCCTGTCCCATCAATTTGACGGCACAACCACTCATGAACCGACGCGTGTTACTGCCGGCCCGTTCCTCATAATGACTGAGACGCGCAGTATTAATTACCTCGAAGAATTGAAACGGCGCTGGATAAAGCTCTTTATAGCTTCCGACCTCCAAAGGCTAGGGGCCCTAAGAAGTCACAAGCTAGGGGGCAATTGTGTGGGGAGATTTTCAAGATACCAAGATTATGTTGATTTCGGCGAAAAAATGCCGATTAAATGCGCCTACGTGCCATCCAAGGGCATCTCGACATTTGTGTCGGAACACTGGCCGAGATCAGGCTTGCCCCGGCTGCGCACTTTGACCTCGGCTACGCCTTCTGACCCCGGCCGTAGGAGCCGGATTGCCCATTGAGAAGCGTTGTGATCGCCTCCCTACTTCTGCTACGTCAGCAGCCACGTGACTGAGTACGAGCATGCGTGAATGAGACAGATGGGTCATCCTAGCCGTCCACAATCTCCATCAGATACCTGACAAGACGGCATTCAGCGGCTGTAGTTACATCGGGGTAGAACCCGATGATGGATCTGATGGGACCTCAACCTCCAATGACTCGAGACAGGATCAGGCCCAACATGCCATGCATTCAATGCGATGTGGGCTGATCGGACTGGCAATAAATACATTATGGGCTATGATGGATCCTCATTTATTACTTTGTGGGCTAATGAAATCATTCCTATCAAATCTAGGGGCCCACTCCAAGATATCAGGTAAAATCCTCTATAAATATGAGGACGTTACTAGACAAAGGTATGCATGGACATCCCCTCTTGAGCCGTTACTCTGTCTCTCCTCTTTTTCGACCTTTATTCTAACTAAGGCATCGGTGAGCCCTGCGCTGCCACAGCCAGGGTTCTCTGACCGTTTGTTCATCCCCTTTCAGGCAGCTAATCTTCATAATATGTTTGGATAAGTCCTACCAAGCACCCCATAATCTTGTGAGTTATAATTTTTGCACTTACAAGAGCCAATATGTATCTTTATATCCTATTTTTTCAACAAATGAAGAGACCAAGAAACATTACCTAATCGACCTTTAATAACAGCAATATGCAGAGGAGTTTGTCGTTGTGGCCCTTCAGAGCTGAAATTTCCTCTGACCAATATCTCCGTTACAACTTCCTCTAGCCCTGCCTCAGCGGCCAAGTAAAGTGGACTCTCTCCTATCAAGTTCACATCACGTGCTAGCTCACCCATCCCCTGATCAAATCTAAGCAGATGCAATCCCACATTCTCCTCATGGAT
This sequence comes from Litsea cubeba, assembly GCA_012931725.1. NCBI lineage: Eukaryota > Viridiplantae > Streptophyta > Magnoliopsida > Laurales > Lauraceae > Litsea > Litsea cubeba. Next base: position 80,819,501 of record CM022951.1, on the reverse strand, counting down.
TGCAGTACTACCATCCATGTTCTTCATCCTCAACGCTGCACCACCAAGTTCTCCGGACAAGGCTCCTTCCACCGAAGTGGGTGTAAGAAGCTTTGTGAGGCTGATATGGCCGGCCCTTGCTGCCATGTGAAGTGGGGTGTCACCTTTGGAGTTGGGCTGAGAGATGAGGGATGGTTGGAGTTGGATCATCTTCTTCACAATCTTTTGATGGCCAAACCTGACTGCAATGTGGAGGGCAGTGTTCTTCTGAGGCGTTAGGCAGAGAGTGAGGTCTGGAGGGCTTTCGCCTTCCATGATACTTGTTAGAAGCTCTATTTTACCTTCACTTGCAGCTTTATGGAGCCTGGGATCCATTTTCTCAGGAGTCTTAGTGCTGTCTTGTGCAGTACTCTCCATCTACGTTCGACTGAGGAGCTGAATTGAGGTCAAGTTTTTCTTCCCATGGAGTGGGTGAAGCTATAGGTACTTGGTATTTCAAGATGGGAAACAGGTCTCTCTCTCTCTAAATAAAGAATATTAATTTTTGTTGACTTGGTTTGTATATGTGGAGCCATTGACCTAAGCTGTAATGTTGAGTTATAGATATCCACTAATTTTAATCGGGCCTCATTCGAGTTTAGCTTCTAACCTCCCCGGCTAGTGCCTCCAGTCCTCCATAAGTCAAAAACCAGACAATTAATTAACCTGTTGCAGCTGGCAACCGTATAAAGAGAATATTATTACATTTTCTTTACATCGACTTTCAAAATAAAGACATTCTACTTTCCATACATTGAAACCTATTTGGATAGGAAAAAAATAGTTGAAGTGAAGTTAAATGGGCACTAAAAATAGAGTAAAGTGAACTTTATTAATTTTTTTTTTGGTAGAAATCAGATTTTATTCAAACAAAGAAAAAACAGCTAGAACAAAAGGGGGGTATAGCAGCAAAAATAAAAACAAAATAAAACTCCCATCTTATTTATGCTGCAAAAACGTCCCAAGCCTCACATGAGAGCTAGACCCATGGCACAAGATATTCCAACTTGTCTTCTCATCTAATAAGATCTTTCTCATCACTAACAAATTTCTAAATTCAAGGAATCCTAATAGTATTGAAAGACTGGGAACGGACGGGGGGGGGGGGGGGGTATGCACATGCTTCTTGGGGGCGACTTTCTCTATTTTGCATCATTGGACCCCATCATTATAAATTGCTACTGAAGTGACCTGCTTTGCTGCTGGCCCTTGTGGGTTGGAACTAGTTTGGGCCTTTATTGTCCCTACTCAATTAGAGCAATTTATAATTGGTTTTGGAGGTTATTTTGGACCATTTATACTGTCCAAATTATGTATCAACCAACCCCACTGATGGGGCCCTTAAAAACCCAGTCACAGTGCCGTTTGATCTGTCCAATTTTCCCCAAGTGAGTTTTTCTAGAAAACATGTAAAAACAAGCGGTTCTTGATTTTATCCCTTGGATCTCATCTGTCCTATTCCAATCTGATAGAGAAGTAATAAAATATATAAATGAACGAATGAATAAAAAGTAATGTTTAATTGATTGGGTATGTACGTTGCTTGTGGAGTCAAGCCGTCAAGGTCCTACACTCCCAACGCTGTAAATGCTTTCACATGGGTGTTAAGCATTGTCGCAGAAATACAGTTAGATTAGTTGGGGTTATAATTAGGATTGAAGACTCTTTTAAGTTTTTTTGGTTGGGAGGATTGAAGACTCATAACAGAGCAAAATTGACTCTCAGAAGACGAGGTGATCTTTCATCGTACGATTCGGTGGCCTTGGGCAAAGCTCCCGTACAGCCGCGCTGCATCTTAGTATGATGCAGCGCCTGGCATATGCAAGTGTGTGGGGCCCACTTTTAAAATATCCAATCCATTCATTGGTTCTAACATTTAGAATTGGTTATATTTATAAAATATTATTCAAATTAACAATATGCACACCATCGGATTAACTAAATCATGAACACATTATTCAACTTTATATATTTTCTCTCCTTATGAAAATAAAAGTTGGACACATATTCAAAATCAACATGTCAATCTAACGGTAGACCCCACGAAATACACTTTAAAGTTATATATGTAAAGAATATGATGTGTGTATACAACAAAATACAGTTTTGCCAACGCAGTCATCGCGTCTGGAAAGGTAGGTTTTGCGTAGGCAAAGGATTTCCCAACGCATTTCAGTGCGTCGGCCGCGCGTCGGCAATTATGTGTAGCCAAATCCATAGCCGACGCTATTTTTACTGCGTCGGCAGATCTCTGTACAATTACCAACGCACTGCAGCGTCGTCCAATACGTCGGCAAAAAGATGCGCGTTGGCAAAAAATATTGTTTTCTTGATTCGAAAACCATATTTGCCAACGCAATACCAGCGTCAGCAAAATAAACGCCGACGCTGGTCGTGCGTTGGGAGTTCCTAGTAATGGCCGACGCTGGCAGCGTTGGGAATTCATAATAATGGCCGACGCTGGCAGTGTGTTGGGAATTCATAGTAATGGCCGACACTGGCAGTGCGTTGGGAATTCATAATAATGGCCTACGCTGGCAGTGCGTTGGGAATTCATAATAATGGCCAACACTACTAATGCGTTGAGAGGCCGACGCACATACCACGTTGGGAAATGTTGTAATACTTTTTTTCATTTTTGCAACGCACTTTTTAAAAAATATATATTTGTATTTTTCCCTGTATATATATCACATATAAAAATTTGAATACATGTTCAAACCGACAAACTTGATGCACAAACTAATTTAAAATAGATTCATCAATAATTCCAAAATAATATCCACAACCAAATTTCCGACATCCATAAACCAAAATAAACTCATAAATCTCTAAAATATACAAATATTACTACTTCATTATTTACAAAAGATTCTAACATCCACAAATGTCTGTGACCAAAATAAACATAGTAGATCCCTAAGAGTCTACAACCAGCATGATAAAATCCAAAACCAATCTGCAAAACAAAAAACGAACACCATCAGATACAAGTTTAATAAACTTCCTACACAAGAGGATTTTGATATCTAACATCAGAACAAAAGATTTTTGAGAAAAAAATGTTGGTTCCATAACTCATACAACGAGATCAACAAGTAATCAATACTACATCAAACTTCTTGTGAAATCTCACAAAATGGAAGACTTGCATAACTCATACAACAGTATCAACAAGCCACGCATTGATTTCGTGCTCATACAGCAGCAGAAGCAATACTTACCCACCAATGCTAAATTAAACACTGAATTCGAAAAGGATACCATGTGCTTAAGACATTGGCAGCCATAAATAAATAAATCAAAACACATTCGGAACAGAAAAGAGAAAACTTACTTCTCATAGAGATCAAGTGTCCTGATGGCAACATCTAAAGCAAATTTTCCTTGGTTTGTCTTACCAATCTGACAGTATACATGAACTGTAGTCCCTGAGTATAGACGATGATAGGATCAGGAGGGAAAGGAGTTAGCCCGTCATGAGAAACAAAAGAGATATTATATGTACATACCATCAGGTGTAACGCCTCCTGTATAATCAAATAAACCAACAACAACAACATGTCCTAAATAAAATAATCCTAAAGAAACAGGTTACAAGTAACAAATACCCACCAATACTGACACCAGAATCGCAGTTGCTCGATCTCTGGTTTGTTCTTTTCCACAGTTTTAAAGCACTCATAAGCTGGATATGTATATCCCAGGACCATCCTGCAAACAGAAATTCATCCACCAAATAGAAATTCACACAATGGAGATAATAACCAGACAAGTGAAGCATTTCAGTAAGTAGCAATGTGACATACACAAGCCCTCTGGTGAGGAATGATCCCATCATTTCTGATACCTAAGATGCAAAATAGAAAACATAATTTCATAAGTTACTTGAGGGCGGAAAGTAATAATTAGTTAAATAAAGTAAGCTGCATACTTAAAGGCCATTTTCACCTCTATATACATTCACTCAAAGTAAAACAGTATTGTTCTTGTTTTAACTGAAACAAAAATGGAATCACTTGAAAAATAGAAGATCCATGAAAAAATGTAACATCAAAGAAGTAAGGGTGTGAAAAATGCAAATTTGAATAAGTTTAACTGCAATGCTTTGGTGATGATAGTAGTATGGTGAAACAGGCTCTTTCAATTATACAAATATATAAATTGAATACATACAAATCAACAAAATCATAGAATCATAATGTTATAGATCCCACATTAAGCACATCATATGACAGTTCTTCATAGTTAAACCAAACACGTTAAGCACATCATATCACTAATTTTGCCATGTTAAACCAAACATCAAGTTGATTTGCTGACTTCATAGTTTATAGCTGGGTCATAGAATCATAATGTTATAGATCCCACATTAAGCACATCATATGACAGTTCTTCATAGTTAAACCAAACACGTTAAGCACATCATATCACTAATTTTGCCATGTTAAACCAAACATCAAGTTGATTTGCTAACTTCATAGTTTATAGCCACCCAGCACCCAACATGGATATTAAAATATGAACGACAACTTAAGGTTGCCTGTAGTGCCTGCAACACATAAAGTCAACATGGACCGATAAAGAAACTCAGTGGTTACACACCTCATACCCTACAACAATGACAAGATAAGCCCAGATCTCTTAGCCCAAAAGGAACACAAGTGAACAAGAAGCCATCAATAGGGAGGGGAGGGGAGTCTGTGTGTGTGGCTGGCTTGAATTCGTAATCAGGTAGCCCCACTAGGAGGTGCGTAGCGTGAACACCTTGCTGACCACATGTACAAATTTACATCCACTGGCGTATCGAAAGCAAAAAAAATAAAGCCCTTGTGAGGGTGCCTTCATGTGGGAATGAAAAGAAAAACCAACCACTGGCATACCAAAACATTAAAGAAAAAAAAAAAGAAAAAACCTTTTGAGGTTAGCAAAAAAAAAAAAAAAAACAGAGAAAAAGAAACCCAACCCGTCCATGCATTCACATCTCAGTTATATCTATATAATTATAACTACCTCTCAGTGTATGTGATGATTTTGACAATAGTGACAAATGAATCGGCTCCCAATAATGTTTGAATGGTCATACCCATTAGGCAATGTGCCTAACTTGGCGGGACCTCTATTGCCGTAAGTCTCACTTACCCAACTGCTTACTTTTTTTTTGCTCATGCCAATAATCAAACATGTCTCACAGCACAAGAGTGATCAGAACAGATCAAGTGGCAGGCACCACACTAGATCAATGGCCATATTGCCTATTCACAGTTTCAACTTACTGGTTGAATTCACAATTAAAACTCAAACCTTCCCTAAATCAGACTGAATATCTGAAATTTACTACCAAACCCGTCTCCAATCCTACTGAATATTTTCTTCTTGGAGGCCCTTGCATAATAATAGATTGCAGTAGATCACAAAATTACAATATCATAACTCATAAGTCATCTTCAGCTCATCTTTCTATCTCACCATTTAAAAGTGCATCCATTCTATGAAAGACCAAGGACATAGATGCTAGACTATAATGGCATTGGAAGCAACTTTTATTAAAATATGAATGGTTGGAGATCCTGTGTGTAAATTCATTTTGATCAAGTCATAGTCTTTTAATCTAATGTAGTCTCCATTATGTGGTAGATAGCTACAAGCAATACTCTATCCTAAGAAGATTCTTTGGAATTCTGGGGGCCTCCCAAACATTAAAGATGGGTAGGTCAAGAAACTAACATAAAGTATACATGCCCTAGAAGAAAGCTTCATAAGCAGCAATCTCAATTCAAGTCTCATGATCTGGTGCGCTGAACTTGTAAAGCAATGAAAGTGCAAGGAATCCACTTGGGCAAGCTGTAATCAAGTTTTCCACCCTCCACCTCCACTATGTCGACTGTAAAAACCCATGAAAAACACCACTAATTCCTCATGATTCCCTCCAAAGGATGCAAGAAAAAACTAGTAACATAGAACTAAGTTTTCATAAAACTTACCCAACACTGCAAAAGAGAACCTAGAGATAGAAACCTGGGTTTCCATGAATCTCTCCTAAAAGGGCAACAAACCCATAAAAGAAGAACTGGGTCCTCAGGAAATTCACTCTAACAGCACACCCCCAAGAAACAGACAGCTGAGATTTCATGAATCTTTTTGTCTCACAAAACAGACGAAACACAGAGGTGGGCTTTTTCAGCAACCTCTTCCTGATTAGAAAACCCAACTGGGCACCCTGCAATTGTCACCAAAAAAGGTAAAAGCTCCCTAGAAACAGAGACTTAGAGCTCCAGCCCCCAAAACAAATACCCAACAAAAACCCCAGAGAAAAACACACAGAGAGAGAGGGAGAGAAGAAATGGGTATTATAGACAGAGAAAGGAAGAGAGAGATTGAGAAAGAGAGCGTTGTAAAGATGAGATTTTGACCATGAAAGCTCAAAAGGAAGAGGCTTTGGGATATGGATATAAAGGAGGGAGAAAATGTTGTTCCGAGTACACAGATAAGTAATTCAGTATTTAGGAAACAGATCCTCACAATAGCAACAGTAAAACAGAGTTACAGAAAGTAATCTTCGAATTAAAATTCACTTACTGTTTGAAGGCAGAATAACAGTACTTCGATGTTGAACTTACGAAACTCAGAAATTTACAGTAGAAGGTAGATCAAGGCTAGTGTTTAACACTATGTCCTTATGACAAAATTCGCCCCCGCAACGGTGCTAATGGGCTTTAATGGCGTCTGTCTCCTAGGATACAATGATCAACACACACAGTAGCAGCACTGCAAACTGTGTGACAGGCGAACCAGTAGTGCAAACAGGACTCTCTCTTCTTGACAATGCAGACTCGAAATTGTGCAACAACAGCAGTGAATTGGATGATTGAAAGTGGGAAGACAATATGCATATTTATAGCCTGCTTCAGGTCTCTTCAATGGGGCTGCATCTGTTCAGAACAGTGACTGTTCAGTGAACAGATGCATCTGTTCTTTGGACACACCTCTCACCCTTTCACAATTGAAAGGACACACCACTTTAGACACACCCCATTTAATTCAAAAAGAAATTTTTTATTTTAATAAAAATTTCTCCAAAAAATTAATAACGGGTAGTGGGCCGAGCCAGGCCCGACCCGCGCGTGAAGCCCAAGCCCAAGCCCAGGCCCAGGCCCGGTCGGGGCGGGGAGGGGCGCGCGCGCGCGTGTGTGGTGGTGACCCAACATAGGTCTACGTCCTCCCTCCTCCACAAAAGTGGGATGCCCCTTGGGGCTCATCTTATACCACTAAGGTAAACATATTTATACCAAAGAAATGTATTGCTCTCAAGCAATGTGGGAAGCAAGTTTTTCACTTCCCTTTCTTTCCATGTTTAACATGTTCAAGTAGTAGTGTTTAGGAGGCAATTTCTCATTCACTCCTTAATTGATTAGAGCAACCCAATACATGTCTTTAATCTATTCATAGAGTAGATTACATTCCCATGTATTCCCACCTAAAACTATAAGTGGGTCCCACTTTTAGTTTGGCACAAAGATGGCAAAAAATTAGTGGGTCCTCTAGCCATTTTTCCAACAATCCCCCACATGAATGAAATTGACTGAAAACAATGAAATGATATGCAGACACACAGAGAGAGTACAATTGGAAATTTTCTGTACAGAGAAAGGTAGCTTGTGGCCTTGAACCTTCCCTTGTGAAGTACTATCGAATTTACTGGTCGAGCAGTGAACATGATGTCTTGAACTGCTCAACCTTTTGCGTAAACCGAGACAATAGAGTTCACACAGAATCTTTCCGGACACATTTGGTTCTCATGATTGTGTTCATTTTGGCCCTGAACAATGCTTGGGTTTCATGAGTGCTTTGGAGAATTTAGCCTTATTATTCTCATAGAATCGGCCCAGTTCACACTCACATAGGTGATTTTTATTAAGAGTATCCTGCTATACCCCACTTGATTAGTCAAGATATAAGAATCATTAAAAGCTTTGCTTACCCTAATTACCGCTACAGGTATCACTATTATTATTATAGGAATGAGCAGGAGATATTATCTCCATAGTGATATCGTTAAGTCACACACAATTCGGTTGTCCCTTTGAACCTAGATCTTGGGATCTCCAGTCAACTAGGTTGGGTTGCCATTATGGCGACTTTTCATTCATAGGCTTTAAGCCCATTCCCCTCGATGAACGATTTACTTGCTCTCTCGCTAAACCTTTGGTAAAGGGATCCGCAATGTTATCCATGGACTTTATGTACTCAATAGTCATAATGCCGTTAGAGAGCAGTTGTCGCACGGTATTATGCCTCCGACGAATATGTTGAGACTTACCGTTATATATGGTACTCTGCGCCCTTCCAATTGCTGATTGACTATCGCAATGAATGCAGATAGGAGGCAAAGGTTTTGACCATATTGGAATATCTTCTAGGAATTGACGAAGCCATTCAGCTTCTTCGCCAGCTTTATCCAGTGCAATAAACTCAGATTCCATAGTGGATCTAGCAATGCATGTTTGTTTAGAAGATTTCCATGATATCGCTGCACCACCAAGTGTGAATAGATATCCACTTGTGGATTTGGACTCATTGGTATCTGATATCCAGTTGGCATCACAGTAGCCTTCAAGTACTGCTGGATATCTCGAGTAATGCAATCCATAGTTTTGGGTGTATTTTAAATATCTTAGAACCCTGACTATGGCCTTCCAATGGTCTGATCATGGGTTACTTGTGTATCTACTCAGTTTACTAACAGCATATGCAATGTCAGGACGAGTGCAATTCATGACATACATTAGGCTCCCAATTATTTGCGCATAGTCGCATTGTGATATGCCTTTTCCAGTATTTTTGAATAGATGGATACTAATATCTATAGGTGTTCTCGCTGGACTGCTATTATCTTGATTATATTTCTGGAGTATTTTCTCAATATAGTGTCATTGAGATAATATCAGTCCATCCGATGATTTAGAAATTTTTATTCCAAGTATGACATCGGCAACACCCATATCTTTCATATCAAACTTATTGTTTAACATTCGCTTGGTAGCTTGAATGATTTCATCATTACTACCCATAATCAGCAAATCATCAACATATAAGCAAATAATGACACAGCCATTGTTAGTGCTCTTGACATATACACACTTGTCACATTCATTGATCTTAAACCCATTTGACATCATCAAACTGTCAAATTTCTCATGCCATTGCTTTGGTGCTTGTTTTAATCCATATAGAGATTTGACAAGTCGACAAACTTTCTTAGTTTGTCTTGGAGCATTAAACCCTTCGGGTTGTTCCATGTATATTTCCTCATCTAATTCACCATTTAAGAAAGCGGTCTTTACATCCATTTGATGTATCTCGAAGTTGTGTATGGCAGCAATTGCAATTAACATTCGAATGGATGTTATCCTCGTAACTGGTGAATAAGTGTCGAAATAATCCAAGCCTTCCTTTTGTCTGTATCCTTTAACAACAAGCATGGCTTTGTACTTTTCAATTGATCCATCTGCTTTCATCTTCCTCTTGAATATCCACTTGCACCCAAGAGTTTTACAACCTTGTGGAAGATCTACTAGTTCCCACGTATGATTTTGAAAAATGGATTCAATTTCACTTTTTATTGCCCCTTTCCAATATGGTGCCTCGGGACAGGACACCGCTGCTTTAAAGCTTTGAGGCTCATCTTCTAACAAAAATGTTAGAAAATCTGGACCAAATGTTTTTTATGTTCTAGCCCTCTTACTCCATCTAAGTTCATCCATCTCTTGTTGGTTTTGATCACTGCTATTAGCAGTATCTTGAGTTCGTTTAAGAGAACTTGGTTCCTGCGAGGGTTTATTAGGAAATACATGTTCAAAGAATGATGCATTCCTTGACTCAATAATAGTGTTAGGATCCATATCGGGAATCTCAGATTTGTGAATTAGAAACCGATACGCACTGCTATTATGAGCATACCCAATGAAAACACAGTCAACTGTCTTTGGTCCTATTTTAACCTTTTTAGGTGTAGGAACCGCCACTTTAGCCAAACACCCCCACACTTTCAAGTATTTATAAGTAGGCATCCTGCCTTTCCACAATTCGTAAGGGGTCTTATTGGTTTTCTTTTGAGGTATTCGGTTGAGAATATAATTTGCGGAGAGTATAGCATCCCCCCACAAATTCTGAGGTAATCCAGAACTTATTAACATAGCATTAATCATTTCTTTTAAAGTTCTATTTTTCCTTTCAGCAACACCATTTTGCTGAGGTGAATAAGGAGCAGTAGTTTGGTGTATAATACCATGCTGTGAATAGAATTCACCAAAAGGTGATTCGTATTCACCTCCTCTATCGCTTCTTATCACCTTAATTGTCTTCTCAAGTTGATTCTCAACCTCATTCTTGTAATGTTTGAACATTTCCATGGCCTCATCTTTACTTCTCAGTAAGTAAACATAACAGTATCTTGTGCAATCATCAATAAATGTAAGAAAATATTTCTTACCACCTTTAGTTTGAACAAACTTTAGGTCACAGATATCAGAATGAATTAACTGAAGAGGTTCAGAAGTTCGTTCAATTGAATGAAAAGAAGCTCTAGTTAGTTTAGCTTCTACACATGTTTCACATTTGATATTTGAATCAAAACTGCATTTAGGCAAACATTCCATATTAACTAATCTACGCAAAGCATCATAGTTAACATGACCTAATCTACCATGCCACACATTAGAAGACTCAAGCATATAGGCAGAAGAATTTTTCTTATTAGGTATAATGGTCATTACATTCATTTTAAAGAGCCCAGCGCTCATGTACCCTTTGCCCACGTACATCCCAGAGCTAGTGAGGACAAACTTATCCAACTCAAATACAAGTTTAAAACCCTTCTTACTCAGTAGTGAGCCTAATACCAGATTCTTACGAATATCAGGTACATGCAGCACATTGTTGAGGGTGAGTTCCTTTCCAGAAGTCATTTTCAATACCACCTGTCCTTGGCCTTCAACCTTAGAAGAAGCAGAGTTGCCCATGAAGAGTTGTTCTCCGTTTGTAGCATGATAAGTGGAGAACATATCTTTATTGGAGCAGACATGTCGAGTGGCCCCAGTGTCCACCCACCATTCTCTGGTGTTGCCAACTAGATTGACTTCTGAGACCACAGCAGAAAGATTGATGTCTGAAACATCAGTGGAGAGATTGTCCAATTCTGTCATGTTGGCCTGCGCTGGTTTCTTACTTGTATTTCCTTGGTCCTTGCGCTTACGGCAGTCCTTAGCACGGTGGCCTGGTTTGTCGCATACATAACAATTCCCTTTGAACTTCTTGTTGTCTTTGGGACCTTATTTTGGACCGTTGGAAGGGTTCTTCCTCTTCTTGGGATTCTGCCCATGTTCCACCACATTTGCCTTAGCTTCAGTGAAGGTTTTTCTTGCTTTCTTTTCAGATGCACAATTGTCTTCCTCTATCCTCAATCTGACAATCAGGTCTTCAAGTCTCATCTCCTTTCGCTTATGCTTGAGGTAGTTCTTAAAATCTTTCCAAAGAGGTGGCAATTTTTCAATGATTGCTGCCACTTGAAAAGATTCACTAAGAGACATTCCTTCTGCATGAATTTCATGGAGAATTACTTGAAGTTCCTGAACTTGATTGATTACAGCCTTGGAATCGATCATCTTGTAGTCAAGGAATCTGCCAACAACGAATTTCTTCATTCCGGCATCTTCGGTCTTGCACTTTTTATCAAGAGAATCCCACAATTCCTTAGCAGTTTTCAATGAACAATACACATTATATAATGTCTTATCTAGTCCATTGAGAATATAGTTTCGACAGAGGAAGTCAGCATGCTTCCAAGCATCTACAGCAGCAACAACTTGCTTGTCTGTCTCATCTTCTTTTAAAGCAGGAGCTTCTTCATGGAGGAACCTAGCCAAGTTCAAGGTAGTGAGATAGAACAACATTTTCTGTTGCCATCTTTTAAACTCAGTACCATTGAACTTCTCAGGTTTCTCCCCATGGTTCACCAAAACGGGGCCATGGGTACTGACTGGAGTATTCTTCTCAATACCCATAACTGTATAACAGAATCAGAAATTACCACAAAGAATTCTGCAGAAATAGAAGTGTAAATAGTAACTCAGACCAACTGGTTACTCACACAAAAAAAATAGAGAACAAACTTCAGTTCTGCTATTAGTAAATAGTGAGAGAGACTCAGTTTTACAATACTGGTTTCAGAATTAGAAGAAGTAGAAACCAGTAGAAAACCTGACAGAAACTGAAACCAGATATACTGAATTAAAACTGATAACAGGGTGTACTCTGTTAGATACGAATTTTGTCTTAAGATTGTTGTTCCGAGTACACAGATAAGTAATTCAGTATTTAGGAAACAGATCCTCACAATAGCAGCAGTAAAACAGAGTTACAGAAAGTAATCTTCGAATTAAAATTCACTTACTGTTTGAAGGCAGAATAACAGTACTTCGTTGTTGAACTTATGAAACTCAGAAATTCACAGTAGAAGGTAGATCAAGGCTAGTGTTTAACACTATATCCTTAAGACAAAATCCGCCCCCGCAACGGTGCTAACGGGCTTTAATGGCATCTGTCTCCCAGGATACAATGATCAACACACACAGTAGCAGCACTGCAAACTTTGTGACAGGCGAACCAGTAGTGCAAATAGGACTCTCTCTTCTTGACTATGCAGACTCGAAATTGTGCAACAACAACAGTGAATTGGATGATTGAAAATGGGAAGACAATATCCATATTTATAGCCTGCTTCAGGTCTCTTCAATGGGGCTGCATCTGTTTAGAACAGTAACTGTTCAGTGAACAGATGCATCTGTTCTTTGGACACACCTCTTGGGCTGGACACACCCTTTCACAATTGAAAGGACACACCACTTTAGACACACCCCATTTAATTCAAAAAGAAGTTTTTTATTTTAATAAAAATTTCTCCAAAAATTAATAACGGGTAGTGGGCCGAGCCAGGCCCGACCCGCGCGTGAAGCCCAAGCCCAGGTCGGGGCGGGGCGCGCGCGCGCGTGTGTGGTGGTGACCCAACATAGGTCTACGTCCTCCCTCCTCCACAAAAGTGGGATGCCCCTTGGGGCTCATCTTATACCACTAAGGTAAACATATTTATACCAAAGAAATGTATTGCTCTCAAGCAATGTGGGAAGCAAGTTTTTCACTTCGCTTTCTTTCCATGTTTAACATGTTCAAGTAGTAGTGTTTAGGAGGTAATTTCTCATTCACTCCTTAATGGATTAGAGAAACCCAATACATGTCTTTAATCTATTCATAGAGTAGATTACATTCCCATGTATTCCCACCTAAAACTATAAGTGGTTCCCACTTTTAGTTTGGCACAAAGATGGCCAAAAATTAGTGGGTCCTCTAGCCATTTTTCCAACAGAAAAAAAGAAGACGACACGGCATGAAAAGTGCCTCCTGGTGCAGAGGTTCCGCTATACCTCTTTGTTCTCTGATCGCACACATTACAACATAAAGTCCAACATATCAAATCGGCTCTCCACGACTCAATCCAACTCTTAGTACAGAGATCGCACAACATGTAAATCTGAGAAGAAAATTACCTGAGTTTTCAAGGCATTTATTTTCCTCTTTCTCTCAATTTTTTCTTCCTCTTTCCCTCCTCTTCTTCGTTCCCTTCCTTTGTTTTATGTTGCCTGGAAACCAAGAGAGAGTCGAGAGAGAGGTCTGGGGTTTTCGAATGGAGAGGGTTTTAGATGATGGGATGGACGATGGTTCGAGAGAGACGAGGGTAAGGGTTAGAGATTTGGGGGTTTTTGAATGGAGAGGAATTTCAGTCCTCAGGCGATGGCCGAGAGAGAGGGACGAGATCTCGAGAGTGGGATGGTGAGAGAAGAGGTGGATCGGCTGAGAGAGATGTAAAGGATGGCGTGAGGGGATGTTGGGGGATGGCGTGAGAGGGATGGAGGGGGCTCGTGAGAAGAGGTGAATCGGCTGAGAGAGATGAAGGAGGTCGAGAGATGGAGGGTTGCAGGGGAGAGACAGTGAGAGAGATGGTGCAGGGGAGAGAGGAGAATGGCTTGTGCAGATGATGGGCGAGAGTGAGAGAGGGATGTTAGAGTGAGACGGTGCGAGAGATGAGGGATCTTAGCGATAAAGGGTTGGGAAACTTTAACTGGGGCCACTTATGGCCGTAACAAATAATTTTTAGCATCAGCCACCACATGATGGACGCTAAAAACTCATTTTATCCTCAACGTATTGGCATCTGCTACATGTTTGACGGTAAAAATAAAAAAAAATTGCCCGACTAGCGACGGTATATCGAAGGCCACAGGTAAAAGTAATTTAAAAATTATATTACAGCGGGGTCAGCTTTGGCCACCGCTATAAGTGTCTTATAGCGAAGAATTTTATCAGTCGCCGTTATAAGTTTGACGTTAAAAATGTATTTTCTTGTAGTAAGGCCGCCGCAAAAACTTAGACGCTAAAAACTAAAAAAATTTCCACCAAAATTTGGCGCCATTAGAGTGGGATTTATACATGCAGCCATTGTTATGGGCACAGCTAAAAGTTAATTAAAATTGATTTTTAGCAAGAGCGGGTTGGGATTTTTATTATATTTTTAAGTGGTGCTTATGGGCTCAAAATACAGGCCTTATGTTGGGTGGGGGCTTTTCTTACATATGAGTTCGACCCTCAATAAATAACCACCATACATTTATAAGGTATCGTCAAATCTCATTTTGATTGGAGGTTATCTCATCGTACGGTTGAACACAAAAAAAAAAAAAAAAAAGGGTTAATAAAACAACATTTTTTTAGCCATGGTTTTTTGTTTAGTCAATCTTACAGTGGTTCCAATTCAGTTCTAAAATAAAAATTGGGATACCCCATAAATAAATGCGTTTGATCATTTTGAACGACTCTGATTAATATGGGCACGAGTGGGACGCATCCAAAAAAGTTCCCAGCATACTCCGCTAGAAGATATTGTAGTTGCCCCCATAATTTAAAAAAAATAAACATGAAAGAGGTAGAGAGTTAGGAATAAATCAAAGCGATTAAAACAGTGTGCTCATATTATTTTGGCAAAAAAGAATTTTACTAAATGGGGCTTTGCGGGCGCAGACCTATGCGTCTCCAGTAGACAAAATAAATATTTTCCACAGCTTTTGCCAATGCGGTCTTACTTGTGTCGATAAAAGTAGCAATTCTCTGTGACTTTTACCAACGCATTCCAAATATGCATCGGAAAAAAGAATTTTACCAACGCCAATTTTCATTGCAATCGGCAAATGGTGTCGGGAACTTTTTCCAACGCTTTTGCCAACGCGATCTTATTTGCGTCGGTAAAAGTAGCAATTCTCTATGACTTTTGCCAACGCGGTCTTACTTATGTCGGTAAAAGTAGCAATTCTCTGTGACTTTTGCCAACGCAGTCCAAATATGTATCGGAAAAAAAACTTTTACCAACGCCAATTTTCACTACATCGGAAAATAATGTCGGGAAAGTCTTTCCACAGCTTTTGCCAACGCGATCTTACTTGCGTCGGTAAAAGTAGCAATTCTCTGTGACTTTTGCCAACGCGGTCTTACTTGTGTCGGTAAAAGTAGCAATTCTCTATGACTTTTGCCAACGCAGTCCAAATATGCATCGAAAAAGACTTTTACCAACGCCAATTTTCACTGCGTCAGCAAATAGTGTCGGAAAAGTTTTTCCACAACTTTTGCCAACGCGGTCTTACTTGCATCGGTAAAAGTAGCAATTCTCTGTGACTTTTGCCAACGCAAATTTTCACTGTGTCAGAAAATAGTGTCGGGAAATGTAAGTTTGTCATAGATGGGGCTTTGCCGATGCAATAATGCGTTGGCAATGATGCAAATAAAAACTCAGAGCTTTCCCAACGCACATCTGTGCGTCGCCAGTAGGCGAGATAATTGCCAACGCATTATTACATCGCCATTAGAAAAATACGCGTTGGCAAAACTTTTCCTCTCTTTTGGGGGGATTTTTTGTTGGTGCCTTTGTGGTTACCACAGCTTTTCCCAACGCGGTCTTACTTGCGTCGGTAAAAGTTGCAATTTTTATGACTTTTGCCAACGCAGTCCAAATATGCGTTGGCAATAAGACTTTTGCCAACGCAAATTTTCACTGCATCGGCAAATAGTGTCGGGAAATGTGCAGGTAAAAAGCGATGGATGGATTGGATATTTTAAAAGTGGGCCCCACCCACTTGCATATGCCAGGCGCTGCATCATACTAAGATGCAGCGCCGCTGTATTGGAGCTTTCCCCTTATTGAAATTCGGCAGGTGAGCTTATCATTTACTCTTTCAAAAAAACAAACAGAACCTTGTTGCAACTGCCGAAAGTGCGAAAAGATGATTGTATTTAATTTCACCAGTAACCCATTTGTCCTTGTAAAACCCGAGAGGATGGCCGATTTTAGTTTGTATAGACCTCTTAATTTTTTTTATTTTTTATTTTTTTAGTTTTTTTCTTCACACGCACCTGTGCAGTGACTCAGTGAGGATTGCTGTTAGCCCAATTTGACACTTACATACAAGCATCAGTTACAATGGGATTTGTTCAGAAAATGCTTAGAAACACTTAATTTTGCTATTATATTATTTTTTTGTTTGATCTAATCACTTGTTAGGGAGTAATACTTTAGGTGTGAGGATCATGATTCAATCATTTAAGGGCCTGTTTCTTTACTAGAATTCCTAGAATTCATGTCTGGATGTTGTCTGAGAATTCCAAATGCTGGAATTCTAAAATACCACTGAATTTTCTCATTTCTAAATTCTACGTTTCATTTTCATCTGAATTCTTGCCTGAGAATTTCTAAATTTCTGAATTTCATAGAATTCATGTTTCATTGCTACATAAATTTTAGAATGGAATTACACATTTTATGCATTGTAGTACATGGGACCCACCTTTTATGGTTGTGAACTTAGGACCCAACTGTATGAATTATAATGTGGACCCACCTTAGGTATATGGTACATGGGCCATCTTTTAGAAACGAAAGTGTGGGACCCAGTTTTAGAAATTTGAACATGGACCCAACTTGATAGGAATTGCATGGGCCCAATTTTTATAATTGTGAATATGAGGCCCACTTTATTGTTGGTAAGAGGGTTCACAATTGGGTGCCGAAGATCCAACCAAACTTCTCGGAGTTCCAGAATTTTGAAATGCTCTTGGAGGGGTTAGTATTTTGGAATTCCACTTTTTTGGCATTTGAAAATACTGGCTGCCATGAATACTGGGAATCCCACCAAAAGAACATTGAGTTTCTGACAGAAATTCTTGAATTCACAGATAGCCTGAATTCCTATCAGAAATGCTTGTAAAGAAACAGGCCCTTAGTCACAGTGACACTGAGTTGTTTTGTTATTGATCTATCAGTCATTTGGCATTATATGTTTATGTAAGGTCAAAAAGCAAGTGCCAGATGTTCAGGCGAAAATGGCAAAATGATCGCTCGCTATAGCAAGTGAGGCGGACCAAGCCCGGTCCGAACCAAACCGAACTCTTTTTGTAATTTAAGTTGGAAAATGTTTGATATTCTAAGTGAATCTGAAGTCTTAGGTATGAGATCTCTAGAATGGTCTACTCAATAAATCAACCCAATAGTGTGCAGAAACAATAAACTATGCAGCGGAAAATAAACTAAAAAATAGCACACACTGTAAGGAAATCAGATTTAGCGTGGAAAACACTAACCGAGTGAAAAATCACAGATCCTAACTGGCTCAATAATTAAACACTAAGAATCTCTCAATTACAAGAAACTTAGATTTTCTCCCTAAGTATTCCCTACTTAAGGACT
The DNA here is from genome assembly GCA_012931725.1 of Litsea cubeba. Classification (NCBI taxonomy): domain Eukaryota; kingdom Viridiplantae; phylum Streptophyta; class Magnoliopsida; order Laurales; family Lauraceae; genus Litsea; species Litsea cubeba. The sequence goes on along the minus strand of CM022951.1, from coordinate 80,801,641 downwards.
GAAATTACCTTATGTCACTTCGCGCTTTAACGACTTCACACCATTGATTGCAACAGACTCAATCCAGTGCTAGACTCCTCAAATCTTCTCCAAAGGATGCAGAAGAATCTGGCTCTCTAAAGAACTTGTCAGTACAACTCTTCAATAAATCTCTAGAGAAGATTTCTCTCAATTAGATCTATTCAAAACTTGAGAGATGATGTGTGTCTATCTTTAGGTTGTGAGAAACACCCAATATATAGCCCCAAATCAGTGCAAGAGACTCCTAATGATAATACAATCAAAATATCAATTTGTCTCAAACTTCTCATAAGAGTCCGAATCAGATTGGGCTTCGTCTGTCATGCTCACTATAGCAAGACCACTTTTTGGAATTTGGCTCTGACAATCATTTTCTTCCTTACAATCTCCCCCTTTTGACAAATCTTGAACAAGACTCCCTAGAACAATACAATATGATCTACCCAAAATACATTGAATTTTAAACAAAATAAAATCAGAACTGTAGATCTTGATTTGCCTTAGCTTGTAAAGCTCCCCCGGTATTTGTCCATAATTGACAAACAAATATCATCATGCAGCTTTTATCAATCTGGATACAGGAGCTCACCGTCAATTTTGACTGCTCCTCGTACTATGATCTTCGCATCAACACTAGAGGTGGGAGCTTGACCTCCTTTATCAGGGCTTTTTATACTTAGCCACATACACTTGTGTACTTTGATATATCAGTACAGTGTGAGCAAACTTCATAGGCAAATGAAATCTTCTAACCCAAATTGGAGTCGTATTGGGTGGAAAAAAATTCTTCCCCCATTGCTTGGTCTTAGGTAGACTTTGCAGTTTTTTGCAATGGAGACAAATGTGTCATTTATTTCCACAATGGTAACAAGTGGATGTGCGTGCAGCACCTGACACATTCTTTTTCTTGAAACTACTTGACACATTATTTAGATGTGCAGTATGTGAAGTTGTATGTGCAACACTTGAAACAAAAATAGTTTTACCTTCAGTATTCGAAGTGGATGCACCATAATCGTAACCGACACCGTTTCTGTCAAAAGGAGACTTCTGACTACACAAGATGTCTATAAGAGTCATCGAACCAGTGTTCATCTTATTTAGCGTAGCTTGTTTAACTTCTAGTTCAGATAGAGTGATCTTCAGTTTTCTTTGTAAATCTTCTTTTTCAGATTTAACAGTTTACAACTCCATTTTCATATTTTCAATGTCTTGCTCAGCCTTTTCAATTTTTTTACTTTCAGTAGTCAGATTTTAAGCCAAGCAGTTTTTCTGACTTTCCAAGAGGCGAATCTTTTCAAGTGCTTGCCTAAATCATTCTTTAATGCAGAATTTTCTTCTTGAGCGGCTTCTAACTTGACTATGACCTTCTTACCATACTTGGTCATCCTCACACAATCATTAAACGCGGAGTGATATTTTTTTCCCAATCTTGTTCTTGATCTGACACCTCATCTTCATTATCATCATCAAACAGAGAAAGTCTAGCCAAGAATTGATTGAGTACTATTTTAGAAACCTCTTAAGATCAAACACAGCAATTTAGTGCAACTTGCTCTGATACCAATTGAAGATCTAGGTATGAGATCACTAGATTGTTCTACTCAATAAATCAGCCCAATAGTGTGCAAAAACAATACACTATGCAGCGGAAAATAAACTCAAAAAAAAAAAAAGCACGCACCATAATGACACCAGATTTAGCATGGAAAACCCTAACAGGGTGAAAAACCACGGATCCGAACTAGATCAATAATCAAACACTACGAATCTTACAATTACAAGAAACTTAGATTTCATCCCCAGATATCCCCTACCTAAGGACTAAAGTTACCTTGTGTCGCTTCACGCGTCTACGACTTCACACCGTTAATTACAACGGACTCAATCCAGCGCTGAACTCCTTAAATTTTTTATGCAAGAAGATAATCTTCTACAAAGGATGTAGAAGAATCTGGCTCTATAGAGAACTTGTTAGCACAACTCTTCAATAAATCTCTAAAAGAAATTTCTTTTAATTAGATCTCTAATTCAGAACTTGAGAAATGATGTGTGTCTGTCTTTGGGTTGTGAGAAACACCCAATATATAGCCTCAAATCCGTTCAAGAGACTCCTAATGATAATACAATCAGAATATCAGTTTGTCTCAAACTTCTCATAAGAGTCCGGATCAGATTGGGCTTCGTCCGCCATGCTCGCTATAGCGAGCAAAAGTCTCGCTATAGTGAGACCACTTTCTGGAATTTGGCTATGACAACCATTTTCAGCCTTATAGGATCATTACTAGGAGTCTTATGCATGGATTTCAGCCTATAAATTGGTTGATCCTCTCACCCCAAAAAAGATAGACCACCTCTCTCATTAATTTGAGTAAGAGATATCTTTGAAAGATAATTATTCTCTATAACCATTGAGAGATTTTTCTGAATGGTTGGTCTAGAAGGTTTTGTTGCTTCTACTCTCTTACAGAAGATTGGTCATTTTGGTTGACAAGGTGCGAGGAGATCAAGTAACGAGAACAATGCACGGTGGAAGTCATAGCAATGGAAATTGTGCAAGAACAATTACGTACAGTCCTTAGGTCGAGGTACTGAGTAAGGTAAAGGAGCTGTGAGTATATCTTATAACTGTTCATGAGTTCTTAATTTCAAGATTGTGGTTTTTCGCCCTGAAAAGGGTTTCCATGTTAAATATTGTGTCTGCCTTCTTGTGGTGTGTGATTGGTAGATTTATGTGCTAGTTCTATCTTATTTGATTAGTTACATCCGCTGTATTAGTTTGATTAATTAGACTAGCATTTATTCTAGTGGGTTCTGCAGAACTTTCAATTTATTTTACTTTGAATATTTAAAACTTACAACTAAGATCATTCGATACGGAAAATAATTTTTTCTCAGCTTTTTTTTTTCTTTCTCTTTTCATGTCTAAGGGTTCGAACTCACAGCACTCATGCTTCACATGTCCCTGCTGACGGAGCCGGAGCCAACACATATTTTGCTCAACTTTGGTGACACTCGTATCTATCCATCCCTCTACTCTCCTTGGTTTTGATGTACCCATCATGGCACATGTAGGGTTAGCAATGCATTAAGTTGTGCTGGGCTTGGTCTGGTCTGGTTGACACTCAGATTGATGGACTAGCAAGTGGGCCACATGGGCGCATAGGATAATTCTCCTACATTTTTAATATAATTTGGATTGAGGATTGAATGTACTTCTAAAGACTAAAGCCCGGCCTTAAGAATGTAGGCACCAAAATTCTGGCATATACATGTGTAAGTGCACAAAAAATTACTCACAAGAATAGGGGGTGCCTACACGGACTTATCCACAGAAGATTGGGTGAAACACCGATGCCTAAAACCTGAGAAGAAAAAGAAGAACAGTAGGTCAGACGACCTAGCTGCAGGCAGCACAAGGCCCTCTGATGCCTAAGTCAGTTCAGAAAACTCAACAATGGGATGGAGGTTTTGGGGAAGAAGATGATACCAGCGTGTGGTCTCTTGTCATGCTTTTCTCTGAACCTGTTCCTGTGTTTATATATAGAGAAGGAGGAGGCAGGGAGGTGGCTCTATCAGGGAGTTGTCCCATCGTAGCCCACTCTTTAATATCAGTCCCATCGTAGCCCATCCCGTCCCATTGGGCCATATCCCGGCGCATTGGGAGTCTTGGACGCCGTTCTATCAGGGACTATGGGCAATGCCCTTGTCTTGTCGCACGTTCTGTAACGTGGCTGAGTCTCCATAGAGGTACAGCTGTCAGTGCTCAGTACTTTTACCAAGATGAGGCTCTTGGTCGAGATGGAGCGTCTGGCCGAGGTGAGGACCTGGCAGAGATGGAGGGTCTAGCTGAGGTGAGGACCTGGTAGAGATTGAGGCACCTGGCTCTCTTGCCGAGGTAGAGGGACTAGCATTGCTGGCTAGCTGGTTATCTCGGTTGGCACTATTGCCGAGGTGCCGAATTTGGCAAAAATGGTAAAAAGGCCTTTTTTGGGGTCCAAACGATGGAATTTGGCCTAAAAATGAGAAGTCCATTGCGTGGTAATGGATTTTGAAGATCTCGTTGTTTCCCTTTCAAAATGGGGTTCCCTTCGCGATTCTGACTCCAGGGCCCTCATTTTGCCTAGTACCGTTTGGGCGCTGCACAGTGATTTCGGTGTCTGGAAAATCCCCCACACAACATGTATATAAATGTTTGTGGGTGTTTCGAGTTGAAAAGGTCAAACTGGACCTATATTATTGTAGCGTTATCTCACCATCTGATTCGACCTAATTTCGGCCCAAATCAACCCTGGAATAAACAGTGGAACCTTTAAAATATTTTCTCACTTTTTATGAAAAATTGTTTAGATTCAAAACATAAAACTTGGAACCAATAAGCCTTTACCCTTTGTCAATTTTCTAGGTGCCGACCCATTTCTATTCACTATGCATTTATAGATTTCTCATTTACAAGTTTTGTAATAAAACAAAGAAGAATCTTCAAAAAAGTATAAATATTTTACCTCATTTTAAGAAAAACACATGAAGATTTAATATTTTAATATTTTACCTCATTTCCGTATTTCTTTCAATCAAGTAATCACCAGAAAAAATCGTAAAATGACAAAATACCCTTATGTCATTTTTTAAAATTTTTCTTAGATAAATCGTTTGAGAGAAATGATCCAGTCCAACCTAAATGACCTAGGGAGACCCACTTCAGCAAATAAAAAACAATGTATTTTGGGGAGGGAAAAGGTTAATGAAAGACAAAAACTTGTCATAAAGGAAGGGTAGTGAGCATGATGAGCTGGATTATCGTAAATGGGTTGGGTTAAATGGGAGTGAGTTGGACTTGGTCCAAGCTATTTTGGGCTTAGGTGTAGGCAACTTGCAATCCTCCTTATCAATCCCCCTCAAGCTGGAGTGTGGTCTAAACAACATGCCAAGATTGGTCCTCTAAATGTGAAGACTTCGCTTTGGCAATGGCTTTGTAAAAATATCGACAATTTGATATGTAAGGAGACAAATCAAGAAACCAAAATGCCTAAAGCAACATTTTCTCGAAAAAACAGTGACAATCTAATCTCTATAGTCTTTGTTTGAACAAGAAAGACTGGGTTAACAGTCATATGTAGAGCACTTTATCACAGAAAAGCACAGGAGGTTATGTCAAAAAAGCTGAAGGTTTTTTATGACCTACTAGAATGAATTACTAGTTCTAATTTAATTAAACAATTTAGCGAAAATAAACCATTCAGACAATATAGAACTAGCTATCTACCAATCACACACCACAAGAAGGCACACACAATATTTAGCGTGCAAATCCTTTCCAGGGAGAAAAACCACGAACTAGAAATCAAGAGTTCACAAACAGTTTACAAGATATACACACAGGCTCCTTTACCTCAGTCTGTACCTCGACCTAAGGACTGTAGTTGTTCTTGCATAGAATCTACTAACACGACTTTCACCGTGCACTGTTCTCTTTACTTGACTCCTCGCACCTTATCCACCAAGATGATCAATCTTCTACAAGAGAGTAGAAGCCGTAAAACCTTCTAGAGTAGCCCTTCAGAACGATCTCTCAATGGCTCTAGAGAAACAAGGAAGTCTCTCAGGGTATTCTAACCTCAGATCAAGAGAGAATTAACTTCTTGTGTGTTCACTTTGGGTTGAGAGAAACACCCAATAAATAGGCCCAAGTTCATGCAAGAGACTCCTAGTAATAACCCACTAAGAATTGCAAACCATCTCAAACACTATGATAGAGTCCGGATCAGACTGGCCTTTCCCATCCAAGCTCGTTGTAGCGAGCATGTATCTCGCTATAGAGAGACACCATTCTGCCGCTTGGGCAGTTTTGGCTCTGGCAGCATGTTCTGTCATATTATGTCAAGTCTTTTGACTTTTTGGCCTAACAAAGCCCTATGTCTCAAAGAATATATGTGTCGAGACAAGTTCAACCGTTGTAGAATTAATTATCCAATATTCAGGTTCTGGACTTGATCTTGTAACTGTAGCTTGCTTCTTTGTCACCCAAGAAATGTAGTTCGAGCATACATAGACATAGCACCTAATAAGAGGACAACGAGTAATTGGAAAACCAGCCCAATAAATATTTAAAAAGACATAAAGGCCTAAAAATGACTGAGATAAAATTCAAAGCCCATAATTTATAGTGCTCTTGATCCAGCACAAGACTTTCTTTACCCTTTCAAAATGAGAGAAATTGAGTAGTTGCATAAACCGATAGGCCAGATTAACAAAATTTGTCAGACTGGGTGTTGTACGTGTAAGATATTGCAGTACAACATGCAACTATACTTCTGTAGAAAGTGTAGGAGAAAATTATGAAGATTTTGGGCGGATTTCACAATAATCATGTATAGAAAATACAAGAAAGAACAATTTATACAAAATTGAGACTTTTCATTCATTTCTCAAACCTATATTAACTGAGTTCAACCTCTGCCATTGTGGATGCGACTTGTTCACAAAATACATTTTACAACTCCTCCATTTGGTCTTAGATGATTTTTAAAATGGAACAAAATACATAAAATTACAAGAAACATGAAAGAAACAACATAATAATTTCAACCAAAAGCCCATGTCCGATTAGTCTATTTGATTAGACATGGCTTCCTCTAGATAGAATCTCACTCTCTTCTCTGCCATTGAATTGGGACAACTTTTACGAAATGGTTTGATAGGGTGGAGTTTGATTTTGACTAACAGTCATCTTTGAAATCCATCACTTATCTATCAAGGATTTTGTTTGTATAACCTATGAAAGTTTCTGGTTTTTGTGCCAATGAATATCCGAGATTGTATCATTTTGATTTTTGCAGAGTTTGGAGCAGAATTTCACCTTTTAAAAATGTATAGTTATAGAAAGTGATGAGTGGTTTTTGGTTTGAAAGTGTGACTGACTTGGTTTCTTGAGAGTTCTCCGGGTCGTGTCTGAGAATGTTTGAATGCTTGCCCAAAGGAGGTATTTAGAGGCCTCTCAAGCGGTTAGAGTAGTTTCAAGGATTTTCAATTTGAAAACGTGTGCCTAATAACTAATTGAGCCCCATGTCTGACACTATGCATTGGGTCTCACATGGTCAGAAACTGTCTGAACTCCATGTCCAACTGTATGTATGTCCTTATTTGGCTGGAGATGAACAGCATGTCTATGTTTGTTTGTTTTGCTGCTTGATGTCGGCTTCAAATGTCTTGAAACTTGAAGGCTTCCAAAGCTTGTTCTTGAACATTGAGAGAGATTTCTTCATCTTTTGATTTCTGAGGGTTAACCAAATGTGATGATTTCAGGTCCATATTTGACCTTATAAAAAAAAAAAAAAAGAGGGCCCATATCTGATCAAGTATGCTTGGACTGCCTTGATTTGCCTACTACTTGAATTTGTGTCCAGATGGTCCTGGATGTTCTTTGAAACTTTCCCCACGCTAGCCCAAGTTGGAAAGATACTAATTCTAGTTGAACTCTAAAAGAAAAGTTACTACTTCTATTTGAAGTGAGACTTCTAATAGTGGTAATAGTATATTACTAATTATTAATGGAAGTGAGACTTCTATTATAATTAAGAAATAAGAGAAAGTTACTAATTAATTTGGAAGTAAGACTTCTAATGGAAAGCAGTAAATAGAGGTTTGCAAAAACCATAAATAGAGGAGGAACCCCTTGGACGTACACACTTGTTAATTCCAAGGTGATTCACGCCCAGCCCATAAGTATGCAAGTTGTTGCACACTACTTCCTCTCTATTCCTCTTCTAGTTTCCTTCTAGCTACCTTCTAGTTCCTAGTAATTTTCTCTTGAAGATCCCACCCATCTTCTTAAGAAAAGAGATCTGAAAAGGGACATAGCGTGGCAGATCAAAAGGTCTTGGAGATTCTGAAATTGATCATTGAAAGAGTTTCAACATCAATAAAAAGACGCAACTCGTCGATTAGAGCACAACCGAGCTCCAAAGGTATAATCTATTTCTTTGTATGTTATATATCTTTGTTGTATGTTTGTTGCTGGTTTTCTTTCTTGTAGATAGATTGATTTACTAATCTTGATATGTGAGATTGAGGGTTTATATCTTGGATTGATTAGTAGCCTTCTGGATAGTTGATCCCTGCATCAAGTGGATCAAAAGTTTTGAAACATATACTAGAGGCCCGCCTAATTTCCAACAATTGGTATCGGAACCTTACCACATCTCTAATCATGTTAAATCAGTAAGCCTGATCTAATCTTTGCATGAGATGCGAAGAGGATAGATCAAGGGCTATTTACGGATCAGTTTTGATGGTTTTGCTTGGATAATTAATGAATTCATGTTTGGATAGTCAGAAAGTGGTTTAATAATGTTGGATGGATGATAGGAAGCCATTGGAACACTTTGGAAGTGATTTGGTAAAGTTTGGACACGAAATAAGAAAACCCCAAATTCTGCCTTCGTCAGTTCGGTCGATCGAAACCCGTGTTCGGTCGACCGAGTGCATGCAGGTCGGTCGACCGAAGACACTGCGCAGAAAGTGCAGATTTTTGGATTTTTCAGTTTCGGGTTATTTTCGTAGTCCTATTTTTCCAGCATTGTTTGGCAGCCTATTTGTGTGATTTGTATGATTGTATAAGATGCTAACTTGCAGGTGATCTTGTCCTCTCCATATGGCCCACAAGATTTTGCTTTCTATTTATGGTTATTGGTTTATTTAAGGCTAAGTGTAAAGGGCACCATGGTTTCCTTGGTTTCCCATGAAAGGGCAAGGCATGGTGAATTTCCCTATAGCCCTTTTATTTCCATGTTTAGATTACCAAGTAAGTCTCATCGTAGAGACATAAGTATTTATGTGATTTTTCTAAATTTATAAATTCTGGCAATGTCCGAGACGAATAAGGAAAGTGATGTTGGACTCCTAATCAAAAAGTTTGAAGACTACCAAAAGTGCTTTGGAGTTTCTTAAAGAGTTTGAGGAATTGCAATTTTTGAAAAGTCTAAGAAATCTAAGAAGTCTATTCCACTTGGGCCATATGAAGGAGAGGACTAGCTTCTAATTTTAGCGTTTTCTTTTTATGGATAAATGCTTTATTTAGAATGTTTCCAAACCTGATCCAAACATAGCAAGTTACTAAAATTGGTCAAATCAAGTTATTTTGGAAAGAGTTCTAATTAGTGTTGATGACTCATGAGATGACACATTGGTAAAACTAATTTTAGAGACTGGACTTTCCTTATAATAACTTGACTTGGAACCAATCTTAGATCATATCATGAGATGATTTAATATACATATTTATATGTGGGCCCTAATACCTTAAAAGGAAAATCCTCAATTCTAAAATATTAAGTGGGAGCAGGGCATTTAAATTGAGAAATCCCGGTGGTTTTCCACCATAGGTCCATTGTAAAGAAAGTATTAGCCTCGCGCTACCAAGAGTGTGGCCCTTCCTTTGAAGGGCTTTTATTTGTCTAGCTACTAGATATGGATCTGGATAGTATTGGTGAGACGTGGTGGGGGTTCACTCCCATAGGAGGTCCTGCCCAAAACGGTTGTCACCCAATATTAGTTGGTGGGTCACACTTAACTAAAATAATAATGTAGTATCCCCTAGGATTTGCATCATGTATTTTAGAAACCAAAGTTTATTAGGAGTCATACATTATTTGGTATGAGATACCTAGATGATAATGAATGATGGGGATCATGGATAGTTAGTCTTAATTCTAATTTTGACGAACTTTGATCCGCACCAATCCAAGGACATTTGCACTCCCCTAGGAGGCATGCCCTAAGGGATTGGGATTCCGATATATTCTAAATTTATTGGTTATGAGGATTCCCACATAAATTTGGTAGAATACTAAATCCTAATGTCATTCATATTCTTTTATTGCATATATGGTTATGTGCTTTAGTTTATACAGCATGCATTCGAATATTTTCAATCCACTTGCGACCATCGTCAACCATCATAAATTGGTGGGATCCAACTATGTGACCTGGAAAAGAAATATAGATATTGTCCTGACTGCTTCAGGATACAAATATGTCCTTACCACAACCCCCCTTAATGAGCCTATGCCAGATGCACCACAGGAACAAAAAGACCTTTATGCTAAGTGGACCAAAGACGATGAGATGGCCAAATGTTACATACAGGCATCCATGTCTAGTGTTTTGCAACACCAACATCAATCATTTAAGACTGCATATGATATGATATCGAACTTGAAAGAGATGTTTGCGGAACAGGGCAGGTTTGCTAGGCAGGTAGCTATGAGGGTGCTTATAAGCACCAAGATGGCTAAGGGTACACCAGTACAGGACCACATGTTTAAAATGATGGACTCATTGAATGAGTTAGACATAATGGGTGCCGCGATTGATGCAGAATCGCAGATTGACATAATCCTTGAGCCACTACCAAATTCATTCAACAATTTTAAGGTCAATTATAATATGAAACAAAATAAATCTGACCCTAGCTGAGCTGTCCAGCCAGCTAGTAGTGACTGAAGGAATTATGAAAAGCCAAATGCCCTTATGACAGAAAAGTCACATGCCAAGTCCAAGCCGAAAGGCAAAGGCCGGAAAGGCAAGAAGAAATCAGTTCCCAAGGGTCATAAAGCGGAAAATGGTGCTACTGGTGGTGTGGCAAAGGCTAAGGGTGCAGGAACAAAGGGAAAGTATTTCCACTGTGGTATGACAGCGCATTGGAAGAGGAATTGTCCTGATTATCTGTCTAAGAAAAAGACACCATGTATAATTAAGTCACTTGTTACTGAAGTTAGTTTTGCAACTAGTACTTCAGAATCCTGGTGTTTTGACTCCGGTGCAACTAATCACATATGTAACTCGTTGCAGGGGTTTAAGGAAACCAGGAGGCTAAGTGATGGGGAAATCATTGTCAACCTAGGATCTGATGCTAAGGCAGGAGCGGTTTCAGTGAGAGTTATTACTTTAGTATTTTCAAATAATAAATTTATTTTTTCAGATACTCTTTATGTACCGTCTTTAAGGTGGAACTTAATTTCAGTTTCTAATTTGGTGAATAAAAGTTATTCTATTACTTTTGGTACTGAAGTTGTCATAAAGAGAAACGGTACTTTCATATATTCTGGCAAGGTAATCAATGGGCTTTATATGTTAACTCCCACAATGTATGAGATACATGATACCGAAATAATTAATAGGCCATCATTAAAGAGGAAGTCACCTTCATCTAATCCAACAAAACTTTGGCACCTGAGGCTAGGTCATATAAACCTAAACAGGATTGACAGGCTAGTGAAAGATGGTATCTTGCCTTTATTGGTGGTAGAACCAATGCCTGTCTGCGAGTCCTATCTGGAAGGCAAAATGACCAAAAGACCCTTTTCATCCAAGGGCAATAGGGCCAAAGATTTATTGAAATTAGTACATACTGATGTGTGTGGACCCGTAAATGTTAGAGCAAGAGGAAGATATGAGTACTTCATCACTTTCACTGATGATTACTCAAGACATGGATACATATACCTTATGCACCGCAATTCTGAGGCTTTTGAAAAGTTCAAAGAGTTTCGAGCGGAAACGGAAAAAGCAATTAGGTAAAAGTATCAAGACTCTTCGATCAGATCGAGGAGGGGAATATCTCTCTGCTGATTTTATGGGATACTTATCAGAGAAAGGGATTGTATCCCAGTTGTCTGCTCCTGGTATGCCTCAACAGAACGGAGTAACAGAAAGAAGGAACCGAAATATTTTAGATATGATCAGGTCTATGATGAATGTCTCAGGATTACCTATATTCTTTTGGGGACATGCCTTAGATATTGCTATGTACATACTAAACCATGTACCATCTAAGTCTGTACCTAAGAGCCCCAGGAGTTGTGGTATGGGCGAAAACCTAGTCTACAACATTTACACATTTGGGGGCTGTCCGGCACACGTGCTGAAGGTTGGACAGAGAAGTTGAAATGAGGTCGGAAGTATGCACTTTTATAAGATATCCCAAAGGAACTAAAGGTTGGTTATTCTATAATCCCAAAGAGCAGAAAAAGCTTGTCAGCACCAATGCGGTTTTTCTGTTGGAAGATTATATGAATGATCGAAAATCTCTAGAAAAGGTTATCTTGAAAGAAATTCAAGAGCGATCAATTCCAAATCCAAATGTGGCCAAACTTAAAGAGAACCAACCCACACCTGACTCAGTAGTTACACCAGTGCCTCATCATAGTGGGAGAATTATCAAGCATACCTGATTATCCGCCACCAGTGCCTCGTCATTGTGAGGTTCTCGCGTTTGGAGAGTCTTACGAGGCAATCCCGGAAGAGCAAGAACAAGATCACTGTAACTATGATGAAGCAATCAAATACATAGACTCGGGACATTGGCAGGAAGCTGTGAAAGCTAGATGGAGTCAATGTACTCCAATCAGGTCTGGACACTTGTGGAATTGCCTACCAATATTAAACCTATTAAGTGCAAGTGGGTTTACAAGAGAAAAAAAAGGACAGGATGGAAGAGTGGAGACCTTTAAGGCCAGGCTTATTGTGAAAGGATATACTCAGAAAGAAGGCATCAATTATGAGGAAACCTTCTCCCCGATAGCCATGCTTAAGTTCATTCGGATACTCTTATCCATTGCGGCTCATCTCGATTCCGAGATTTGGCAAATGGATGTCAAGACGGCGTTTCTCAACGGCCATCTTGAGGAAGATATCTATATGATGCAGCCAGATGGTTTTATAGCTAACAACCCAAAGCAAAGAGTTTGCAAGTTGCAGAAGTCCATTTATGGACTGAAGCAGGCATCCCAAAGTTGGAACATCCATTTTGACGAGGCAATCAAGTCATTTGGTTTTTGTCAAAATTCGGATGAGTCATGTGTGTACATGAAAACTGAAGGAGGCATGGTAGTTTTTCTAGTATTATATACCAATGACATCCTTCTCCTAGGGAGTGATGTAGGACTGTTGACAACAGTAAAAGTTTGGCTGGCTAAGACTTTTGACATGAATGACTTGGGAGAAGCAAGCTACATCCTAGGGATTAAACTACATCGAGACTGAAAAAATAGGATGATAAGCTTATCCCAAGCTGCGTACATAGATAGGTACTAGTACGGTTTGCTATGCAGGATTCCAATAAAGGTATCAAACCTTTCAAGTATGGAATGAACATTTCCAAAGATCAGTGTCCCAAGACACCTGAGGAAAAGGAACAGATGAGAGCGATACCATACGCTTTGGCAGTTGGTAAGCCTCATGTATGCTATGCTATATACTAGATCAGATATCTATCATGCAGTGATCCTAGTCAGCAGATATCAGTCTAACCCCAGGGCCTGATCATTGGACTGTAAAATATATTCTCAAATACTTGAGAATGACTAGAGATTGCATGTTAATTTATGGCAGTGATGAGTTGATTCCCGTTCGGGATACATGGATTCTGACTTCATGTAAGATAAAGATTTCAAGAAATCAACTTCTAGATATGTGTTTTAAGATTGGTGGCGGAGCTATCAGCTGGAGGAGTATTAAACAGGAATGTACCGCTTATTCCACTTCGGAGGCTGAATATGTAGTGGCTTGTGAAGCAGCTAGGAAGCCGTATGGCTATAAAAAGATTCTTTCTGGAACTTGGATTGGCACCTTTTGTGCAACAGCCGCTCACAGTTTACTATGACACAGTGGGGCAGTCGCACAGTCCAAGGAACCCAGGAGCCATAAGAGCCAAAACATATACAGAGGAAGTATCACTTGGTCAAAGAGATTGTGCAGAAAGGTGATATTGTTATCTTGTGCAGAGAGGTGATATTGCTATCACCAGGATAGGCTCTGCAGACAATCTGGCTGATCCCTTTACTAAGCCTTTGACTACCAAAGTCTTTAGCAGCATGTAGACGGGATGGGCATGAGATGCCACTGAGACTGGCATTGAGCCCAAGTGAGAGATTGTTAGTTTATGGTCTCAATACCAGCATATGATGTAATAAATTGATAAATTTCTTTATTTATTATATATTCATATTTTCCATTCATGAGATGAATGGTGTTTAATTATATACTTGCACATAACCAATACGAGATATGATGGTTCATGAGATGAACTGGAGTCGATAAATACTAGATGTAATACATGTGTATGCATGAGATCCACATACAGGAGACATGTATAACAAATCTCATACTTTAATATTTTCACAACCAATGATGAGACTGAGCATCTCATACTGACAAGGTTGCAGCACTTTGATCACTATGGGATAGTGTGATTTGTCTCGATCATCAGAATGTAAGATTCTGGTTCAGAGCGCTGGTACATTCGATGTATTGAAGGACCATGATAAGCACCTTATGAACACTATCTTTATTTTAAGGTCTACTCTCATAATTCCTTAGCAGTAAGCTCTTAATCCTGAGACATTAATGAACTCAAGTTTCTATCTATTCATTTACTTTGAGTCGCCAATGAGTGAGGCCAGCTGTAGGTCAATACCTCGGTGGTTTGGGTACGTACTAGTAGAGCTGTGGGAACATTCAATGGTCAAGATGGAATCCATCTTTAATATCCCCTTGTGCCAATTAACGGATTTAATCATTGGTAAGTGTACACTCATTCCGATTAAAGTTAATTGGAAAGGTACCATGATCATTATAATTAAATGGGGCTCAAGGATAATAAGATATGGATCTAGTATGGAAGACAGGTCCAATTGATCAATGGATATTGATGGACGGGCCTACTTGTGGTAATAGGGAAGTTTAGGGTCTTCTATGTAATTTTCGAAGACTGGAGTTCAATTGATAGTGGAGTTATTTGCAATTAACTGTGGGCCCGGATTACACATAGATGTGGGGTCGTGAGTCCCAGTTGGAGCCAGTTTTTCTAAGGAATCCC